>CM077665.1:357419530-358619530 GCA_039707655.1 Elymus sibiricus
CTTAGAACCGGGACTTCAAAGACGTTTTGAACGTCATGGAGCATATGATATGCTCCTTGAGTTGAAGTTTATCTTTCAGAAGAATGCCGGATCGAGAGGTATGAGACCTCCGATAAGTTCTATGCTTGCAAGATGGAGGAGAACGGGTCTGTCAGTGAACACATACTCAAAATGTCTGGGTATTCCACACGTCTAGCTGAATTGGGGATGCCCCTTCCAGCAGAGGCGATCACTGACTGAGTTCTTCAATGATTGCCACCTAGCTACAAGAGCTTTGTGTTGAACTATAACATGCACGGGATGAACAAGTCAGTCGCCGAGCTGTTTGCGATGTTGAAAGTCGCTGAGTCTGAGATTCAGAAGGAGCATCAAGTGTTGATGGTCAATAAAACCACTAGTTTCAAGAAGAATGGCAAGGGTAAGAAGGGTAACTCCAAGAAGAGTGGCAAAGCAGTTGCCCCTCCCGTGAAGAAACCCAAGACTGGACCCAAGCCAGAAACTGAGTGCTTTCATTGCAAGGGAACTGGTCACTGGAAGCGGAACTGCCCCAAGTATTTGGCTGACTAGAAGGCAGCCAACAACAAACAAGGTATATGTGATATACATGTTATTGATGTGTACCTTACCAACTCTCGTTGTAGTGCCTGGGTATTTGATACCGGTGCGGTTGCTCACATTTGCAACTCAAAACAGGAACTGCGGAATAGACAAAGGCTAGCAAAGGATGAAGTGACGATGCGCGTGGGAAATGGTTCCAAGGTTGATGTGATCGCCGTTGGCACGCTCGCTCTTCGATTACCATCGGGATTAGTGATGAACCTGAATAATTGTTATTTAGTGCCTGCGTTAAGCATGAACATTATATCTGGATCTTGTTTATTGCGAGACGGTTACTCATTTAAATTAGAGAATAATGGTTGTTCTATTTATATGAGTAATATCTTTTATGGTCATGCACCCAATGTGAGGGGTTTATTCTTATTGAATCTCGATAGTGATGATACACATGTTCATAACATTGATGCCAAAAGATGTAGAGTTGATAATGATAGTACCACTTTTTTGTGGCACTTCCGTTTAGGTTATATTGGTGTAAAACGCATGAAGAAGCTCCATGCTGATGGACTTTTGGAGTCACTTGATTTTGAATCACTTGACACATGTGAACCATGCCTCATGGGCAAGATGACTAAAACCCCGTTCTCTGGAACAATGGAACAGGCAAGTGACTTGTTGGAGATCATACATACTGATGTATGCGGTCCGATGAGCATTGAGGCGCGCGGTGGATATCGTTATTTTCTCACCTTCACTGATGACTTAAGTAGATATGGGTATATTTACTTGATGAAACACAAGTCTGAAACGTTTGAAAAGTTCAAGCAATTTCAGAGTGAAGTTGAGAATCATCGTAACAAGAAGATTAAATTCCTACGATCTGATCGAGGAGGAGAATATCTGAGTTATGAGTTTGGCAGTCACTTAAGACAGTGTGGAATGGTTTCACAATTGACACCGCCTGGAACACCACAGCGTAATGGTGTGTCCGAACGTCGTAATCGAACCTTATTAGATATGGTGCGTTCTATGATGTCTCTTGCCGATTTGCCATTATCGTTTTGGGGTTATGCATTAGAGACAACTGCATTCACTTTAAATAGGGCACCATCGAAATCCGTTGAGACGACGCCATATGGACTGTGGTTTGGCAAGAAGCCAAAGTTGTCGTTTCTTAAAGTTTGGGGATGTGATGCTTATGTCAAAAAGCTTCAGCCTGAAAAGCTGGAACCCAAAGCGGAGAAATGTGTATTCATAGGATACCCAAAAGAGACAGTTGGGTATACCTTCTATCTCAGATCTGAAGGCAAGGTGTTTGTCGCTAAAAACGGAACATTTCTTGAGAAAGAGTTTCTCTCGAAAGAATTGAGTGGGAGGAAGATAGAACTTGATGAGGTTGTTGAACCTTTACTTCAACCCGAGAGTAGCGCAGCGCAGAAAGATGTTTCTGTTGAGCCTGCATCAGTTGAAGAGGAAGTTAATGATGATGATCATGAAGCTTTGGATCAAGTTGCACTGAACCTCGTAGGTCGACAAGAACGCGTACTGCTCCTGAGTGGTACGACAATCATGTCTTAGAGGTCATGTTGTTGGACAACGATGAACCTACGAGCTATGGAGAAGCGATGATGGGCCCGGATTCCGAGAAATAGTTAGAGGCCATGAAATCCGAGATGGGATCCATGTATGAAAACAAAGTATGGGCTTTGGAAGTATTACCTGAAGGGCGTAAGGCCATTCAGAACAAATGGATTTTTAAGAGGAAGACGGATGCGGACGGTAATGTCACCATCTATAAAGCTCGACTTGTGGCAAAGGGTTTTTCACAAGTTCAAGGAGTTGACTACGATGAGACCTTCTCACCCGTAGCGATGCTTATGTCGGTCAGAATCATGTTAGCAATAGCAGCATTTTTCGATTATGAAATATGGCAGATGGATGTCAAAACAACGTTCCTTAACAGTTTCCTTAAGGAAGAGTTGTATATGATGCAACCAGAAGGTTTTGTCGATCTAGAGAATGCTGACAAAGTTTGCAAACTCCAGCGATCCATTTATGGACTGGTGCAAGCATCTCGGAGTTGGAATCTTCGCTTTGATGAGGTGATCAAAGCGTTCGGGTTTATACAAGTTTACGGAGAATCTTGTATTTACAAGAAAGTGAGTGGGAGCTCTATAGCGTTTCTAATATTATATGTGGATGACATATTGCTGATTGGAAACAATATAGAAATGTTGGAAAGCGTGAAGGAATATTTGAACAAGAGTTTTTCAATGAAGGACCTAGGAGAAGTTGCTTTCATATTGGGCATCAAGATCTATAGAGATAGATCGAGACGCTTAATAGGACTTTCACAGAGCACATACCTTGACAAAGTTTTGAAGAAGTTCAAAATGGATCAGTCCAAGAAGGGGTTCTTGCCTGTATTGCAAGGTGTGAAGTTGAGTAAGACTCAATGCCCAGTGACTGCAGAAGATAGAGAAAAGATGAGTGTCGTCCCCTATGCTTCAGCCATAGGCTCTATCATGTATGCAATGCTGTGCACAAGACCCGATGTCAGCCTTGCTATAAGTATGGCCGGAAGGTTTCAAAGTGATCCCGGAATGGAACACTGGACAGCGATCAAGAATATCCTGAAGTATGGAAGTGATCAAGAGCTCGTCGTGAAGGGTTACGTCGATGCAAGCTTTGACACCGATCCGGACGATTCTAAGTCTCAAACCGGATATGTATTTATTCTTAATGGGGGTGCGGTAAGCTGGTGCAGTTCCAAGCAAAGCGTGGTAGCTGATTCTACATGCGAAGCGGAGTACATCGCTACCTCGGAGGCGGTGAAGGAAGGTGTCTGGATGAAGGAGTTCATGATAGATCTTGGAGTAGTGCCTAGTGCACTAAACCCAATGACTTTGTTCTGTGACAACACCGGTGCCATTGCTCTAGCCAAGGAACCAAGGTTTCACAAGAGGACCAGACACATAAAGCGACGTTTCAATTCCATCCGCGATTACATCAAGGAGGACGACATAAATATTTGCAAAGTACACACGGATCTGAATGTTGCAGATCCGATGACTAAACCTCTTCCAAGGGCTAAACATGATCAACACCAGAACTGTATGGGTGTTAGATTCATTACAATGTAAATCACATAGTGATGTGAGCTAGATTATTGACTCTAGTGCAAGTGGGAGACTATTGGAAATATGCCCTAGAGGCAATAATAAAAGTAGGTATTATTATATTTCCTTGTTCGTGATAATCGTTTATTATCCATGCTATAATTGTATTAATTGGAAACACTGATACATGTGTGGATACATAGACAACACTGTGTCCCTAGTATGCCTCTAGTAGACTAGCTTGTTGATCAAAGATGGTCAAGGTTTCCTAGCCATAGACATGAGATGTCATTTGATAACAGGATCACATCATTAGGAGAATGATGTGATGGACAAGACCGAAACTATAAACGTAGCATATGATCATGTCAGTTTATTGCTATTGTTTTCTGCATGTCAAGTATATGTTCCTATGACCATGAGATCATGCAACTCACTGACACCGGAGGAATACCTTGTGTGTATCAAACTTCACAACATAACTGGGTGACTATAAAGATGCTCTACAGGTATCTCCGAAGGTGTCTATTGAGCTGGCATGGATCGAGACTGGGATTTGTTACTCCGTATGACAGAGAGGTATCTCAGGGCCCACTCGGTAATACAACATCACAACAAGCCTTGCAAGTAATGTGACTAAAGTGTTAGCCACGGGATCTTGTATTACGGAATGAGTAAACAGACTTGCCGGTAACGAGATTGAACTAGGTATAGAGATACCGACGATCGAATATCGGGCAAGTAACATACCGAAGAACAAAGGGAACAGCATACGGGATTAACTGAATCCTTGACATAGAGGTTCAACCGATAAAGATCTTCGTAGAATATGTAGGAACCAATATGGGCATCCAGGTCCCGCTATTGGTTATTGACCGTAGAGGTGTCTCGGTCATGTCTACATAGTTCTCGAACCCGCAGGGTCTTCACACTTAACGTTCGGTGACGTTTCGGTAGTATAGAGTTATGTATGGTGGTGACTGAAGGTTGTTCGGAGTCCTGGATGAGATCCCGGACGCCACGAGGAGCTCCGGAATGGTCCGGAGGTAAAGATTCATATATAGGAAGTCCCGTTTTGGTCACCGGAAAAGTTTCGGGTGCTTCGGTAGTGTACCGGGAGTGCCGGGAGGGTACCGGGGACCATCGGGAGGGGGCTTTCGATCCAAGGGGCCTCATGGGCTGTGGGAGGAGGTGAACCAGCCCCTGGAGGGCTGGCCGAACCCCCCAACAAGGCCCATGCGGCTGGAGGTGGAAAAAAACCCAAAGGAAGGAAAGGTGGAAAAGGTTTCCAAGTGGAGAGGAGGAATCCTACTCCTAGTAGGATTGGAGTAGGACTCCACCTCCCACTTCGGCCGACCCCTAGGGTGTTTCCCTTGGCCGGCCAGCCCTCCCCTCCCTCCTATATATACTAGAGGTTTAGAGGTGAGGGCTAACCCTAATTGCCACGTGCTCCCTCTACTTCATCTAGATCGTTTTCTCCTCTAGTCTAGTTCGGCGGTGCTTAGGCGAAGCCCTGCCGGAATAGTTCCACCACCATCGCCGCCACGCCGTCGCGCTGCCAGAGAACTCATCTACCTCTCCGCTCCCTCTTGCTGGATCAAGAAGGCGGAGATCGTCATCGAGCTGTACGTGTGCTGAACGCGGAGGTGCCGTCCGTTCGGCGCTAGATCGGGACGGATCGTGATTAGATCGCGAGACGCTCGGCGATTTGGATCACGAAGACGTTCGACTACATCAACCGCATTTCTTAACGCTTCCCGCTTAGCGATCTACAAGGGTATGTAGATCCACTCCCCCCCTCGTAGATGCTCATCACCATGGATAGATCTTGCGTGTACGTAGGAAATTTTTTTGTTTCCCATGCAACGTTACCCAACAGTTTTAGTCAACAGTCTGCAACATTCAGATCCGTGTGTTCTTTGCAAATCTATATGTCATACTGTAGATGCTGCTACCACGCTCCACTTGGAGCTATTCCAAATGGCTGCTCCACTATACGTATCCGGATTACTTACTAAGAGTCATCCGGATTGGTGTCAAAGCTTGCATCGACGTAACTCTTTACGACGAACTCTTCATCACCTCCATAATCGAGAAACATTTCCTTAGTCCTCTAGTTACTAACGATAATTTTGACCGCTGTCCAGTGATCCACTCCTGGATCACTCTTGTGCCCCTTTGACAGACTCATGGCAAGGCAGACACCAGGTGCGGTACACAGCATGGCATACTATACAGAGCCTATGGATAAGGCATAGGGGACGACCTTCGTCCTTTCTCTTTCTTCTGCCGTGGTCGAGCTTTGATTCTTACTCAACTTCACACCTTACAAATCAGTCAAGAACTCTTTCTTTGACTGATCCATTTTGAACTCTTTCAAAATCTTGTCAAGGTATGTACTCACTAAAAGTCTTATTAGGCGTCTTGATCTATCTCTATAGATCTTGATGCCCAATATTTAAGTAGCTTTATCCAGGTCTTCCTTTGAAAAACTCATTTCAAACAACCCTTTATGCTTTCCAGAAATTCTACATTATTTCCGATCAACAATATGTCAACCACATATACCTATCAGAAATTCTATAGTGCGCTCACTCACTTTATTGTAAATACAAGTTTCTTATAAACTTTGTATATACCCAAAAACTTTGATGTCCTTATCAAAGTGTATATTCCAACTCCGAGATGCTTGCCCCAGTCCATAGAAGGATCACTGGAGTTTGCACACTTTTAAGCATCCTTAGGATCGACAAAACCTTGTGGTTGTATCACATACAACCTTTCCTCACGGAAACCGTTAAGGAAACTCTGTTTTGACATCCATCTGCCAGATTTCATAATTGAAAAATGCAGCAACTGCCAACATAATTCCAACAGACTTCAGCATCGCTACGGGTGAGAGAGTCTCATCATAGTCAACTCCTTGAACTTGTCGGAAACTACTTTGTGACAAGTCGAGCCTTATAAATGGTGACAATTACCATCATCGTCTGTCTTCTTCTTAAAGGTCCATTTGTACTTAATGATCTGCCGTTCATCGGGCAAGTCTACCAAAGTCCATACTTGGTTTTCATACATGGATCCTATCTCGGATTTCACGGCTCATAGCCATTAGTTGGAATCCGGGCCCCACCATCGCTTCTTCATAGCTCGCAGGTTCACTGTTGTCCAACAACATGACCTCTAAGACAGGATTCCGCACCACTTAGGGGCGGTACGATTCCTTGTCGACCTACAAGGCTCAGTAGTAACTTGATCTAAAGTTTCATGATCATCATCATTAGCTTCCTCTTCATTTGGTGTACGCACCGCAGAAACATCTTTCTGCGTTGTGCTACCATCCAACTGAAGTGATGGTTCAATAACCTCATCAAGTTCTACCTTCCTCCCACTCAATTCTTTCGAGAGAAACTCTTTCTCGAGAAAGGACCCGTTTTTAGCAACAAACACTTTGCCCTTGGATCTGAGATAGAAGGTATACCCATTTGTTTCCTTAGGATATCCTATGAAGACGCATTTGTCCGCTTTGGGTTCGAGCTCATCAGGTTGAAGTCTTTTCACATAAGCATCGTATTCCCAAACTCTAAGAAATGACAGCTTAGGTTTCTGCCAAACCATAATTCATACGGTGTCATCTTAACGGATTTAGATGGTGCTCTATTTAAAGTGAATGTAGTTGTCTCTAACACATAACCCCAAAACGATAGTGGCAAATCGGCAAGAGACATCATAGAATGCACCATATCGAATAGAGTACGGCTACGATATTCGGACACACCATTACACTGTGGTGTTCCAGGTGGCATGTGTTGTGAAACAACTTCCACATTGTCTTAAATATATACCAAAACTCGTAACTCAAATGTTTACCTCCACGATCATATTGTAGACATTCAATCTTATTGTCACGATGATCTTCAACTTCACTCTGAAATTTCTTGAACTTTTCAAAAGTTTCAGACTTGTGATTCATCAAGTAAACATACCAGTATCTACTCAGATCATCTGTGAAGGTAAGATAATAACGATATCCACCGCGTGCTTCAATGCTCATTGGATATCATACATCAATATGTATTATTTCCAGTAAGTCACTTGCCCACTCCATCAAACCGAAAACGGGGTCTTAGTCATCTTGCCCAAGAGCCATGGTTCGCATGTCTCAAGCGATTCAAAATTGAGTGAGTCCAAAGATACATCAGCATGGAGCTTCTTCATGCAATTTACACCAACATGACCTTAGCAGCAGTGCCACAAGTATGTGGTACTATCATTATCAACTTTGCATCTTTCGGCATCAATATTATGAACATGTGTATCACTACGATCGAGATTCAATAAACCATTCACATTGGATGCATGACCATTGAATGTATTATTCATGTAAACAGAACAACCATTATTCTCTGACTTAAATGAATAACCGTATTGCAATAAACATGATCTAATCATGTTCATGCTCAACGCAAACACCGAATAACATTTATTTAGGTTCGACACTAATCCCGAAGGTAGAGGGAGCGTGCGATGGTGATCATATCAACCTTGGAAACACTTCCAACACACATCGTCACCTCACCCTTAGCTAGTCTTCGTTTATTCCGTAGCTTTTACTTCGAGTTACCAATATCAGCAACTGAACCGGTATCTAATACCTAGGTGCTACTAGGAGTACTAGTACGGTACACATCAATAATATGTATATCAAATATACTTTTGTTGACGTTGCCAGCCTTCTTATCTGCCATGTATCTGGGGCAGTTCCGCTTCAGTGACTGTTCCCCTCATAACAGAAGCACTCAGTCTCGAGTTTGGGTCCAATCTTGGGTTTCTTCACTGGAGCGACAACTGGCTTGCCATTCTCGAAGTTTTCTGTCTTGCCCTTGCCCTTCTTGAAACTAGTGGTCTTACCATCAACACTTGATGCTCTTTCTTGATTTCTACCTTTCGCGGCCTTAAGCATTGTGAACAACTCCGGGATGACTATCTCCATCCCTTGCATGTTATAGTTCATCACAAAGCTCTAGTAGCTTGGTGATAGTGACTGGAGAACTCTGTCAATCACTATCTTATTTGGAAGATGAACTCCCACTTGATTCAAACGATTGTAGTACCCATACATTGTGAGCACAAGCTCACCGATTCAGATATTCTCCTCCATCTTGCAGGCAAAGAACTTTGTCAGAGGTCTCATACCTCTCAACACGGGCATGAGCCCGAAATTCCAATTTCAGCTCTCGGAACATCTCATATGCTCCATGACGTTCAAAACGTCTTTGGAGCCTCAATTCTAAGCCGTAAAGCATGGCGCACTAAACTATCAAGTAGTCATCAAAACGTGTCTGCCAGACGTTCACAACATCCACATACGACGCTTGAGGGGGTGGTGCACCGAGCGGTGCATCGAGGACATAAGCCTTCTATGTAGCAATGAGGACAATCCTCAGATCACGGACCCCAGTCCGCATAATTGCTACCTGATGACCCACAAGTATAGGGGATCTATCGTAGTCCTTTCGATAAGTAAGAGTGTCGAACCCAACGAGGAGCAGAAGGAAATGACAAGCGGTTTTCAGCAAGGTATTCTCTGCAAGCACTGAAATTATCGGTAACAGATAGTTTTGTGATAAGATAATTCGTAACGGGTAGCAAGTAACAAATGTAGCAAAGGTGCGGCAAGGTGGCCCAATCCTTTTTGTACCAAAGGACAAGCCTGGACAAACTCTTATATAAAGCAAAGCGCTCCCGAGGACACATGGGAATTTCTGTCAAGCTAGTTTTCATCATGCTCATATGATTCGCGTTCGTTACTTTGATAATTTGATATGTGGGTGGACCGGTGCTTAGGTGCTGCCCTTACTTGGACAAGCCTCCCACTTATGATTAACCTCTCTCGCAAGCATCCGCAACTACAAAAGAAGAATTAAGACAAATCTAACCATAGCATGAAACATATGGATCCAAATCAGCCCCTTACGAAGCAACGCATAAACTAGGGTTTAAGCTTCTGTCACTCTAGCAACCCATCATCTACTTATTACTTCCCAATGCCTTCCCCTAGGCCCAAATAATGGTGAAGTGTCATGTAGTCAACGTTCACATAACACCACTAGAGGAGAGACAACATACATCTTATCAAAATATCGAACGAATACCAAATTCACATGATTACTTATAACAAGACTTATCCCATGTCCTCAGGAACAAACGTAACTACTCACAAAGCATATTCATGTTCATAATTAGAGGAGTATTAATTATCATTAAGGATATGAACATATGATCTTCCACCAAGTAAACCAACTAGCATCAACTACAAGGAGTAATCAACACTACTACCAACCCACAGGTACCAATCTGAGGTTTTGAGACAAAGATCGGATACAAGAGATGAACTAGGGTTTGGAGAGGAGATGGTGCTGGTGAAGATGTTGATGGAGATTGACCCCCCCTCGATGAGAGGATTGTTGGTGATGACGATGGCTTCGATTTCCCCCTCCGGGAGAGAAGTTCCCCCGGCAGAACAGCTCCGCCGGAGCCCTAGATTGGTTCTGCCCAAGTTCCGCCTCGAGATGGCGGCGCTTCGTCCCGAAAGCTCTCTTATGATTTTTTTCAGGTCAATACCCTCCATATAGCAGAAGATGGGCACCGGAGGGCTGCCAGGGGGCCCACAAGCCACAGGGGCGCGCCCTGGGGGGTAGGGCGCGCCCCCCAGGCTTGTGGCCTCCTGGTGGGTCCCCTCTGGTATTTCTTTCGCCCAATATTTTTTATATATTCCAAAATAATTCTACGTAACTTTTCAGGACTTTTGGAGTTGTGCAGAATAGGTCTCTCATATTTGCTCCTTTTCGAGTCCAGAATTCCAGATGCCGGCATTCCCCCTCTTCATGTAAACCTTGTAAAATAAGAGAGAAAAGGCATAATTATTGTACCATAATGTGTAATAACAGCCCATCATGCAATAAATATCAATATAAAAGCATGATGCAAAATGGACGTATCAACTCCCCCAATCTTAGACCTCGCTTGTCCTCAAGCGAAAGCCGAAATCGATAAATATGTCCACATGTTTAGAGATAGAGGTGTCGATAAAATAAAATACGGACATGAGAGCATCATGATCATCTTTAGAACAGCAATACTTATTGATATATAATTTCTTATACTAGAGTAACAATTCATTCACAAGGTAAAGTATGAATCAAGAACTCTATTAAGAACCAACAAACTATGATCTCAGTCATTGAAGCAATTGCAATTTATCATAACATCGAAAAAGAGTCAATATAAGAGCTTGTAAAGCAAATCCACATAATCAATCATCTTTTAGTCTTTCATAATTTCTAACACTCACGCGGTACTTCTGAGGTCAAAGCTTCAATTGGACACAGAGAAAGATAGGGGCTTATAGTTTTGCCTCCCAACTATTTACCTCAAGGGTAATGCCAACAAAAATAACTCATGATCACCCACATCCGAGTGGATATATGTGTCTAGATCATTCCCCAACACATGACGCTTGCCAAGAGAGAAAGGCAAAATATAGGAAGTGGTGAAGATCACCATGACTCTTGCATAAAGGTAAGTACTAAAAAGCAAAAGTTGGATGCGCAATCTCTTAATGCAAAAGAACGTCACTTTATATTGCCGCTTGTGATAAAGAACTTTATTATGCAGTCTGTCGCTTTTATTTCTTCCATATCACAGGTTCGTATAAAGTTTATTTTCCTCACACTAATAGATCATACATATTTAGAGAGCACTTTTTATTGCTTGCACCGATGACAACTTACTTGAAGGATCTTACTCAATCCATAGGTAGGTATGGTGAACTCTCATGGCAAAACTGGGTTAAGGGTGTTTGGATGCACAAGTAGTATCTCTACTTGGTGCGGAAGTTCTGGCTGATATGGGGTGGAAGCAAGCGTCACATGTTAAAGGATCTATAACCATATAACTTCTATTCGGAAATAAGCAAACATAACCCATTATGTTGTCTTCCTTATCCAACATCAACATCTTAGCATATAATATTTTAATGAGTGCTCACAATCATAAAAGATGTCCAAGATAATATATTTATATGTGAACCTCTCTTTCTTTATTACTTCCTTTTAATTGCAGCAATGACCAATCGCTATGTTTGTCAACTCACAACAAATTTCAATCGACATACTTCTTATATGTGAAGTCATCACTCCCCATAAGATCATCATATATACTCTTTGCTTTTATTCTATACTTCTTTCTATTTCTTTTTCTCAAGATCATAGCAAGCAAGCAAAGCCCTCAACTCAAAACTACTTTTTATTATATAACTCTCGGACTCGCTTACATAGGGGGAACATAAAGCAAAACTCAAAACTAGATCACACTAAAAAAAATTATTCTACTAGATCAAGATATAACCAAAAGGATGGAACCAAGAAAAACGATAAAAGTAAAAGATGTGATGGTGATACGATACCGGGGCACCTCCCCCAAGCTTGGCACAAGCCAAGGGGAGTGCCCATACCCATGTGTTTAGTTGTCTTTCTTCTGAGGTGGTGATGTTGGAGTAGGATCTTTAATCTTGTTTAGTTTCCTCTTAAGCATAAAATTCTGTTCCCTCAGATCGTCAACTTCTTGCTCGAGCTTCAATATCCTTTGACATAATTCTTGCTTGCTCTCCTGCAGAAAACGAGAAGGGATAAATAGAACCTTGGGTTTTCTCCTTGTGTTTGGGAGGCTCGATTTCCTGAACTCCACATGCATATCTCCTGGTTGAGGCGGGGAAATCTCTTCTTCATCCGAGCTTTCCTCCTCATACTTGCCTTCTTGTTCCTCCTCCAAGAATAATCCATAAGGATCTAAGTCCCCATAGAGCTTGGGGTTGGCAAGATAATGCGGTACATAGCTCTCCCCATCGGACTCTTGGGACGACATATTTTCAGATCTGTCCAGAAAAACAACAACAAACAAAATTAGAGGATTTTTTCTGTGATATGGTGGTCAAAACCTTCAGGAGAATATATAATGAATTTTTACCGACCTAAAGGAGTATACCACAAGAAAACGGAGTCCGGAGGGTACACGAGGTGGCCACAAGCCACAGGGGCGCGCCCAGGGGGTAGGGCGCGCCCCCCTGGCTTGTCGCCTCCTCGTGCACTTTTCGGACTACTTTAAATTTTCTTAATTTATTAAATATTCCAAAACAGAGAAAAATTGCTATTGGAAAAGTTTTGGAGTCGGTTTGCTTACCATACCACATACCTATTCCTTTTCCGAGTCTGAAACTTTCTGGTAGGTCTCCCTAATGTACTCCTCCGGAGTTATGGTATTGATGATATTGGTTTCAACATTTATGGGAGTACCTGAGATATAATGTTTGATTCTTTGCCCGTTTACCACCTTTGGATTTGTGCCTTCGGCATTGTTGATCTTGATGGCACCGGAACGATATACTTCCTCGATAATGTAAGGCCCTTCCCATTTAGAGAGAAGTTTTCCTGCAAAAAATCATAAACGAGAATTTTATAGCAAGACATGGTCACCTACATTGAATTCACGCTTTTGTATCCTATTATCATGCCATCTCTTAACTTTTTCTTTAAACAACTTGGCATTCTCATAGGCCTGGGTTCTCCATTCATCAAGTGAGCTAATGTCAAATAACCTCTTCTCACCAGCAAGTTTGAAATCATAGTTGAGCTCTTTAATTGCCCAATAAGCTTTATGTTCTAGTTCTAGAGGTAAGTGACATTCTTTACCATAAACCATTTTATACGGAGACATACCCATAGGGTTTTTGTAAGAGTTCTATAAGCCCATAATGCATCATCAAGTTTCTTAGACCAATTCTTTCTAGATCTATTAACAGTCTTTTGCAAGATCAATTTAATTTCTCTATTGCTTAATTCTACTTGACCACTAGACTGAGGATGATATGGATATGCAATTCTATGATTAACATCATACTTAGCAAGCAATTTACGGAAAGCACCATGAATAAAGTGTGAACCACCATCAGTCATTAAATATCTAGGGACTCCAAATCTAGGGAAAATAACTTCTTTAAGCATTTGAATAGAAGTGTTATGATCAACACTACTAGTTGGAATAGCTTCTACCCACTTAGTAACATAATCAACAGCAACTAGAATATGAGTATACCCGTTGGACTTTGGAAAAGGTCCCATATAATCAAAACCCCAAACATCAAATGGTTCAATAACAAGTGAGTAATTCATAGGCATTTCCTGACGTCTACTATTATTACCAATTCTTTGACATTCATCACAAGACAAGACAAACTTACGAGCATCCTTGAAGAGAGTAGGCCAATAAAAACCAGATTGTAATACCTTGTGTGCAGTTCTATCTCCAGCGTGGTGTCCTCCGTAGGCCTTGGAGTGACACTTGTGTAGGATCTGTTCCTGTTCATGCTCAGGTACACAACGTCTAATAACACCATCTACTCCTTCTTTATAAAGGTGTGGATCATCCCAGAAGTAATGTCTTAAATCATAGAAGAACTTTTTCTTTTGTTGGTATGTGAAACTAGGTGGTATAAATTTAGCAACAATGTAATTAGCATAATCAGCATACCATGGAGCATTACATGAAGCATTTATGACAACTAATTGTTCATCAGGAAAGCTATCATCAATAGGTAGTGGGTCATCAAGAACATTTTCTAACCTAGACAAGTTGTCTGCTACGGGGTTCTCAGCTCCGTTTCTATCAATAATATGCAAATCAAATTCTTGTAGCAAAAGAACCCATCTAATAAGTCTAGGTTTAGCATCTTTCTTTTCCATAAGGTATTTAATAGAAGCATGATCAGTGTGAACAGTTACTTTGGAATCAACAATATAAGGTCTGAACTTATCACAAGCAAACACAACTGCTAAAAATTCCTTTTCAGTGGTAGCATAGTTTCTTTGAGCACTGTCTAGAGTTTTACTGGCATAATGGATAACATTTAATTTCTTATCAACTCTTTGTCCTAGAACAGCACCAACGGCATAATCACTAGCATCACACATAATTTCAAAGGGTAGGTTCCAATCAGGTGGTTGAACAACAGGTGCAGAAATCAAGGCTTTCTTAAGGATTTCAAATGCTTCTACACAATCATCATCAAAAACGAATGGAACATCTTTTTGCAAAAGATTAGTGAGAGGCCTAGAAATCTTAGAGAAGTCTTTAATGAACCTCCTATAGAAACCAGCATGACCAAGGAAACTTCTTATACCTCTAATATCCGTAGGACACAGCATTTTTTCAATAGCATCAACTTTAGCTTTATCAACTTCAACACCTCTTTCGGAGATTTTGTGTCCCAAGACAATACCCTCATTAACCATAAAGTGGCACTTCTCCCAATTCAAGACAAGATTAGTTTCTTCGCATCTCTGCAAAACTCGATCAAGGTTGCTCAAGAAATCATCAAAAGAAGTTCCGTAAATGGAGAAATCATCCATGAAAGCCTCAACAATCTTTTCACAAAAGTCAGAGAATATAGCAGTCATACATCTTTGAAAGGTAGCAGGTGCATTGCATAAACCAAAAGGCATACGTCTATAAGCAAAGGTACCGAAAGGACAAATAAAAGTGGTCTTCTCTTGATCCTCTTTTGACACAGGTATTTGAGAGAAACCAGAATAACCATCTAGAAAGCAAAAGTGTGTGTGTTTGGATAGTCTTTCTAGCATTTGATCAATAAAAGGTAGAGGGTAATGATCTTTCCTAGTAGCTTTATTTAATTTCCTAAAATCAATTACCATTCTATATCCTGTAACAATTCTTTGCGGGGTCAATTCATTTTTATCATTAGGAACAACGGTAATACCTCCCTTCTTAGGTACACAATGAACGGGACTAACCCATCTACTGTCAGCAATAGGATAAATTATACCTGCCTCCAGAAGCTTTAATATTTCATTTCTTACCACTTCTTTCATTTTAGGATTTAACCGTCGTTGGTGATCAACAACTGGTTTAGCATCAGGCTCCATATTAATTTTATGCTGACATAGAGTGGGACTAATGCCCTTAAGATCATCAAGAGTATATCCAATAGCAGCACAGTGCTTCCTTAGAGTTTTCAATAATCTCTTTTCTTCATGCTCTGAAAGGTTAGCACTAATAATAACAGGATATATCTTCTTTTCATCAAGGTAAGCATATTTCAGAGTATCCGGTAATTGTTTAAGCTCAAACACGGGATCACCCTTGGGTGGAGGAGGATCCCCAAGTATTTCAACAGGTAAGTTGTGTTTCAAAATAGGATGATGATCAAAGAAAATACTACCTATTTCATTCCTTTCATTTATATGCGTATCGTTTTCATGGTCTAGCAAATATTGTTCTAAGGGATCAGTAGGAGGCACAGCAATAGAGGCAAGACCAATAATTTCATCCTTACTAGGCAATTCTTTATCATGGGGTTGTCTACGAAACTTAGAGAAATTAAACTCATGAGACACATCCCCAAAACTTACAGTAACAGTTTCTTTCTCACAATCTATCTTAGCATTAACAGTATTCAAGAAAGGTCTACCAAATATAATGGGACAAAATCATCCTGTGGGGAACCAAGAACAAGAAAATCAGTAGGATATTTTATTTTCCCACACAAGACTTCAACATCTCTAACAATCCCAACTGGCGCTGTAGTATCTCTATTAGCAAGCTTAATGGTAACATCAATTTCTTCTAATTCAGCTGGTGCAATGTCATTCATAATTTCTTGATATAAGGTAAAGGGAATTGCACTCACACTAGCACCCACATCACATAAGCCATGATAACAATGATCTCCTATTTTAACAGAAACAACAGGCATGCCAACAATAGGTCTATGTTTATCTTTAGTATTAGGTCTAGCAATTCTAGCAGCTTCATCACAGAAATGAATAACATGCCCATCAATATTATCAACCAAGAGATCTTTAACCATAGCAATACTAGGTTCAACTTTAATTTGTTTAGGGGGTGTAGGTGTTCTAACATAGCTCTTACGAACCACAGTTGAAGCTTTAGCATGTTCCTTTATTCTAACAGGGAAAGCTGGTTTCTCAATATAAGCAGCAGGAATAACAGGATCAACCTTATAAGTAATAGTTTCTTCTTCAACTTTAATAGGTTCAACTACTTTCACTTCAATGGGAGGATGATATTTAAACCACTTCTCCTTAGGGAGATCAACATGAGCAGCAAAAGATTCACAGAAAGAAGCTGCTATCTCAGAGTCAAGTCCATATTTAGTGCTAAATTCACAAAAAGCATCGGTGTCTATAAAGGATTTAACACAATCAAACTTAAGGTTTATACCTGACTCCTTACCTTCGTCGAGTTACCAATCTTCAGAGTTGCGTTTAATTATTTCCAATAGACCCCATTTGAATTCAATATCTTTCTTCATAAAGGAACCAGTACAAGAAGTATCGAGCATGGATTGATCATTACGAGAAAGCCGAGCATAAAAATTATGAATAATAATTTCTCTTGAGAGCTCATGATTGGGGCATGAATATAACATTGACTTAATCCTCCCCCAAGCTTGAGCGATACTTTCTCCTTCACAAGGCCCAAAATTATAAATATAATACCGATCAGGATGAACCAGATGCATAGGATAAAACTTCTGATGAAATTCCAATTTCAATCGGTTGTAGTTCCATGATCCAATATCATCACATAGCCTATACCATGTCAATGCCTTCTCCTTAAAAGATAAAGGAAAGACCTTCTTCTTGACATCATCCTCGGGCAAACCTGCAAGCTTAAATAATCCACAAACTTCATCCACATAGATCAGATGAAAATCAGGATGTAGTGTTCCATCTCGTGCATAAGGATTAGCTAGCAGTTTCTCTATCATACCCGAAGGAATCTCATAATAAATATTTTCAGTAGGTTCAGTAGGTTGAGGAGCAACTCTTTGTGCTTCCGGTCGAGGTGAAGATACCCCGAACAAGCCCCTCAAAGGATTATTTTCCAAAGTAACAAGTGACAGTAAATTTCAGCACACTATATAAATTTTTCCTTACCAAATTCCACTCACCAAAGGCGCTTCACTCCCCGGCAACGGCGCCAGAAAAGAGTCTTGATGACCCACAAGTATAGAGGATCTATCGTAGTCCTTTTGATAAGTAAGAGTGTCGAACCCAACGAGGAGCAGAAGGAAATTACAAGCGGTTTTCAGCAAGGTATTCTCTGCAAGCACTGAAATTATCGGTAACATATAGTTTTGTGATAAGATAATTAGTAATGGGTAGCAAGTAACAAATGTAGAAAAGGTGCAGCAAGGTGGCCCAATCATTTTTGTACCAAAGGACAAGCCTGGACAAACTCTTATATAAAGCAAAGCGCTCTCGATGACACATGGGAATTTCTGTCAAGCTAGTTTTCATCATGCTCATATGATTCGCGTTCGTTACTTTGATAATTTGATATGTGGGTGGACCGGTGCTTGGGTGCTGCCCTTACTTGGACAAGCCTCCCACTTATGATTAACCTCTGTCGCAAGCATCCGCAACTACGAAAGAAGAATCAAGACAAATCTAACCATAGCATGAAACATATGGATCCAAATCAGCCCCTTACGAAGCAACGCATAAACTAGGGTTTAAGCTTCTGTCACTCTAGCAACCCATCATCTACTTATTACTTCCCAATGCCTTCCCCTAGGCCCAAATAATGGTGAAGTGTCATGTAGTCGACGTTCACATAACACCACTAGAGGAGAGACAACATACATCTTATCAAAATATCGAACGAATACCAAATTCACATGATTACTTATAACAAGACTTATCCCATGTCCTCAGGAAAAAACGTAACTACCCACAAAGCATATTCATGTTCATAATTAGAGGAGTATTAATTATCATTAAGGATCTGAACATATGATCTTCCACCAAGTAAACCAACTAGCATCAACTACAAGGAGTAATCAACACTACTAGCAACCCACAGGTACCAATCTGAGGTTTTGAGACAAAGATTGGATACAAGAGATGAACTAGGGTTTGGAGAGGAGATGGTGCTGGTGAATATGTTGATGGATATTGACCCCCCCCTCGATGAGAGGATCGTTTGTGATGACGATGGCTTCGATTTCCCCCTCCGGGAGAGAAGTTTCCCCGGCAGAACAGCTCCGCCGGAGCCCTAGATTGGTTCTGCCCAAGTTCCGCCTCGAGACCACGGCGCTTCGTCCCGAAAGCTCTCTTATGATTTTTTTCAGGTCAATACCCTCCATATAGCAGAAGATGGGCACCGGAGGGCTGCCAGGGGGCCCACAAGCCACAGGGGCGCGCCCTGGGGGTAGGGCGCGCCCCCCAGGCTTGTGGCCTCCTGGTGGGTCCCCTTTGGTATTTCTTTTGCCCAATATTTTTTATATATTCCAAAATAATTCTCCGTAACTTTTCAGGACTTTTGGAGTTGTGCAGAATAGGTCTCTCATATTTGGTCCTTTTCCAGTCCAGAATTCCAGCTGCCGGCATTCCCCCTCTTCATGTAAACCTTGTAAAATAAGAGAGAAAAGGCATAAGTATTGTACCATAATGTGTAATAATAGCCCATAATGCAATAAATATCAATATAAAAGCATGATGCAAAATGGACGTATCACGACCATCATCTTTCAACTTACTTTTTCTCTAGGAACGTATCAAAAATACAGGGGAGCTACGGCGCGAGCTATTGATCTACAACATAATTTGCAAAGACATTTTGACTATGTTCATGATAATGAGTTCAGTTAATCATATTACTAAAGAACTCCCACTCAAATTGACATCCCTCCGGTCATCCGAGTGTTACATGATCCAAATTCACCAACCCAAGTCCGATCATCACGTGAGATGAGGTGGTTTCAATGGTGAACATCGCCATGTTGATCATATCTACTATATGGCTCATGTTCGACCTTTCGGTCTCTTGTGTCTGAGGCCATGTCTGTACATGCTATGCTTGTCAAGTTTAACCCGAGTGTTCCGCATGTGCAAAACTGGCTTGCACCCGTTGTATGTGAACGTAGAGTCTATCACACCCGATCATCACGTGGTGCTTTGAAACGATGAACTTTCGCAATGGTGCACACTCAGGGAGAACACAATTTTATCTTGAAATTTTAGTGAGGGATCACCTTATAATGCTACTGTCGTCCTAAGCAAAACAAGGTGCATAAAAGGATTAACATCACATGCAAATCATAAGTGACATGATATGGCCATGATCTTTGTGCTTTTGATCTCCATCTTGAAAGCACCGGCATGATCTCCATCATCACCGGCATAACACCATGATCTCCATCATCTTGATCTCCATCAACGTGTCGCCATGAGGTTGTCACGCCAACTATTGCTTCTACAACTATTGCTAACTCATAGCGATAAAGTAAAGCAAAAAGGCAAAAATAAATTAAAGACAACCCTATGGCTCTAATACGTCTCCAACGTATCTATATTTTTTGCTTGTTCCATGCTATTATATTATCATTCTTGGAAGTTTTGCAATCATTTTATAACTACTTTATATCATTTTTTGGGACTAACCTATTGACATAGTGCCAAAGTGCCACTTGTGTTTTTGCTTGTTTTTTACTTCGCAGAAAATCAATACCAAACGGAGTCCAATCGTGACGAAACTTTTTGGAGATTTTTTCTGGACCAGAAGACACCCAGTGGGCCAAAGAAGTACCGGAGAAGTGGTCCGAGGAGACCACAACCCACCAGGGCGCGCCAGTGGGGCCCCGGCGCGCCCTGATGGGTTGTGCCCTCCTCGGGACCCCTCTCCACCACCTCTGATGCCTATAAATTCCCAAATATTCCAAAAACCCTAGGGGAGTCGACGAAACACAATTCCAGCCACCGCAAGTTCTAGAACCACGAGATCCAATCTAAACCCCATCACGGAGGGGTTCATCTTCCTCATAGGTGCCCCTCCGATGATGCGTGAGTAGTCCACCATAGACCTACGGGTCCGTAGGCAGTAGCTAGATGTCTTCCTCTCTCTCTCTTATGATTCTCAATACAATGGTCTCTTGGAGATCTATTTGATGTAAACTTTTGCGGTGTGTTTGTTGGGATCCGATGAATTTTGAGTTCATGATCAGTTTCTATCCATGAATATTATTTGAGCCTTATTTGATCTCTTATCTACATGATTACTTATAGCCTCATATTTCTTCTTCGAATCTTTGGTTTAGTTAGGCCAACTAGATCGATTTTTCTTGCCATGGGAAGAGGTGCTTTGTGATGGGTTCAATCTTGCGGTGTTCTTTCCCAGTGACAGAAGGGGCAGCAAGACATGCATGTATCGTTGCTATTAAGGATAACAAGATGGGGTCTATTCCTACATGAATAGATCTTGTCTACATCATGTCATCGTTCTTATTGCATTACTCCGTTTTTCCATGAACTTAATACACTAGATGCATGCTGGATAGCGGTCGATGTGTGGGGTAATAGTGGTAGATGCAGGCAGGAGTCGGTCTACTTATCTTGGACGTGATGCCTATATAATGATCATAGCCTTGGATATCATCATGACTATTCGATTTTCTATCAATTGCCCAACAGTAATTTGTTCACCCACTGTGCGCTATACTCATGAGAGAAGCCACTAGTGAACCCTACGGCCCCCGGGTCTACTTTTCCAACATATTGCTTTCAGATCTATCTTTTTGCATCTTTGTTTTCAGATCTACAAAACCAAAAACCAAAAAACAAAAAACATATTGCTGCATATTTGCCTTTTATATTTGTGTTCTTGAGAGATATATCTCTCCTATCTATCACTACCTAATCTATCTTTTTACCGTAAAGAGATTGACAACCTCTCTTTCGCGTCGGGTTGCAAGTATTTGTTGTTTGTGTGCAGGTGCTGCTTATTGGGTGGTGGTGATCCTCCTACTGGTTCGATAATCTTGGTTTCATAACTGAGGGAAATACTTACCGTCGCTGTGCTGCATCATCCCTTCCTCTTTGGGAAAATACCGACGCAGTCTAAAGCCACGTCAAAGGAATTTCTGGCGCTGTTGCCGGGGAGGAAGCGGTCTCTTCTACGTGCCTATCGTAGGCGCTGAGGAGATTCCATCATCATCTACCAGGTTCCTAATCACAAATCTCATCTCCTTGCAATTACATTATTTGCCATTTGCTTCTCATTTTCCTCTCCCCCACTTCACCAATTTGCCGTTTTATTCGCCCTCTTCTTCGTTTACTTTTTCTCGTTAGATCTCTTGTTTGCTATCTTTGGTTGTGTTGCCATGTGCCTTATGTTTGCTTGCATCTTCGCTTGCTAAAAATCTATTGATATGGATCCTCATCCACTTGCTAATCTTTTCAAAAGATCAAATTATGATGAACCAATTGCTAGTGATTTGAGTGCACTTGATTATCTATATGAAGTTTTGCTTGGAAATCATGAATCTGAAAATTTTGATGGAGTGTTGAAAGAAGAAATTTATAACGTGATTCATGATAGCTCCTTGATTGAAAAGCATGATTGCAATGATGTTACTATAAATTCTATTAATGTCAATTATGCTAATGATATGCAAAGCCACAAGATTGGGTATGCTATGTTTGATGAAGATGATATTTTTAGTCCCCCAAGTTTTGATGAGCAAATTTATTATAATGATTGCATGCCTCATATTCATGATGATGGTGATGACACGTATGCTATAATGAGTAATGATAAGCATGAAACTTATCATCATGGTTTTAATTTGCAATGTGGTTATGTTAATCAAATGTCTCATTGTAGTTATTTTGTTGAGTTTTCTCCCACTACCATGGATGAAAAGGAATTTGCTTATGTGGAGAGTAATGAAAATTCTATGCTTGTGCATCATGAAAAGGATGATTTATGTGATAGTTATATTGTTGAATTCCTTCATGATGCTACTGAAATTTATTACGAGGGAGGAACATATGCTTGTAGGAATTGCAATAATATCAAGTTTCCTCTCTATGTGTTCAAAGTTTTGAAGTTATGCTTGTTTTGCCTTCCTATGCTAGTTGATTCTTGTTCCCATAAATTGTTTGCTCACAAAATCCCTAGGCATAGGAAGTGGGTTAGACTTAAATATGCTTGTCATGAGATTCATGATGCTCTCTTGCGTATTCAATTACTACTTTTTATGTGAGCATCATTGAAATCATCATGCCTAGCTAGGGGCGTAAAACGATAGCGCTTGTTGGGAGGCACCCCAATGAATAAATATTTTTTTCCTTTTTCCTTTCTGTTTTTGAGTGTTGACACAATTATACCTCTGTTATGATTGTGTTTTTATGGTTTATTTAGTGTTTGTGCCAAGTAGAGCCTTTAGGATGATCGACAGGATGAGTAGAAGCGATGCTGAATCTGAAACAGAAACTTTGCGTCCAGTATTTAAATTTCATTTTTTGCTGGAACGTGATCTTGAGCTGAAATTTAAACACCGTGTTTCTATACAAATTCCTTACGTTGTACTAATTTTTAAGAATTTTTAGAGTTACAGAAGTATGGTTAGGGTACATATTACTACAGACTGTTCTGTTTAAGACAGATTCTGTTTTCGTTGCATTGTGTGCTTGTTTTGATGAATCTATGGTTTGTATCGGGGGGTATAAGCCATGGTAAAGTTAAAATACAGTAGGTATAATGCAATAACAAAATATGAATGGGTTTGCAACAGTACCTAAAGTAGTGATTTGCTTTATTATACTAACGGATCTCACGAAGATTTTGTTGAGTTTTGTGTGATTGAAGTTTTCAAGTTTTGGGTGAGATCACGATGGATGAAGGAATAAGGAGTGATAAAAGCCTAAGTTGGGGATGCTACCGCACCCCCAAGATATATCCAAAGAGTAACAAGCCTTGGGGATGCCCCCGAGTGGCATCCCCTCTTTCTTCTAACAACCATCGGTATTTTACTTGGAGCTATATTTTTATTCGTCACATATCATGAGTTTTGCTTGGAGCATCTTGTATCTTTGCTTGCTTTGCTTGTTTGTTTTTCATTTGTTTCCTTGCTGTACACACCTATTTGGGAGAGCCAAAACTATGCTATGATTTGTTAGAATCGCTCTCTATGCTTCACTTAAACTTTTTGAGCTATAGAATTGCTCTAGCGCTTCACTTATATCTTTTTGAGCACGGTGTGCTTGGAAATTTTTGTAGAAATACTCTCATGCTTCACTTATATTAATTTGACAGTTAGTAAATTTTGAAGAAATCCTCTCATGCTTCACTTATATCTTTTTGAGAGATGAAATCTTTATGCTCATGTGCTTCACTTAAATTTGTTTGAGCTTGTAAAAAAAGCAATGGCAATATATGAAACTAGTCCCAAAGTGATAGATATCCAAGGAGGATATAATAAAAAGTTTCATGAAGATCATTGCGCAAATTAAACTTGATTCCTTGTAATAGTTTTGAAACATGATGATAGTAATATATGGGTCATGTTAGTGAGTAATTATACTTTAGTAGGAATATTGGTGTTAAGGTTTGTGATTCCCTATGAAAGTACGAAAGTCAATAGTTATGCAATGAAATTACATCCTAATTTTGGTGCATTATTAGGTGTTAGTTATGCTCAATGCTCGCTTATGTGAATTTTCGTTTCTTGGTTTGGTTGCTTCTCAATCTATTTGCTAGCCTCCATTTGTACTACGTAGAAATACTACTTATGCATCCAAAATCCTTAAACCAAGTTTTGCCTTATGAGTCCACCATACCTACCTATATGCGGTATTTCCATGCCGTTCCAACCAAATTTGTATGTGCCATCTCTAAATTTTCAAAATAAATTTTCTCTTTTGTGTGCTCGTACCGCTCATGACACGGTGGGGAGTGTCCAATATTTTTCCATGCTAGATGTGTTATTCTCAAGATGAGTGTTTATTCACTTGTCATTGCACGAGAGTGCGGCGGTAATAGGGATGCCCATTCCCAAAATGAAAAATGAAAAAAAAATACTTTATGTTGTCAAATAATAAATTCCTTGGAAAGTGTTGGTATGGAAGGCAACCGTGGATACGGCCCGCCATGGAAAGTGAAAGTTTGGTGGAAAAAGGAATAAACTTTATTTTCTGTTTGGGAACCGCCTATGGTATATCTAGCATGGAAAGTATTGTGAGCTACTTTGTCATTTTCGTTGACAGGAAAAGCATGCCACCCAAAATATTTTTCTCTCTCAATTTAAAACTTTGAGCTCTGGCACCTCTACAAATCCCTACTTCCCTCTGCGAAGGGCCTATCTATTTACTTTATGCAATTTTTATTTTTACTTTGAGTCTCCATCTTCTCTTATAAGCACCAACTAGGGGGCACTATGATCGTACTTGAGCATTGGGTATAGCTAATATTTGAGTGTGTTTCATGAATGGATCAATGATTGAGCATGATGGGCTAGGGATAACTTTCTTTAGTGTTGATATTTTGAAAGACATGGTTGCTTGTTGGCATGCTTGAGTATTGAAGTCATTATGTTAAAACTAGACTATTGCTTTGAATCATCTATAAAGTCCAAATGTCCATGCTATACAAAATAAAAGAATATGATGAACATGTTAGGCACCATTCCACATCCAAAATTCTGTTTTTATCATTTACCTACTCGAGGACGAGTAGGAATTAAGCTTGGGGACGTTGATACGTCTCCAACGTATCTATAATTTTTGCTTGTTCCATGCTGTTATATTATCATTCTTGGATGTTTTGCAATCATTTTATAACTACTTTATATCATTTTTTGGGACTAACCTATTGACATAGTGCCAAAGTGCCAGTTGTTGTTTTTGCTTGTTTTTTACTTCGCAGAAAATCAATACCAAACAGAGTCCAATCACGACGAAACTTTTTGAAGATTTTTTCTGGACCAGAAGACACCCAGTGGGCCAAAGAAGTACCGGAGAAGTGGGCCGAGGAGACCACAACCCACCAGGGCGTGCCAGGGGGGCCCCGGCGTGCCCTGATGGGTTGTGCCCTCCTCGGGACCCCTCTCCACTGCCTCTGATGCCTATAAATTCCCAAATATTCCAAAAACCCTAGGGGAGTCGACGAAACACAATTCCAGCCGCCGCAAGTTCCAGAACAGCGAGATCCAATCTAAACACCATCACGGAGGGGTTCATCTTCCTCATAGGTGCTTCTCCGATGGTGCGTGAGTAGTCCACCATAGACCTACGGGTCCGTAGGCAGTAGCTAGATGGCTTCCTCTCTCTCTCTCTCTTATGATTCTCAATACAATGGTCTCTTGGAGATCTATTTGATGTAAACTTTTGCGATGTGTTTGTTGGGATCCGATGAATTTTGAGTTCATGATCAGTTTCTATCCATGAATATTATTTGAGTCTTATTTGATCTCTTATATGCATGATTACTTATAGCCTCGTATTTCTTCTTCAAATCTTTGGTTTAGTTAGGCCAACTAGATCGATTTTTCTTGCCATGGGAAGAGGTGCTTTGTGATGGGTTCGATCTTGCGGTGTTCTTTCCCAGTGACAGAAGGGGCAGCAAGACACGCATGTATAGTTGCTATTAAGGATAACAAGATGGGGTCTATTCCTACATGAATAGATCTTGTCTACATCATGTCATCGTTCTTATTGCATTACTCCATTTTTCCATGAACTTAATACACTAGATGCATGCTGGATAGCGGTCGATGTGTGGGGTAATAGTGGTAGATGCAGGCAGGAGTCGGTCTACTTATCTTGGACGTGATGCCTATATAATGATCATAGCCTTGGATATCGTCAGGACTATTCGATTTTCTATCAATTGCCCAACAGTAATTTGTTCACCCACCGTGCGCTATACTCATGAGAGAAGCCACTCGTGAACCCTACGGCCCCCGGGTCTAATTTTCCAACATATTGCTTTCAGATCTATCTTTTTGCATCTTTGTTTTCAGATCTACAAAACCAAAAACCCAAAAACATATTGCTGCATATTTTATTTGCCTTTTATATTTGTGTTCTTGAGAGATCTATCTCTCCTATCTATCACTACCTAATCTATCTTTTTACCGTAGAGAGATTGACAACCTCTCTTTCGTGTCGGGTTGCAAGTATTTGTTGTTTGTGTGCAGGTGCTGCTTATTGGGTGGTGGTGATCCTCCTACAGGTTTGATAACCTTGGTTTCATAACTGAGGGAAATACTTACCGTCGCTGTGCTGCATCATCCCTTCCTCTTTGGGGAAATACCGACGCAGTCTCAAGCCACGTCAGGCTCTTGCCGGTTGCCGTACTCATCGACATGCAAGTCGTGATAATCTATACAAAACATGATCATCTCATACATCACATATATCACATCATGTGTTTGGCCATATCATATCACAACATACCCTGCAAAAACAAGTTAGACGTCCTCTAATTGTTGTTGCATGTTTTACGTGGCTACTATGGGTATCTAGCAAGAACGATTCTTACCTACGCAAAACCACAACGGTGATATACAAGGTGCTATTTCACCTTCTACAAGGACCGCCTCTGTCGAATCCAATTCAACTAAAGTGGGAGAGACAGACACCCGCCAGCCATCTTTATGCAACAAAGTTACATGTCAGTTGATGGAACCGGTCTCTCGTACGTGGACGAGTAAGGTTGGTCCGGGCCGCTTCATCCCACAATACCGCCGAATCAAGATAAGACTAAAGGAAGTAAGCAATCTGAACATCAACGCCCACAAACTCTTGTGTGTTCTACTCGTGCATGTTATCTACGCATAGACCTAGCTCATGATACCACTGTTGGGGAACGTTGCATGGGAAACAAAAAAATTCCTACGAACACCCAAGATCTATCTATGGAGATCAACAGCTACGAGAGGGAGAGTGGATCTACATACCCTTGTAGATCGCTAAGAGGGAAGCGTTAAGAAACGAGGTTGATGTAGTCGAACGTCTTCGCAATCCAAATCACAATCCGTCCCGCGATCCAATCATGATCCATCCTGATCTAGCGCCGAACGGACGGCACCTCCGTGTTCAGCACACGTACAGCTCGATGACATCTTCGCCTCCTCGATCCAGCGAACGAGGTCGGAGTAGTAGATGAGTTCTCCGGCAACACGACGGCATGGTGGCGGTGGTGGTGATGCTATCCCGGCAGGGCTACGCCTAGCGCTACCGAAATCACGAACGGAGGAGAAAACGATCTAGGGAGAGAGAGGGGCGCCAAGGGTTTCGTGTGTGCTCTTGGGGCGCCCCCTCCCCTCTATATATAGGTGGAGGGGCGTGGAGATCAGCCCCTCCAAGCCCTAGGGAGCAGCCAAGGGGGAGGAGTTGTGTTGGAAATATGCCCTAGAGGCAATAATAAAATGGTTATTATTATATTTCCTTGTTCATGATAATCATTTATTATCCATGCTATAATTGTATTGATTGGAAACTCAAATACATGTGTGGATACATAGACAACACTATGTCCCTAGTATGCCTCTAGTTAACTAGCTCGTTGATCAATGATGGTCAAGGTTTCCTGGGCATAGACATGAGATGTCATTTGATAACGAGATCACATCATTAGGAGAATGATGTGATGGACAAGACACAAACTATGAACGTAGCATATGATCATGTCAGTTTATTGCTATTGTTTTCTGCATGTCAAGTATATGTTCCTATGACCATGAGATCATGCAACTCACTGACACCGGAGGAATACCTTGTGTGTATCAAACGTCGCAACATAACTGGGTGACTATAAAGATGCTCTACATGTATCTTCGAGGGTGTCTGTTGAGTGGGCATGGATCAAGACTGGGATTTGTTACTCCATGTGACGGAGAGGTATCTCAGGGCCCTCTCGGTAATACAATATCACAACAAGCCTTGCAAGCGATGTGACTAAAGTGTTAGCCACGGGATCTTGTATTACGGAACGAGTAAAGAGACATGCCGGTAACGAGATTGAACTAGGTATAGAGATACCGACGATCGAATCTCGGGCAAGTAACATACCGAAGAACAAAGGGAACAGCATACGGGATTAACTGAATCCTCGACATAGAGGTTCAACCGATAAAGATCTTCGTAGAATATGTAGGAACCAATATGGGCATCCAGGTCCCGCTATTGGTTATTGACCGTAGAGGTGTCTCGGTCATGTCTACATAGTTCTCGAACCCACAGGGTCTGCACACTTAAGGTTTGGTGACGTTTTGGTAGAGTAGAGTTATGTATGGTGGTGACCGAAGGTTGTTCGGAGTCCTAGATGAGATCCTGGATGTCACGAGGAGCTCCGGAATGGTCCGGAGGTAAAGATTGATATATAGGAAGTCCTGTTTTGGTCACCGGAAAAGTTTCGGGTACTTCGGTAGTGTACCGGGAGTGCCGGGAGGGTACCGGGGGCCATCGGGAGGGGTGTCTCGACCCAAAGGACCTCATGGGCTGTGGGAGGAGTCAAACCAGCCCCTAGTGGGCTGGCCGAACCCCCCACTAAGGCCCATGCGGCTAGGGGTGGGAAAAACACAAAGGTGGAAAGGTGGAAAGGGTTTCCAAGTGGAGAGGAGGAATCCTACTCCTAGTAGGATTGGAGTAGGACTCCTACACCTCCTATTTCGGCCAACCCTTGAGGGTTTGAGGCTGCCTCCTCCCC
The DNA here is from genome assembly GCA_039707655.1 of Elymus sibiricus. Taxonomy (NCBI): domain Eukaryota; kingdom Viridiplantae; phylum Streptophyta; class Magnoliopsida; order Poales; family Poaceae; genus Elymus; species Elymus sibiricus. The sequence continues at coordinate 357,448,798 of CM077665.1, forward strand.
TCCCTCCCTCCTATATATACTAGAGGATTTAGAGGAGAGAGCTAACCCTAATTGCCACGTGCTCCCTCTACTTCCTCTAGATCGTTTTCTCCTTTAGTCTAGTTTCGGCGGTGCTTAGGCAAAGCCCTGCCGGAATAGTTCCACCACCACCGCCGCCACGCCATCGCGTTGCCGGAGAACTCATCTACCTCTCCGCTCCCTCTTGCTGGATCAAGAAGGCGGAGATCGTCATCGAGCTGTACGTGTGCTGAACGCGGAGGTGCCGTCCGTTCGGCGCTGGATCGGAAGGACCGTGATCAAGATCGCTAGACGATTCGTGATTTGATCGCGGGACAGATCGTGATGGGATCGCGGGATAGATCGTGATTGGATCGCGAGATGGATCGTGATGGGATCGCGGGACGCTCGGCGATTTGGATCGCGAAGACGTTCGACTACATCAACCGCGTTTCTTAACGCTTCCCGCTTAGCGATCTACAAGGGTATGTAGATCCACTCTCCCTCTCGTAGATGCTCATCACCATGGATAGATCTTGCGTGTGCGTAGGAAAATTTTTGTTTCCCATGCAACGTTCCCCAACAGTGGTATCAGAGCTAGGTCTATGTGTAGATGAGATCTCGAGTAGAACACAAAGGAGTTTGTGGGCGTTGATATTCGGATTGCTTCCTCCCTTGGTCTTTTCTTGTTTCGGCGGTATTGTGGGATGAAGCGGCCCGGACCAACATTACTCGTACGCTTACGAGAGACCGGTTCCATCAACTGACATGTAACTTCGTTGCACAAAGATGGCTGGCGGGTGTCTGTTTCTCCCACTTTAGTCGGATCGGATTTGACAAAGGCGGTCCTTGAGAAGGTTGAATAGCAATTTTTGTATCACCGTTGTGGTTTTTTCGTAGGTAAGAATTGTTCTTGCTATATACCCGTAGCAGCCACGTAAAACTTGCAACAACAATTAGAGGACGTCTAACTTGTTTTTGCAGGGTATGTTGTGATGTGATATGGCCAATTACATGATGAGATATATGTGATGTATGAGATGATCATGTATTGTATAGAATATCACGACTTGCATGTCGATGAGTACGGCAACCGGCATGAGCCATAGGGTTGTCTTTAATTATTTTCGCCGCTTTGCTTTACTTTATCGCTATGAGTTAGCAATAGTCATGGAAGCAACAGTCGGCGCGACAACCTCATGGCGACACATTGATGGAGATCATGGTGTCATGCCGGTGACGATGGAGATCATGCCGGTGCTTTGGAGATGGAGATCAAAAGCACAAGTTCATGGCCATATCATGTCAACTATGATTTGCATGCGATGTTAATCCTTTTATGCATCTTGTTTTGCTTAGGACGACGGTAGCATTATAAGGTGATCCCTCACTTAAATTTCTAGATAAAATTGTGTTCTCCCCGAGTGTGCACCGTTGCGAAAGTTCGTCGTTTCGAGACACCACGTGATGATCGGGTTTGATAGACTCTACGTTCGCATACAACGGGTGCAAGCCAGTGTTGCACGTGCGGAACACTCGGGTTAAACTTGACGAGCCTAGCATGTACAGACATGGCCTCGAAACACAAGAGACCGAAAGGTCGAACATGAGTCATATAGTAGATATGATCAACATGAAGATGTTCACCATTGAAACCACCTCAACTCACGTGATGATCGGACTTGAGTTGGTGGATTTGGATCATGTGACACTCAAATGACCGGAGGGATGTCAATTTGAGTGGGAGTTTTTAAGTAATATGATTAACTAAACTCATTGTCATGAACATAGTCAAAATGTCTTTGCAAATTATGTTGTAGATTACTAGCTCGCACTGTAGCTCCCTTGAATTTTTTATATGTTCCTAGAGAAATAGAGTTGAAATATGATGGTAGCAATAATGCAGACTGGATCCGTGATCTGAGGATTGTCCTCATTGCTGCACAGAAGGCTTATGTCCTTAATGCACTGCTCGGTGCGCCACCCCCTCAAGCGTCGTCTGTAGATGTTGTGAACATCCGATAGGCACGTTCTGATGACTACTTGATAGTTCAGTGCGTCATGCATTACGGCTTAGAATTGAGGCTCCAAAACGTTTTGAACGTCACGGAACATATGAGATGTTCTAAGAGCTGAAATTGGGATCTCAGGCTCGTGCCCGTGTTGAGAGGTATGAGACCTCCAACAAGATTCTTTGCCTGCAAGATGAAGGAGAATAGCTCAACCGGTGAGCATGTGCTTAGATTGTCTGGGTGCTACAATCGCTTGAATCGAGTGGGAGTTGATCTTCCAGATAAGATAGTGATTGATATAGTTCTCCAAGTCACTATCACTAAGCTACTAGAGCTTCGTGATGAACTATAAAAATGCCAGGGATGGAAATAATGATCCCTGAGCTATTCGCGATGTTTGACACCGCGAAGGTAGAAATCAAGAAGGAGCATCAAGTGTTGATGGTTAGTGAAACCACTAGTTTTGAGAAGGGCAAGGGCAAGGAGGGAAACTTCATGGATGGGAAGCCAGTTGCTGCTCCAGTGAAGAAACCCAAGGTTGAACCGAAACCCGAGACTAAGTGCTTCTATTATGAGGAGAACGGTCGCTGAAGCGGAACAACCCTAGATACTTGGTAGATAAGAAGGCTGGCAACGTCGACAGAAGTATATTTGATATACGTGTTATTGATGTGTACCTTACTGATACTCCTAGTAGCACCTGGGTATTGGATACCGGTTCAGTTGCTAAATGTTAGTAACTCAAAATAACAGCTACGGAATGAACGGAGGCTAGCTAAGGGTGAGGTGAACGATGAGTGTTGGAAGTGTTTCCAAGGTTGATGTGATCACCATCGCACGCTCTCTCTACCTTCGGGATTAGTGATGAACCTAAATAAATGTTATTTGGTGTTTGCGTTGAGCATGAACGTGATTAGATCATGTTTATTGCAATACGGTTATTCATTTAAGTTAGAGAATAATGGTTATTCTGTTTACATGAATAATACCTTCAATGGTCATGCACCCAATGAGAATGGTTTATTGAATCTTGATCGTAATGATACACATGTTCATAATATTGATGCCAAAAGATACAAAGTTAATAATGATAGTACCACATACTTGTGGCACTGCCACTAAATGTCATATTGGTGTAAAGTGCATGAAGAAACTCCATGCTGATGGATCTTTGGACTCATTCAATTTCGAATCGGTTGAGACATGCGGACCATGCCTCATGGGCAAGATGACTAAGACCCCATTTTTCGGTATGATGGAACAGGCAAGTGACTCATTGGAAATGATACATGTTGATGTATTCGGTCCAATGAGTGTTGTAGCGTGAGGTGGATATCGTTATTTTCCTACCTTCACTGATGATTTGAGTAGATATGGGGATATTTACTTAATGAAACACAAGTCTGAAACGTTTGAAAAGTTCAAACAAATTCAGAGTGAAGTTTGAGATCATATTGACAAGAAGATAAAATGTCTACCATATGATCGTGGAGGTAAATATCTGAGTTACGAGTTTGGTATACAACTTAAGACAATGTGGAAGTTGTTTCACAACTCACGCCACCTGGAACACCATAGTGTGATGGTGTGTCCGAACGTCGTAGCCGTGCTCTATTGAATAGGGTGCGAACTATGATGTCTCTTATCGATTTGCCACTATCGTTTTGGGGTTATGCATTAGAGACAACTACATTCACTTTAAAAGGGGCACCATCTAAGTCCGTTGAGATGACACCTTATGAATTTTGGTTTGGCGGAAACCTAAGCTGTCATTTCTTAATGTTTGGGGCTGCGACGCTTATGTGAAAAAGGGTTTTCACCTAATAAGCTCGAACCCAAAGCGGACAAATGCATCTTCATAGAATACCCTAACCTAACAGTTGGGTAAACCTTCTATCTTAGATCCAAAAACAAAGTGTTTGTTGCTAAAACGGGTCCTTTCTCAAGAAAGAGTTTCTCTCGAAAGAATTGAGTGGGAGGAAGATAGAACTTGATGAGGTTGTTGAACCATTGTTTCAACCAGAGTGTAGCGCAGCGCAGAAAGTTGTTTTTGTGGAGCCTACATTAGTTGAAGAGGAAGTTAATGATGATGATCATGAAGCTTCGGATCAAGTTACTATCGAACCTCATAGGTCGACAAGGACGCGTACTGCTCCTGAGTGGTACGGCAACCCTGTCTTAGAGGTCATGTTGTTAGACAACGATGAACCTACGAGCTATGGAGAAGCGATGATGGGCCCGGATTCCGAGAAATGGTTAGAGGCCATGAAATCCAAGATAGGATCCATGTATGAAAACAAAGTATGGGCTTTGGAAGTATTACCTGAAGGGCAAAAGGCCATTCAGAACAAATGGATCTTTAAAAGGAACACGGACACGGACGGTAATGTCACCGTCTATCAAGCTCGACTTGTGGCAAAGGGTTTTTCACAAGTTCAAATAGTTGACTACGATGAGACTTTCTCACCCGTAGCGATGCTAAAGTCTGTTGGAATTATGTTACAGTTGCGGCATTTTTCGATTATGAAATCTGACAGATGGATGTCAAAACAGAGTTTCCTTAACGGTTTCTGTGAGGAAATGTTGTATGTGATACAACCAGAAGGTTTTGTCAGTCCTAAGGATGCTAAAATGTATGCAAGCTCCAGCAATCCTTCTATGGACTGGAGCAAGCATCTCGGAGTTGGAATATACGCTTTGATGAGATGATCAAAGTTTTTGAGTCTATACAAAGTTTATGAGAAACTTGTATTTACAATAAAGTGAGTGGAGCACTATAGAATTTCTGATAAGTATATGTGGATGACATATTGTTGACCGGAAATGATGTAGAATTTCTGGAAAGCATAAAGGGTTGTTTGAAAAGGAGTTTTTGAAAGCACATTTGCTCCCTTGGTGGTTTTGGTAATTTATAACAACATATAAGTCATTGAACTAATGTTTCCACTAAGTATATTTCAGGAAAAGTTCAATGATAGGATTGGCAAAAGGATTGTGGAGATTGTGGAATACCCCAAGATGCAAGGAAATAGGTTGGCAAAGCTTCAAGCAAGAGGACTCTACATTTTACTTTGTGAGAAATCACTTTGAGTCCATAGGAAAGCCAATACTATTAAAAGGGGGTAAGGTTTTGTTGGTGAACAAAATGCTCATACGTGCACAAGTGATAGTCACCAAAAACACCCACAAGCTCTTCCACAAAAGTCTGTCCAAAGTCAAATATCCAAAATCGGTGCAACCAACACTTCCCACTAGGTGCCACCGATTCCCATACCCAGACAGACCTAAGCCAAACCCTACCTTTTCGGTGCAACCGATTCTGCTTCGGTGCCACCGAGTTTAGGTTGCCAACTTTCTGTTATGCAGTTTCACAAAATCGGTACCACCGAGATTGTTGGATCGGCGTCACCGAGAATGGGCAATCTGACCGTTGGTCACCTTATCGGTGCAACCGAGTTTCATATATCGGTCTCACCGAGATTCAAAAGTTGCCACCTTTTGGTCACTTCGGTCCCACCGAGATTAACACATCGGTGTCACCGATTTGGTCATTTTGTGTGTAACGGTTGGATTTTTGGGGATGCCTATATATACCCCTCCACCACCACCTACTCGAAAGAGAAGCACTCAGAACTATTCCATACTTGCCCCATCCAGTTTTCTGAGAGAGCCACCTACTCATGTGTTGAGATCATGCCATTCCATTCCTACCATATGAATCATGATTTCTAGCCTCCCCAAGTTGCTTTCCACCAATCCCATCTCTTCCACCAATCCATATCTGTGAGAGAGTGATTGTGTGTTGAGGAGTCTATCATCTTGAAGCACAAGAGCAAGGAGTTCATCGTCATTACCGAGCCTATTACCTTTTGGAGGGTGGTGCCTCCTAGATTGGTTAGGTGTCGCTTGGGAGCCTCCTACTTCGTGTTGTGGAGTTGAACCAAGAAGTTTGTAAGGGCAAGGAGATCGCCTACTTCATGAAGATCTACCCATAGTGAGGCTAGTCCTTCGTGGTTGGAAGCCGTTATGGAATAGTCAAGGTTGCTACTTCGTGGACCCTTCGTGGGTGGAGCCCTCCGTGGACTCTCACGGCTGTTGCCCTCCGTGGGTTGAAGACTCCATAAACGTGGACGTACGATAGCACCACCTATCGGAACCACGGAAAAAATCATCGTGTCTACAATTGCGTTTGATCTTCCAACCCTTCCTTTACTACTCATGCTTGTTGTTACTTTCCGCTGCTATACTCTTAGACATGCATGTGTAGGGTGTACTTGACTTGCTATGAATGCTAAAATCTGCCAACACTAAAAATTGGGAAAAGGCTAGATTTTATTTGGTCAAGTAGTCTAATCACCCCCCCTCTAGACATACTTTCGGTCCTACAAGTGGTATCAGAGCTTTGGTCTCCATTGCATTGGTTTCACAACCTAGGAGAGTATGGCGTCTAGTGAGGGAAATTATCACCGTAGAGGTCCGTACTTTGATGGCACTAATTTTGCTAGTTGGAAGCACAAAATGAAAATGCATATTCTTGGTCATAACCCCGCCGTTTGGGCTGTTGTTCGTGTTGGCTTGCAAGGTGAATTCTTTAGTGATGGAAAGGAACCGGATCGTGAAGCGACCGCGGATGAATTGAAGATGTTGCAATACAACGCTCAAGCATGCGACATTCTCTTCAACTGCCTATGCCCCGAAGAATTCAACAAAATCAGCCGTCTTGAGAATGCAAAAGAGATTTGGGATACTTTGGTTGATATGCACGAAGGAACCGAGTCCATGAGAGAATCCAAGTTGGATGTTCTTCAAAGTCAGCTTGACAAGTTCAAGATGAAGGATGGTGAAGGAGTCGCGGAGATGTACTCTAGGCTAGCTGTCATCACCAATGAGATTGCCAGCTTAGGAAGCGAAGAAATGACCGACAAATTCATCATCAAGTAGATACTTAGAGCTTTGGATGAGAGATACGACACCCTGTGCACATTGATCCAAATGATGCCCAACTACAAAGATCTCAAGCCTACGAAAGTCATTGGAAGGATTGTTGCTCATGAGATGACACTCAAAGACAAAGAAGAGCTTCACAACAAGTCTAGCGGTGCTTACAAAGCCACAAGTGATGCTCCCGCAACTTCAGGCGATAACCTTGTCACCAATGAAGATATAAGCCTCATGGTCAAGAAATTCAACAAGTTCTACAAGAATAGAGGCAAAGAACGAAGCTCCAACTCAAGATATGATGAGAAGCGTTCGTCAAGTCGTGACCGCAATTGCTACAATTGTGGGAAGCCCGAACACTACTCCAATGAGTGCACGGCTCCCTACAAACGAAGAGAAGAGTCACCAAGAAGACGAAGCTCAAGGAATGAATCACCTCAAAGAGAGAGAACGAGTAGAGATGATCGTTATGAACGAAGACACTCAAGGAGAAGTAGAGATTCGGAGAAGAAGGACAAGTACACCAAGATCTACACAAGAAGAAAACATCAAGCTCATGTTGGTGAATGGGTTTTCGGCTCCGACTCCGACAACAACTCCGAGAGAAGCTATCACTCCGACTCCGACTATAGTCAAGATGAAGGTGTTGCCGGACTTGCACTAGTGACTACCAACTCCTATGATCTATTTGATTCACCAAACGAAGGAAGTGGAAGTTGCTTCATGGCTAAAGGCCCCAAGGTATCACACCCCGAGTATCTTGATTTCAATAGTGATGAAGATGATTTGCTTTGTGATGATGACTTGCTCTTTGATAAAACTAGTGATGTTAGTCAAAATGAACTTGATAATTATCATGCTAGTCAAGATAAGTCATTTGATGATGATAAGATGAAAATAGAACAACTAACTAAAGAACTAAACACTCTTAAGTTAGCTCATGAATCTACTCTCAAAGATCATAGAGAGCTTGTAAGAACTCATGAGAAGCTATGCTTCGAGAAGCTCAACTTGGAGCAAGAGCATGAGTTTCTTAAAGCTATCAATGACGATCTCCGGAAGAAGACTTCATCTTATCTAGCCAAACGACTACTCTTGTCTACTTTCATGCCACAAGTTAAATCTAAACAAACTAGTAACGAAGGCAAGAAAGTTTCTTCATCTAGTAGCAACAATAAAAACGCCAAAACTAATGATGTTGCTCCTAGTAGTTCTATTGATTCCACTAATGATGATTCTCTTAGCCAAGTTACACTTGAGCAAGAAAATGCTTTATTGAAAGGAATTATAGAAAAAGGTATCTACAAGAGTCTTGCCGGGTGTAAGCAATTTGAGGAAATTGTACGCAAGCACGGAGGATACCGGAAGAATCATGGTGTTGGCTACTTCAACGCTAATGGAGTTGAATGGGAAGAAGGTCAATATCCCGAGCCCAAGTTTGTTCCTCAAAAGGAGAAGTATGAAAATACTCTTCCCAAGGGGACAAACACTCAAGATGACCTTCCACCACAAGACCACAAGGTCAAGGGCAAGAACAAGCTTCAAGAGGACATTGACTCGTATGAAGATGAATCCCTAGCTTTGGTGGAGTGGGTTCCCAAGGCTACTTCAAGCTCAACTTCTACAAAGGCTACTTCAACACCAAGGATCCCCATCAAGTTGATGTGGGCTCCCAAGAAGAAGAACTAGAGAGTTCTTGAGGGGTGACTCCGCAAATGAAATTCACTCACATTCATTATTGGCAAGAACTATTTGCAATCAACATCAACTCTATGCAATAGTTCATGGAGTCACACATTCCCTCAAAGGTAAGCAAGGGACAAGGTAATCAACAAATCAATGGACATCACTACACATGCTTTGCACTCCATGTCCATAGATATCCTTGTATTTGTCTCTTGTGTGTTGGGACTAACCCATGTAGGTGAGAAGAGTAAGGAAACAACAAGGATGCTCCCAACTCTTGGTGATCTTCATCAACCTTGAGCATCCACCGCTACCTCACTAACATGAAGTCTTCTTCGACAAAACCCAAGGTTAGTTTATCCCTCTGATGGGGGGATGTCACATCAAGGGGGAGCTTTACTCTAAGACTTGAGTTAAAGCATCTCTTAGAATGTGACAACATTAAATGCTTTATGTAAAAGTGGTAACCCCACTTGTGCTTAAACGATGAGTATGACCTATGATCAAGTATTCTTACTTGGCTCCTAAGTCAATATACTCATATATAGATGACTCCGTCATCGCCAAAGTGCTTGTTAGATGCTAGTATGATTGTGCATGTTTGACATGATTTCATTTGACATCTTATTGTGTGAGCATGTTGGTCTGCATTTATTTACCCATTCGAGGACATCCAATTGTTGCTATTTGGCTTTTGATTTTTCTTTTGCCAATTGGATGGACAAGAATGCCTAGGACCACTCTCTAGCTATCTATGCTTTCTCACCTCATCTTACATTCATGTTGCATCACAAAATTTGAACAAGTACTTTTCGATCCCTCTGTGTGTGGAGCATTCGGAGTTCCGTATCGACAAGGACTGACCATTAAAACCTCCCAAGTGCATCTCGGTGGAACCAACCCACAATTCTCGGTCTCACCGAATGCCTAGGGTTGATCTGGTTTTTCAATCTCGATACTACCGATTCCATATTCTCGGTTACACCGAGTTTCCCTGTCAGCTGACACTTGAGGAACTCGGTGACACCGAAAATTTAGAATCGGTGTCACCGACAGCAAAGGGTATATATGCTGTGGACCCCGACGCTTTGAAATTCAATCTCAAACCGTCGCGCCTCAGAACCCTAAGCTGCCGATTCGTGACTCCTGGTCGTCGCCCTTGCCTCCCCGTGCGTCTCCGCCGCTGGGATCCTCGCCGTCGACGCGCATCTTCGCCGCCGTCTTCGCCGTAGCGGATCCGTCGCCAAGTTAGGGTACGGATTCGATTTTTCTTGCGCTCCCCGTCTGATTCTCGCGCAATGAAGTTTGATTTATCTATAAGCCACAGATTGCAATCCTCTCTATCCTCTAAAAACTTCCAGTAGATAGCGAATGATCGATTTTCTAGGGTTTACCGTCCGCCCGATGGAACTCGGTGGAACCAAAGCAAACAAATCGGTATCACCGATTTGCCAATCTGTGCTGCTGAGAACTATCTCGGTGAAACCGAGTACTCCTTTTCGGTCTCACCGAAAGGAGTGCCAAGTTTCTGTTTAAGAGAAAGTCAGTCTCGGTAGCACCGAAATTTTTGCTTCGGCTGTACCGATTTTCATGTGACAGAATGTAAACCTTGAGAATCTTTTGTTCAAACTTTCAAAAAAAACTGCTGCATTTTGTGATAACTCATCTTCTTCTACTCCTCTATACTCTATTCACAGGGTCAGTATGTCAAGTGCTGAGGACAGTGAGAACAACTTCCGAGAGCAGAGTGTTGAATTGGATTCTGGCACTAGTCCTGAGTCTAGTTCCTCTTCAGATCCAGGCACCCCCAGTTCTCATGGGTTGCCCAAGGCTGCTACTAGGGCCAGGAAGAAGCTGAATTCAGATGAGGAGGATTCAGATTTTGTGCCAGAGGAGATTCTTGCCAAGAAGCAAGAGAAAGCTGCCAAGAAGTCAGCAAATGAGGCCACCTCTTCCAGGAGGGTGGTTGGCAAAACATATGCACCTCCTGAAACTATGAGAGCACCCGAGAGTGCTAGGGCTTCCATGATCATTGAGCCCCCGAGGAAGTCCATGCCTAAGAAGGCGGGAGAGAAGAAAGCCAGAAAGAGGATTGTCTATGTCACTGGTAGGCAAACTTCCATGTATGAGGACCCTGAGGAGGCTGCTGGTGCTGCTGCTGAGGAGGAGGAAGAACATGTTGAGAAGGCCCCTCCCAAGAAGAAAAAGAAGCTTATGGCAGATGCTATGCCAAAGTCTGGCACATCCAAGAGCACCAAGTCTGCCCCCAAGAAGGCTGCTGCTGAAAAGTCCAAGAGATCATCCAGACAGATTCCAGCTTCTGAGAAGAACAAAGGAACTACCTCCAGAGTTGAGGATGAGGATGCTATGTCTGCTTTGATGAAGCTCAGACCACACCTTCCAGAACATAAAGCCAGCCATCCACTTGCTGAAGATATGAAGAAGAGGAAGGATTCTGGTCTGAGGGCATGGAGAGCTATTGACCCATATGCCCAGAGAAGGAAAACAGCTGTGGACTACAGATTCTACACCAAGGAGCAACAGGATTTCTATGAGACTGTGCTGCTTGACAAGAGCCCAGCTGTGAGTGACATGCGATACGTGGATTGGAAGTATATCAAGGAGAATGAAGATTTCTTTCCAAATGTCCAAGATAAATTTCACTGCATTGGCTTGGATGAGTTTGTTGGCAAAGAGTTTACAGCATGGAATGATGAGATGATCATGCAATTCTACTCCACTGCACATTTCTATGGAGATGGTAGAATTGTATGGATGACTGAAGGAGATAGATACGAATGCCATCTTAGGAGTCCCAAAGGTGCAAGATGGTGACTTGGATGTCTACTCTGAATCCAAGGAGAGCCACAATGCTATGGCCAACATGTACAATGAGATTCTTGCTGCTCATGTGAAGTCTCACAGGTTAGGTTCTATCTACTTCCTCCAGGCTGGCCTCTGCACCATGAACACCATATTGAGGCACACTTTGATGCCCAAGTCAGGAGATGAGAAGATGATCCGAGGCTACTCCATCAATATGCTGATCCACCTTGACAGACACACCAGGATACGTGTGATGGATTTGATTGTAGAGACAGTGAAGAGGGTTGCTGCTGATCAGAAGCGCTCTTGCTGCTATGCACCCTATATCCAGATGCTCATCAACTCCAAGCTGGAGAAGCACATATTTTCTCTAGACAGACCCCACTTGCCCCTACAGCCAGATTTAGAGGACAACGTTGTGGTGATGGATCCAGGACATCCCACATCAGCTGCAGCTCAAGCTCAGGCAGAGGCAGAGGCAGCTAGAGCCACTAGTGCTCAGGTCCCTAGATCCAGGAACGAGCAAATGGATCTTTTGATCTCATCAGTTCAGGGCATGCAGAAGGACATTAAGGGCATTCTGGACAACCAAAACAGTCTTGTGAGGATCTTTGAGAACAGGATCAAGACCCTCAATGACAAGGTAGATGGGCTGACCAAGACAGTCAATGAGCTTAAGAAGGAAGTTGACTCTGTGCCTCTTCCTCAGTCTTCTTCTTCTGATGATGATGATGATGATGAGGATGACTCACCCCTCCGGCCAGGCACTCAGTTCACCACTCAGGCCAGATCAGCCACTGTGTCAGCTCCAGATTTGAGGCCCTCTTCATCAGCACCTGCTACTGCCACCTTAGCTCCATCAGCTCCAGTTCCTCCAGTTGCCACTCCAACTCCATCCACGACATCTACTGAGATCTTCGCCGACGCAGTTCTCTCGACTCCTTCATCAACAACCGAAGGAGATCAGCCCAAGAACGCTTAGATATATGCCTTTGAACTTTTTGGTAACTTGTTGCCAAAGGGGGAGAAGTGTATATAGATCTTTAGGCTTCGAGTGAGAGAGCGTTTGGTTTTTATCGCTTTTTCAAAACATTTGGTCTTTTGGTTTGTTTGTGTTAAACCTTGTGGTGTTTGATCATACACGTTATGTGTAATGCTACTATTTCCTATCATCTTAATGCTTATGAGATGATCATTCACCTTTGCTTGATTGTGTTGTGCTAGGTTGTTATCTCTTACTATTCTCGCACACCACCAAGATGTATGTGACATGAAAGAAGTGCCCCATGTACCTAATCGATTGTGCATTTGCATTCAAATGCAAATTCAAAATAATGCACAAATTTAGGGGGAGCTCTTGCTTATCACATACTTCTCAAAGCGATGATTATATTCATTGATTATATCATATGTCGAAGTTTTGATCTATATGTTGTCATCAATTACCAAAAAGGGGGAGATTGAAAGCACATTTGCTCCCTTGGTGGTTTTGGTAATTTATAACAACATATAAGTCATTGAACTAATGTTTCCACTAAGTATATTTCAGGAAAAGTTCAATGATAGGATTGGCAAAAGGATTGTGGAGATTGTGGAATACCCCAAGATGCAAGGAAATAGGTTGGCAAAGCTTCAAGCAAGAGGACTCTACATTTTAGTTCGTGATAAATCACTTTGAGTCCATAGGAAAGCCAATACTATTAAAAGGGGGTAAGGTTTTGTTGGTGAACAAAATGCTCATACGTGCACAAGTGATAGTCACCAAAAACACCCACAAGCTCTTCCACAAAAGTCTGTCCAAAGTCAAATATCCAAAATCGGTGCAACCAACACTTCCCACTCAGTGCCACCGATTCCCATACCCAGACAGACCTAAGCCAAACCCTACCTTTTCGGTGCAACCGATTCTGCTTCGGTGCCACCGAGTTTAGGTTGCCAACTTTCTGTTACGCAGTTTCACAAAATCGGTACCACCGAGATTGTTGGATCGGCGTCATCGAGAATGGGCAATCTGACCGTTGGTCACCTTATCGGTGCAACCGAGTTTCATATATCGGTCTCACCGAGATTCAAAACTTGCCACCTTTTGGTCACTTCGGTACCACCGAGATTAACACATCGGTGTCACCGAGTTGGTCATTTTGTGTGTAACGGTTGGATTTCTGGGGATGCCTATATATACCCCTCCACCACCACCTACTCGAAAGAGAAGCACTCAGAACTATTCCATACTTGCCCCATCCAGTTTTCTGAGAGAGAGCCATCTACTCATGTGTTGAGATCATGCCATTCCATTCCTACCATATGAATCATGATTTCTAGCCTCCCCAAGTTGCTTTCCACCAATCCCATCTCTTCCACCAAGCCAAATCTGTGAGAGAGTGATTGTGTGTTGAAGAGTCTATCATCTTGAAGCACAAGAGCAAGGAGTTCATCGTCCTTACCGAGCCTATTACCTTTTGGAGGGTGGTGCCTCCTAGATTGGTTAGGTGTCGCTTGGGAGCCTCCTACTTCGTGTGTGGAGTTGAACCAAGAAGTTTGTAAGGGCAAGGAGATCGCCTACTTCGTGAAGATCTACCCATAGTAAGGCTAGTCCTTCGTGGATGGAAGCCGTTATGGAATAATCAAGGTTGCTACTTCGTGGACCCTTCGTGGGTGGAGCCCTCCTTGGACTCTCACGACCGTTGCCCTCCGTGGGTTGAAGACTCCATAAACGTGGACGTAAGATAGCACCACCTATCGGAACCACGGAAAAAATCATTGTGTCTACAATTGCATTTTATCTTCCAACCCTTCCTTTACTACTCATGCTTGTTGTTAGTTTCCGCTGCTATACTCTTAGACATGCATGTGTACGGTGTACTTGACTTGCTATGAATGCTAAAATCTGCCAACACTAAAAATTGGGAAAAGGCTAGATTTTATTTGGTCAAGTAGTCTAATCACCCCCCCTCTAGACATACTTTCGGTCCTACAGTTTTTCAAAGGAAAACCTGGAATGAAGCTACTTAAATGTTGGGCGTCAGAATCTATGGAGATAGATCAAGACGTCTGATAAAACTTTCAATGAGTACATACCTTGACAAGATTTTGAAAGAGTTCAAAATGGATCAGTCAAAGAAAGAGTTCTTGCCTGATTTATAAGGTGTGGAGTTGAGTGAGACTCAAAGCTCGACCACGGCAGAAGAAAGAGAAAGGACGAAGGTCGTCCCCTATGCCTTATCCATAGGCTCTGTATAGTATGCCATGCTGTGTACCGCACATGGTGTGTGCCTTGCCATGAGTCTGTTAAGGGGTACCAGAGTGGTCCAGGAGTGGATCACTGGACAGCGATCAAAGTTATCCTTAGTAACTAGAGGACTAAGGAAATATTTCCCGATTATGGAGGTGATAAAGAGTTCGTCGTAAAGGGTTACGTTGATGCAAGCTTTAACACCATTCCGGATGACTCTGAGTAGCAATCCGGATACGTATAGTGGAGCAGCCATTTGGAATAGCTCCAAGTGGAGCGTGGTAGCATCTGCAGTACGACATATAGATTTGCAAAGAACACACGGATCTGAATGTTGCAGACCGTTGACTAAAGACCTCTCTCACATGCAAAGCATGATCAAACCCCAGAACTCATTGGGTGTTAGATTCATAACAATGTAAATCACATAGTGATGTGAACTAGATTATTGACTCTAGTGCAAGTGGGAGACTGTTGGAAATATGCCCTAGAGGCAATAATAAAATGGTTATTATTATATTTCCTTGTTCATGATAATCGTTTATTATCCATGCTATAATTGTATTGATTGGAAACTCAAATACATGTGTGGATACATAGACAACACTGTGTCCCTAGTATGCCTCTAGTTAACTAGCTCGTTGATCAATGATGGTCAAGGTTTCCTGGCCATATACATGAGATGTCATTTGATAACGATATCACATCATTAGGAGAATGATGTGATGGACAAGACCCAAACTATGAACGTAGCATATGATCGTGTCAGTTTATTGTTATTGTTTTCTGCATGTCAAGTATATGTTCCTACGACCATGAGATCATGCAACTCACTGACACCGGAGGAATACCTTGTGTGTATCAAACATCGCAACGTAACTGGGTGACTATAAAGATGCTCTACAGGTATCTCCGAGGGTGTCTATTGAGTGGGCATGGATCAAGACTGGGATTTGTTACTCCGTGTGACGGAGAGGTATCTCAGGGCCCACTCGGTAATACAACATCACAACAAGCCTTGCAAGCAATGTGACTAAAGTGTTAGCCACGGGATCTTGTATTACGGAACGAGTAAAGAGACTTGCCGGTAACGAGATTGAACTAGGTATAGAGATACCGACGATCGAATCTCAGGCAAGTAACATACCGAAGAACAAAGGGAACAGCATACGGGATTAACTGAATCCTTGACATAGAAGTTCAACCGATAAAGATCTTCGTAGAATATGTAGGAACCGATATGGGCATCCAGGTCCCGCTATTGGTTATTGACCGTAGAGGTGTCTCGGTCATGTCTACATAGTTCTCGAACTCGCAGGGTCTGCACACTTAAGGTTCGGTGACGTTTCGGTATAGTAGAGTTATGTATGGTGGTGACCGAAGGTTGTTCGGAGTCCCGGATGAGATCCTGGACGTCACGAAGAGCTCTGGAATGGCCCGGAGGTAAAGATTGATATATAGGAAGTCCTGTTTTGGTCACCGGAAAAGTTTCGTGTTCTTCGGTAGTGTACCGGGAGTGCCGGGAGGGTACCGGGGGCCATCGGGAGGGGTGTCTCGACCCAAAGGACCTCATGGGCTGTGGGAGGAGTCAAACCAGCCCCTAGTGGGCTGGCCGAACCCCCCACTAAGGCCCATGCAGCTAGGGGTGGGAAAACCCAAAGGTGGAAAGGTGGAAAGGGTTTCCAAGTGGAGAGGAGGAATCCTACTCCTAGTAGGATTGGAGTAGGACTCCTCCGCCTCCTATTTCGGCCAACCCTTGAGTGTTTTAGGCTGTCTCCTCCCCTCCCTCCCTCCTATATATACTATAGGATTTAGAGGGGAGAGATAACCCTAATTGCCACGTGCTCCCTCTACTTCCTCTAGATCGTTTTCTCCTTTAGTCTAGTTTCGGCGGTGCTTAGGCGAAGCCCTGCCGGAATAGTTCCACCACCACCTCCGCCGCGCCGTCGCGCTGCTGGAGAACTCATCTACCTCTCCGCTCCCTCTTGATGGATCAAGAAGGCGGAGATCGTCATCGAGCTGTACGTGTGCTGAACGCGGAGGTGCCGTCCGTTCGGCGCTGGATCGGAAGGACCATGATCAGGATCGCGAGACGATTCGTGATTTGATCGCTGGACGGATCATGATGGGATCGCAGGATGGATCGTGATTGGATCGCGAGATGGATCGTGATTGGATCGCGAGATGGATCGTCATGGGATCGCGGGACGCTCGGCGATTTGGATCGCGAAGACGTTCGACTAGATCAACCGCGTTTCTTAACGCTTCCCGCTTAGCGATCTACAAGGGTATGTAGATCCACTCTCCCTCTCATAGATGCTCATCACCATGGATAGATCTTGCGTGTGCGTAGGAAAATTTTTGTTTCCCATGCAACATTCCCCAACAAGTTGGACTCCTAGTCCAATTCCCTCCCTTTCCATAAACAGGTGGACTTTCCACCTCTCCCAAGCCACATGCGCCTTGAGGGACTTGTGCGCCTGGCCCAATAAGGCCAGGGCGCTTCCCCTCAGCCCATGCAAACCCTTGGGACGTGGTGGAACCCTTGGTGTACTTCCATACTCCTCCGGAAGTTTCCAGAACCTTCTAGAAGCTTCCCGGTACAATACCGGAAAAACCCGAAACTTTTTCGGTAGCCAAAATATGACTTCCCATATATATATCTTTACCTCCGGACCATTCCGAAACTCCTCGTGACATCCCGGGACTTCGAACAACCTTCGGTCACCAACATACATAACTCAATAATACTGAAACGTCACCGAACGTTAAGTGTGCAGACCCTGCGGGTTCGAGAACTATGTAGACATGACCGAGACACCTCTACGGTCAATAACCAATAGCGGGACCTGCATGCCCATATTGGTTCCTACATATTCTACGAAGATCCTTATCATTTGAACCTCTATGTCAAGGATTCAGTTAATCCCGTACGTTGTTCCCTTTGTTTATCGGTATGTTACTTGCCCGAGATTCGATCATCGGTATCTCCACACCTAGTTCAATCTCGTTACCAGCAAGTCTCTTTACTCGTTCCGTAATACAAGATCCTATGACTAACTCTTTAGTCACTTTGCTTGCAAGGCTCATTGTGATGTTGTATTACCGAGTGGGCCCTGAGATACCTCTCCATCACACGGAGTAACAAATCCCAGTCTTGATCCATGTCAACTCAACAGACACCCTTGGAGGTACCTGTAGAGCATCTTTATAGTCACGCAGTTACGTTGTGACGTTTGATACACACAAGGTATTCCTCCGGTGTCAGTGAGTTACATGATCTCATGGTCATAGGAACACATACTTGACATGCAGAAAACAATAGCAATAAACTTGACACGATCATATGCTACGTTCATAGTTTGGGTCTTGTCCATCACATCATTCTCCTAATGATGTGATCCCGTTATCAGATGACAACTCATGTCTATGGTCAGGAAACCTTGACCATCTCTGATCAACGAGCTAGTCTAGTAGAGGCTCACTAGGGACATAGTGTTGTCTATGTATCCACACATGTATCTGAGTTTCCGATCAATACAATTCTAGCATGGATAATAAACGATTATCATGAACAAGGAAATATGATAATAACCATTTTATTATTTCCTCTAGGGCATATTTCCAACAAAATGAGCCCACCATCCATTCAAAAAATGAGAGAAAATGAGAGAAGGGGCTTTGCTACTATCTTTTACAACACTTGTGCCTCAAAGTGGCACCATGCTCTTCATGTAGAGAGTCTCATGATATGTCACTTTCATATGCTAGTAGGAATTACCTATTCATTATTACAAACTTGGCTTGTATATTCCCATGACGGGCTTCCTCAAATGCCCGAGGTCTTCATGAGCAAGCAAGTTGGATGCACACCCCACTTAGTTTCATTTGAGCTTTCATACACTTATAGCTCTAGTGCATCATTTGCATGGCAATCCCTACTCCTCGCATTGACATCCATCGATGGGCATCTCCATAGCCCGTTGGTATGCCTAGTTGATGTGAGACTATCTTCTCCACCTTTTACCCCTTTGATATCTACCACCATACTCTATTCCACCTAAATGCTATGTCCAATGGCTCACGCTCATGTATTGCGTGAAGAATAAAAGGTTGATGCATGTTGAAAAAGTAGGATCCAATTGCCTGACTTGGACACCGTGGTGCTTAACTTTTGTATTAATGTGGTTAAGATGGAGCCATGCCTTGCTAATATAATAAGATGAATGGGGGGTAAATATTTCTTAAGGATCGTATACTTGTAAGGATTAATGATTTTGTTTCTTACACTTTTAATATTGTTGTGTTAATATTTGTTGATTCATCTTTTCTCAATGAGCATACATGCATAAGATTACATAATGGATATCATGTCACATCAAAAATTATATTTTTATCATTTACCTACTCGAGGACGAGCAGGAATTAAGCTTGGGTATGCTTGATACGTCTCCAAGGTATCTATAATTTTTTATTGTTCCATGATGATATATTATCATTCTATGATACTTTTTGGGTCTTTATTTACCAATTTATAATATTTTTGAGCACTAACCTATTGACCCAGTGCCAGTTGCTGTTTTCTGCATGTTTTTTACTTTTCAGCTTTACATTACCAAACGAAGTCCAATTGCCACGAAACTTTTTGATGATTTTTTTTGGACCATAAGAAGACATGGAAGCTTCGGAAGGAGGCTGGGAGGCGCACGAGGGACCCACCACACATCAGGGCGCGCCCTGGGGGCGCCCTGGTATGTGGTGGCCCCCTCGGCTGCCTCCCGACGCCCCTCTCTGGTCTATAAATTCTCTAATATTGCAAAAAAAACAGAAGCAGTCCCGAAACCCTTTTTTCGCCGCCGCAAGTCTCTGTTCCACCACGAGGCCATCTGGAGCTCCATTCCGGCACCCTGCCGGAGGGGGGATCGATCACAGAGGGCCTCTACATCAACCTTGCTGCCCTCATGATGATGTGTGAGTAGTTCACCATAGACCTACGGGTCCATAGCTAGTACCTAGATGGCAATCTCTCTGTCTCGATCTTCAATATAATGGTCATCGCATCTTCGCTTTAATCTATCCGATGTAATCCTATTGTGCGGTGTGTTTGTTGGGATCTGATGAATTGTGGGTTTATGTTCAGATTATTTATGAAAAGTATTTGAGATACCTCTGATATATATTGTCTCTTAATTGCATGATCATTATAGCTTCGTAATGCTCTCCGATCTATTGATGTGCTTTCGAAAAGTAGATTGATATTTCATCGGTGGGAGTGGTGCGTTGTGGTAGGTTCAACCTGGCGAGTTTCTATATCCCGGTGACAAAGTAGGGGACAAGATGCGTCTTTGTGTTGTTGCTACTAAGGATAACACGACGGGGTTCATTCATATTGCTTGAGTTTACTTTGTCTACGTCATGTCATCGTTCTCCATGCATTACTCTGTTTTACTTAATACTCTAGATGCATGCTGGATAGCGTTCGATGAGTGGAGTAATAGTAATAGGTGCAGGCAGGAGTCGACCTATTTGTTTATGGACGTGATGCCTATATACACATGATCATTGCCGTGAAAATCGCATAACTATCCGCTTTTCTATCAATTGCCCAATAGTAATTTGTTACCCACCGTATGCTGCCTACATGAGAGATGCCGCTAGGGAACACTATGGCCCCCGGGTCTATTCACTTATATGTTTGCAAATGCTATTATTACCTCACTTCCTTTATTTACTTTTTATTTCAATTATATTTATCAACAATTATCTATACAACTCATTTTGCTTGCAAATAAAGAGATCAAGGGGATTGATAACCCTCTTGCCCGCGTTGGGTGCAAGTCGTTTGTTCATTTGTGTGCAGTCGCTGAAGACGGTTGAGGATTGATATTCCTATTGGTTCGATAAACCTTGGTTTCATAACTGAGGGAAATACTTACCCACTTTGTGCTACAATTACCCGTTCCTGTTCACGAAAAACCCAACGTAGATCACAAGTATCAGTCACCACGGGGATCCGCAAGTTGATAACCAAAACATATATCAAGTGACTCAATAGAACACCCCATTGTCACCATGGGTATCCACATGCAACACATATATCAAGTGTTCTCAAATCCAAAGTATTCAGTCGAACATAACGAGAACTCAAAGGGAAAAGATTCAATTCATCACATCAAGATAGAGAGGGAAGAACACCATATGATCCAACTATGTTAAAGAAGCTCGTGATACATCAAGATCATGTCATCTCAAGAACACGAGAGAGAGAGAGAGAGAGAGAGAGAGAGAGAGAGAGAGAGAGAGAGAGATTAAACACATAGCTACTCGTACATACCCTCACCCCCGAGGGTGAACTACTCCCTCCTTGACATGGAGGCCTCCGAGATGATGAAGATGGCCTCCGGTGAAGATTTCCCCCTCCGACAGGGTACCGAAAAAGCGCTCCGGATGAGATTGCTTCGAAACAGAGGCTTGCAGCAGCGGAGCAAATGTTCTAGGTTAACTTTTGTTTTTTTGGATTATATAGGATTTTTAAGCGTTGGGATCACATCAGGGAGGTGCCCAAGGGGCCCACAAGATATCCCGATGCGCACACCCCCTAGGCGCAAGGTTGCCTTGTCACCTTCTCGTGGCTCTTCTGGTACTCCCTCGAAGCTTCCTGGGTCACTTTGCTTCTACAAAAAATCGTCAAAAAGTTCCGTTCAATTCCGAGAACTTTCATTTTCTGCACAAAAACACCACCACGGTAATTCTGCTGAAAACAGCATCAGTCCGGGTTAATTCCATTTAACTCATATAAACTACATCAAAACTATACAAAAGTATGGTAAACATGGGTAAATATGGCATGAATACTTCATAATTTATCGATATGTTGGAGACGTATCACCCACACAAAGACTATCCTAACGATTCAATATATTAGAAATCAACATATTAGTGGTATCAGACATGCAACCGACAATCCTAATTTTGGGCTAGATTTGTGGATGTGAAGAAAACTTTTTACTCTTTGTTGCAAAAGGATTCTTGGAGAATACTATATCATGGAGGATCGATGGATTGATGATAAGCCTTCCCACGAAACATACCCCAAATTGTGTATATTTGCTTCAATCATAAAATTTATGTGGCTAGGTGATAAACAATGGATCGGGTAATATTCGATTTTCAGAGGACCTGGGGGATTGACTCTTTGCAATCGTGGCACAACATTATTGAGACTTGTTCTGCACTTGTGCTGGCTGATTATCCAGATACTGTTAGGTGGACATGAACTACGAGTGGTGTGTTTACCGTCAGGTCCTTCTTTAGGAGGTTTCTAATGAATGGTGGTCATTTCCCTCTTGATTTTTATGAGTGATTAGACCCAATTTGAAAGCCAAGGTATTTATATGGTTGATCATGCACAACATTATTTTAACTAAGGATAAGTTGACTAAGAGATTGGCTGGGTTCAAGCTTGCAAATGTTGTGAGAGAGAGGAATCAATAGAATGTGCCTTTGGTGTTAATTCCTGGAGCATACAAGACCAGTTTCAAAACTAGTTGTCCTGATTTAAGAAGTATAATAAGAATTTGTTAACTGTCGACATTGCTATCATTTTTGGACCATTTTAGAATTTGATAAATAAGGCAATCTTTTACAACAAAAGGGTCGTTGATCCCTTTGTTTGTGTTTACTTTGTAGCATACTAGCTAAAAATTGCTCATTCTTGCAGAGAAACAGGGAAGTTACAAGATGCTAAAGTTGGGGGGTAAGAATGTTCGAGCAAGTAGCGAGTGAAACTTTTAATCCCACTCAACGATGGAGAAATGGAATTCATCAAACATCTTGATGATTTTCTTTTGAAATTGAAGACATACTGTTGTAGACCTCTACTAATGTTGCAATTACAGTACTAGTTATGTCACTTGTCTCATGATCTTCATTTGATGATGTGTGCGCATGAGATATCTGATTCAGTTGTAACTTTGGCTCTATCTCTATCATAATGTGTTTGAATTTCTGGTGATTGATACGTATCCAACGTATCTATAATTTTTTATTGTTCCATGCTATTATATTATCATTCTAGGATACTTTTTAGGCATTTACTTGTTGTTTTATATTATTTTTGAGTACTAACCTACTAACCTAGTGCCAAGTGTCAATTGCTGTTTTCTGTGTGTTTTGGCTTTTCAGGAATATCGTACCAAACAAAGTCCAATTACCCCGAAACTTTTTGATGATTTTTTCTGAACCAAAATAAGACCTAGAAGCTTTGGAGGAAGACCGGAGGGCACACGAGGTGCCCCCAAGCCATCAGGGCGCGCCCAGGGGGGTGCCCGTGCCCTGATAGCTTGGAGCCACCTCCCCGTTCTCCAGCCCCTGTTCTTTGGCCTATAAATTCATATATATTCCGAAAACCCTAGGGAGCCCCCCGAAACACTTTTTTCGCCGCCGCAAGTCTCTGTTCCGCCGTGTGCCCGTCTGGAGCACTGTTCCGGTGCCCTGTCGGGGGGGGGGGGATCGGTCACGGAGGGCCTTTACATCAACCTTGCTGCTCCCATGGTGATGTGTGAGTAGTTCACCGCATACCTATGGGTACGTATTTAGTACCTAGATGGCGATCTCTCTCTATGTTCTTCAATGCCAAGATCACCGCGATTCCCGCGGTGATCTATCTTATGTAATCAATCTTTGCGGGGTGTTTGTTGGGATCCGATGAATTGTGAGTTTATGTTCAGATTATTCATGAAAAGATATTGAATACTTGCTGGTATTTTATTTGCATGATTTGTTATAGCTTCATAATGCTCTATGGTCTACCGGTTTGGTTTGGCCAACTAGATTGATTTATCTTCAAGTGGGAGTGGTGCGTTGTAGTGAGTTTAATCTTTGTAGACTCGTGTTGGGCCTCCAAGCGCAGAGTTTTGTAGGACAGTAGCAAATTTACATCAAGTGGATGACCTCAGGTTTATCAATCCGTGGGAGGCGTAGGATGAAGATGGTCTCTCTCACACAACCCTGCAACCAAATAACAAAGAGTCTCTTGTGTCCCCAACACACCCAATACAATGGTAAATTGTATAGGTGCACTAGTTCGGCGAAGAGATGGTGATACAAGTGTAATATGGATAGTAGATATAGATTTTTGTAATCTGAAAATATAAAAACAGCAAGGTAGCAAGTAACAAAAGTGAGCAAAAACGGTATTGCAATGCTTGAAAACAAGGCCTAGGGTTCATACTTTCACTAGTGCAAGTTCTCTCAACAATACTGACATAGTTGAATCATATGTAAATCCCTCACCTGCGACAAAGAGTTCACTCCAAAGTCACAAATAGCGGAGAACAAACGAAGAAATTATTGTAGGGTACGAAACCACCTCAAAGTTATCTTTTCCGATCAATCTTATGAGCTATCCCTATAAGTGTCACGAACAGCCCTAGAGTTCGTACTAAAATAACACCTTAAGATACACATCAACCAAAACCCTAATGTCACCTAGATACTCCAATGTCACCACGAGTACCCATGGGCTTGATTATACGATATGCATCACACAATTTCAGATTCATCATGTTCAATCCAACACAAAGAACTTCAAAGAGTGCCCCAAAGTTTCTACCGGATAGTCAAGACGAAAACGTGTGCCAACCCCTATGCATAGATTCCCAAGGTCACGGAACCCGCAAGTTGATCACCAAAACATACATCAAGTGGATCAATAGAACATCCCATTGTCACCACGGATATCCCATCGCAAGACATACATCAAGTGTTCTCAAATCCTTTAAAGACTCAATCCGATAAGAAAACTTCAAAGGGAAAACTCAATTCATCACAAGAAGATAGAGAAGGGAAAACTCCATATGATTCATCTATATTAATAAAGCTCGCGGTACATCAAGATCGTGTCATCTCAAGAACACGAGAGAGAGAGATCAAACACATAGCTACTGGTACATACCCTCAGCCCCGAGGGTGAACTACTCCCTCCTCGTCATGGAGACCGCCGGGTTGATGAAGATGGCCTCCGGTGATGGTTTCCCCCTCCGGCAGGGTGCCGGAAGGGGCTCCCGGTTGGTTTTCGTGGCTACAGAGGCTTGCGGCGGCGGAACTCCCGATCTAGGTTTCTTTCTGGGGGTTACGGGATTTATAGGAGTACCTGGCGTTGGAATCAAGTCAGGGGGACTCCCGAGGGACCCACAAGCCAGGGGGGAGCGCCCTAGGGGGGGGCGCCCCCTAGGCTTGTGGCTGCCTCGGGACTCCTCTCCGATATCTTTTTGCTCCAGTATTTTTTACATTTTCCAAAAATATTCTCCGTAAATTTTTATTCCGTTTGGACTCCGTTTGATATTCCTTTTTTGCGAAGCTCAAAAACAAGGAAAAAACAGAAACTGGCACTGGGCTCTAGGTTAATAGGTTAGTCCCAAAAATAATATAAAATAGCATATTAATGCATATAAAACATCCAAAACCGATAATATAATAGCATGGAACAATCAAAAATTATAGATACGTTGGAGACGTATCAAGCATCCCCAAGCTTAATTCCTGCTCGTCCTCGAGTAGGTAAATGATAAAAACAGATTTTTTGATGTGGAATGCTACCTAACATATTCATCCATGTAATTTTCTTTATTGTGGCATGAATATTCAGATCCATAAGATTCAAAACAAAAGTTTAATGTTGACATAAAAACAATAATACTTCAAGCATACTAATAAAGCAATCATGTCTTCTCAAAATAACATGGCCAAAGAAAGTTATCCCTACAAAATCATATAGTCTGGCTATGCTCCATCTTCATCACACAAAGTATTAAATCATGCACAACCCCGGTTTTAGCCAAGAAATTGTTTCATACTTTAGTATTCTCAAACTTTTTCAACTCTCACGCAATACATGAGCGTGAGCCATGGATATAGCACTATAGGTGGAATAGAATATGGTGGTTGTGGAGAAGACAAAAAGAAGGAGATAGTCTCACATCAACTAGGCGTATCAACGGGCTATGGAGATGCCCATCAATAGATATCAATGTGAGTGAGTAGGGATTGCCATGCAACGGATGCACTAGAGCTATAAGTGTATGAAAGCTCAAAAAGAAACTAAGTGGGTGTGCATCCAACTCGCTTGCTCACGAAGACCTAGGGCAATTTGAGGAAGCCCATCATTGGAATATACAAGCCAAGTTCTATAATTAAAAATTCCCACTAGTATATGAAAGTGACAAAATAGGAGACTCTCTATCACGAAGATCCTGGTGCTACTTTGAAGCACAAGTGTTGGAAAAAGGAATAGTAGCATTGCCCCTTCTCTCTTTTCTCTCATTTTTTTGGTGGGCTTCTTTGGCCTCTTTTTTTTATTTGGGTTTCTTTGGCCTCTTTTATTTTTTGTAAAGTCCGGAGACTCATCCCAACTTGTGAGGGAATCATAGCTTCCATCATCCTTTCCTCACATGGGACAATGCTCTAATAATGATGATCATCACACTTTTATTTACTTACAACTCGAAATTTACAACTCGATACTAGAACAAGATATGACTCTATATGAATGCCTCCGGCGGTGTACCAGGATGTGCAATGACTCAAGAGTGACATGTATAAAAAATATGAACGGTGACTTTGCCACAAATACGATGTCAACTACATGATCATGCAAAGCAATATGACAATGATGATGCGTGTCATAAACGGAACGGTGGAAGTTGCATGGCAATATATCTCGGAATGGCTATGGAAATGCCATAATAGGTAGGTATGGTGGCTGTTTTGAGGAAGGTATATGGTGGGTTTAATGCATCGGCGAAAGTTACGCGGTACTAGAGAGGCTAGCAAGGGTGGAAGGGTGAGAGTGCGTATAATACATGGACTCAACATTAGTCATAAAGAACTCACATACTTATTGCAAAATTCTATTAGTTATCAAAACAAAGTACTACATGCATGCTCCTAGGGGAAGGGTTGGTAGGAGTTAACCATCGCGCGATCCCGACCTCCACACAAAGGAAGGCAATAAATAAATAAATCATGCTCCGACTTCGTTACATAACGGTTCACCATACGTGCATGCTACGGGAATCACAAACTTTAACACAAGTATTTCTACCAATCCACAATTACTCACTAGCATGTCTCTAATATTACCATATTTATATCTCAAAACAATCATAAGGAATCAAACTTCTCATAGTATTCAATGCACTTTATATGAAAGTTTTTATTATATCCCTCTTGGATGCCCATTATATTAGGACTAAATTCATAACCTAAGCAAATTACCATGCTGTCTAGAGACTCTCAAAATAATATAAGTGAAGCATGAGAGTTCATCAATTTCTATAAAATGAAACCACCGCCGTGCTCTACAAAGATATAAGTCAAGCACTAGAGCAAAATATAAACTACTCCAAGAAGATATAAGTGAAGATCAATGAGTAGCCAACAATCAAATAACTATGTGAAGACTCTCTCATCTAAGAATTTCAGATCTTAAGTATTTCATTCAAACGGAAAGCAAAATAAAAATAGCACTCCAATAATAGCACGCATCATGTGAACGAATAAAAATTTAAGCTCAACATAGGCTAACCGATAATTGTTGATGAAGAGAGGTGGGATGCGCAGCATCCCCAAGCTTAGATGCTTGAGACTTCTTGAAATATTTACTTGGGGTGCCTTGGGCATCCCCAAGCTTGAGCTTTTGTATCTCGTTCAATCCTCTCATATCATGGTTTCACCTATTCTCAAAAACTTCATCCACACAAAACTCGAAAAGAACTCGTGAGATAGGTTAGTACACATAATAATAAATCAAGTCTTTATGTACTGCCAAGACAAGTTGCATAATAATTTCAAACATCATCTACTTTTTACTATCATCTTCACAATTTATATCTACCAATATAGGCTATGGAAACTATAGGATAAGTAGATAACGAAACTATGACAGCAATCTGTCCAAACAGAACAGTCTGTAGGAATTTATGAAAACAGTGTACTTATGTAACTCAAAAACTTATGAAAATTTAGGAAATGCTAAATAATTTATATGAAAATACTGTGTAAAAATTTCAGAAATATTCCACATTCCAGTAAAATATGAAAATTCAAACACTACAGCAAGAGTTTCTGTTTTTACACAGCACACATCAAAACATGCAATGCAAGCATCCTAAGACAATTCTTGGAACTTTTTATTGAAAAACAAGATTATGAATCACACCTAACAGAAAATAACAAAATATAATGACGATCCAAGCAAAGCACATATTATGTGACGAATAAAAATATAGCTCTAAGTAAGATATACCGATAATGTTGAAGACGAAAGAGGGGATGCCTTCCGGGGCATCCCCAAGCTTAGACGCTTGAGTCTTACTTGAATATTACCTTGGGGGTGCCTTGGGCATCCCCAATATTAGGTTCTTGTCACTCCTTATTCTCCTCATATCGGTGTCTCACCCAAAACTTGAAAACTTCAATCACACAAAACTTAACGGAACTTCGTGAGATTGGTTAGTATAATAAATAAAGATAATTCACTTAGATACTGTCAAGACAAGATTCATAATTGTTCCCACATTATACCTACTGTATTATATCATTCCCATAATTTATACCACTAAATATAAGCTATGGAAACACTAAAACAAGCAAACTATGCATGCAAAACAGAATCTGTCAAAAACAGAATAGTCTGTGAAAATCTGTAGTGTAACTATACTTCCCTGTCTCTAAAAATTCTGAAAAATTAGGAAAACCTGAATAATTTGTATATAAAGACTGTGTAAAAATTTCAGATCATTATAACGCTCCAGTAAAAAATGAAAATTCCTGTACTGGAGTTAAAAGTTTCTGTTTTGGTTCAGCATCAATTCTACTCATCTTGTGAGTTATCCCAAAGGCTTTACTTGGAACTTTATTGAAATAAAAGACACAAAACATGATTACTAAAGTATCTTAATCATGTAATCACACAAAAACAGAAAGGAAAAGTGTTGGGTTGTCTCCCAACAAGTGCTTTTCTTTAATGTCTTTTAGCTAGGCATGATGATTTCAATGATGCTCAAATAAGAATAGTAGTTGAAACATGCAAAAGAGCATCATGAATCTCATGGAAAGCACATTTAAGTCTAACCCACTTCCTATGCATAGGGATTTTGTGAGCAAACAATTTATGGGAGCAAGAATCAACTAGCATAGGAAGGCAAAACAAGCATAACTTCAAAACTTTGAACACATAGAGAGGAAACTTGATATTATTGCAATTCCTACAAGCATATGTTCCTCCCTCATAATAATTTTCAGTAGCATCATGAAGGAATTTCACAACATAACTATCACATAAAGCATTATCTTCATGATCCATAAGCATAGAAAATTTGTCACTCTCCACATAAGCAATTTTCTTCTCATTCATAATAGTGGGAGCAGATTCAACAAAATAACTATCATGAGATACATGATTGGCATAATCACATTCAATATTAAAATCATGATGACAAGTTTCATGGTTACTATCACTATTTATAGCATACATGTCATCATCATAATCATCATAGATAGGAGGCATGCCATCATCATAATAAATTTCCTCATCAAAACTTGGGGGACTAAAAATATCATCTTCATAAAACATAGCATCCCCAGGCTTGGGATAAACATTAATTGCAGAAAATAAATTCTCAAACATGTCATTTTCATCAAACATAGCATCCCCAAGCTTGTGGCTTTGTATATCATAAACATAATCACTCTCATCATTAATAGTATGAATAGCACCAATAGTATAGCAATTATTATCATCATCTTCCAAGTTGGTGCCATAAATATTTTCAAGATTATAAGAAGTATCATTATCTTCCCAATCATAATTATCACAACAAGCAATAGGCATGACAAAATCATCCTCAAGTGTATCATCTTCCACAACTATTTTTGATTCATTCTCATGAGGCCTATCAGTAATGGGAGCAACATTATTTGGGAGAGATACCTCTTTACCTTTACTTTTCCTTCTTTTCTTCTTCTTCACCACATTATGTGTGGGTTTATTTAATTCCTCCAAGCTTCTTTTCGAAGAGGTTGGTTGAATAAAAAGCTCCTCCTCGTTACCTGATTCATCATAAGAAAAAATAGGAGGATATTGGGAAACCTCTTCCCCTTCATTAGTATTCTCTTCATCTTCTATTTGTTTTCTTGTCTTTAAGTAATTAGCAATATAAGGATTCTCAATGCAATTTACCACGCAATACATATAGATTTCATTTAGATCAAAATCAATCATTTTCATGAGAACCCAAGCCGGAACATCCTTAATTTTATGTTTCATTTCTTCATACCCCAAAAATAGACTAAGTTCATTATGATGCTCAAGGGTAATGAGGTTATCACAATTTTTGGACACAATTCGATCATGAAATAATTCACATTGGAAATTAAAATGACCACTTTCATTGCAAAGTTCACAAGGACGGCGAGAAATATTAAGTCTTTCAGCACAAATATATAGCTTCTCTTGCAACCATTTACTTTCTAAATACTTATGCCTCTTACAAAATCTATCTTCCCTTTTAGGCATGTCTTCACAAACTCTATGCACTCCACAAAAATTGACATGCTTATAAGAAATCTTTTTATCATGACTAGTGCAATCATCATTAGTACTATGGATATTCAAAGAATTCATACTAACAACATTGCAATCATGCTCATCACTCAAAGATTTAGTGCCAAACATTTTAATAAATTCTTCTTCTAACACTTGAGCACAATTTTCCTTTCCATCATTTTCACGAAAGACATCAAAAAGATGAAGCATATGAGGCAACCTCAATTCCATATTTTTTTGTAGTTTTCTTTTATAGACTAAACTAGTGATAAAACAAAAAACTAAAAGATTCAATTGCAAGATCTAAAGATATACCTTCAAGCACTCACCTCCCCGGTAACGGCGCCAGAAAAGAGCTTGATGTCTACTACGCAACCTTCTTCTTGTAGACTCGTGTTGGGCCTCCAAGCGCAGAGTTTTGTAGGACAGTAGCAAATTTCCCTCAAGTGGATGACCTAAGGTTTATCAATCCGTGGGAGACGTAGGATGAAGATGGTCTCTCTCACACAACCCTGCAACCAAATAACAAAGAGTCTCTTGTGTCCCCAACACACCCAATACAATGGTAAATTGTATAGGTGCACTAGTTCGGCAAAGAGATGGTGATACAAGTGTAATATGGATAGTAGATATAGATTTTTGTAATCTGAAAATATAAAAACAGCAAGGTAGCAAGTAACAAAAGTGAGCAAAAACGGTATTGCAATGCTTGAAAACAAGGCCTAGGGTTCATACTTTCACTAGTGCAAGTTCTCTCAACAATACTGACATAGTTGAATCATATGTAAATCCCTCACGTGCGACAAAGAGTTCACTCCAAAGTCACAAATAGCGGAGAACAAACGAAGAAATTATTGTAGGGTACGAAACAACCTCAAAGTTATCTTTTTCGATCAATCTTATGAGCTATCCCTATAAGTGTCACGAACAGCCCTAGAGTTCGTACTAAAATAACACCTTAAGATACACATCAACCAAAACCCTAATGTCACCTAGATACTCCATCGCAAGACATACATCAAGTGTTCTCAAATCCTTTAAAGACTCAATCCGATAAGAAAACTTCAAAGGGAAAACTCAATTCATCACAAGAAGATAGAGAAGGGAAAACTCCATATGATTCATCTATATTAATAAAGCTCGCGGTACATCAAGATGTGTCATCTCAAGAACACGAGAGAGAGAGAGAGAGAGATCAAACACATAGCTACTGGTACATACCCTCAGCCCCGAGGGTGAACTACTCCCTCCTCGTCATGGAGACCGCCGGGTTGATGAAGATGGCCTCAGGTGATGGTTTCCCCCTCCGGCAGGGTGCCGGAACGGGCTCCCGATTGGTTTTTCGTGGCTACAGAGGCTTGCGGCGGCGGAACTCCCGATCTAGGTTTCTTTCTGGGGGTTACGGGATTTATAGGAGTACTTGGCATTGGAATCAAGTCAGGGGGACTCCCGAGGGACCCACAAGCCAGGGGGACGCGCCCTAGGGGGGGCGCCCCCTAGGCTTGTGGCTGCCTCGGGACTCCTCTCCGGTATCTTTTTGCTCCAGTATTTTTTATATTTTCCAAAAATATTCTCCGTAAATTTTTATTCCGTTTGGACTCTGTTTGATATTCCTTTTCTGCGAAGCTCAAAAACAAGGAAAAAACAGAAACTGGCACTGGGATCTAGGTTAATAGGTTAGTCCCAAAAATAATATAAAATAGCATATTAATGCATATAAAACATCCAAAACCGATAATATAATAGCATGGAACAATCAAAAATTATAGATACGTTGGAGACGTATCAATCTTGCGGTGCTCAATCCCAGTGATAGAAAGGGACATGACACGTATTGTATTGCTGCCACTAAGGGTAAAACGATGGGGTTTATTCATACTGATTGGATTTACTTTGTCTACATCATGTCATCATCCTCCAAGCATTACTCCGTTTTTACATAATACTCTAGTTGCATGCTGGATAGCGGTCGATGGATGGAGTAATAGTAGTAGATGCAGGCAGGAGCCGGTCTACTTGCTTATGGACATGATGCCTATATACATGATCATTGTCGTGAATAAATATTACATAACTATGCGCTTTTCTATCAATTGTCCAACAATAATTTGTTCACCCATCGTATGCTTTCTTCAAGAGAGAAGCCTCTAGTGAACACTATGGCCCCCGGGTCTCTTCACAAATATTATTACAAAAACTCCTAAAATACTTTTGGCATTATTTAATTTTTTTATTTACAATTTATATTTATCAATTTATCTATCTATCATTACTTATCGCTTGCAAGTAACGAGTTCAAGGGGATTGACAACCCTCTTGCCCACGTTGGGTGCAAGTGTGTGCTCTTTTGTCTGTAGGCGTTGAAGACGGGAATTTGCATGGTTCTCCTATTGCTTCAATAACCTTGGTTCTCAATGAGGGAAATACTTATCTCTACTGTGCTGCATCTCTCCTCCTCTTCGGGGAAAAACCCAACGAAGTTTTCAAGTAGCAGTCACCGAACTCGTACAATTGGCAACCCTTGGGGGCGGTCACCGGTACCCGTAAAAATTGCTCAAGGCAATCTCCACAACCTAATTGGAGACCCCGACACTTGACCGGAGCTTTACACCACAATGATTGAGCTCTGAGACACCACCAAGTCACCAACCGTCTAGGGCGCCCAAGCACCCAAGAGGAGCTATGAGTGGATTTTTATGCATACTTTTTAGAGTATATTCATGTCTCCAATGCATAGTTTTTGGTATTTACTTGTCTTACCAAGTTTTTTGCACATTTTTATTTTTATTTATTTTTATTAGTTTTCTTTTGTTTTTTCATCTTTGTAGGTGTGTTGACATGTTCATGGATATGGTACATCAAAAGAATCAAGCTAGGGGTCAAACCGGAGAAGTTCCACGCACCAGATCAAGGCCCTTTGGAGATTTTGATGATTTTACATTTATCAAAATGTCCAAAATGAAGATGCAAGGCCAGTGACACATTGGTATTTTCATTAGCAATCCAACGATCCCAAGAATGCCAAAATTGGAGTTCGTATGAAGAAATGACGACCAAAATACGAAGCAGCTCCCGAAGTCCAAAGAGAAAGGCGACCTTTCATGCGATCGGAGCCACTCGTTTGGGCGATCGTTTGAGCTTGAGACGGCCACAAAAATTGACCAAAACCTTCCAAATTTTGCTCTGATTTCGTTCCCGTTTTTCCCTATGAGATCCTTGACGACCAAGGCTTGTATTGGACGTGGATTTGGCCCCCTTTGAGCCCTTGGATCAAAGGGAGGAGGCTAGATCAACAAAGGACACCCGACATGACCTCTTATAAGAAGACCTCCAACCGTAGCTGCCGTCTCATCCCATCTTCACCCTCCACAAGTTTCATCTACAGTCACCACACCTCCACGGCAGCAACTCCACCATAGAGAGAGGGACAAGACAAGAAGAAGGAGAAGAGAAGGCACCCCCAACACCATGCACCGGCCGGAGGACCGGTGCGCTCTCCATCACCGCCACCACCATGCTCCTCTCTATCTCCAACATCATGTTGGCTTATAACTTTTCTCAATCCTTTATGTACTCCATCTACATGTTTGAGTGAATTACTAGTTCTTGGGGGAATAAGATGAACTCTAGTATGTGCTAGTACCGATTGTCTTGCATGATATAAAATAACTTTTTCATATATTGTTAATGTTCTTAGTGATGTTGGGTGAAGAGCACCATCCAACATTTGCCAATTTTGGACACAAGGATATTACTATTGGATGAAGTAGATGAAAGGACGTGGATATCGCCTAGAGGGGGGGTGAATAGGTTCTTTAAAATAATTACGGTTTAGGCTTGAACAAATGCAGAATAAAACTAGCGTTTAATATGTCAAGCACAAAACCTAAAACAACTAGGCTCACATATGTGCAACAACAACTTATGCTAAGCAAGATAAACAACTGAGTGATAGCAAGATATATAGCATGAAACAATATGGCTATCACAAAGTAAAGTCCATAAGTAAAGGACTCAGGTAAGAGATAACCGAGGCACGCGGAGACGACGATGTATCCCGAAGTTCACACCCTTGCGGATGCTAATCTCCGTTTGGAGCGGTGTGGAGGCACAATGCTCCCCAAGATGCCACTAAGGCCAACGTAATCTCCTCACGCCCTCGCACAATGCAAGATGCCGTGATTACACTAAGGGACCCTTGAGGACGGTCACCGAACCCGTACAAACAAGGTTGGGACAATCTCCACAACTTAATTGGAGGCTCCCAACAACACCATGAAGCTTCACCACAATGGATTATGGCTCTGAGGTGACCTCAAATGCTCGGGGCAATCTCCACAACCTAATTGGAGACCCTGACGCTTGCCTAGAGCTTCGCACCATAATGATTGAGCTCTAAGGCACCACCAACCGTCTAGGGCGCCAAAGCACCCAAGAGGCACAAGCTCTAGGGTGCTCAAACACCCAAGAGTAATAAGCTTCTCAACTTCTCACTTCCACGTATCACCGTGGAGAACTCAAACCTATGCACCAAATGCAATGTCAAGGGCACACGGAGTGCCCAAGTCCTTCTCTCACAAATCCCACCACAACAACTAATGCTATGGAAGAAAATGAGAGGAAGAACGAAGAAGAACACGAAGAACTCCAAGATCTAGATCCAAGGGGTTCCCCTCACAAAGAGGAGAAAGTGATTGGTGGGAATGTGGATCTAGATCTCCTCTCTCTCTTTTCCCTCAATAAATACCAAGAATCATTAGAGGGATTGAGAGATACCAAGCTCAAAGAAGGTCAACAATGGGGGGCAACTCGAGCTCAAAGGATGAGATCCATTGGGGAAGAAGACCCCCTTTTATAGGTGGGAAAAAATCCAACCGTTACCCCCACAGCCCGCACACAAGCGGTACTACCGCTTATAAGAGGTAGATCCAGGAAAGAACAAGCAAACGGAAGAGACCTCGAAGCGGTAGTGCCGCCGGAGCAGTACTACCGCTTCTGCCAGCGGTACTACCGCTTGTTACAGTCGCTCAACTTCCGCTTGGGTGGCGTGGGGCATCAGACACGTGTCTGGTGGCTGACGCAGACGCCAGAACCACATGAGTGGTACTACCGCTCCATAGCAGCGGCACTACCGCCTGAGTGCTGAAAACTGTCCTGAGAAAGAAGCTCCCATAACTTTCGCATACGAGCTCCGAATTGAGCAAACTCAAGTTTGTTGGATAGAGGACAACAAGAGCTATCCAACAGCGGTAAGAAGAGGCAGTATAACAATGCCGATGATATAGAGATGTGAAATCTCTATCAATGAAGAACCGGCAAAAACTCCAACATCGAAAACATCATAGAAGATCCATATGGACTCCGTTTTCGATGAACTCGAGCTTGTCATGAAGATGACTATAAGCTCTAAAACTCACAAAGAGAAACACCAAACAAGAACCAAGAAAGATGATGCAAGGATGCAAATGGTTTGAGCTCTCAATGAACGATACGATCAAGCTACTCACTTGAGAGCCCCCCTTGATAGTACGGCAATCGATCCTATAACCCGGTCTCCCAACTACCACCATGACTCCGTTTGCCCTAGATGAAGCCATATGTCCGTGAGTTAGATGAAGCAGGGCAAACCTATCTCTTTTCCTGCATAGCAAGTTCCATATCTCTTTTCTTGCACATAGTCCACTTGAGCTAGATGATGACGATCTTGACTTCCTCAAGATGGACCACCTTTCTTGATTGCGTTGGCTCGATGAAGACTAGTTGATTGCTCCCCCATACTCCACTATGGGTGAGCCACTCTTCGACACATCTTCACAAGTCCATTGTCATCATAATGGATGGCAAGCTTCAAGCATGATCTCTTCATGATGCCCCACTTGAACTTGCACACCGCAATCTTGATGACGATCACCACTTGATGTCATCCTCCATGGGTTGTATGAGATCTTCCTCTTAATGCAAGCCCATGGAAACATACCTAAACTCACATAGAACTCTCACGTAGATCATGGGTTAGTACACAAAACGTAATGGACAATGCTTACCATACCATGGGATCACTTGATCCCTCTCGGTACATCTTGTACGCTTTGTATGTTGATCAACTTGATTCACTCTTTGACTTAGTCTTGATCAACCTTGTATCTTATCTTATCTCTTCATAAAGATGATGTCTTGAAGGTAAACATGAATGCTCACACAATCTTCTTCTTCAAGACATGCTTGCAATAAGCTCAACTCTCACATGACCAATCTTTGGATAAAACCTTGAATACCACCTTGGTCACCTATAAACTCCTTGAAACCAACAGATGGACTTCAAGAAGTGCCTATGGACAAATCCTTCGAATATAACTCAAGGCAACCATTAGTCCATAGGGATTGTCATCAATTACCAAAACCACACATGGATAAATGTGCTCTTATAGTAGAGAGAGGAGAAAAGGTGACAGTAGTTCCCATCTCTACCAATTCGATAGGGGAATAATGGAGACCGCCCTTTGGCCGCGTCCACGGGGTAAACCCTTAATTGTCACGAGTTGTAACCATCTGGGGGAGACTATGATGGTGGCGTGCGTGACACGAAGTCTGCCATGAGTAGAACGTGTTCTGTACCAGGCTTCGCCCACAAAATAACTACATGAAAAGTGGCTTAAGTATCCGTGGAACGAACGTGTAGTGATGATTCCGAATACCTCAAGAATGCCCTTATTACTCAAGTGTCGCCCCTTTATTTTATTAGTTGTTTTATTTATGTTTCTACCTTTGCTTAGTTGTTTATACAAAACAAACTTTATTATCGTTCCATTAGCAACCGACGAATAGACTATTTCTAGTTAAGGCGTTGGGTGTTACGTAGCCACATGATTGACGATGTAGCTACAGGGTTGGTAGTTACCTGTGCAACACTGCTCCTTGTGGGATCAACATACTCTACTTACCGCGAATTGCAATAGGCCTATCCCCTTGCAGGTCATCAAGCTTTTCTGGCGCCGTTGTCGGGGAGCAAAAGCGCTCGGTTATTACCTTCCCGCTCACACATAGTTTATTTTGTTAGTTGTTATTTATCTTTTAGTTTTTCCCTTATATCAAAAATAATTTTTTTTTGCTAAACATGTCTTCTAAGATGACTCTCCACGGACATATGGAACTTGCTATGCAGGAAAAGAGATAGAAGAGTCTATCACTTTTGGCTACTGATGAAGCAAAGTTGAAGGAATGGATTGAACTGGTTAAAAAAATTCACGTCCCTTACACTCCAATCATATCCGACATCATGTGTTGATTGTGGATCCAAAGAGCACCTACAATATCAATAAAAACGCTTGCAGGAACCATAGAAGGATGAGGGAAAGATGCAGACAATGAAGAGAAAACAACCCCCATTGATGAATGTCTGCAAGAAATGGTAAGAGATCATGAATCAAATATTTATGAAACTAACTTGCAGCAAAATAATGAGGATCACAAATAACAACTGAACTTGGATGAACAAGTGTGCTTGGAAGAAAAAGAAGTGAGTTCACAGGAAGAATCTAGCAATGAAGAGGAGGTCGAACGGTTTGACCGCCTTCTCACAACTACTAATTTTGATAGTGATTTCTTGCAATTATTTGAAGTGCTCACTGGTGAATGTATGGCTACTATGGATATGAGGAAATTAATTAACTTGTTGGATATATGTGCACTTATGTTATGTTCTTCATATCCAGTTTCTTGCAAAAGTTGTAATGGTAAGGTCCACCTTGAATTCTAGTGTGAAGATTCCCATGAAGAGATCATTGCATCTTACAACAATGGTTGTGAGAGTGATGACACTGAGGAAACATTATTACAATATGTTTTATGCACAGGTGCCTGGATGTTGCTTAATAAAATCAAACAGGTTCAAGCCAATAAAGAGAGTGTCATACTTACTAAGATGTATCGTGCAGTGACCATCATAGTAAATTATTGTGGTGAGCATCTTTGCAACTATGATGTGTTACTAGAAGAAGAAGAAGAAGAATAGGAGGAAGAAGCAGAACACGAAGAAAAGGGGTTCACAATAAAAGAATTTTTTCGTAACCCCCATTTATTCAAAATCTTTGAGATGCCAGAATCAGAGTATGGTAATTCTAGTTTGAATGAACTTGATGCTAATGATTTTGACGTGTAGTAAAGTTATCTTCCAAGTGAGGGTGAAAATTATCATGAGTCGGCCATACTACGACGGATCGAGGCAGGGAAAGGGGAGGACTCGGAGGAGGAGCTCACGATGCGTCTGTTCGCGAGGTCGGGGAGGCCGAGGGTGGACCGGAACGGTGGGAATCGACGCCGGACGCCGGCAATGTACCCAACAAAGACGACGGCGATGGCGAAGCATACGGGCCATCCCAGCTCGATTTGTCGCTCGGGGAAGACGAGGCCGACGCTTGCGATTCTCCTTGACGTCTTCTTAGCCAGCGAGGAGCACACTGTCCGTGGCAACGATGACAACACGCGCAGTCACCACGCGAGCTTTTGAGCTCGATTTAGAGCAGATG
Organism: Elymus sibiricus; assembly: GCA_039707655.1. Classification (NCBI taxonomy): domain Eukaryota; kingdom Viridiplantae; phylum Streptophyta; class Magnoliopsida; order Poales; family Poaceae; genus Elymus; species Elymus sibiricus. The sequence continues at coordinate 357,487,621 of CM077665.1, forward strand.
AGGAAGGGGCGTGATGGAGACAGAGGGGAAACCAGATGAGAGAGGTCTAGGGTTTTGGTTGGACGCGGTTATAGGCCACTGGGGAGGATGTTGAGGCCATCCATGGCCATGGCAGCCGTGGATGTGCACCACGCACATCCTCTGTCTCCTGTATGCTAGGTTGAAAGGGGACAAGAGGTTGGTTGGGCTGCCACTTTTCCTAATGGGCTAAAGTGCACAGGAACCTTTCCTATTTTCCTCTTCTGAGATAATAAGTAGCTAATGTTCTCTAAATACTTAAGTGATCAAATGGATTTTGTTAATTATGAAACTTTGCACAAAAATGCTATGCGATATTATAGGGCTGCACAAAAAGTTGCAGGGCATTTGCAATTATTTAAATTTTTGTTTGAATTTAAATGGCCAAGTGAGATGATGCTGATCAACTTTAAATATTGCGGGAGTCAATTTTGTAACTCAAATGGGTTTGGTTTCTACATGGAAAATACTTGGGGGTTTATGGAATAATGTCAAACTTTTGTTTTAATTTCGAAGGAATAATTTTGGGGCTTGCAATTTTTATTTGAATTTGAGTTGGATTAATTTTGGGGGTGTCACACCATCGCATGTCATCATTTTCATAGCATCCCCTGCAACACCACAACTCCGACTTCATGGAGAGAACATGTCGAACGATCGACGACGAAGGACGTGTCGTGACCTGCTCCTCTTGCCACCATCATCGTCGCCATATGAGTCACAATGCCACCGGATTCGAGCCAGCCATCTCAACATCCACACCTGCTCCTCTTGCCACAATCGGGCGGACACCCATCGCCCGTGATGTCATGCGCATCCAGCCTTGGAAGGGCATGTAAGAGATTGATGTCCTTCAAGGCGATGCCCTAAAAGAGGGAAGTGGCGTGTATATGATGTCGTCGCCCAACACACATCAGGGTCTAAGGATGTCACCCGAAGGACAAGATCCGACATGGATGGATAATAGGAGATCCACAATGTCCCCCAAGGAGTAAAAGATGCCTGCAGGCACCGCGTTGTCGAGGCAATAGCCTAGAGCTCGACACCTGGAAGTGCATTATTTCCCCTCATTAGTATTTTGGTGTTGATGAGAATGGGGTTGAATATGAATTCGTCAAGATCATCGTTTCCACAACCATCATTCCATGCTGAATCCATTGGTGACCTAGAAGTAATGACCGAAATAATCAAAAACCGACTCGAACATTTCATCGAACAGTAGAGCACGGGGTGAAAATACGAGGGGGTTTGATGTACTGGGACGCCGTCCGGTGGCGGCAACCTTGTCCGGTGGCGGCCTGGTCGGCGGCGGTGTGCGTTGGACCGTCTAGTGATGAAGCCTCGAGTTGGGGATGGCGGCGCAACACCGATACCGACGAAAGTCTGGCAGCGACAATGCGGAGGAGGGCGAACAGAGAAGAGGAGAGTGCTGCTTGGGCAAGGAGAGGGGAGGCGGATATGACCAAATTGGCGCGGACCCCAGTGGCCAGTCCTACGTGGCGGGCGTGTCTGGGCGTCCCATATCCGCCCCAGATTTGGTCCAGATATGAGTAGTGCCGGTCAGTCCGGATGTTTGGGCCACATATTGGGAGGCTGATTGGGCGTCATTTTTTCGTCCGGACACTGAGCGGACTGCCCGCCCGGGCGTTTGGGGCGGGTATGGGGTTCGATTGTAGATGCTCTAACAAGTATAGCCGTATTGAAGGTGCCACATCTACGACGTCATGTATAGAGAAATCTTGCCTCTGAATTGTAATTCTATTATCATGGAATAAACTCTTATTGAATCCAAAAAAGAAAAATAATAATCCGTAGGACGACAAATTGAGAATCGAGAGCGAACTGAACGTAACTCAATGGTTAGATTCCTTGTGGGAAACCAACCTGTTAGGGTTCAAGTCCTAGACTTGATTGCCGCATTTTTCTGGATTTATTTCAAGCTTTTCAGCGATGCGCGTTCAGTGAGAGGAGACGCTTCTGTCGACTACGAAGTCATCTATGCCGATTTCTTCTATCTCAATATGTTATGCGTTAGTATCTTATAAAAGTGCCCATAGAGAAGGGTGCACGTGTTTATAGGATTGAGTGTATGCATGTATATGTAAACATCTATATTTGTAATGTGTCAAAAGAAAATGAGGACCCGCGTAAAAAATAATACTCTCTTGAGTCACTTAATTTGATTTTGGACGGAGGGAGTACTACTTTTTGGTTGAACACATCATAGACGCAAGCGCTCATATACACGCGCATATAGGGCTGGACGAAAAGCTCGTTACTCGCGAGCTTAACGAGCACTCGGAAGCTCGACTCGTTAAGGCTCGTGCTCGTTAGTTAATGAGCCGAGCTGAACATCAATTTTAGCTCGTTAATATTAACGAGCTTAACGAGCTAGCTCGCGAGTTTAACGAGTAGCTCGTTTGGCTCGTTATTTTCACATCAGTACTTTTTAGTTTTTACTAAATGCAAATGCTTAACTCAGCCCGGCCCAATGGACACTGGTCGACTACAGCCCATCTCCTCCCAGTCCCCCACATTCGCATCTGGACAATTGATGAAGAAAACTAGAGAAGTACAGAACAGATACAAAGAGACGAGAGGAGACTACGGAGCTTAACGAGTATTCGTGAGAGCTCACGAGCTTAACGAGTATTTAACGAACCGAGCCGAGCATGAGTTTGAGCTTGTTACTGTTAACGAGCTTAACGATCACGAGCTTAACGAGCCAAGTAGCTCGTTAGTCCAGCCCTACCCGCATACACTCACCCTATGAACGCACACACGCACATCCTATCCCTATGAGCACCTTCGAGAAACTGAGCCGGCATATTGTTTTGAGATTTACGAAATCACCCTAGGCGCCTCGTCGTCGAAGAAAACGTCTCCTTCCACTGAAAACGCATCGCCGGAAATCCTAAAATAAATCTAGAAATAATGCGAGCACCGGGATTTGGGACGGAGGGAGTACTACTTGATTGATAATCGATGACGTAAAGAGAAGTCCGGTCCACACAAGGACACACCAATGAGCCATGGTGGTCCCCGCACGACATTGACCCCACTGGTCAGCGTCTCGTCACGCCCCCTTATCGTTCGACCCCCTTTTCTTCCTCGCGGCGTCAACCTCACTCCAAACGCTCCAATTAACCAAATCAGTACTCCTCGCCGCTTCGATCCACCAAACTCTCCACTCGCTCAAACCCTAAAAGCAATCCCCTGCCGGCGAACCGCAGAGCTCCAGTCGCTTCTGCGGCCGATTAGGGCCATCTGCTGCTATTTCTAGCGCCGGATTTGGGTTCGGCGCGATGTCTTGGGCCGGGCCCGACGAGATCCTCCTCTCCACCTCCCTGGCCGGCTTCTTAGATAGTGAGATTCCTTCCTCAGATGCTTGTTTTTTCCCCCATTAGTCCCCCCCATGCTGGCAGTGGTTTGTATCGAGGGACCTTTGTGGCAAGAGTTGGTTTTTGCGGGGATCTTGGATCCGATTGCCTAGGTTCCCGCATGCCTAGACCTCGATGCTTAGCCAGTCTGAGAACTTTGCGCTGATATTCGGTTTTAACGGGTTTTTGATGCTAAGAGTTATTTAGTTTGTGTCAAGATGAGCGCTTTTAATGTGCTACGTAGCCAAGGACGAACATCATGTTTCTGAGTGTATTAGCCCCAAATCGTTGCAGATGTGTGTAAAATTCATATTGTTCATTGAAAGGTGGAAGCTTCTTGGTAGAGGGTTACTCTGGCTAGACTTCAGACTTCAGAATCGAAGGCCTGTGGCTGAATGCTTTGTGTTATTGCTACAAAGGTTGCATGGAACTGCTTATGGCTCTCAATGTAGGGCTCTGATAGTATGATCGATGGACTAGATGAACACATGCTGCTGGCTTATATGTTAACAGTGGGCAGTAAAGTCCCATAGCTTTCACTATAGTTCTGGTGACTAGTAAGGTTCTTGCTCAAATGAACTTCATGCTAAGCATAAAAAGATATTATTAATTGGACCCAACTAGTGTAAATTTGGTTGTTGATGGTGGCATATAGCTCTTGTATCATTCTATGCAAATTATTATATGGCATTTAAATGTGGTAGGTTCAGTTGGTTGGATAGGGAGGATCACAAAATTCTGTATATATGAGTAATTTTGTGATGGGGGTCCAAACATAAGATGACATATTTTCTTTTAGGTGTCTAGAGATTCAAATGTCACATTTTGAATTTAGGTTGGAAGTATTAGTACCGAAAGAAACCATATCTCCTAAGAAAGAAAAAAGATAAAGAACATTGTGGTTTGAACAGAGTCTCATCAATCAACACAACCTCTTCAGTTACTGATTATGTATGGAAACCTTAGTGCATTCTTTATTTTCTAGGTGCCACAGGTTTTATCTGGTGTTCCCAGTAGCATTAATGAACTGGCCCACCTGAGCTTTTCTGAATTACTTAATTGTTTCCACGTATTTGCACTTGCGTTGTGATTTTAATTGTTTTGACCTGTGCTTGGCCGTAGAATCTCTGATGGGTTTCTAAGGTGATAGGCTGATGACACTTCATACTCGTACATTTCAATATAAAGTATTTTTTTATGAACATCCTGATTGCTTTATAATTTGGTCAGTACATTGCACTGGATAATGGAACTTATATAGGTGCACATGCTTTATAAATTTTATATTTGAGCAAATCATCACTGGAGCTAAACTTTATCATTGAAGTTTGAAGTGTCCATGATACCTAGTTGATTGGTTTGTATCATTGTTGAACTAGAAATATTGCTGTCGACCAAATAATTGAAAATGCTGAAACATGCAAATTATTAGTAGAATACAAACAGAAACACTTACGCCTATTTGTTCTGCAGCCTGTATCTTTACCTTGCGTAAGTAGCTTCGTATCAGATCCCTGTTTGTCTGCCAATGCTATTATTAACAGTTTATGCGTCTGATTGATTCTAGAAAAACTGATTGTGCTACTACGAGATGGACGAAAGCTGCTTGGCACCCTCTGCTCATTCGATCAGTTTGGTATGCCACTTTCTACATTCTCTCTTCTTCACATATTTTTCTACCATCAAATCGTCTTTAATGTTTTAGTTTGCAGCGAATGTTGTTCTTCAGGGTGCTTGTGAACGAGTAATTGTGGGCGAATTATATTGTGATGTTCCTCTTGGTTTATATGTGATCCGGGGAGAGAATGTTGTATTAATTGGAGAACTGGTAATTATCTCTTTTGCACTATGAAATGATTATGCTCAAATCCATTCTCCCATATTAATGTTGTAGATCTGGTATTGCATTGAGCAGGATCGTGAGAAGGACGAACTCCCTAGTCACATGACTTGTGTTTCAGAGGCTGAAATAAGAACGGTACACACTTTACTTCATAGAATCTTGTTTGAAGCTCTAGTTTTTTTTTTGTTCTGATTGTGTAGCTAAAGATCTACTTCACAATATAAACAGTAAGCACCTTTTGGTGCACAATCTAGCTTGCTCTTTTCATTAAGGCTGATAAAACCATTATCCAAGGAAAAGATGTCACATGGAAAATTGTGAATGCAATCATGCTCATCATTTGGTCCCTCCGTCCTAGCGCACTCCCCTATGCACTCTCTCATGTACGCGCATGCGATTTAGACTAAAAGTGGACTTGAACAAAAACCATGAGAAGCGGTTTATCCATCTTTTGGAGCAAAATTTTATTATGTATACAGTTGGCTATCTAACAACTGGTGTATGACACAAATAATGAAGAAAGAAGAGTTTTAGTAGACAGACGCTTGTTGTTCTTGTTGCATTTTCTGATATGTGTGGTAGCTTGCATAGACTTGCTGGCATTGGTCAAGCAGAGGATGGATCCTGCAACTGATACTACTACATTTCTGTTTCTCCCTTGTCCCCAGGCCGAGAAAGCCGAAAAGGAAGCAAGAGATCTGAAAGGCACAATGAGGAAGAGGATGGAGTTCCTAGACTTCGATTAGCATCCATCCATTATTCGGTCATGTTGATTGATAGTTGGTGCTCCCTTTGTGGCCGCTGGTTTTTAATGGCGGCGTTTGCTATATTTGTGGGCAATGGAAGCTCCTGATTGCACTCTGTCTTATACTTGTTGTTCAGCCCTTAAATGATGCTTTGGACCGAGGGGCTCTTCCTCAGTAGCAATGTACCGGCCCTGTATTCTTATCTTGTGTTGCAGTTTGTTCCTCCTTGAGAGTTGTTACTTGGCCATGCGATTTTCCTTGTCTGGTTCTTGGCATTTTTGCTGTCTTTGGTGAATCGCGCTGCACGGTAAATAAGTTACCTGGGACCATTCCCTATTATCACAGTTCATGTACTGACTGCCAGCTCGCGGCACTTATGATGGTCGCTGCTCGATTGGTGGAAGAAAGCATGGCGCCGACCACCTCGCCTGCGCCTGGCCCATTCACTTGAAATGAATTCCCAGAGCGCCTGGAAAGCTGGCAGTTGATGATATGATCCGAAATTGGTCTGGGAATTGATGATAATCGGAGCTGACAGACAGGTCAAGATGGTTCACACTATCTATCGAGTCTGGGTTTTGGATAATATCCCCAGTCTGTTGCTGCTGTCTTGGTGTCCCACTTTCTTTTGGCTGCATCAATCCGAAAGCACCCATCAATCAATCAATCAATCATTATCTCTACGTGCCAAGGTGATCTCGCAGTAAGATCTTGCACGATGTATACGCCTTTGGATGCGCAGAGCCAAGGCATCATTGGTTTCTCGCTCTCCATGTGTCTGTCTCTCTCGCTTACAGCTGCTATTTCTGTTTCAGCTCGTGGTGGTGCCATTTTCACCAGTGATCCGCGGCGTTTGCCACTGAAAACGCACGACGAGAAGCTGCGTACCACCCAGCACATATCTATCTACCCCAACCCCCCTGCCAAACCGATAAACCACGCACGCACGCACGCACGCACGCAGATCGATCGACCGGGCACCGAATCGGGCAAGAGAGGGGTGATCACGGGTTAGGCATGGCACGCGACATCTGTTTTCCCGTTCACAAGCCAGAGCCCAACCCACGTACGCGGCGCCGTGAGGGTAGCTAGGTTTGGCTGGCGTTGATGAGGACGCAACATGCATGCCCTGCCCACCCGGGGCGAGCATCAGCATTGGCAAGCACAGCACAGCAGGGCAGGGCAGGGCGGTGCACATGGCAGTGCAAGGCGGGCAGGGCACCTCTCCCTATCCCGGCATTCATGGCGACAACAACGCGACATGCCGCATGCGTGCTCCACCCGGTAACTCCCCCGTCTCGTGCCGGGTCGGGTTCGTTCAACTCCGGCTCGGCTGGCCTGACTTCACTCTTTTTTTTTTTGCGACTGGCCGGACTTCAATTCCTGCCTCTGCCTGCCACACACACATGCACACACTGTACTGTGCGGTGCAGAACGGAGGCCGGCGCCGATGGCGGATCCGCCGGCCGCTGGTCGACCAGAGCATGTTGTTTCTGCAACGACTTTGCCGACTGGTTTTGCTTGCAGTTTACGAACGCGGAATTTCTGCAAGCCTTGCCTTGCTTGTAGCCTCCGGCATTGTTGGTGAGCATGGCATGGAGCAAACCCTGAGCATCAATATGCACTCCAATATCCGGCACGGAATCATGGATCAATTATCGCTTGGCTGTACAAATGTACTACTCAGTTCACAAGCAAACTCTGGTTTGTACTATCGCATGGCAAAAAAAGAAGAAGAGAGAAGCCCACATTATTGGAATTGCAATAGCACAGTACTACCATACAGCACCAAACTTGCCTCTGCTTTGGAAGCAAAAAATATCTTTCTTAAAAAACACAGAGTACTGAAGAGAAATCCAGAGAAAGAGCAAGGGAATGTAAGCAATGCAATCTCCAGACTTTCAGGCACCAACAAATCGCTTGAGTTGCGGTTAAAAAATAATCGTTACATATTGCCAATCTACCTCTCCATTGAGCAGTAGTGAATAGCGTATATACATTACATTAGTGTCGTCTTCATGATCCCAGGGTAACAACCATCAGGCGGCTAAGCTAAAGCTAGTCGTGCCCCGCGCGTCTCACCAGCGCGGCCGGCAGGAACGGCGCGGCGAAGCACGGCTCCACGCCGGTCCACGACGCCGGGGCGTCGTGCGTCCCGGGGCGGCCCGACAGCACCGCCACGCAGAGCTCCGCCAGGCGCCACATGGCGCTGCGGAACCACCGGAGCTTGATCCGACGCCGGAGGCCGCAGAGCCCGCGCGCGCCGCCCGCCCGCGCCCCGGCGCCGCCGTTCCCGAGCCGGACGACGTGGACCTTGAGGCGCAGCCCGTGGCGCGGCAGGCGGAAGCGCGCCGGGGAACGGCGCGGCGCCACCACGCTGCATGGCGCCTCCCCCATTCTTCTTCTTCTTCTTCTTCTTGATTGGGCTTGGCTTTCTTGGTTGGTGCAGGCAGAGGCGGTACAGACGTACAGTAGGCTCAGCTCGATGTGGTTTTTGGTTTCTCTTAACCGCTCTCGCGTTCGCGTGCGGTATATAAAGAGGGCGGGAGGATGAGAGGGAATCAGCCAATCAGGGGATGGGCTGTGCGTTTGGTGATTTGCTCTGCATGTGCGTAGCTCTTGATGAAATGAATGAAATAAAAAAGCATATTAAAAAATTAAATGGAATCGACTATAAAGATGCTGGTTGGCAAATGCTCCTCCGCTGAAATGACAATATGAACATGCATGGACGAATCTTGGGAAAACAACATACGTGTGGGTCTTTTGGATATTGATAATCAATTCGATTGGAATTGAGGCAGTTCAGATATGTCTTTGAAAAGAGATATTGATAATTGTACGTACTGAGTTTCACCAGAAGGTGACTTTATAATTATACATACCTGCCTCTCTTTGCCTTTTGCTAATTACACACCTGTCCGATTATATTGATAAATACTACACTAGTTGGTAGCTCATAAGTGTTGGTAGAGCCGTAGAGCTGAACCATATTCTCCTAGAAAAGTTGGCTTCCTAATTATATCTGTTCTAGCCTCATATGTTGGATTTTAAGAGTGCTTGAGGATGGCATGGAGTGTGGAATAGCCAAACGTCATCCCAATTAAGTAGTACGTGGTACTGTTTGTGTAGCGTACAGTTCAGGTAAAGCTCGACGCTAAAACATTAATATCCAAAAAGCAGTGCGCACTTGTTTTCAGTTGTCGATCAGCTGCTTCATGCTTGTTCACCGTACACTTGACACGTCCAGGCGACTGTAGTACTCCCTCCGTTCCATAATGTAGTGCATATAAATTTTATGAAAAGTCAAACTTTACAAACTTTGACCAAGTTTATAGAGAAAATTATCTATATTTATAATACCAAATATATACAATACGAAAGTACATCTTGTGATGAATCTAATGATATGTATTTGGTATTCTAGATGTATATATATTTCTCTACAAACTTGATCAAAGTTTGTAAAGTTTGACTTTTTTAAAAATCTATATGCACTACATTGTGGAACGGAGGGAGTAGAACGTAGTGGTTCAAACGCGTTTGTCAGGACAGACCATATGTACATGCTCACGGTAGGTGAAATGAGAAAAAAGAAATGAAGGAAAGGAACGAAAAGCTGCTGAAAAAGTGTAACGGAACATGTGCATGCACACGTGTTTTATTTTCCTTTTGTACGACCACGCCTCAGTTTCTTTTTTTAAGAAGAAAATGTCTCTTTCCTGGCTGCTTGGATGTACCAGGCTTCACCCGTTCGTGCCTTGCAGAAATTAAGTAGCGTTCTGCAGTTGTAGAGGTAAATCTATGCACTAATGGTCCTTCGAATGTACTTGCTCCATTTTGAATTACTTGTCACAGAAAATTAATAATAATTCGGGACGGAGAGAGTAGTAGTAGCCCATTTTGTCAGAGGTAAGAGCATCTACAGGCCGGCGTTTCAAACCCACACAAACCTACGGGCCGACGGGCCGGTCACTGACCGGTCAGAAAAAATCGATCGGGCTCCTTAAACGGGCCTTAAAAGCCCGGGCTCCCTCATATCCAGTCTAAAATATGGGGCAGATATAGGGCGTCCGGACACGTCCGTCACGTTGGACCCGACAGCCCGACTCCACCATAATTTGCACCAAATCCACCAAACCCTTCCTCCTCCTCCCGCCTCCCTCCTGTCTTTCCCGCGTCTAAGCCCTCGCTGTCCGCCATCCTTGCTCCCTATCCTCACCATCGGTCCCGATCCGTCGTCGTAGATGTTATCCAGCCCTTCCCCGACCGACGCGACGGAGACTGCAACCGTCGGCGTCCCGTCCTCGGCTTCGTCGTGCAAGCCGAAGAAAATCGTCTGGAGAATGCGGCGACACCGGCAGTGGGAGAGGGAAGTGGATGCGGCGTCGCAGGAAGGTGCGGACATGGACGCGCAACTGTCCCCCCGTCGCAGTCGGAACCCCGCACCCTATCCATCCGCCCACCGACGCGGATTGCGTCGTCGGACCACGTTAGGACAGAGGAGGATCTGACGGCCGGTTGGGCCATTCCGGAGAGCTTTCCGCCCACGCAGATTCCGACGGTGGACGTATGTCATTCGCCGCAGCTCGTTCGGGCACGGATGAGCACGGGCACCGGCGGGGCCCGGGCTGCCCACGACCTGTTCGACGGAATACATAACAAGAGTCAGTATGTTTTTGTTGCTCCTGTCCAATCAACTTTGCATATGGCATGTTCAATGTTTCGCATAGGCTGCTAGTTCATTTCGTATATGATGAGTGCTTGCAAACCATGATCATTTAGGAGGTGTTCCTGTCGGACATGATCAATAATCAAGGTCCAATCCAAATGGAGTACGAATTAGAGGGCAACACATTTGAAGTTGGGACAACATCCGATCCCAAACCGAGCAAGAAGAAGAAGGAAAAGACGGTGAAGGCAAGAGGTCCGGTATTCTCAACTTTTAAGGACATCTTGTTGGTCAATCTTGGTTGACCATAACAATGGATCTAATATGCTGCATCGAGTAAAAGAAGATCAACGAGCGTAGGGAGTACGAGACGGCGAGGGCGGCTGCGACAACAACAGAGCATGCAGCAAGGATGCAAGCAGAGGAGGACACAAGGATGACATCGAAGCAGTTGGAATGGATGGCGTCCGGCCAGTGATCCGGGCAGCAAGCAAGGCAACCGTCACGCTCGGACACTGATATGTCCGAAATGTTAAACTATGATTTGCTTTGCTTTCTTTCGAACTATTGAATTCGGACAATCATATGATCGACGTGCATGAATTGAATGGATTTGAGACTCCACATTTAAGGTATGTGGATATGCGGCATGCCATATGAGGGACCGATGGGCGTTGTCTGTAAACGCGTCCGGACGCGTCCGCCACTTATAGGAGGTCGGATTTGTAACGTCCGGTAGATACGTAGGCAATGCCGTTCAGTGGTTTGAAAGCAACACGTCTTGATCTAAAAAAAGAAAGCAACATGTCTTCTTGTGGATTATCTACAAGCAACAAACTTATACTGTATACATAGAGCTTCGGCTCCACGGTTATTAGTCGCCATCAGCTGCGAAGACCGGAATTAAGAGGGACCGGCGGGTGATTGGAGTACAGGTTGTGACAACACAAAATCTAGAAAAACTAACTACCCATCAATCAATGGCTACAAAGGAATTAAGAGCATCGCGTCGTCTCATCAGGGCATAGAAAAAGGAATTCTGAACTTGCCGGACATCGGCAACCCGCAAATTTCCTCCGCATCCATTCGCGAGGACCAATCCACGGACACGGATGACGGAGGACGGCATTCAACGCTAACGCATACGTTTTGACGATAATTCAAACCAACCGAACAAAATTCGTACAAACACGGCCGGATTTTATATAAACATGACGGATTTCATACAAAAAAGATGAAAACGTTTACACTTTGAACATATTTTAACTAAAAAGATAAAACTATATTCACGTACGGTCGCGCGGAGATCCACTCTCATGACACGATACAATACACTACTCTACGGACGACCGTGGCAAATCTCTTTGTCTCCCCAATGTCTGGCAGTCCGCCGAGAGCCCTGGAGGTATATTCCTTCCCCTTTCCCTATCTTCGGTTGCGCTGATCGCCAGAGTGGCAAAGAGGGTGCTTCAGGCCGAGTGAAAGGGTTTCATCTGCTTTCGTGAAGCATGGATCCATGCTTGTTTCTGAGGCAGGGAACAACGGTGGCCGGCGAGAGAGGACGAGACACCGGCTCTGGACGTCGGTGATTCGCCTTTTTGCGGTGGCCATCTTGGGACCAAGCAGCGGCGGCCTCCCCTGTTCTACTTCTCCTCGATAATGATGACGAGCGAGGACGTGCGGGCCGCCACCTCGTCAATGTCCGTGCAACCGACTTCTTTCTCTGCCTGCATGGCACGGCTACGCGCGCGTCGATGGCGGATGGCGCGGTCGCAGACACGAGAGCGCGTGGTTGCCGCCGTGCTCCCTGTCATGTCGGCGTGGAGCAACTCGCCACTCCTCATCAAGCTGGCCTGGAGCGGTAACTGGCTCCGTCGGGCTGCCTCGCTCGTATCCGACGGGCTCAGCAACTGGCTCTGTCGGGCTAGACGAGGGAGGTGGTGCAGCGAGCTGCCTTGCTCGTGCTCGTATCCCGTGGGCTTAGCGGGCCACCCAACCGGATTGTATGCCGGAGAACTGCTCTTCGGAAGCCATCAGAAGAGTGGAGAAAATGGTGAAGGAGAAGATGGGAAAGCGGTGGAGGGGTGCGATTCTTGCGCGGCGTCTGGCCTCGTTTAAATAGACAGCGGACGGGAGGAGCTCGGCCGGCGTTGTTTTTAACACCGGCCCGCTCATGAACGGATGTATGACTGAAATAGGTTTCTCGGCTTCCACACGGGTTTAATGGAGGCGTTTGAATGCGGCAAGGAGGCGTGGTCAGCCGGACGTGCAGCGGGCGGCGCCCTCGGCCGGCGGGCCGCTTGAATGGCGGAGACAATGAGAGGTCGCGTCCGCCCTGAGCCGTCTTCAATGTGGAGCAGTGCGCTCTACAGCGGCATGAATGCGGGAAGCTGTCGCCGGACGGGAAGCACGCGCAGGATGGGGGAGGGGGTTTTGATGGGCCACCCCGATCAAAAACGGGCTTGGAATCGGTCCGGACTCTCGCAAACCTCTCCACGTTTGTTTCTATTACGAAAAAACCCGTGTCCGGATCATACTGCGGACGATACAGGACCATGTTAAATGGCTTCCGTGGTCCGAACAGCGGTAGAGACGGTTGCGAATGGATGCTTAAGCTACGTCGTCCCGTTTGCCTTGGTACTTTGGTACCGTAGTGCGTGCGTGTAAACAAGGATGCTATTAGCAGAAATATTGCGAGGAAAAATGTGTTGACCGGTGACACCATCACACGTACAGGCACAGCAGAAAGGGAAAGGCTCGTCAGTTGGAACCGTGGTTGCTTCCGTTTCCTCAAAGTGTCCTTTGTTCATTCATTCACTCGATTTGTGAAGCAAGACGCACCAAGATCGTCCTCAAAGTGTCGGTATTGAGCGTGCTTTTATTATCTTACATACGCGTACTCTTTGACGTGATTGGCGAACCGTTCGGTGTTAGGTGATCACCTGCACTGACCAATTTATTTATGATCGATATAATAGGAAGGCAAAAAGCGCCTTTTTTTTAGTAAGGCAAAAAGCGCCTCGTGTGAAGAAGTTGCACACGAGGCCATGGGCCGTAGCTTAGCTAGCTGGTACGTATGTGTATGCGGCAAAATTCCGTATTTCGACTTTTTTGGGTTAGTTTAACCAGATCTGACCTCGGTTGAAAATATTTTTGAGATCTGTCTTCTTTTCCTACCGCCAGGGAGATCGGCGGTAGGGTTACATAGCCTATCGTCAGGGTCTCTGGCGGTAGACAACTAATCCACGTCAGCAGCCCTAGACGGCCGTCGTCCCCCTCCGTCCCACCCAGGGCCGGCTCTATATTTTGCAGGGCCCTAGGGCGAAGTTAAAAAACAGGCCCCTACAGATAATAAATGTGTACGCATCTATAGATATACAGGCGCAAAATATTAAAGTTCACATCTAACCACACATTCTTATTTAGAGACGTCTATAACTAATTGATAAGCGCTTAAGTTATGTCATATCACGACAAAAGGAATAAAAGAGTAACAAAATACAACAAATAATATTCTCTGCTAGTTTGATTACCTCAAATAAGAACCAAGTTCTTATGAGTTCATCGACAATAATACTTCAGTTCTTCACAAAAAATCTTCTTCGGGCATTTCTGGATGCAAAATCATTGATTATGAGAGTATCAATTTTGTCCAAGATATCCTTCTCAATACAACACGTAGCCAAGCCATTCAATCTCTCTTTTAACATAGTTGACCTCAAACAATTTTTCAGTAGTTTTAGTTTAGAGAAACTTCTTTCAGCTGAGGCTGCAATCACTGGTATAGTCAAGAGGATCCGATAAGCAACTGACACATTTGGATAGCAATCTACAACTGTAACAAATTGAAGAATCTCAGGTGTTGACATCAAATCATCCGGCAATGTTACCTTCAACACTTTTAACTCCGAGAAAAAATCATCAAGGTCAACATCATGGGACTTTTATTGGGATTGTAAAGAATCATCAGATCAACTGATCTAAGACGACTAGGGCACTAGGCAAATATATACTCAGTGTTCAGATACCTTGAGCAAAGCAGAGCAGGGCGAATGGGCCATCAGGGACACGGATTCACGGCCTGGGCGATCTCCACTGCAGGCGCACTGCGCACGGGGTCAGGGCCGGAGGCGCAACCGCGCAGCGACGCAGGCAGGCGTCCGAGGCGAGGCGTCGAACAGACGAACGAACAGGCAGACGTCCTGACGATCGAGGTGCCTTTTCCGATGGGCCCTTTAGCACATACCTTTTTTCAGCCCATATAACAGCAGGAGGTATACATGCACATATGCGGTGATGCCCCCCCCCCCCAAAACATGGGCCCTTGGGCGTCGCCCATGTTCGCCTAGGGCCAGAGCCGGCCCTGGTCCCACCCTACCGCCACCGGTCCTGGCGGTAGCCTGTCTTACCTTACCACCAGGGCCCCTAGCGGTAGGGTGTGAGCAGTTATAAGCCCGCAGGGCCGCCCGCCCCACCCCCATCTCTTCCTCCTACCGCCGCAAGAAACAGATGAAGAACTCCTCTCGTCCCCTCTCTCATCTCCTCCACTCCACCCCTCGGATCTTTTTCGTTTCTTCACCATTTTTGCGGATCGAGATGGCTCCGAAACGAGAAAAGTAAGCTCCTCTGATCCCGCCAATTAGTTTTAGTCAAATAGCTTCCGATTCAACACATTATTTGCTTCAAATCAACCCTTTTTTTAACTAGACTTAAATTTTAGGTTAATTCTAGATGTTTTATGGTGTTGAATATTAACTCTAATCACTAGTTGGTAGTGTGAAGATGAACCCTAGTTCATGATTTTTTTAAATAGATATGATGCATGTTGGAGGAATTAACTCATATATTTGTTTTGATATGATGCATGCTGATATGATATGATGCATGATTTTATAGTGGATGTTGTTGGAGGAATTATGCTTAAGATGAACCCTAGTTCATGTTTTCTTTTGAAAATTGAATAAATGAATGAATCATGTTAAAAAAATCATATATGCGTATAGTGGTTGTTATACGAATGAATGAATCATGTTTTATTATTTATTTATGCTTATGCTTATGCTTACCATTCTTATGTTTATGTAATTTTATCTAGGCATCCACCTCTTGCGGACAACATCGGCACTAGGTACTACATGCTCGACTATGCGTTCGACAATGGTCATCGTGCCCGTTTTATAGAGAACGGAGTGGTAAGTACTATGATCCAAATATCGAACCAAAGCTTTCGAATTGATGAAAATAAGTTACTAATTTTTGGGGTCCATATTTTGACAGATGCTCCCGCCACTGCGCATGAGGGGTCACACGAATGCCGTGAAGATGCAGTACGACGAGCGCTACCCGCCGTACTTTAGGAAAGCCCGACTGCTGGGTTTCGTCCTGCACTTCAAGCGTGTGCTGCCGACGCTCGTCCACTCAGCTCTCACAGCTTTGGTGGACCGGTGGCGGCCCGAGACGCACAATTTCCATCTCCCATGCGGTGAGATGACGGTAACCCTCGAGGATTGAGGGATGATCACGGCCCTACCTATCGAGGGCCATGCTCTCACTGGGCGAGTGGAGAGGAAGAATTGGGAAGAGAGGTGTACCGTCCTCATCGGCGACTGTCCTGCCGCTAAGAGTAACAGGACATCCGGTGTACCGCTCCCCTGGCTCCTGCTGCAACGGAGCAAATGCCCGGAAGATGCCAATGGTCGGACCGTAGAGTGGTACGCGAGGGCCTATGATACTTGTGATCTGTGTTGGGTTTTCCGTTAAAAGGAACGGGTGAGTGCAGCACAATACGGATAAGTATTTCCCTCAGTTAAGAACCAAGGTTTATCGAACCAATAGGAATACCAATCAACAACCGTCTTGAGCGACTGCACACAAAAGAGCAAACACTTGCACCCAACATGGCAAGAGGGTTGTCAATCCCCTTAATCTCGTTATTTGCAAGCGAATGAAGTGTGTAGATGATAGTAGATAATTGTAAATTGCAAAATAAAATAAAAACAAATAAATGGCAACAAGGTAATGAAAGCATTTGTAAAAATATAAGTGAATAGACCCGGGGGCCATAGTTTTCCCTAGCGGCATCTCTCATGTAGGAAGCATACGGTGGGTAAACAAATTACTGTTGGGCAATTGATAGAAAAGCGCATAGTTATGTAATATTTATTCACGACAATGATCATGTATATATAGACATCACGTCCATAAGCAAATAGACCGACTCCTGCCTACACCTATTATTATTACTCCACCTATCGACCGCTATCCAGCATGCATCTAGAGTATTAAGTAAAACAAAGTAATGCTTGGAGAACAATGACATGATATAGACAAAGAGAATTCAATTAATATGAACTAACCCCATCGTTTTATCCTTAGTGGCAACAATACAAAGACGTGTCTTGTCCCTTTCTGTCACTGGGATATAGAGCACCGCCAGATTGAACCCACTACAACGCACCCCTATCACTGAAGAAATATCAATCTAGTTGGCTAAACTATTTGAAAGTGCATCTATCACTTAATTATGTTTTGGTGTGATGGCAATATGGTTAGAAGATCTACCGTGAGCTGCTATAGTTTATCTCAGGTGATTGATTCCTTGCAGCTCTAGATGGAGGTGTGTGACCCCCCTAATTCAAAAAGATCAAAGGCGTGGTTTTTCTGGCGACTCAAAGGTTTTCGTTTTGGTTCGATTTGAGTCATAGGAATTACCGCACTATTAAGAGGGGTCATCGTGGATGTATGTTGTGTGGGAATGCCTTCATGTCCTTTATTTCAGCCTACCTACCACTTCAAGTATCCACGGGGTCTGTTAGTGTCGTGCCCGGGTTCTCACAACTGGTTTACAGAGACTTCCTGGTCACCCCGTGTGCACGGGGTCTTTTGACCCCCGTGCGCACGGGGTACTGCGTAGCTCTCTGAGTAGCCCGTGCGCACGGGGTCTTTTGACCCCCGTGCGCACGGGGTACCCCGAACCTCTCTGAGTACCCCGTGCGCACGGGGCCGACTAAGCCCGTGCGCACGGGGTCCAACGGGCAGATTCTCCTCCCCTGCCAAGAACACTATAAAAAAACCCTTCTTCCTCCTCCCAACCGAACCCTAATGTCTTGTTGAGCTCCACCATTGCTACACCTCATTTTGCTCAATACTCTCGATCCCTCCACCCAAACTTGTTGAGACTTAGGGGATTGGGAGAGCAAGACCCAATCTACAATTTGACCAACCAAATTCGTGTTCCCACAACATTTGTTCACCATTGATTTGTTACTCTTGGAGCTTGGGCTCCTAGGCGGTTAGAGGTTCCTCCGGAAGCTTCTTTGCTTGTGGTGTGCTCTGGAGAAGTTTGTAAAGGTGTGGTGGTCGCCTTCAAGACATACCCCGAGTGATTCGAGGCTCATCCGTTGGGGGTGACTCGAAAGAGATAGAGTGAGCCTTCCGTGGCATTTCGCAAGCTTTGGCTCCAGCACCGCTCTAAACGGAGAGTAGCTCTTCCCCAAGGAAGAGTGAACTGTTGGAAATATGCCCTAGAGGCAATAATAAATTTGTTATTATTATATTTCCTTGTTCATGATAATCGTTTATTATCCATGCTATAATTGTATTGATTGGAAGCTCAAATACATGTGTGGATACATAGACAACACTGTGTCCCTAGTATGCCTCTAGTTAACTAGTTCGTTGATCAAAGATGGTCAAGGTTTCCTGGCCATAGACATGAGATGTCATTTGATAACGGGATCACATCATTAGGAGAATGATGTGATGGACAAGACCCAAACTATGAACATAGCATATGATCGTGCCAGTTTATTGCTATTGTTTTCTGCATGTCAAGTATCTGTTCCTATGACCATGAGATCATGCAACTCACTGACACCGGAGGAATACCTTGTGTGTATCAAACGTCGCAACGTAACTGGGTGACTATAAAGATGCTCTACACGTATCTCCGAGGGTGTCTGTTGAGTGGGCATGGATCAAGACTGGGATTTGTTACTTCGTGTGACGGAGAGGTATCTCAGGGCCCACTCGGTAATACAACATCACAATAAGCCTTGCAAGCAATGTGACTAAGTGTTAGCCACGGGATCTTGTATTACGGAACGAGTAAAGAGACTTGCCGGTAACGAGATTGAACTAGGTATAGAGATACCGACGATTGAATCTCGGGCAAGTAACATACTGAAGAACAAAGGAAACAACGTACGGGATTAACTGAATCCTTGACATAAAGGTTCAACCGATAAAGATCTTTGTAGAATATGTAGGAACCAATATGGGCATCCAGGTCCCGCTATTGGTTATTGGCCGTAGAGGTGTCTCGGTCATGTCTACATAGTTCTCGAACCCGCAGGGTCTGCACACTTAAGGTTCGGTGACGTTTCGGTATAGTAGAGTTATGTATGGTGGTGACCGAAGGTTGTTCGGAGTCCCGGATGAGATCCTGGACGTCACGAGGAGCTCCGGAATGGTCTGGAGGTAAAGATTGATATATAGGAAGTCCCGTTTTGGTCACCGGAAAAGTTTCGGGTATTTCGGTAGTATACCGGGAGTGCCGGGAGGGGTACCGGGGACCATCGGGAGGGGTGTCTCGATCCAAAGGGCCTCATGGGCCGTGGGAGGAGTCAAGCCAGCCCTTAGTGGGCTGGCTGAGCCCCCCACTAAGGCCCATGCGGCTAGGGGTGGGAAAAACCCAAAGGGGGAAAGGTGGAAAGAGTTTCCAAGTGGAGAGGAGGAATCCTACTCCTAATAGGATTGGAGTAGGACTCCTCCACCTCCAATTTTGGCCAACCCTTGAGGGTTTGAGGCTGCCTCCTCCCCTCCCTCCCTCCTATATATACTAGAGGATTTAGAGGGGAGAGCTAACCCTAATTGCCACGTGCTCCCTCTACTTCCTCTAGATCGTTTTCTCCTTTAGTCTAGTTTCGGCGGTGCTTAGGCGAAGCCCTGCCGGAATAGTTCCACCACCACCGCCACCGCGCCGTCGCGCTGCCGGAGAACTCATCTACCTCTCCGCCCCCTCTTGCTAGATCAAGAAGGCGGAGATCGTCATCGAGCTGTACGTGTGTTGAACGCGGAGGTGCCGTCCGTTCGGCGCTAGATCGGAAGGACCGTGATCAGGATCGCGAGATGATTCGTGATTTGATCGTGGGACGGATCGTGATGGGATCGCGGGACGGATCGTGATTGGATCGCGAGATGGATCGTGATGGGATCGCGGGACGCTCGGCGATTTGGATCGCAAAGACGTTTGACTACATCAACCGCGTTTCTTAATGCTTCCCGCTTAGCGATCTACAAGGGTATGTAGATCCACTCTCCCTCTCGTAGATGCTCATCACCATGGATAGATCTTGCGTGTGCGTAGGAAATTTTTTGTTTCCCATGCAACGTTCCTCAACAGTGGCATCATGAGCTAGGTCTATGTGTAGATGAGATCACGAGTAGAAACACAAAGGAGTTTGTGGGCGTTGATATTCAGATTGCTTCCTCCCTTGGTCTTTTCTTGATTCAGCGGTATTGTGGGATGAAGCGGCCCGGACCAACATTACTCGTACGCTTACGAGAGACCGGTTCCATCAACTGACATGTAACTTCGTTGCATAAAGATGGCTGGCGGGTGTCTGTTTCTCCCACTTTAGTCGGATCGGATTTGACAAAGGCGGTCCTTGAGAAGGTTGAATAGCAATTTTTGTATCACCGTTGTGGTTTTTGCGTAGGTAAGAATTGTTTTTGCTAGATACCCGTAGCAGCCACGTAAAACTTGCAACAACAACTAGAGGACGTCTAACTTGTTTTTGCAGGGTATGTTGTGATGTGATATGGCCAATTACATTATGAGTTATATGTGATGTATGAGATGATCATGTATTGTATAGAATATCACGACTTGCATGTCGATGAGTACGGCAACCGGCAGGAGCCATAGGGTTGTCTTTAATTATTTTCGCCGTTTTTGCTTTACTTTATCGCTATGAGTTAGCAATAGTCGTGGAAGCAACAGTCGGCGCGACAACCTCATGGCGACACATTGATGGAGATCAAGATGATGGAGATCATGGTGTTATGCCGGTGACGATGGAGATCATGCAGGTGCTTTGGAGATGGAGATCAAAAGCACAAGTTCATGGCCATATCATGTCACTTATGATTTGCATGTGATGTTAATCCTTTTATGCATCTTATTTTGCTTAGGACGACGGTAGCATTATAAGGTGATCCCTCACTTAAATTTCAAGATAAATTGTGTTCTCCCCGAGTGTGCACCGTTGCGAAAGTTCGTCGTTTCGATACACCACGTGATGATCGGGTGTGATAGACTCTACGTTCACAAACAACGGGTGCAAGCCAGTGTTGCACGTGCGGAACACTCGGGTTAAACTTGACGAGCCTAGCATGTACAGACATGGCTTCGGAACACAGGAGACTGAAAGGTCGAACATGAGTCATATAGTAGATATGATCAACATGAAGATGTTCACCATTGAAACCACCTCATCTCACGTGATGATCGGACTTGGGTTGGTGAATTTGGATCATGTGACACTCGAATGACCAGAGGGATGTCAATTTGAGTGGGAGTTTTTAAGTAATATGATTAACTAAACTCATTATCATGAACATAGTCAAAATGTCTTTGCAAATTATGTTGTAGATTACTAGCTCGCGCTGTAGCTCCCTTGAATTTTTATATGTTCTAGAGAAATAGAGTTGAAAGATGATGGTAGCAATAATGCGGACTGGGTCCGTGATATGAGGATTGTCCTCATTGCTGCACAGAAGGCTTATGTCCTTAATGCACCGCTCGGTGCGCCACCCCCTCTAGCGTCGTCTGTAGATATTGTGAACATCTGACAGGCACGATTTGATGACTACTTGATAGTTCAGTGCGTCATGCATTACGTCTTAGAATTGAGGCTCCAAAACGTTTTGAACGTCACAGAACATATGAGATGTTCCAAGAGCTAAAATTGGGATCTCAGGCTCGTGCCCGTGTTGAGAGGTATGAGACCTCCAACAAGATTCTTTGCCTGCAAGATGAAGGAGAATAGCTCAATCGGTGAGCTTGTGCTCAGATTGTCTGGGTGCTACAATCGCTTGAATCGAGTGGGAGTTGATCTTCCAGATAAGATAGTGATTGATATAGTTCTCCAAGTCACTGTCACTAAGCTACTAGAGCTTCGTGATGAACTATATAATGCCAGGGATAGAAATAATGATCCCCGAGCTATTCGCGATGTTTGACACCGCGAAGGTAGAAATCAAGAAGGAGCATCAAGTGTTGATGGTTAGTGAAATCACTAGTTTCGAGAAGGGCAAGGGCAAGAAGGGAAACTTCATGGATGGCAAGCCAGTTGCTGCTCCAGTGAAGAAACCCAAGGTTGAACCCAAACCCGAGACTAAGTGCTTCTATTATGTGGAGAACGGTCGCTAAAGCGGAATAACCCTAGATACTTGGTAGATAAGAAGGCTGGCAACGTCGACAGAAGTATATTTGATATACGTGTTATTGATGTGTACCTTACTGGTACTCCTAGTAGCACTTGGGTATTGGATACCGGTTCGGTTGCTAAATGTTAGTAACTCGAAATAAAAGCTACGGAATAAACGGAGGCTAGCTAAGGGCGAGGTGACGATGAGTGTTGGAAGTGTTTCCAAGGTTGATGTGATCACCATCGCACGCTCTCTCTACCTTCGGGATTAGTAATGAACCTAAATAAATGTTATTTGGTGTTTGCGTTGAGCATGAATGTGATTATATTATGTTTATTGCAATACGGTTATTCATTTAAGTTAGAGAATAATGGTTATTCTGTTTACATGAATAATACCTTCAATAGTCATGCATCCAATGAGAATGGTTTATTGAATCTTGATCGTAGTGATACACATGTTCATAATATTGATGTCAAAAGATACAAAGTTAATAATGATAGTACCACATACTTGTGGCACTGCTGCTAAATGTCATATTGGTGTAAAGCGCATGAAGAAACTCCATGCTGATGGATCTTTCGACTCTTTCGATTTTGAATCGGTTGAGACATGCGGACCATGCCTCATGGGCAAGATGACTAAAACCCCGTTTTCTGGCTTGATGGAGCGGGCAAGTGACTTATTGGAAATGATACATGTTGATGTATTCAGTCCAATGAGTGTAGTAGCGTGCGGTGGATATCGTTATTTTCCTACCTTCACTGATGATTTGAGTAGATATGGGTATATTTACTTAACGAAACACAAGTCTGAAACGTTTGAAAAGTTCAAACAAATTCAGAGTGAAGTTTTGAGATCATCGTGACAAGAAGATATAATGTCTACGATATGATCGTGGAAGTGAATATCTGAGTTACGAGTTTGGTATGCAACTTAAGACAATGTGGAAGTTGTTTCACAAGTCACGCCACCTGGAACACCATAGTGTAATGGTGTGTCCGAACGTCATAGTCGTGCTCTATTGGATATGGTACGTACTATGATGTCTCTTATCGATTTGCCACTATCATTTTGGGGTTATGCATTAGAGACAACTACATTCACTTTAAAAGGGGGCACCATCTAAGTCCGTTGAGATGACACCGTATGAATTTTGGTTTGGCGGAAACCTAAGCTGTCATTTCTTAATGTTTGGGGCTGCGACGCTTATGTGAAAAAGGGTTTTCACCTAATGAGCTCGAACCCAAGGCGGACAAATACATCTTCATAGAATACCCTAACATAACAGTTGTGTAAACCTTCTATCTTAGATCCAAGCACAAAGCGTTTGTTGCTAAAACGGGTCCTTTCTCGAGAAAGAGTTTCTCTCGAAAGAATTGAGTGGGAGGAAAATAGAACTTGATGAGGTTGTTAAACCTTTGTTTCAACCAGAGAGTAGCGCAGCGCAGAAAGTTGTTTCTGTGGAGCCTACGTTAGTTGAAGAGGAAGTTAATGATGATGATCATGAAGCTTCGGATCAAGTTACTATCGAACCTCATAGGTCGACAAGGACGCGTACTGCTCCTGAGTGGTACGGCAACCCTGTCTTAGAGGTCATGTTGTTGGACAACGATGAACCTACGAGCTATGGAGAAGCGATGATGGGCCCGGATTTCGAGAAATGGTTAGAGGCCATACAATCCGAGATGGGATCCATGTAAGAAAACAAAGTATGGGCTTTGGAAGTATTACCTGAAGGGCGAAAGGCCATTCAGAACAAATGGATCTTTAAAAGGAAGACGGACGCGGACGGTAATGTCACCGTCTATAAAGCTCGACTTGTGGCAAAGGGTTTTTCACAAGTTCAAGGAGTTGACTACGATGAGATTTTCTCACCCGTAGCGATGCTAAAGTCTGTTGGAATTATGTTAGCAGTTGCTGCATTTTTCGATTATGAAATCTGGCAGATGGATGTCAAAACATCGTTTCCTTAACGGTATCCGTGAGGAAAGGTTGTATGTGATACAACCGGAAGGTTTTGTCAGTTCTAAGGATGCTAAAATATATGCAAGCTCCAGCGATCCTTCTATGGACTGGAGCAAGCATCTCGGAGTTGGAATATACGCTTTGATGAGGTGATCAAAGTTTTTTGAGTCTATACAAAGTTTATGAGAAACTTGTATTTACAATAAAGTGAGTGGGAGCACTATAGAATTTCTGATAAGTATATGTGGATGACATATTGTTGATCGGAAATGATGTAGAATTTCTGGAAAGCATAAAGGGTTGTTTGAAAAGGAGTTTTTCAAAGGAAAACCTGGAATGAAGCTACTTAAATATTGGGCATCTTGATCTATAGAGGTAGATCAAGACGTCTGATAAAACTTTCAATGAGTACATACCTTGACAAGATTTTGAAAGAGTTCAAAATGGATCAGTCAAAGAAAGAGTTCTTGCCTGATTTGTAAGGTGTGGAGTTGAGTGAGACTCAAAGCTCGACCACGGCAGAAGAAAGAGAAAGGACGAAGGTCGTCCCCTATGCCTTATCCATAGGCTCTGTATAGTATGCCATGCTGTGTACCGCACCTGTGTGTGCCTTGCCATGAGTCTGTCAAGGGGTACAAGAGTGATCCAGGAGTGGATCACTAGACAGCGGTCAAGATTATCCTTAGTAACTAGAGGACTAAGGAAATATTTCTCGATTATGGAGGTGATAAAGAGTTCGTCGTAAAGGGTTACGTCGATGCAAGCTTTAACACCTATCCGGATGACTCTGAGTAGCAATCCGGATACGTATAGTGGAGCAGCCATTTGGAATAGCTCCAAGTGGAGCGTGGGAACATCTGCAGTACGACATATAGATTTGCAAAGAACACACGAATCTGAATGTTGCAGGCCGTTGACTAAAGACCTCTCTCACATGCAAAGCATGATCGAACCCCAGAACTCATTGGGTGTTAGATTCATAACAATGTAAATCACATGGTGATGTGAACTAGATTATTGACTCTAGTGCAAGTGGGAGACTGTTGGAAATATGCCCTAGAGGCAATAATAAATTTGTTATTATTATATTTCCTTGTTCATGATAATCATTTATTATCCATGCTATAATTGTATTGATTGGAAACTCAAATACATGTGTGGATACATAGACAACACTGTGTCCCTAGTATGCCTCTAGTTAACTAGTTCGTTGATCAAAGATGGTCAAGGTTTCCTGGCCATAGACATGAGATGTCATTTGATAACGGGATCACATCATTAGGAGAATGATGTGATGGACAAGACCCAAACTATGAACATAGCATATGATCGTGCCAGTTTATTGCTATTGTTTTCTGTATGTCAAGTATCTGTTCCTATGACCATGAGATCATGCAACTCACTGACACCGGAGGAATACCTTGTGTGTATCAAACGTCGCAACGTAACTGGGTGACTATAAAGATGCTCTACACGTATCTCCGAGGGTGTCTGTTGAGTGGGCATGGATCAAGACTGGGATTTGTTACTTCGTGTGACGGAGAGGTATCTCAGGGCCCACTCGGTAATACAACATCACAATAAGCCTTGCAAGCAATGTGACTAAGTGTTAGCCACGGGATCTTGTATTACGGAACGAGTAAAGAGACTTGCCGGTAACGAGATTGAACTAGGTATAGAGATACCGACGATTGAATCTCGGGCAAGTAACATACTGAAGAACAAAGGAAACAGCGTACGGGATTAACTGAATCCTTGACATAAAGGTTCAACCGATAAAGATCTTTGTAGAATATGTAGGAACCAATATGGGCATCCAGGTCCCGCTATTGGTTATTGGCCGTAGAGGTGTCTCGGTCATGTCTACATAGTTCTCGAACCCGCAGGGTCTGCACACTTAAGGTTCGGTGCCGTTTCGGTATAGTAGAGTTATGTATGGTGGTGACCGAAGGTTGTTTGGAGTCCCGGATGAGATCCTGGACGTCACGAGGAGCTCTGGAATGGTCCGTAGGTAAAGATTGATATATAGGAAGTCCCGTTTTGGTCACCAGAAAAGTTTCGGGTATTTCGGTAGTGTACCGGGAGTGCCGGGAGGGGTACCGGGGACCATCGGGAGGGGTGTCTCGACCCAAAGGGCCTCATGTGCTGTGGGAGGAGTCAAGACAGCCCTTAGTGGGCTGTCTGAGCCCCCCACTAAGGCCCACGCGGCTAGGGGTGGGAAAAACCCAAAGGGGGAAAGGTGGAAAGAGTTTCCAAGTGGAGAGGAGGAATCCTACTCCTAATAGGATTGGAGTAGGACTCCTCCACCTCCAATTTCGGCCAACCCTTGAGGGTTTGAGGCTGCCTCCTCCCCTCCCTCCCTCCTATATATACTAGAGGTTTTAGAGGGGAGAGCTAACCCTAATTGCCACGTGCTCCCTCTACTTCCTCTAGATCGTTTTCTCCTTTAGTCTAGTTTCGGCGGTGCTTAGGCGAAGCCCTGCCGGAATAGTTCCACCACCACCGCCACCGCGCCGTCGCGCTGCCAGAGAACTCATCTACCTCTCTGCCCCCTCTTACTGGATCAACAAGGCGGAGATCTTCATCGAGCTGTACGTGTGCTGAACGCGGAGGTGCCGTCCGTTCGGCGCTAGATCAGAAGGACCGTGATCAGGATCGCGAGACGATTCGTGATTTGATCGCGGGACGGATTGTGATTGGATCACGAGATGGATCATGATGGGATCGCGGGACGCTCGGCGATTTGGATCGCGAAGACGTTCGACTACATCAACCGCGTTTCTTAACGCTTCCCGCTTAGCGATCTACAAGGGTATGTAGATCCACTCTCCCTCTCGTAGATGCTCATCACCATGGATAGATCTTGCATGTGCGTAGGAATTTTTTTGTTTCCCATGCAACGTTCCTCAACATTCGGGATAAAATCTGCGTCCTCGTCTCACTTGTGGTTAATCCTTTCCCGCACTTTACCTTGCTTTGTATGCTTGTTGGCTTATTAGCTTTATTGTTGCCTAGCATATTTAGTACTACTTGTGTTTGTCATATAGGTTGTGTTCACCTAGTTGCATATCCAGTGAACCTTATTTATTCGCTTATCCCTAAAATTGACAAACAAGATTAAAATTTGTAGTCTCCTCTTCACCCCCCTCTAGTCGACCGTATCGATCCTTTCAATTGGTATCGGAGCATCATGCTCTAATATAAGGTTTTACAACCTTAGAGGATATGGCCGGCGATGAAACTGTGGGGGGTCACCTCGCGGTGCTTGGACTTGGTGAAAACCAAGATCCTCTCGTAGCCGAGGTGGTCATACCTCAAGCTGCTGCTCCTGCGACTCCCAACCTGGGTGCCCCCTTAACCGCGGTGGATGTCCTTTCAATGTTTGCGGATCTTAAAACCGCAATGTTGAGAGAAGTTCGTTCCTAGGTTATGGAGGAAATTGATGCGCGCTTAAAGTCATCATCATCCACATCAAACTCATTTAATCCAAATGAGGCCCTTGATGCGGATTACTCAAGGGAAATCCTTACATCACCGGGTCGCACTCAAGTTCCTAGGTACAATGCCTCAGAACCTTTTTACTCACCACAACCCTTACAACATCCTCGCATTAATCCTGTTGGGCCTCCGCCCCCTTTGAAAGCTAATGCGTTTGCTAAGTGGAAGCTAGATATGGAGTCTCACATTCGAAGTGCATCTACGCAATTATGGTGGATTGTGGTCAACGGTTTCAACCCGAAGGACCCAACAAATCTCACTCCAAGGGAAGCGGTTGATGATCAACTCAATGCAACCGCCCACAACATCTTGCATAGTGCCATGACCGAAGACTATAGTGACTCCATTGCTCTTCTCAAGACAACAAACGAAATCTAGGATTGCCTTGAAGAGGCTCTAGAGGGTGATGCTGCAGTTCGAAGATCTCGATTAGCCTTGCTCAAGCAAGAGGTAAATTTGTTTGTAAGGAATGATGGTGAAACCGCGGATGAGGTTTTTCGAAGGTTGAAGTCTCTAGTGCTAAACCTGAGAACCTTTGGATGTGAATGGGCTAACGATGACTTCATCAAGGACAAGTTCATTGATGCAATGGTTCTAACGGAACACACCATGGTGATGATGATCCATCAACGCCCAGACTACCACAAGTTAACTGCAGCTCAAGTTGTGTCTACCTTCTCCACCCATGTGCTTTTGGAGACCAAGTCAAAGAAGACCTTTGCAATTGCTCAAGCCACCAAGAACTCAAATCTTGCCTTAAAGGCGAAGAAGGTAATTGCTCAAGCTAGAGAAGAAGATGTGCTTGAACAGTGCGGTGAAGATGATGGTGACACTACTTGTCCGGCAAATGACTTTGCGGAAGACTCGGCTCTCTTAGTCAAGAAGTACTCGGGCACCATGGCCAACAAAGGAAAAAATCTTCAAGGAAGAAGTTTTGGGAGAAGAAAGTGCTACAATTGTGATAGCCCAAGACACTTTGTGCATGATTGCCCGTATGAGAGACGTGAAGACAAGTCCGAGAAGCTTGTGCTTAAAAATAAGAAATTCTTCAAGTTTGCCAAGAGAAAAGATGACAAGGCACTTGTTCATGAGGAATACATGTCAGGAGATGAGGACGACGGTGATGATGACCAAGTGGGCACGGCTGCCATTGCCTTGCATGCCACTAACTCATCCTCTTCCACCGGCCTCTTTGACTCTCCAAATGAGGACACCCCCTTCACTCATCGATGCCTTATGGCTAAAGAGGTAAAAACTGAGTCTAAATCTCCTATCCACGCTAACCACACTCCCAATATCTCTTGTTCGATAGTGTAGGATGAGTGTGAGGCTAGTGTGGACAATGATGAGGAATCCTTGATGACTTTCATGAAAACTCTTCATGGTGAATCACGTGCTCGTTTTAGCGAGCTCCTTAAGTCACTCGCCGAACGCGATGATTTTATTGAGAACGTTGGAAACCTCCTCATAGAGGAAAAAGAGAGAGTCGAACTCCTCGAGCACGAACTACATGAAGAGAGTGACATGAGAGCCTCCCTCAAGGAAGCCATGTCTTCTCATGACATTGACTTTGTTAAAACCAATGATTCCTTACAAATTTCTCTTGAGAACAAAGATGCCACGACTTTAAAATATGAGAAGCTTTTAGTTGATCACTCTCGGCTTAGTAAGGAACATGAGCTCCTTGTGAAAAGTTCCAAGGTTGTCAAAGGTGACCTCATTGCCCTCACCGAGTCATATGATCAACTCAAAGCTTCTACCATGAAGGCTCTTACTACCGTCTCTCGCATTGATTTAAATGATGAATCTTGTACGGCTAACTTTGTTCATGATTGCACCTCTCTTCAAGAAGAGAACAATAAGTTAAAAGCCCAAATAGAGAAAGGACTTGTGTCATGCATTCAAGGAGAGAAAAATCTCAATGACCTCTTGAACAACCAAAAGGAGTGTGTTGCAAAAGAGGGAATTGGTTTTGATCCCTCTCTCAAGGCAAAGAAAGCCAAGAAGAAGAACAACAAGAAGAAGATCGGTTCCACTCCTCCTCCTCAACAAAAGGTAGTTTTTGTGCACGAAGGGCACAAGGGGAAGGAGAAGAAAAAAATGGGAAGATGGGAATGGCAAGGTCATTAAGGACAAGGCCATTCCTAAGGAGTTTGCCGGCAAGAACAACCCATCCTATGTCCTCATGAGAGGAACGGATGGTTACACCTTTGCTAAATTCGTTGGCACTAATTATGATGATTATGCATGGACTATTTGGGTTCCTAAGACCCTTGTTGCTAACTCTCTAGGACCCATTGCGAAATGGGTACCTAAACTCAAAGCTTGATTCATGTAGGACTATACCTCCGGTGGAACGCAATGGGTGATCGATAGTGGATGCACCAATCATATGACCGGAGATAGACAAATGCTTGTGGAGTTCGTTGATTCCCTCAAGGCCTCCTCAACCATTTCGTTTGGTGACAATAGCAAGGGAAAGGTATTGGGATTGGGTAAAGTGGTAATCTCCAATGATTCATCTCTATCAAATGTCATGCTTGTTCAATCCCTTCACTACAATTTACTCTCAACGATTCAATTGGCACGTGCCGGTTATGATTCTCATTTCGGTGAATTCCATGTGACCGTATTTAAGAGGACCAATGTCAAAGTGGTCTTTGTTGGGCATGTTGAAGACAACCTTTATGTGGTTGATTTCTCTAAAGAGAAAACACATCTTGCAACATGCCTAATGGCCAAGGCCGACGTGGGGTGGCTATGGCACCGACGGCTAGCCCATGTAGGTATGAGAAATTTGCAATCTCTCTTAAAGGGGGAGCACATCCTTGGACTAACCAATGTGTCTTTTGCCAAAGATCGTCCTTTTAGTGCTTGCATTGCCGGAAACCTTCATGAGAAAGCCCATAAAGTGAAGACTATCATTTCCACCTCAAGGCCCTTAGAGCTCCTCCACATGGATCTCTTTGGTCCCCCCTCTTATGATAGTTTGGGAGGAAGAAGGTATTGTCTTGTCATTGTTGATGATTTTACAAGATATACATGGGTATTCTTCCTCAAGACAAAAGATGAGACCTAAGAAACATTCATCAACTTTGCCAAAGAAGCTCAACGTCAACATGATTGTGAAATCAAGGCAATTCGAAGTGACAATGGGACCGAGTTCAAAAATTATACCATGGATGAGTTCTTGAGTGATGAGGGGATCAAGCATCAATATGCTGCGGTTTATACTCCTCAACAAAATGGTGTTGCGGAAAGGAAGAACCGAACTCTTATTGAAATGGCTAGGACCATGCTTGACGAGTACAAGTCTCCATACAAGCTTTGGGCCGAAGCCATCAACACCGTGTGTCATGCATCAAACCGGCTTTATCTCCGCAAGCTCAAGAACAAGACCCCATATGAACTTCTCATTGGTAGAAAACCCAACGTCAAATACTTTCGGGTGTTCGGTTGTAAGTGTTTCATTCTAAGCATGAAATCCCGTTTAGCTAAATTTGAGTCTAAAACTTATGAGGGCATATTTGTTGGATATGCTTCAAATTCTCATGCTTACCGTGTTCTCAACAAATCCACCGGGTGTAATGAGGAGACGGTAAATGTGGAGTTTGATGAAGATAACAACTCTCGTATGGAGCAAATTGTTCCTAGTGTTGTAGGTGATGAGGCTCCTTCACAAGCTATAAGGACCATGGGGATAGGCCACATTCTTCCACAAGAAATACCCCAAGTCCAAGTAGAATAAGAAGGAGTAAGAGCCTCTCTTGTGGAATCCCCACAAGGGAAGTCATCACCGCCACCACAAGTGCAAGATGCTTTGGGAGATCATGAACCTATCCAAGAACAAGATCAAGTCCCTCACGTTCCCGAGCAAGATCAAGGACAAGCTCAACCAAGTGGTGAGGAACCAAATATTGAGGTCCAAGAAGTTCCTCAAGACAATGGGCAAGATCAAGGACAAGCTCAACCAAGTGGTGATGTACCAAGCCTTGATGTCCAAGAAGTTGCCCATGCCGATGATGAAGATCAAGATCAAGCCCAACCTCAAGTTCAAGAAGTTGAAGTGGTGAAGAGAAGGGTGTCAGCAAGACTTAAAAGTGCCCAACCTCAAGTGTCTTCTACCATACCACCCCCACGTGTTCAAGAAGTTGAGGTTGTGAAGAGAAGGGGGTCCCCTAGACTCAAACAAGCTCAATGCAAAGTATCTTCATCAAGTGCAACACCAAATGATGAAGAGCTTTCTTTAAAAGAGCAGAAAGTGGCTGCCAAGATAGAGCATCTTCAACATCTCACCGAGAACATTTATGGAAGCATCCAAAAGGGGGTAACTACTCGTAGACGTGTTGCAAACTTTTGTGAACATCACTCGTTTGTCTCTTGTATTGAACCTCTTAAGGTGGAAGATGCTCTTGACAATCAGGATTGGGTAAATGCTATGCATGACGAACTCAAAAATTTCACCCGCAACAAAGTATGGACTCTAGTAAAGAGGCCACAAGAACACCATAATGTCATTGGGACCAAGTGGATCTTTAAGAACAAACAAGATGAACATGGATAAGTCACACGGAATAAGGCAAGGTTAGTGGCACAAGGTTTCACTCAAGTTGAAGGTTTGGACTTCCGTGAAACCTTTGCCCCCATTGCCCGTCTTGAGTCCATTCGTATCTTGCTTGCATATGCCTCTCATCATAATTTCAAGTTGTATCAAATGGATGTGAAAAGTGCATTTCTTAATGGTCCTCTTAAAGAGTTAGTGTACGTCAAGCAACCTCCCGGTTTCGAAGATCCCGATCACCCCTCTCAAGTCTATGAACTCCATAAGGCGCTCTATGGACTTAAACAAGCACCTCGTGCTTGGTATGATCACCTTACGGCTTTCCTAGGCGAGAAGGGGTTTCAGATCGGGATAATAGATTCCACTCTTTTCACAAAGAGGGTAAAAGGGGAGTTGCTTGTGTGCCAAATTTATGTTGATGACATTATTTTTGGTTCCACTAACCATGCTATTAACGTTGATTTTGAGAATCTTATGACAAATGAATTTGCAATGGGCATGATGGGAGAGTTGAAGTTCTTCCTAGGATTTCAAGTAAAGCAATTGAGAGGAGGAACTTTCATCAACCAATCCTTGTATATCCAAGACATTCTCAAGAAATTCAAGATGACTGATGTCCAGCCCAAGAAGACACCCATGCCGACAAATGGTCAACTTAATCTTGATCCCAATGGTAAAGACGTGGATCAAAAGGTATACCGCTCCATGATCGGTTCTTTGCTTTACCTTTGTGCATCTAGACCCGATATTATGTTGAGTGTGTGCATGTGTTCAAGATTTCAATCCGCTCCTAAGGAGAGCCATTATATGGCAGTAAAAAGAATCCTTCGGTATTTGGTTCATACCCCAAACTTGGGCCTTTGGTATCCCAAAGGATCATCATTCAAGTTGATAGGTTATTCCGATTCAGATTGGGCCGGAGACAAGATTGATCGCTAATCCACATCCGGTTCTTGTCAGTTCCTTGGAAGATCCTTGGTTAGTTGGTCCTTAAAGAAGCAAAATTGTGTGTCTCTTTCAACCGCCGAAGCTGAGTATATTGCCGCTGGAAGTTGCTGTGCACAATTATTATGGATGAGGCAAACTTTGATGGATTATGGTGTCAAATGTGACAAAGTTCCTCTTTTGTGTGACAATGAAAGTGCAATCAAGATCGCAGAGAACCCCGTACAATACAACCGTACCAAGCATATTGATATTCGTCATCATTTCATTCGGGATCATGTGGCAAGAAAGGACATTGAGTTATTTCCTGTTAACACTGAGGTGCAACTTGCAGATAATTTTACCAAGCCACTTGATGAAGCAAGATTCCGCGAGTTAAGGCATGAGCTAAATATCGTGGATCTTAGTAACTTGGTTTGAGACCCTTGCATGCACACACATACTCAACTAGTATCTTGTTTAGATGTAGGCACCTATGTAGGGGGAGCTAGCTCAACTCATGGGCTATCTTATCCTACTAGTGCATAAATTAAACCAAATCTTTCACATTCACCATTTATTGATGGTACTTGTGCTTCAAACATGAGTATTGGTCTTGGGCCCAAGGTTCATATCTTCGCGGTGCCATACCAAATAAACTCAAACATGGTGGCTACGGCCACCGCCCTTGTTCCACGGTTGGTCTTTTGACTTGATTCGAATATTTTTAGACCTTGTGTTCTAATTTGGTTTTGTCATGTGCATGTTGGTTCTGTTAGCGCAAGTGCCTCGTTTTTGTGTTCTTTCTCCTTGTGTTGTTTCCCTCTCGTGCGACGTATCCCATACAAAGTCAGCCCTGGACTACGTCTGGTGGTAAGGATATGGATCCAGCCCCATCCAAGTCCCTGGTTGTCTCTCTGCTGGATACCCCTTGCGCACGGCCATGTACCGTGCCCACGGGCTTGTACTGTGCGCACGGGACCCCGTGCGCATGGGCTAATTTGGCCCCGTGCACATGGGGCAGGCTGTTCCAGGCGGTTCTTAGGCAGGGCGCGGGGGGGGGGGGGGGGGTGTTGGGGAACGGAGCATGAATTTCAAAAAAATTCCTACGCTCACGCAAGATCTATCCATGGAGATGCATCGCTACGAGAGGG
This sequence comes from Elymus sibiricus, assembly GCA_039707655.1. NCBI lineage: Eukaryota > Viridiplantae > Streptophyta > Magnoliopsida > Poales > Poaceae > Elymus > Elymus sibiricus. The sequence continues at coordinate 357,521,818 of CM077665.1, forward strand.
GAGAGTGTGTCTACGTACTCTCGTAGACCATTAGCGGAAGCGTCTCACAACGCGGTTGATGTAGTCGAACAATCCTTCGAGCTCCACCGATCGAGTACCGAACGTACGGCACCTCCGAGTTCTACACACGTGCAGCTCGGTGACGTTCCTCGCCTTCTTGATCCAGCAAGACGTCGAGGTAGTAGATGAGTTCCATCAGCACGACGGCGTGGCGACGGTGACGGTGAAGTGATTCCGGCAGGGCTTCGCCTAAGCTCTCCGAAAATATGACCGAGGTGGAAAACAGAGATCGGGGCACCGCACACGGCTATGGGACAATTGTTGTACTTTGGGGTGCCCCCTTGCCCCCATATATAAAGGATGAGAGGGAGGCGGCCGGCCCCCTAGGGGTGCGCCAAGTGTGGGGAGTCCTACTAGGACTCCTTAGTCCTAGTAGGATTCCACCTCCCATACAGAGTAGGAAAGGGGGAAGGGAGAGGGAAAGGAAAGAGGGGGTTGCGCCCCCTCCCCTAGTCCAATTCGGTTTGGGCAAGGGGGGGCATGCGCCTCCTCACGTGGCCTGCCTCTCCTTTTCCCATATGGCCCAATAAGGCCCATTACTTCTCCCGGTGAATTCCCGTAACTCCCCGGTACTCCGAAAAATACCCGAATCACTCGGAACCTTTCCGACGTCCGAATATAGCCTTCCAATATATGAATCTTTACCTCTCAACCATTTCGAGACTCCTCGTCATGTCCGTGATCTCATCCGGGACTCCAAACAAACTTCGGCCACCAATCACATAACTCATATAATACTAAATCGTCATCGAACCTTAAGTGTGCGGACCCTACGGGTTCGGGAATGATGTAGACATGATCGAGACGACTCTCCGGTCAATAACCAACAGCGGAACCTGGATGCTCATATTGGTTCCTACATATTCCACGAAGATCTTTATCGGTGAACCTCATATGTCAACATACGTTGTTCCCTTTGTCTGGCGGTATGTTACTTGCCCGAGATTCGATCGTCGATATCCAATACCTAGTTCAATCTCGTTACCGGCAAGTCTCTTTACTCGTTCCGTAATACATCATCTTGCAACTAACTCTTTAGTCACGGTGCTTGCAAGGCTTCTGTGATGCTGTATTACCGAGAGGGACCAGAGATACCTCTCCGATAGTCGGAGTGACAAATCCCAATCTCGATCCATGCCAACTCAACAAACACTTTCGGAGATACCTGTAGTGCACCTTTATAATCACCCAGTAACGTTGTGACGTTTGATACACCCAAAGTATTCCTACGGTATCCGGGAGTTGCATGATCTCATGGTCAGAGGAACGTGTATTTGACATAGTGAAAGCAATAGCAATAAACTGAACGATCATTTGCTATGCTAACGGTTGGGTCATGTCCATCACATCATTCTCCTAATGATGTGATCCCGTTATCAAATGACAACTCATGTCCATGGTCGGGAAACCTTGACCATCTTTTGATCAACGAGCTAGTCTAGTAGAGGCATACTAGGGACATAGTATTTGTCTATTATCCACACATGTATTTAGTTTCCGGTCAATACAATTCTAGCATGAATAATAAACCATTATCATGAACGGAGAAATATGATAATAATAAACACTTTATTAATTGCCTCTAGGGCATATTTCCAACAGTCTCCCACTTGCACTAGAGTCAATTACATTGTAATGAATCTAACACCCATCGCATTCTGGTGCTGATCATGTTTTGCTCGTGGAAGAGGTTTAGTCAACGGGTCTGCCACATTCAGATCCGTGTGTACTTTGCAAATCTCTATGTCTCCATCCTTAATCAAATTCCGAATGGAGTTGAAGCGACGCTTTATATGCTTGGTTCTCTTGTGAAACCTGGGCTCCTTTGCTATAGCAATTGCTCTAGTGTTGTCACATAAGATAGTCATTGGACCCTATGAAGTAGGTATGACACCTAGATCGGATATGAACTCCTTCATCCAGACACCTTCATGTGCTGCTTCGGAAGCAGCTATGTATTCCGCCTCACATGTAGATCCCGCCACGACGCTCTGCTTGGAACTGCACCAACTGACCGCTCCACCATTAAGAATAAATACGTATCCAGATTGTGACTTAGAGTCATCTGGATCTGTGTCAAAGCTAGCATCGACGTAACCCTTTACGACGAGCTCTTTGTCACCTCCATAAACGAGAAACATGTCCTTGGTCCTTTTTAGGTACTTCAGGATATTCTTGACCGCTGTCCAGTGATCTACTCCTGGATCACTTTGGTACCTTCCCACCAAGCTAATAGCGAGGCACACATCAGGTCTGGTACACAGCATGGCATACATAAGAGAGCCTATGGCTGAGGCATAGGGGATGACACTCATCTTCTCTTTGTCTTCTGCCGTGGTCGGGCTTTGAGTCTTACTCAATCTCACACCTTGCAATACAGGCAAGAACCCTTTCTTTGACTGATCCATTTTGAACTTCTTCAAAATCTTGTCAAGGTATGTGCTTTGTGAAAGTCCAATGAGGCGTCTTGATCTATCTCTATAGATCTTGATGCCTAATATGTAAGCAGCTTCTCCGAGATCCTTCATTGATTTTTTTTTGTTCAAATAACCCTTTATGCTTTCCAGAAATTCTATGTCATTTCCCATCAATAATATGTCATCCACATATAATATGAGAAATGCCACAGAGCTCCCACTCACTTTCTTGTAAATACAAGCTTCTCCATAAGTTTGTATAAACCCAAACGCTTTGATCACTTCATCAAAGCGAGTATTCCAGCTCCGAGATGCTTGCACCAGTCCATAGATGGATCGCTGGAGCTTGCATACTTTGTTAGCACCTTTAGGATCGACAAAACCTTCCGGTTGCATCATATACAATTCTTCCTTAAGGAATCCATTAAGGAATGCCATTTTGACGTCCATTTGCCAGATTTCATAATCATAAAACGCGGCAATTGCTAACATAATTCTGACAGACTTTAGCATCGCTACAGGTGAGAAAGTCTCATCGTAGTCAACTCCTTGAACTTGTCGATAACCTTTAGCAACAAGTCGTGCTTTATAGACGGTGACATTACCATCAGCGTCCGTCTTCTTCTTAAAGATCCATTTATTTTCAATAGCTCGCTGTTCATCGGGCAAGTCTACCAAAGTCCATACTTTGTTCTCATACATGGATCCAATCTCGGATTTCATGGCCTCAAGCCATTTGTCGGAATCCGTGCTTGCCATCGCTTCTTCATAATTTGAAGGTTCATCGTTGTCTAGCAACATGACCTCCAAGACTGGATTTCCGTACCACTCTGGTGCGGAACGTGTCCTGGTTGACCTTCGAAGTTCAGTAACAACTTGATCCGAAGTTTCATGATCATCATCATCAACTTCTTCTCTGGTCTGTGTCGATGTCACAGAAATTTCTTTCTGTGGCGTACTACTATCTAGAGGAGGTACAATTACCTCATCAAGTTCTACTTTCCTCCCACTCACTTCTTTCGAGAGAAACTCCTTCTCTAGAAAGGATCCATTCTTAGCAACGAATACTTTGCCTTCGGATCTGTGGTAGAAGGTGTACCCAATGGTCTCCTTTGGGTATCCTATGAAGACGCACTTATCCGCTTTGGGTTCGAGCTTATCTGGCTGAAGCCTTTTCACATAAGCATCGCATCCCCAAACTTTCAGAAACGACAGCTTAGGTTTCTTACCAAACCACAGTTCATACGGTGTCGTCTCCACGGATTTAGACGGTGCCCTGTTTAAAGTGAATGCAGCTGTCTCTAATGCATAACCCCAAAATGATAGTGGCAAATCGGTAAGAGACATCATAGAATGCACCATATCTAATAGAGTACAATTACGACGTTCGGACACACCATTACGCTGTGGTGTTCCAGGTGGCGTGAGCTGTGAAACAATTCCACATTGTTTTAAGTGATTGCCAAACTCGTAACTCAAATATTCTCCTCCACGATCAGATCGTAAGAACTTTATTTTCTTGTTACGATGGTTCTCTACTTCACTCTGAAATTTTTTGAACTTTTCAAATGTTTCAGATTTATGCTTCATCAAGTAGACATAGCCATATCTACTCAAATCATCTGTGAACGTGAGAACATAACGATATCCACCGCGCGCCTCAACACTCATCGGACCGCATACATCGGTATGTATTATTTCCAACAAGTCTGTTGCTCGCTCCATTGTTCCGGAGAACGGAGTCTTAGTCATCTTGCCCATGAGGCATGGTTCGCACGTCTCAAATGATTCATAATCAAGTGATTCCAAAAGTCCATCTGTATGGAGTTTCTTCATGCGTTTTACACCAATATGACCTAAGCGGCAGTGCCACAAATATGTGATACTATCATTATCAATTTTGCGTCTTTTGGCATCAATATTATGGATGTGTGTATCACCACGATCGAGATTCAACAAGAATAAACCATTCACAAGCGGTGCATGACCATAAAAGATATTATTCATCAAAATAGAACAACTTTTATTCTCTGATTTAAATGAATAACCGTCTCGCAATAAACAAGATCTAGACATAATGTTCATGCTCAACGCAGGCACCAAATAACAATTATTTAGGTTCATCACTAATCCCGAGGGTAGATGTAGAGGTAACGTGCAAACGGCGATAACTTCAACTCTTGAACCGTTCCCGACGCGCATCGTCACCTCGTCCTTAGCCAATCTTCGTTTATTCCGTAGCTCCTGTTTCGAGTTAAAAATATGAGCAACCGAACCAGTATCAAATACCCAGGTGCTACTACGAGTATTGGTAAGGTACACATCAATAACATGTATATCAAATATACCTTTGTTGATGTTGCCAGCCTTCTTATCTGCCAGGTACTTGGGACAGTTCCGCTTCCAGTGACCAGTCCCCTTGCAGTAGAAACACTCAGTCTCGGGTTTGGGTACAGACTTGGGTTTCTTCGTGGGAGCAGCAACTGATTTGCCGTTCTTCTTGAAGTTCCCCTTCTTGAAACTAGTGCTCTTCTTTACCATCAACACTTGATGCTCCTTCTTGACTTCTACCTCCGTAGCTTTGAGCATAGCGAAGAGCTCAGAAATAGACTTTTCCATTCCTTGCATATTATAGTTCATCACGAAGCCCTTATAGCTTGGTGGCAGTGATTGGAGAATTCTGTCAATAACCGAATCATCTGGAGGATTAACTCCCAACTGAGTCAAGCGGTTATGCAACCCAGACATCTTGAGTATATGCTCACTGACAGAACTATTCTCCTCCATCTTACAGCTAAAGAACTTGTCGGAGACATCATATCTCTCGACCCGGGCATGAGCTTGAAATACAAGTTTCAGCTCTTGGAACATCTCATATGCTCCGTGATGCTCAAAACGTCTTTGGAGCCCCGGTTCTAAGCCGTAAAGCATGGCACACTGAACTATCGAGTAGTCATCAACACGTGTCTGCCAGGCGTTCATAACGTCGACAGACGAGGGAGGGGGTGCGACACCTAGCGGTGCTTCAAGGACATAAGCCTTCTGTGCAGCAATGAGGATGATCCTCAGATTACGGACCCAGTTCGCATAGTTGCTTCCATCATCTTTCAACTTAGCTTTCTCTAGGAACGCATTAAAATTCAGTGGAACTACAGCGTAGGCCATTGATCTACAACATACAATTGCAAAGATTATTTAGACTATGTTCATGATAATTGAAGTTCAATTAATCAAATTACTTAAGAACTCCCACTTAGATTAACATCCCTCAAGTTGTCTAAGTGTAACATGATCCACATCAACTAAACCACGTCCGATCATCACGTGAGGTGGATTAGTTATCAATGGTGAACATCTTTCATGTTTGATCATATCTACTATATGACTCATGTTCGACCTTTCAGTCTCTTGTGTTCCGAGGCCATATCTGTATATGCTAGGCTCGTCAAGTTTAACCCAAGTATTCTGCGTGTGTAAAACTGGCTTACACCCGTTGTATGCGAACGAAAGAATCCATCACACCCGATCATCACGTGGTGCTTAGAAGCGTCGAACCTTCTCAACGGTGCATACTAGGGGAGAACACTTATCTTGAAATTTAGTGAAGGGATCATCTTATAATGCTACCGTCGTCCTAAGCAAAATAAGATGCATAAAAGGATTAACATCACATGCAATTCAATATATGTGACATGATATGGCCATCAATGTCTTGTGCCTTTAATCTCCATCAGCAAAGCACCGTCATGATCTCCATCGTCACCGGGTTGACACCTTGATCTCCATCGCAGCGTCATGGTCATCTCGCCGGCTATTGCTACTACTACTACTGCTAACTCATAGCGGTAAAGTAAAGCAATTACATAGTGTTGGCATTGCATACAATAAAGAGACAACCATAAGGCTCCTGCCGGTTGCCTGATAACTTACAAAACATGATCATCTCATACAACAACTTATATCACATCATGTCTTGACCATATCACATCACCAGCATACCCTGCAAAAACAAGTTAGGCGTCCTCTACTTTGTTGTTGCAAGTTTTACGTGGCTGCTACGGGTTTGCAAGAACCGTTCTTACCTACGCAAAACCACAACGTGGTGTAGTGATTGCCTTTTGATCTTCTAAAAGAACCCTCTTCATTGAAACCGATTCAACTAAAGTGAGAGAGACAGACACCCGCCAGTCACCTTTATGCAACGAGTGCACTTAGCGGTGAAACCTGTCTGGCGTAAGCGTACGCGTAATGTCGGTCCGGGCCGCTTCATCTCACAATACCGCCGAATCAAGTATCAACTAGTAACGGCAAGCAATATGTATACACCCACGCCCACAACTCACTTGTGTTCTACTCGTGCAAATCACATCTATGCATAAACCTGGCTCTGATACCACTGTTGGGGAACGGAGCATGAATTTAAAAAAAAATCCTACGCTCACGCAAGATCTATCCATGGAGATGCATCGCTACGAGAGGGGAGAGTGTGTCTACGTACCCTCGTAGACCATTAGCGGAAGCGTCTCACAACGCGGTTGATGTAGTCGAACAATCCTTCGAGCTCCACCGATCGAGTACCGAACGTACGGCACCTCCGAGTTCTACACACGTGCAGCTCGGTGACGTTCCTCGCCTTCTTGATCCAGCAAGACGTCGGGGTAGTAGATGAGTTCCGTCAGCACGACGGCGTGGTGACGGTGACGGTGAAGTGATTCCGGCAGGGCTTCACCTAAGCTCTCCGAAAATATGACCGAGGTGGAAAACGGAGATCGGGGCACCGCACACGGCTATGGGACAATTGTTGTACTTTGGGGTGCCCCCTTGCCCCCGTATATAAAGGATGAGAGGGAGGAGGCCGGCACCCTAGGGGTGCTCCAAGTGTGGGGAGTCCTACTAGGACTCCTTAGTCCTAGTAGGAGTCCACCTCCCATATGGAGTAGGAAAGGGGGAAGGGAGAGGGAAAGGAAAGAGGGGGCTGCGCCCCCTCCCCTAGTCCAATTCGGTTTGGGCAAGGGGGGGCGTGCGCCTCCTCACGTGGCCTGCCTCTCCATTTCCCGTATGGCCCAATAAGGCCCATTACTTCTCCCGGTGAATTCCCGTAACTCCCCGGTACTCCGAAAAATACCCGAATCACTCGGAACCTTTCCGACGTCCGAATATAGCCTTCCAATATATGAATATTTACCTCTCGACCATTTCGAGACTCCTCGTCATGTCCGTGATCTCATATGGGACTCCGAACAAACTTCGGCCACCAATCACATAACTCATATAATACTAAATCGTCATCGAACCTTAAGTGTGCGGACCCTACGGGTTCGGGAATGATGTAGACATGATCGAGACGACTCTCCGGTCAATAACCAACAGCGGAACCTGGATGCTCATATTGGTTCCTACATATTCCACGAAGATCTTTATCGGTGAACCTCATATGTCAACATACGTTGTTCCCTTTGTCTGGCGGTATGTTACTTGCCCGAGATTCGATCGTCGGTATCCAATACCTAGTTCAATCTCGTTACCGGCAAGTCTCTTTACTCGTTCCGTAATACATCATCTTGCAACTAACTCTTTAGTCACGGTGCTTGCAAGGCTTCTGTGATGCTGTATTACCTAGAGGGCCCAGAGATACCTCTCCGATAGTCGGAGTGACAAATCCCAATCTCGATCCATGCCAACTCAACAAACACTTTCGGAGATACCTGTAGTGCACCTTTATAATCACCCAGTAACGTTGTGACGTTTGATACACCCAAAGTATTCCTACGGTATCCGGGAGTTGCATGATCTCATGGTCAGAGGAACGTGTAGTTGACATAGTGAAAGCAATAGCAATAAACTGAACGATCATTTGCTATGCTAACGGTTGGGTCATGTCCATCACATCATTCTCCTAATGATGTGATCCCGTTATCAAATGATAACTCATGTCCATGGTTAGGAAACCTTGACCATCTTTTGATCAACGAGCTAGTCTAGTAGAGGCATACTAGGGACATAGTATTTGTCTATTATCCACACATGTATTTAATTTCCGGTCAATACAATTCTAGCATGAATAATAAACCATTATCATGAACGGAGAAATATGATAATAATAAACACTTTATTAATTGCCTCTAGGGCATATTTCCAACAGGGGGGGGGGGGCTAGGGTTCATTCTTCCCCTTCGCCCTCCCCACCACCCCCTGCCGCCTCCTGTGCTCCTAGAGCCGCCTTCGTCACCTCCTTCCATCTCCTCTTCCTCTGTTGGAAGGGAGGGAGATGGGCTCCTCCTCTGGTAATGCCATGCCCCCCCTTTTTCTTCTTCTTTCTTTTGTGGTTATTGTTAGGGATTTAGGGTTCCTCTTCTAGGCTCTCTTTTTTCCTATTTTTTTTCTTGCTTTTAGTCTAGGTTTCTCATTATATCCTAGCCTTTCCCCCTCTGCCTCCTCCATTGCCCATGCTAGATTTAGGTTTTGGCCGCCGCTGGGAGCCCCCGTGCCCACGGGCTTGTTTCGTGCACACGGGACCCCGTGTCCACGGGCCCCAGGCCCCATGCGCACGGGGTTGGCAGTATTATCTGGTTTTCTTCTGCTAGTTTGTTTTGTTGTTGTTTTGGTTGCTTTGTTTTTATGGCACCTGCACTCATTCTTCTTGCACATGCTGTTTTGCATGTTTTTGGTTTCTCAGACTCCGCAGACAGGGTGGCTGCCGCTCGTAGCAAACGATCGAAGACAGGGGCTGCTAATTCTCAGTTTAGTATTGCTCGTCATCTGTCGTCAGAGGAAGCTGGTGATGACCCACAAGTATAGGGGATCAATCGTAGTCCTTTCGATAAGTAAGAGGGTCGAACCCAACGAGGAGCAGAAGGAAATGACAAGCATTTTTCAGCAAGGTAATCTCTGCAAGCACCGAAATTGTAGGTAACAGATAGTTTGATAGCAAGGTAATTTGTAACGAGCAAGTAACGGTAACGGTAAACAAGGTGCAGCAAGGTAGCCCAATCCTTTTGAGGCAAAGGACAGGCCAGAACAATCACTAGTATTAGGCAAAGTGTTCTTGAGGGTACACGGGAACTTCGTCTAGTCACTTTTATCATGTTGGTTTGATTCGTGTTCGCTACTTTGATAATTTGATATGTGGGTGGACCGGTGCTAAGGTGCTGTTCTTACTTGAACTAACAACCTACTTATGATTAACCCCCTCGCAAGCATCCGCAACTACGAGAAAAGTATTAAGCCAAAGTCTAACCATAGCATTAAACATGTGGATCCAAATCAGCCCCTTACGAAGTAGCGCATAAACTAGGGTTTAAGCTTCTGTCACTCTAGCAACCCATCATCTAATAACTGCTCCACAATGCATTCCCTTAGGCCCATGAATGGTGAAGTGTCATGTAGTCGACGTTCACATGACACCACTAAGGGAATCACAACATACATATCATCAAAATATCGAACACATATCAAATTCACATGATTACTCGCAACATGACTTCTCCCGTGACCTCAAGAACAAAGGTAACTACTCACAAATAATAATCATGCTCAAGATCAGAGGAGTAATGAATAGCATAATGGATCTGAACATATGATCTTCCACCAAATAAACCACATAGTAATCCACTACGCAAGGTAATCAACACTACTAGTCACCCACAGGTACCAATCTGAGGTTCCGGTACAAAGATTGAACACAAGAGATGAACTAGGGTTTGAGAGGAGATGGTGTTGTTGAAGGTGTTGATGAAGATTGGCCTCCCAAAGATGAGAGGGGTGTTGGTGATGACGATAGCTTCGATTTCCCCCTCTGGGAGGGAAGTTCCCCCGGCGGAATCGCTCCGCCGGAGCGCAAAAGTGCTCCTGCCCAAGTTCCGCCTCGAGGCGGCGGCGCTTCATCCCGAAAGTCCTCCTCCTAATTTTTTAGGTTTTTTGCGAATTTATACCAGAAGATGGGCACCGGAAGCGGGCCATGCTGGGCACAACCCATCAGGGCGCGCCCAGGTGGGCCTGGCGCGCCCTGGTGGGTTGTGCCCACCTGGGGGCCCTCCTCCGGTAGTTTTCAGCTCCAGTAATTTTTATTAAATACAAAAATAATCTCCGTAAATTTTCAGCTTCATTGGAGTTGTGCAGAATAGGTATCTCTGACGTGCTTTTCTTGGGTCCAGAATTCCAGCTGCCGGTATTCTCCCTCTTTGTGTAAACCTTGCATATTATGAGAGAAAAGGCATTAGAATCACTCCCCAAAGCATTATTATTCAACAAAACAAAGTAAATAATAGTAGGAAATCATGATGCAAAATGGACGTATCAACTCCCCCAAGCTTAGACCTCGCTTGTCCTCAAGCGAAAGCCGATATTGAAAAACATGTCCACATGGTTTGAGAGAGAGGTGTCGATAAAAATAAAATACAGACATAGAAGCATCATGCTTATTAACATAACAGCAACAAACTCTAACATAAGAACTTATTTCAATACATTTTTATCATAACGCTTCTCACGAACAAGTAACAATTCATCACAACATAGAAGTATGAAGCATAAACCTTATTGGAAACCAACAAACTATGTTCTCAGTCAACTTTGCAACTACAATTCATCATATTTTTAGGAAGGGTCTCATGTCGGAGCCTTTTGGCAAGTCCGCATACTCAACTATCATTTAGTCTTCTATGATTGCTAACGCTCACGGCATACCCATGAACAAAAAGTTCAACCGGACACGTAGGAAGATAGGGGCTTATAATTTTGCCTCCCAACTCACTCACCTCAAGGGTGATGTCAACAATAATAACTCATGCCCACCCATATCCAACCGGATATATGTGCCTAGATCTTTCCTCACCACATGATGCTTGCAAAAGGAAAAAGTAAAAAGGAATAGGGAAGAATACTTTGACTCTTGCATAAAAGTAAGTGCATAAAAGTAAAAGATAGGCCCTTCGCAAAGGGAAGCAGAGGTTGTCATGCGCTTATTGATTTGTATTCCCAATCCCTTAATGTAAAAGAACGTCACACTATATTGCCCCCTATGATAGCAACCTTTATTATGCAGTCCATCGCTTTTATTACTTTGCCATCATAAGTTCGTATAGCACTCAATTTTCTCTTACACTAATTGATCAAAACACTTTTAGAAGCAATTTTTATTGCCTTGTTGCACCGATGACAACTTACTTGAAGGATCTTTCTCGATCCATAGGTAGGTATGGTGGACACTCAAGGAAAGAGTTTGGGTTTGGGTTTTTGGATGCACAAGTAGTATCTCTACTTAGTGCGGAATTTTTGGCTAGCAAAGATATTGGCAAGCACCACATGTTAAAGGATCTATGACAATATAACTTCTATGTGGATATGAACAAACATAAATCATTATGTTGTCTTCCTTGTCCAACGTCAATAATTTTGACATATAATATTTGATGGGGGCTCACAATCATAAAAGATGTCCAAGATAGTGTATTTGCATGTGAATCTTCTCTTCCCTAATTAGTTCTTTCATGAATTGCATCATTGACCAATGATATGTTTGTCAATCTCCAATATATTTTACTACTTATACTTTTCCTTATGTGATGTCATTACTCACCATAAGATTAGCATATGATTCTTTTCATTTGTTTGCCTTTCTTTTATTTGATTGCAACCAGAAAGTAGAGAAGCAAAAACTCAAACTAAACTTTATTATATAAATTTCACTCGATTACATAGATAGGTAGGCCACGAAACTAATACACGAAAATAGATCATGCTAAACTTTTATTCGACTAAGGCAAAGGAAAACTAAAGATAAAACCAAAATAGGTAAAGGTGAATAAAAGTGATGGTGATATGATACCGGGGCACCTCCCCCAAGCTTGGCTCAAGCCAAGGGGAGTGCCCATACCCATGTGCTCAAGTCTCCTTTGGTGGTGGTGCTGGAGAAGGTGGAGGTGTTGATGCAGGTGGTGGTGATGTGATGTCACACTTTAGCTTCAGAAGATGCTCCAATTTGCGGATGACTCTCCTAAGGTTGTCGATGTGTTCTTGCAACAAGATATTTTCATGGATGAGAAATTTATTCCGAACATGAACCGCTTCGAAGGTTCTAAAGGCTTCGATTTCAATAGGGGTGAGATGACTGTAATAAGGTTGAAGGGTATCTTCTTCCTCTCCCTCCTTTGCTGGCTTGAATTGATCTCCTTCAGGGAGATAATCCACCTTAGCTTCATTGTCCTTCTCCGCCTTGTAGGCTTCTTCCGGCTCCTCCCTCTTCAATTCTATCTTCATTAGCCAGGCATCTTCTTCCACATTGTTAGGAGAGGGAGAAGACATAATGCCTAACTTGATAGATCTGATAGGAAAACAGCAAGAAACAAGAACAAAGGATTTTTCTGCGATGCGGTCGCCAGAACAGTCGGGGGTATATATAGAGAATTTTTATTCTTGGGAAACAAGTATTTGGAAGGAAAACGGAGTCGGGAAGGCATCCGAGGTGGGCACAACCCACCAGGGCGCACCCAGGGGTGCCTGGCGCGCCCTGGTGTATCGTGCTCACCTCGATCACCTTCCGGTTTATTTTTTTATTTCCAAAATTCTAAAATATTCCAAAACTGACAAAAAATATTTTTGCGGATTTTTTGGAGTCCGTTTACTTACCGTATCACGTACCTCCTATTTTTAAGTATTCTGGAGTGTTCCGGAAGATTTCTTTTATGAGTTCCTCCGGTGTCATGGTTTGGATAACATTGCTTTCAATGTTAATTGGCGTACCTGAGATATAATGCTTAATTCTTTGTCCATTGACTACCTTCGGATTAGTACCTTCGGTGTTATTAATCTTGATAGCTCTAGAACGATAGACCTCTTCAATAATATATGGTCCTTCCCATTTCGAGAGAAGCTTTCCTGCAAAAAATCTTAAACGAGATTTGAACAAAAGAACATAATCTCCTATTTTGAATTCTCGCTTTTGGATTCTCTTGTGATGCCATCTCTTTAGTTTTTCTTTGAATAGCTTGGCATTTTCATACGCTTGGGTTCTCCATTCATCTAGTGAGCTAATATCAAATAGCCTCTTCTCACCGGCAAGTTTGAAATCATAATTGAGCTCTTTAATTGCCCAGAATGCTTTGTGTTCTAGTTCTAGAGGCAAATGACAAGCTTTTCCATACACCATTTTATATGGAGACATACCCATAGGATTTTTATAAGCTGTTCTATAGGCCCAAAGTGCATCATCTAATTTCTTAGACCAATTCTTACGAGACCTATTGACAGTTTTTTGTAATATTAATTTTATTTCTCTATTGCTAAGTTCTACTTGACCACTAGATTGAGGATGATAGGGTGATGCAATTCTATGGTTAACATCATATTTAGCAAGCATCTGACGGAAAGCACCATGAATAAAGTGTGAACCACCATCGGTCATTAAATATCTAGGGACTCCAAACCTCGGAAAGATAACCTCTTTAAGCATTTTAATGGAGGTGTGGTGATCAACACTACTAGTTGGAATAGCTTCTATCCACTTAGTGACATAATCAACCGCAACTAAAATATGAGTGTACCCGTTAGAGGAATGAAAAGGCCCTATATAATCAAAACCCCACACGTCAAATGGTTCAACAACAAGTGAATAATTCATAGGCATTTCTTGACGCTTACCGATATTACCAATTCTTTGACATTCATCACAAGACAAGACAAAATTACGGGCATCCTTGAAGAGAGTAGACCAATAAAAACCAGATTGCAATACCTTGTGAGCAGTTCTATCTCCCGCATGATGTCCTCCATAAGCTTCGGAATGACATTTCCGTAGGATTTGTTCCTTTAATATCTTTAGGACATGGCATTTTCTCAATTGCATCAACTTTAGCTTTATCCACCTTAATACCTCGTTCAGATATATTATGCCCCAAGACAATACCTTCATTAACCATAAAGTGGCACTTCTCCCAATTCAAGACGAGATTAGTTTGTTCACATCTCTGCAAAACTCGATCAAGGTTGCTTAAGCAATCATCAAAAGAAGTTCCGTAAACGGAAAAATCATCCATGAAAACCTCCACAATGTTTTCACAAAAATCAGAGAATATAGCAGTCATACATCTTTGAAATGTAGCAGGTGCATTGCATAAACCAAAAGGCATACATCTATAAGCATAGGTTCCAAAAGGGCAAGTAAAGGTGGTTTTCTCTTGATCGGATTGTGACACAGGTATTTGAGAGAAACCAGAATATCCATCTAGGAAACAAAAGTGTGTGTGCTTAGATAGTCTCTCTAGCATTTGATCAATGAAAGGCAAAGGGTAATGATCTTTCCTAGTAGCTTTATTTAATTTTCTAAAATCAATTACCATTCTATAGCCAGTGACAATTCTTTGTGGAATGAGCTCATTCTTATCATTAGAAACAACGGTAATACCTCCTTTCTTAGGGACACAGTGAACGGGACTTACCCATCTACTATCAGCTATGGGATAGATTATACCTACTTCCAGAAGCTTTAATATTTCAGTTCTTACCACTTCTTTCATCTTGGGATTCAATCGCCGTTGGTGATCAACAACGGGTTTAGCATCAGGTTCCATATTGATCTTGTGCTGACATAGAGTGGGACTAATGCCCTTAAGATCATCAAGAGTATATCCAATAGCAGCCCGTTGCTTCCTTAGAACTTTCAATAATCTCTCTTCTTCATATTTTGAAAGGTTAGCACTAATAATAACAGGATATATCTTTTTCTCATCAAGATAAGCATACTTCAATATATCAGGCAATTGTTTCAATTCAAACACAGGATCACCTTTAGGTGGAGGAGGACCTCCAAGGGTTTCAATAGGCAAATTGTGTTTCAGAAGAGGTTGTTGTTCGAAGAAAATTTGATCGATTTCATTTCTTTCACGCAAGTGCATATCATTTTCATGGTCAAGCAAATATTGTTCAAATGGATCAGTAGGAGGCACAGCAATAGAAGAGAGACCAATTATCTCATCCTTACTAGGTAGCGCTTTATCACGAGGTTGTCTACTAAACTTAGAAAAATTAAACTCATGAGATACATTACCAAAACTGACACCGACGGTTTGTTTTTCGCAATCTATCTTAGCATTGACGGTGCTCATGAAAGGTCTACCAAAGATAATGGGACAAAAGTCATCTTGTGGGGAACCAAGGACTAGAAAATTAGTAGGGTATTTTACTTTCCCACACAAGACTTCAACAACTCTAACAATCCCAAGTGGTGTGATAGTGTCTCTATTAGCAAGTTTAATAGTAACATCAATATCTTCCATTTCAGCAGGTGCTATTTCATTCATAATTTCTTGGTATAAGGTAAAAGGGATAGCACTCACACTAGCACCTAAATCACATAAACCATGGTAGCAATGATCTCCTATTTTAACTGAGACAACGGGCAAGCCTTCTATAGGTCTATGTTTATCTTTCTTATCAGGTTTAGCAATTCTAGCAGCTTCATCACAAAGGTAGATGACATGCCCATCAACATTTTCTACCAAGAGATCTTTAACCATAGCAACACTATGTTCTACTTTAATTTGCTCAGGGGGTTTAGGTGCTCTTATATTACTCTTACGAACCACAGTTGATACCTTAGCATGTTCCTTTATCCTAACAGGGAAAGGTGGTTTTTCAATATAAGCGGTAGGCACAACTGGATCAACATTGTAAAAGATGGTTTCTTCTTTAGCTATGACCGGTTCTTTAATTTCTTCTTTAATAGGGGGATGATATTTAAACCACTTCTCCTTAGGGAGGTCAACATGAGTAGCAAATGCTTCACAGAAAGAGGCTACTATCTCAGAGTCAAGTCCATATTTAGTGCTAAACTTATGAAAAGTATCGGTATTCATAAAAGATTTAACACAATCAAATTCAAGCTTTATACCTGACTCATTACCGTCGTCGAGTTCCCAATCTTCAGAGTTGCGTTTAATTCTTTCTAAGAGATCCCACTTGAAATCAATAATCTTCTTCATATAAGAACCAGCACAAGAAGTATCGAGCATGGATTGATCATTATGAGAAAGCCGAGCATAAAAATTCTGAATGATAACTTCCCTCGGAATGTCATGATTGGGGCATGAATATAACATTGACTTAAGCCTCCCCCAAGCTAGAGCGATACTTTCTCCTTCACGAGGCCAAAAAATATATATATAATTCCGATCACGATAAACTAGATGCATAGGATAAAACTTTTGATGGAATTCCAATTGTAAACGATTCCAGTTCCACGATCCAATATCATCACATAGCCTATACCATGTCAATGCTTTTACCTCCAAAGATAAAGGGAAAACCTTCTTCTTAACTTCATCTCCGGGTTAACCTGCAAGCTTAAATAATCCACATATTTCGTTCACATATAAAAGATGCATATCAGGATGTTCAGTTCCATCTCCTGCATAAGGTTTAGCAAGCAGTTTTTCTAGCATACCCGAAGGAATTTCATAAGTAACATTTTCAGTAGGTGCTGTAGGTTGAGGGGTAACTAATTGTGGTTCCGGTAGAGGTGAAGATACCCCGAACAAACCCCTCAAAGGATTGTTCTCCATAGTAGCAAGTAGCAATAAATTTCAGCACGTAGTATAAGTTTTTCCTTACCGATTTTCAATTACCAAGAGCGCTTCACTCCCCGGCAACGGCGCCAGAAAAGAGTCTTGATGACCCACAAGTATAGGGGATCAATCGTAGTCCTTTAGTTAAGTAAGAGTGTCGAACCCAACGAGGAGCAGAAGGAAATGACAAGCGGTTTTCAACAAGGTAATCTCTGCAAGCACTGAAATTGTAGGTAACATATAGTTTGATAGCAAGGTAATTTGTAACGAGCAAGTAACGATAACGGTAAACAAGGTGCAGCAAGGTAGCCCAATCCTTTTGAGGCAAGGGACATGCCAGAACAATCACTAGTATTAGGCAAAGTGTTCTTGAGGGTACACGGGAACTTTATCTAGTCACTTTTATCATGTTGGTTTGATTCGTGTTCGCTACTTTGATAATTTGATATGTGGGTGGACCGGTGCTAAGGTGCTGTTCTTACTTGAACTAACAACCTACTTATGATTAACCCCCTCGCAAGCATCCGCAATTATGAGAAAAGTATTAAGACAAAGTCTAACCATAGCATTAAACATGTGGATCCAAATCAGCCCCTTACGAAGTAGCGCATAAACTAGCGTTTAAGCTTCTGTCACTCTAGCAACCCATCATCTAATAACTACTCCACAATGCATTCCCTTAGGCCCATGAATGGTGAAGTGTCATGTAGTCGACGTTCACATGACACCACTAAGGGAATCACAACATACATATCATCAAAATATCGAACACATATCAAATTCACATGATTACTCGCAACATGACTTCTCCCGTGACCTCAAGAACAAAGGTAACTACTCACAAATAATAATCATGCTCAAGATCAGAGGAGTAATGAATAGCATAATGGATCTGAACATATGATCTTCCACCAAATAAACCACATAGTAATCAACTACGCAAGGTAATCAACACTACTAGTCACCCACAGGTACCAATCTGAGGTTCCGGTACAAAGATTGAATACAAGAGATGAACTAGGGTTTGAGAGGAGATGGTGCTGTTGAAGATGTTGATGAAGATTGGCCTCCCAAAGATGAGAGGGGTGTTGGTGATGATGATAGCTTCGATTTCCCCCTCCGGGAGGGAAGTTCCCCCGGCGGAATCGCTCCGCCGGAGCGCAAAAGTGCTCCTGCACAAGTTCTGCCTCGAGGCGGCGGCGCTTCGTCCCGAAAGTCCTCCTCCTAATTTTTTTAGGTTTTTTGGGAATTTATACCAGAAGATGGGCACCGGAAGCGGGCCAGGCTGGGCACAACCCATCAGGGCGCGCCCAGGGGGGCCTGGCGCGCCCTAGTGGGTTGTGCCCACCTGGGGGCCCTCCTCCGGTAGTTTTTAGCTCCAATAATTTTTATTAAATACAAAAATAATCTCCGTAAATTTTCAGCTTCATTGGAGTTGTGCAGAATAGGTATCTTTGACGTGCTTTTCTTGGGTCCAGAATTCCAGCTGCCGGTATTCTCCCTCTTTGTGTAAACCTTGCATATTATGAGAGAAAATGCATTATAATCACTCCCCAAAGCATTATTATTCAACAAAACAAAGTAAATAACAGTAGGAAATCATGATGCAAAATGGACGTATCAGCTGGTCAAGGATCCCAACGTCGTGCTCGTCGTGCTGCATCCAAGAAGCCTGTGGTTGAAACCTCTGATGCCTCTAAGGAAGAATATGATTCTGTGGAGGATGAACACTATGAAGAAGAGGAAGAAGCAAGGGAAGCGGAAGAAGCACGGGAAGAGGAAGAAGAGGCAGGTTCTGAGGATGATGATGGTGATGAAGAGGATCATCCTATTCCTGGCGAGCGTGATCTTCAGAATATTCCTCTGAGTGACTGGCACAAGCCAGAGATATGGGCTCGCAGGCAGGCTCATCCCTATGCTGCGGCCACCGGTCTTGACGTGGATCCTAGATTCAAGGAGAAGTTTCAACACAAGGTGTACTCTGAGCTTCTCATGACCAAGACCAAGAAGTTTGCACCTCACAAGCAAGTTAATGTGGCAGACCTTCGCAACAACAGTCACCTCTATCCAGGAGTTTATGCTGCTCTTGACAGTTTGGGCCTCCTTCCTTTTGTCAGCTTCAACCATGCCTATAATGAAGAGCTTGTCACATAGTTCTTTGCCACCGTTTTCTTCCATAATGACTCTGCTCGTACTCTCACCTGGATGTCTGGGCATCGTCAGTTGTCTGCTTCAATGGCCAAGTTTTCTGAAATCATTCCATATCTGTTCTATGAGGAAGAACATGAGGATTTCGGCCGAGTTCGTGATGGTGGGCAGCGCTCCAAAGATGAAATTGCATTTGCTTACAAGCAGGACCGGTCTTTTGTCATTGGCTCGATCAAGGGTTTGCTCCCGGTGTATGATACAATGAGGCACATTCTTAGGTACACCCTCACTCCCAAGGCCGGTGACTCTCATAACATAAGGAGCTCTATGTTGGATATTTTTGCGTATCTGCATGCCAGGAAGAAAGTGGATGTTCTGGACTTCATGTTCTATGAGCTTCGTCAGTGTGTGCAGGAGGTCAAGTCGTTAATCTATGCACCTTTCATTCAGGCCCTCATCGAATCTATATGCCCTGCACGATACATCTCTCAGTACAAGACCTCCATTCCCAAGCGCAGTATTCTTTGGTCTCCTCAAGCTCCAGCCACATACAAGCCTCCTAAGCAAGGACTTAACCCTCGAGCTGATGAGCGGGCTACCTACACTCCAGGGTGCTCCTCCACTGCCCGCATTCCTCGTGGACCAATTAAGAAAAGTTCTGAGGCCTGTTTTACCCATGATGAGAAGAAGTCTTTGTTCAAGACTCTACGCAACATGTTTAAGATGTGCCAGTCCACTCAGCGCCGTCAGGTCAAGGAGAAGGCTGAGCGTGCTGCTGCTGGTGAGATTGTTGGCTCAGGATCTGAGGACGTTCACAGTGAAGCGACGGCTTACTCCTTCTTGATTGCAGGATGGCATTTCGATGATGATGCCTCGAGCGCGCCTCCCCTTGTCTGAGTGGTTTTATTTGCATCGCCTTTTCCCTTTTTGTTGTCTTGATGACAAAGGGGGAGAAGTGGTTTAGGAGTAGTCTGAGTTGCTGAGATCTCAAAGCCTCGTGTTCTCTGTGGTGTTTATTTGGCTTGAGTTACTCTTATTTGTTCCTTTTATCATGTGAGTGTGAGCTACCTTTATCTTTCTATGTGTGAGACTATGTCGTATGGATCATATATGCTGCTAATCTTTATCTTTTGTTATATGATCCTATTTATCATGTATCGTCTCACCACTCCTGCTCACCACACTCTTTGCATGTGATCTAGGCACCGTATATGGTATTTTGTTTTGATCACATGCTCTTGACATCATTGATCTAGGGGGAGCCTCTTATGTGTGTGCTTGATGCATACTCAAGCAATTTTTATCCATGCACACATATAGGGGGAGCTCCGATGATCAAGTGTTGTCTTGTGTCATGGCTTTAATATTGTTATATCTTTTGCCATGTCCTAACCATGTTGTCATCAATGCACCAAAAAGGGGGAGATTGAAAGTGCATCTATCACTTAATTATGTTTTGGTGTGATGGCAATATGGTTAGAAGATCTAACGTGAGCTGCTATAGTTTATCTCAGGTGATTGATTCCTTGCAGCTCTAGATGGAGGTGTGTGACCCCCCCAATTCAAAAAGATCAAAGGCGTGGTTTTTTTGGCGACTCAAAGGTTTTCGTTTTGGTTCGATTTGAGTCGTAGGAATTACCGCACTATTAAGAGGGGTCATCGTGGATGTATGTTGTGTGGGAATGCCTTCATGTCCTTTATTTCAGCTTACCTACCACTTCAAGTATCCACGGGGTCTGTTAGTGTCGTGCCCTGGTTCTCAGAACTGGTTTACTGAGACTTCCTGGTCACCCTGTGTGCACGGGGTCTTCTGACCCCCGTGCGCACGGGGTACTGCGTAGCTCTCTGAGTAGCCCGTGCGCGCGGGGTCTTTTGACCCCCGTCCGCACGGGGTACCCCGAACCTCTCTGTGTACCCAGTGCGCACGGGGCTGACTAAGCCCGTGCGCACGGCGTCGTGGATTTGTCACGGCAGATGTCCTAGTGTAAGGACTTAGTCGTGGGGCCAACGCATCTAACTGGTAGCTTGAGAGGGGTTGAGCGGGACGAGAGACGCGGAGTTTTTACCCAGGTTCGGCCCCTCCGATGGAGGTAAAAGCCTACGTCCTGCTTATCTTATATTGATGACGATGACGATATCGGTTACAAGGGTGCGGAGTCGCTACCTCTTAATCTCGAGAAACCTCTAATCTGACTATCTTTTCTGACCTGTCTCTAAGACCTGTCTATGGAGACGTCTAAAAACTTTCCCCTCTTGGGGTGACCCGCCCCTCCTTATAAAGGCTGAAGGGGCGGTTTACATGTAGAGTCTAAGTCGGATTGAGACTTAACTTACTATGACTTCCCCTCGTGGGCTTCTTTCATGGGCTTCCGAGTCCTGGGCTTCTTAACTCCCCCGGGCAGCTTACAACCGGGCTTATCTTCGAGACTCGTCTTCGGGGACTCGTCTCCGGGACTTAACTGTCTGTCAGGAAACACTGTTCACCGGGGGTAAACATTGTTTGCCGGGTTAACATCCTGGACTGTAGCATCCGGGTTAACATCCTGGCACTGTAGCAGCCGGGTTAGCATCCTGGCACTGTAGCAGCCGGGTTAACATCCTGGCACTGTAGCAGGCCGGGTTAACATCCTGGCGGGTCAGTACTGTTTGCCGGGTCAGCATGTCTGCCGGGTCAGTACTGTTTGCCGGGTCATACCGCGGAGTATATCCCCGACATTAGCCCCCAGGTTAGCTTGAATTTTTTTCATGGTAACCTCCTGAAATAAGAATATGTAAAGGGACCAGTTCACTCAAAAATACCAGTTGATCGGCTCCTGAAAATTCTGAAACTCTGTCATATCAATATACTGACGCTGGCTCCTTGAAGAAAAAATAACCCTTATTATCAACTGCCTTGGCTTGATAAATTTGCTTGGTTCCTCACAATTGAGAATTTGAAGACATATCTTCCTCATATCCATATTATCTGTAGCCCCCAAGTCTTAAGAAGGGAAACATAGTGATAGCCTTAAGACTTGCTTCATATTACCTGGATTGCTCATCTGAGTCACTAGTCATAAATTGAATGTTCCACATATGTAGCCCCCAAGTACCGGGTTGTCTTGCCTGCAGCAACCTGGGACTTGTAACTGTCTTATACCTTACAAAGCTTCAGCTGGTGTAGCCCCCAAGGGCCGGCTCATCAATATGTGATGTGCCGGGTCTTCCATTTGTACCTTATAATCTGTTTGAACAACTGAACACTGTAGCCCCCAAGTGCCGGGTCGCATGCCTGCAGCGACTTGGGACTTTAGAAAATTTGATCTGAGCGGTGTAGCCCCCAAGTACCAGGTCAGTAAGAAGTACTGGGCTGGGACTTAGAAAAATATAGAAAGGCCGGCTCATCTCCTTGAGACAACAAGATCTGTTTGACTATGTAATGGTTTGAAAAGCAACCTGCATTAGCCCCCAAGTGCCGTGATGCATGCTTGCAGCGACATGGGACTTTGTATACTTGATATAAACTTGACTTGAATAATGTAGCAGCCAAGTGCCGGGTCGTCTGCCTGCGGCGACTCGGGACTATGTAGGAATAATATGACATCATAATTTGTTGAATGAATCCTTGACCGTGGTTGTAACCCGGCAGAATATCCTGAATAATGCCTTTACTCTTGACAGTGAAAATCCCAGCTCGTGGTTGCGGTGCAACCCGGCGAATATGTGTGAGAAATCCATGATGAAGATCCAGCCATGTTGGCTATTAACGATCTATTTGTTCTGGCGGCTTATCTTAGGAGACAAGACCTGCAAAAATAAACAAAACAGAATATATTCTGCATTGTAAGGGCGGCTTGAAAAAGCCTAACCCGGAGACGTGAAATCTCATAACCTCGCCTTTCTTTCCAAACGCATAAGCCGGCTCTTCTGGGTAGTCTCACTACTTTGAACTCTTAATAACTGACAAGAGCGTAGCGAACCAGAAAAAGAGGCAGCAGGGGGTGAATACCCTTAGAGCCCAGAAACTACTTCTCACATGGCATAAATCCATCGTTTGAACCTCCAGGGTACGACAGGCCACTTAGCGAAGAGTACGCAGCAGATGGGAGAGTTTGCCTCGCCGCTGTAAGAGGCCCTTGCAGGGGGTAAGTTTTAGAACTCGCTGCACCCCTGACAAAGCAGCAGCAACCTACAGGCAGGTATAACTCGGAATTGCAGATGTAAGGGTTTGCCTCGCCGATGTAAGAGACCTTTGCAGGGGGTGAGTTTTAGAACTCGCTGCACCCCTGACAAAGCGCAGCTACTTACAAGCAGGTATAACCCGGCCTTGCGGATGTAAGGGTTTGCCTCGCCGCTGTAAGAGGCCTTTGCAGGGGGTGAGTTTTAGAACTCGCTGCACCCCTGTCAAAACGCAGCTACTTACAGGCAGGCATAACCCGGCCTTGCAGATCGGAAAAGGGGGTAAGTTCACAACTCGCTGCACCCCTAGTGATCTTTGCTGACGGAGTCAACGTTTGGGTCCACGACCCGCCTTACAGTGGCTGAAGAGCCTGATCGAGAGGGTTTGAAGCTTAACCCGGTGGGTTGAAAGCCCCCAAACGACCTTGTTGAAGTATCAACATTGTTGCAGCATCTTGTAAGCTGCCATCTTGTATGAAGAAATAGCAGAAGCCCCCAAGTTGAACGGTGCATCATGGCGACTCATCTTCTTGGGTAACTTTTAATCCTTCCGCCAATAATGTAGTATCCCCCGAGATCGCGTTAACTTTCTTGCCATGATCTGGGGCTCTTGTTGAAAACGGCCAAGCGTGTCGAGCCATGTCTGTAGCCCCCAAGTCTGACGTTGACTCGAAGAGGCGACTTGAGAATCTCCACTGAAGGTTGAAATTGACTGTGGCGGGTTATAGACGATCCCGTATGAATTGTTTCGATAATCCGGTCGATGGTTCGTCCCGACTGGTTGTTGAAGTTAACCAAACTGCAGAGGTGGCAACTTGTGCGCCTGTCCATTTGGGCGGTTCGAACACTGCACCGGTGTGCTGATGTAGATCAGGCTGTGGGCGGCGTCTTGCGCTCGTCCGTTGGGCGGCTTGAACAGGCAAGCACAGCACCAGTATGTTGGTGTAGATGTAGGAGTCAGACGCGCGTTTGAAGACGGCGCGGTTGCGAGAGACGGCCGCGGTATTGTAAGCCGGCGCGGACGGGAGAATCGGCCGCGGGCGTTGTTGATGAAAACCATGCCGCGGCTACGGCGGCTCGCCGCACTTATTGGGCGGCTCATACTGGCGGGTGAGAGTGCACGGTACCGATGTGTTGATGTAAACCGGGCCACGACAGCGGCGGCTTGAGCGTGTATATTGAGCAACGCACCGCAGACGAACACCAGTACATCACGACGCTGTCATGCGCTCCATCTCCGCGGTATGATGCCACTTGAGTAATTGTTCTGCATAAAAGATATTGCAGGCGAGAGTAACTATTCTCGAAAGAATAAGAATATATCAATAAAAATTGACTGGATGGATTTCACCTGATATGTTTGGCTGGAAATTATCCGCCGCGGAATTGATGATCACTGCGGTGGAGATGCGGGGGAGGAGGCAACCGACGCGGGGCCGGCTCGATAGCTCCCGACGGGGCGCCGGTGCTTTGTAAGCAGAACCAGCAAGGCGGCGAGGCCAGCCGGCGAGGCAAGGCGACGGCGGCTAGCGAGGCGCGGAGGCGGAAGCTGGGCGGCGACGGGAGCAGAGCGAGGGCAAGGCAGAGCTTGCCACGGGGCGCAGCAGCAGCTGGAGGCGAGATGAACCCGCGGCGGGGCGGTATGCGGAGGCGGCGTCTTGAAGCGCAACCGTAGCGGAGCCTGGAAACGGGTGGCTCAGCACGGACCCTCCGGGTCATGTTGACTCTTTTTTTTAGCAGACAGCCACCACGTCTTTTTTTCCTTTGATTTCTTCAGCCGGTACAAGGGCGCACAGGGTGTGGCCGTCTCTGGTGTACACGGAGCAGGTGCGGAGGCGACTTGGAGTTGGAGGCAGCCGGCGGCTCGAGCGAGGGCCGCGGCTCGGACGGCGGCGGCCCGAGATCGGGACGACTCAAAGGCAGAGGCCAAGCGGGTCCGGCTGTGGAAACGACGCCGGCGGGGGGCGGTCTGGGTGAGGCGGCGCGAGGCCGCAGCAGCTCGGAGGCAGCGCGGGGCCGGCTTGAGGTGAGGCTGCGGCGGCTGGCGACTCGAGCGAGGCCAAGCGGCGGAGGCGGCTCGAGCGAGGCCAAGCGGCGGAGGCGGCTCGAGCGAGGCCAAACGGCGGAGGCAACCAGGCGGCTCAAGGCAGAGGTGGCGCGGGGGCGGCTCGGAATGGAGACGACCCGGCGAGGCGGTCGCGGCCGGCTTGGCGGAGACCGGCGGAGGAGACGGCTCGGGGCCGTTCGCTGTGGAGTTGGGCGGCGGCGACTTGGCCGCGGCGATGAAGGTGGGCAGAAGCGCAGCAGAGGCGACTCGGCTAAGCGAGATACGGTCGCGGCTGTGCAAACGACGCCGGCAGTTGAGACGGCCGCGGCGTTGTTCCGCGGCGGCTCGCGGCGGCTGTCGGCGACTCGGAGCAGAGGCGGATCGGTGGTAGCTTGAGGCGTAAACAGCGGCTCGGTGCGGCGAGGCGGGGCGACTCAAGGCGAGGCCGGCTCAAGGCGAGGCCGGGGACGGCGAGGTGAGCCACGGCGGCGGAGGTTGCGACGCGGAGCGACTCGAGGTGAGGCCGGCTCAAAGCGAGCGCAGGAGGTGAGGCGGGCGCAGCGAGAACCGGCGGGCGAGGGCACGGCGAAGCAGAGCCAGCGGGACGACAGCGCGGCGGCTGAAGAGCGGACGCAGGGCGGCTTGCCGGCAGGTGTAATGGCTGAGCAGACGCGGCGGAAGCAGCGCAACGTGCGCGGCGGCTTGGTTCCGGCCAACTTGGAGGCACAGCGGCGGGCGCCAGGGGACAGAGCAGGGCGGAGCCTAGCGCGTGCGGGGAAGTGGCCTGGCGGGCGAGCGCAGCAGTAGCGGGCCAGCTCAATGAACAAGCCGGAGCAGGGGTGCGCAGAGCGGAGGCGTGGCGCGGCGGCTCGAGGGGCCGCGTGGGCAGCGGCTTGCCACGACGGATCGAGCTCGTTGCTATCCATAGCAGAAACGGGCGCGCTGAGACGGCGAGGACCAGTCGCGGGGACGGGTGAGGTCGAGCCGGCGACAACGCAGCGGATGGAAACGAGGCTGAGCCGGCCACCGCGGTGGCTCGTCGAGCGGGTGTGGGGACAAGGCGCAAGGTGTGGCAGACGCCGCGCAAGGGCCGGCGCCGCGGTGGCGGCACGTACGCGAGGCGATGGGAGGCCGGAGCAAGGTGCGGCGAGCCGGCTTGCGCGGGCGAGCGGGGCTGGACCGGCCTGCGCGAGTTGGTGCGGTGGACAAGAACTGAGCAGCGAAGGCGATGGCGGTTTAGATGCAGAGCGGCGGCGGCTGAGACAGGCGATGCGGCGAATGGCAGGTGCGTGTGGAACGGCTATGGGCGATTCGCAGCTCGTCCCGAAGCTCAACACAAGGGTGGCTCAGAGGGGGTGGAGATGATGACCGAGGCCGGTCCAGTAGATCACCGGGCCGTGGCGGCTTGCATATCATGTTGAAGACGCCGGCGGCTTGAAATCACGGTCGTAGCTGGAGCGGCGGCTCTGTCTCCGGGTCAAAGTACTACCTGAGATTCCTTTGTATTTGACTCGGTCTTCACTTTAGGAAAAAGGCGTGACTATGGTTGATTTCTTTCAAGTACCGTATATCAACAGGATGACACGGGTTTGATTCCCAGCGGATGCAATCCCTTTTCCGGGTCAAGGGTGGTTTGACCATAGTCTCCGCGTGGAAAAAACGATCACCGGTCTGCGACTGCTTCCTCGGCGACTTGTGGTGGTTCTTGTTGATCTCGGCGACTTGTGGTGGCGCACAAATGCCACCTTAACCTTCTTGAACTTAAACTTCGCAGATTGTAACTCTGGACTGATAAACATAAAGCTGACGCAGATCCTTCCAAGCTGAGTCTTTCTTTATCCGAAAAGTTGAGAATTTCTCGGTCCCTGAGAGAGAACCCTTCAAGAACTCAACACCACCGTGCGCGCGCCCCACGGTGGGCGCCAACTGTCGTGGATTTGTCACGGCAGATGTCCTAGTGTAAGGACTTAGTCGTGGGGCCAACACATCTAACTGGTAGCTTGAGAGGGGTTGAGCGGGACGAGAGACGCGGAGTTTTTACCCAGGTTCGGCCCCTCCGATGGAGGTAAAAGCCTACATCCTGCTTGTCTTATATTGATGACGATGACGATCTCGGTTACAAGGGTGCGGAGTCGCTACCTCTTAATCTCGAGAAACCTCTAATCTGACTATCTTTTCTGACCTGTCTCTAAGACCTGTCTATGGAGACGTCTAAAAACTTTCCCCTCTTGGGGTGACCCGCCCCTCCTTATAAAGGCTGAAGGGGCGGTTTACATGTAGAGTCTAAGTCGGATTGAGACTTAACTTACTATGACTTCCCCTCGTGGGCTTCTTTCATGGGCTTCCGAGTCCTGGGCTTCTTAACTCCCCCGGGCGGCTTACAACCGGGCTTATCTTCGAGACTCGTCTTCGGGGACTCGTCTCCGGGACTTAACTGTCTGTCAGGAACACTGTTCACCGGGGGTAAACACTGTTTGCCGGGTTAACATCCTGGCACTGTAGCAGCCTGGTTAACATCCTGGCACTGTAGCAGCCGGGTTAGCATCCTGGCACTGTAGCAGCCGGGTTAACATCCTGGCACTGTAGCAGGCCGGGTTAACATCCTGGCGGGTCAGTACTGTTTGCCGGGTCAGCATGTCTGCCGGGTCAGTACTGTTTGCCGGGTCATACCGCGGGGTATATCCCCGACACACGGGGTCCAACGGACAGATTCTCCTCCCCTGCCAAGAACACTATAAAAAAAAACCTTCTTCCTCCTCCCAACCAAACCCTAATGTCTTGTTGAGCTCCACCATTGCTACACCTCATTTTGCTCAATACTCTCAATCACTCCACCCAAACTTGTTGAGACTTTGGGGATTGGGAGAGCAAGACACGATCTACACTTTGACCAAACCAAATTCGTGTTCCCCACAACATTTGTTCACCATTGATTTGTTACTCTTGGAGCTTGGGCTCCTAGGCGGTTAGAGGTTCCTCCAGAAGCTTCCTTGCTTGTGGTGTGCTCCAGAGAAGTTTGTAAAGGTGTGGTGGTCGCCTTCAAGACCAACCCCAAGTGATTCGAGGCTCATCCGTTGGGGATGACTCGAAAGAGATACGGTGAGCCTTCCGTGGCGTTCCGCAAGCTTTGGCTCCGGCACCGCTCTAAACGGAGAGTAGCTCTTCCCCAAGGAAGAGTGAACGTCGGGGTAAAATCCGCGTCCTCGTCTCACTTGTGGTTAATCCTTTCCGGCACTTTACCTTGCTTTGTATGCTTGTTGGCTTGTTAGCTTTATTGTTGCCTAGCATATTTAGTACTACTTGTGTTTGTCATATAGGTTGTGTTCACCTAGTTGCATATCTAGTGAACCTTATTTATCCGCTTATCCCTAAAATTGACAAACAAGATTAAAATTTGTAGTCTCCTATTCACCCCCCTCTAGTCGACCGTATCGATCCTTTCACTATTTCAATAGATCAGAGAGATTTACGAAGCTATAATGATCATGCAAATAAGAATCATAATATTCAGAGGTGACTCAAATATTTTTCATGAATAATCTAAACATACACCCACAATTCATCGGATCTCAACAAACGCATCGTGCAAAAGAATTACATCGGATAGGTCAAAGCGAAGATGCGATGATCATTGTATTGAACATCAAGAGGGAGAGAGAGATAGCCATCTAGGTACTAACTACGGACCTGTAGGTATGTGGTGAACCACTCACACATCACCATGGGAGCAGTAAGGATGATGAAGAGGCCCTCCGTGATCGATCCCCTCTCTGGTAGGGCACCGGAACGGGGCTCCAGATGGGATCGCGGCGGAACAAAGACTTGCGGCGGTGGAAAAAGTGTTTCGGGATGCCCTCTAGGGTTTTTGAAATATATGTGAATTTATAGGCTAGAGAACGGGGTTAGGAGACCTGCCAGGGAGGGACAAGCCATCAGGGCGCCTCGACCCCCTAGGCGCGCCCTGTTGGCTTGTGCCTCCCTCGTGCGGCCTCCGGTCTCCTTCCGAAGCTTGCAGGTCTTCTTTTGGTCCAGAAAAAATCATAAAAAAGTTTCGGAGCAATTGGACTTCGTTTGGTACTGTAAACCTGAAAAGCCAAAAACATGCAAAAAACAACAACTGGCACTGGGCACTGGGTTAATAGGTTAGTGCTCAAAAATAATATAAATTGGTAAATAAATACTCAAAAAGTATCCTAGAATGATAATATAATAGCATGGAAGAATCAAAAATTATAGATACGTTGGAGACGTATCAACCTACCTGTGGTTTCTTCTCACGGAGGTCGTGTTTCCAGACTGCTCAGCGGACACTGCCCTATGGATGTATCTCGACTTCCTAGCCGACTGGGATGCAAGGCACAGCTGGGGGTCCGTCGGCCTCGCCTACCTACACCGTTCAATAAGAGAATATCTCACTTTTTTATGGGCGTATGTTGCTTAAAATTATGTTATCTAATCATCAATTGGTGTTTTATAGCTTGATGACGCAACCTAGAGGGCGGAGGGATCGTCCGCTATGTGTGGATTTGTCTGGGCCCTCTCCATTTGTATGTGGGAGCGCTTGTCGGTGGGGCGTCTTGAGACGATGCCACGGCGTCCATGGAATGACTATGGCGAAGATGACGACGACGCTCGATACCCGACCGTCGCGTATGCTTGGGACGTGGTGGGTGTCTACACGGGCACAACCAATGCTTTGTACAAGGTCTTCTCCAACGAGTTGGACGCTTTGACGCCTTACCAGGTATATAAACAAGACCACCTATATTTTTTATGCCACTTTCATCAGAAGCTTACCAATTTTTTTTGTAATAGGTTAACTGGTGGCCGTATCATGACCGAGAGTGAGGGTTCGAGCTGAATGTGATGTGCGAGTAGGACAGGGCACTCTGGCAGTGCATTGTGCCCATGATATGTGTGTACGCCGTCGAGTGGCACTTGCCGCACCGCGTGGCCACACAATTTAGGATGTTGCAACATACCCCACCGGGCCCACGCAACGACACCGGCGACCACTACCTCCACTTGTGAGTGCATTGTTCTTTGTTTTCGTGTTTTCGTTTCATTTGACGTTCTTATGATGTTTAGCGTTTCTTATGCCTTGTAGGAAGAGCATGCAGAAAAATCAGTCGATCATAGACTGGGGAGAGGAGCACAAAGATCGCGTGAACGAGTGGAACCGGCGGAGGTTTCGTAAAGATCGGGAGAAGAAATCCATAGACTGGGGTGCGTCACATGAAGTGGTACGACGATGGCGTGAAGCACCGGCTTCGCCTCAGGCCCACATGGACGACAAAAGATATCGCCGAGCTGGAGGACGATGACCCCGAGGATCAGGGCAACCGTGCGGGCGTCAGAGATCTGAGTGGATTTAGGGAGTATGCACCCCTGATCAACAGAGTGGTAAGTTGTGTTCGTATGTTTTGGACCAGTGGTTGGATGTAATCTATTTTATTCGTCATTGTGATTCACTTATTCGTTTGCAGTCCTCGGAGCTGAACATATGCATTTTTTATGGCTCGGATGCGCTTGGTGGTGTCCCCGAGACCCGAGATTCCGACAACAAGTTGAGGGAAACGGTGAAGGTAATATAGAACCCCCTAGACTTACCTTATGTTCGAGTGACCTAAAATTGGATCCATGCCATGTTATGTTCTTGTTCATTTGTAATCATAAATGTGATCCGTATTATGTTCTTTCTTTCATTCTTATTGCAGAAGTTCAAGAAGCATTGTCGCAAGCTGGTGGGCCTGCTTGGGTGCGCTTGCACTGCTGAAGCTCATGTTCCTACAGGCCCGATGCGTACCCTCGCTTCATCGAGCCATGCCGCCTCGTCGTCTAGGGTGGTTGAGGAGGACGAGGAGGAGAACGATGAGGAAGAAGATGAAGAGGAAGAGAGCGACGAGGAGGAGGAGTACGATGACGACGACGGACCACCACCAACTCAGACAACCCAACTTGAGAAGAGGAAGGCGCCGAAGAAGGATTGGAAGAGTCCATCGCCGTTTCAGAAAACGCGTCCTCGTCAGCGCAAGAAGAAGGCTGATGAGACTCGTTCAAAGAACAACGAAGACCGTACCTCCAAGAGGGGAAGGAGCAAGTTAAGTTGCTGCTGTTGAACTAGTTAAACTATTTATGTTGGCTTTGTGAAACAATTTTGTATTTTTCGAACTATTTGCGATCTGCTATGTGGAACCGTTTGCTATCATTCATATCGAGGTGTGATGTATGTTCTAATGTGTGAGATCTGCATATTTTCTGTTTCTAATACTACACAATTGCTGTGAAATTTGTTTTGAACTGAAACATACAAGTCCCGTGCAAAAAATTGCACTGTGAGACACACTACCGCCAAGGACTCTGGCGGTAGGGTGTGTAACCCTACCGTAGAAACTCTGCGATTCAAGATGCCAGAACGCAGAACTCGAAATAAGCACCCTATCGCCGGAGAGCTTGGTTGTAGGTTATTACAGCCTACCGCCCCCCATCCTGACCCAAAAATGTTTCCAACCGGGATGAGATCTGGCTAAACTAACCCAAAAGGGTCAAAACACAAAATTTTGCCTGTGTATGCCAAGGCCACAGCCCACAACACCCGAGCGAGCGACATCAGGGTAAGGTGACGTACCCGGTCGTGCAATCAGCTTTAGATAGATACCTAAGCTGGAAGAGAGGTTGATGAGGATGCAACAGCACGGCCATGCACCAACACAAGAAAACCATCAAAAAAATTCAGTCAAACTGGCCGCCCTCCCTCCCCGGTGGGCTGAATTAGCACAGCAGGCCACATTCAGAAGGCCACACCGACTGAATCTGAACGTCAGCCACCGCGGCACATACCCCCCCCCCCCCCCCCCCCCCCCCCCCCCCCCTCCCCCCACCCCACACACACCGATCAGAACGACACATTCAGCTAAAGATTTTTTTCATCGTTTCTCACTTAACAATAGCAGAACGTAACATCTCGATGTATTGGTCATATTACACATGCTGATTCAGTTGATGAAATATGATGCTGGGAGCAACTCCCATGGTTCAGCGACATAGTTCAGCACAGCAAGGCCAAACTTCTCAGGTTTATCCTCCCAAAATGTGACCAAATTCCTGAAACGATCCAAGTTTCTCCAGATTTTCCGCTAAACGAGAGTTCACTAAACTAACATCATCAGCTTCCCAAGTCATGAGAGCACCACCTCAACCTGTTAGTTCTAAGAAACAAGAAACCTGCGGAAATAAATGAACACGAAAAGTTAGTGAAATGTACGAAATTTCAGGGTTGTTTCAATATGAGAACGACATGTGTTTTGAAAAAGGAAAACGTGATATAGAAAAGGACAGCGCAATCTGAGTAAACAACGGTCACTGCCACAATAGTACTTGGCCAATGTGCGGCGTGTTCATTTTCTATCAGTGTCTTGATTGACGCAGAAAGACGGTGATCACTTGTTGAGATATGACAAGCTTGAATTTCAGGCTTGACCAGTGGTAATATTTCAGGAAAAGGAAATACTATAGTGATGATGAAAATGCTAAACAACTTCATGCCTAATTTGCACTTTCGAATTTCATCAGGTCTACTAGTTAAGAAACAAAAATACACCCAGCTGAAAGGTCCATCTAAACAAATACAAATATTTTCAGCATCACCATCAATACAATGTACAAGCTGTTGATATAAGACTGCATCGTGAAATGCATTTTTTTTTTATAACAAATGTCAGAAATATCATTAACACTAGCACACAATTATGTAACTAGTATTTTGAGTCCCAAACAAATTACTCATTCCGCTGAAATACAAACCAGAATCAAGCAATAACGGTCTAGTAGGATGCTGGTATATTGGACAATACATAGTAGTCATTGACAAAGTACGCAGAACATTTATGTTCAAGTCATGAACTACATGGGCTGAGCAAGAGTATATGTAAGACGAATACACCATCCTAAACATGTGAATGTATGACATATAGTAAGACTGGCTCAATAAAAAGACATTAACCAAGAGATACATTGGCAACTTGGTACCTTCATTTCTTCTAGCATTTGTCTGAACGAACCAGAACATCAGCTAAAGTTTGCTGTTTTGGGGCACCCTTCTTGCCTGAAAAGAAGTTCCTTTGGTCACGATAGAAGAATTTGAATGACAGCCACCATAATAACACATAAATTTTTTTTATAATGAGTGGCGTCAGCATCTTAAAATTAGTGCTGCCTGAGAGCATCATTTAACATAATTTTTCTTTTGTTCTAATATCAGTGTTAGTGAAAACAATGCACTAACATTTGGCTGTGTGATGAATTATTGATGCAGAGGCCGAGGGGTGTAAACTCTTCCTTCATCTAGAAAACAATAATTGAGCTATGAAGTATCGAAGTTACAGGGGCTGTTTGGTTTAGAGCCCTCGGCCGCCTGACCAAAAAATTGGTTGTTGACCAGGCATGAGGTGGGCGTTTGGATGTGTTGAGTATCGTGATTGCTTAGGAAACATAGATAGACTAGGATTTGTTCCTGCCTTGACTTGTACTCCAAGATGATCATGTACTCCTATATATATGCCCACGAGGCTCAAGCAATACAACAACTATTCCACCAAATCCCTCTCTTCCTTTCAACATGGTATATTGGTCGTTGACCAGGCATGAGGTGGGCATTTGGATGTGTTGAGTATCATGATTGCTTAGGAAACATAGATAGACTAGGATTTGTTCCTGCCTTAACTTGTACTCCAAGATGATCATGTACTCCTATATATATGCCCACGAGGCTCAAGCAATACAACAACTATTTCACCAAATCCCTCTCTTCCTTTCAACATGGTATCTGCCGCAAGTTCCTAGACCTAGCCGCCGCCCACCGCTTCCGCACCGCGCGCTGCCCCCGGGACGGTCGGTCTCCATGACCGCCGCCGGGAGCCGCGTCGCCCGTACCTAGGGTTCGTCCGCCGGTCGTGTTGACCGGCTGCCCTAGAGAATCTTTTTCCTGATCTCTTGATCCGGGGTTTTCTTTCTTCCGCCGATCGCATTGATCGGCGTTTTCTTTTTGGTTTTTCGATCTAAGATCGGTTTGCGTCGCCCGCCGCCGCCGTTGACCCCACACCTCTACTCCGACATCGGCGCGACCCGGCCTCTACACCGACCCGGCGGCCTCGCGCGACGCGGCGGCCCCTCACGGCTGTCGCCCGCGTGTCTACTCGCCCGTCGACCTACGCCGGCCGTCATCGCCCTGCTCCGATCGGGACTCCTGCATCGCCCCAACCCGGCGGCCCATCACAGCCGCCGTTCATGCGCCGGCCCGCCCATCGATCTACGCTGCGCCTATACGGCCGCCCTGCCGACCGTCGTCGTCGGCTTCATCTCGGACTCCGTCGCCATCCCGCCTCCATCGAGCGGCATCCCCGACCTCGCGCGCGATCGGATTGATCACCCGCCCGCCGCCGCGATCCGCCTCATCTACGCCGTGCGACCAACCTGGCCCGTTGGTTGTGCGCGCCTCCGCAGGTCCCGTGAAGACTGTCCCGAGTAATGCGCGCCCCTCCACCGATCGAGCACCGGGCTACCGTTGCGTCGCCCCTTCGGACCGCAGCGCCGCCGCCCCGTGGTTCTTCCCGCGGCCGCATCGACCCGCATGCTGCCGCTGCGTCGCCCCTTTCGGGCCGTAGTGTCGCGGCCCGCGGCCCACCGCCGCCTCGAGGCCGTCCGCTTCAGGCCGTCCCCGTGGCTGCACCGACCCTCGCGCTGCCGCTGCGTCGCCCCATCGGGCCGTAGCGAGCATGGCATGCGGTCTCCGCCGCCGCCCGAGGCCGTCCTCGCGGTCGCACCGACCCGCGCTTCGCCGCCATGCCGCCCCTTCGGGACATAGCGGCGTGGCCCGCGGTCACCGCCGCCGCCCGAGGTCTTCCCGCCGTCGCCCCGACCCGCCTGCTGCCGCTGCTTCGCCCCTTCGGGCCGTAGCGCCGCGGCCCGCGGTCCACTCCGCCGTCCCCGCGCGTCGACTTTCCGTGGTATGCGCCGCGCCGTCTCCCTCGGCGCAGGAATGCCACCGTCCGCACCGGTCTTCGTCACGTTGTCGGGTTCCTCGCCTACTTCGCGCATCGCCGCCGCGCTCCTAACCAGCCGCCGCCGCCGCCGCTCTTCTTCGGCGTCGCTGCAGCTCGCTCACTTGAGCCGCGCCGCCACGTCCACCCGCTTCATCTTCGTCCAGCACCAGCTCATCGCCAGCGTCGCCGTCGTCTACCCCGACCACTTCATCTACTCCGACCACCGCGGGCGACATCGGCTTCCCGCCGATTTGCGCCGCAACCGTCGTCGAGTCCTTCTCTGCTAGCCTCCTCGACATGGCGTACAAGTTGTGTGCAGGTCCCCGTCTACGCATGCCCGGTGCTGGCAACACCGACACGTGCCTTCGTCCCCGATGTGTTCCTAGGTCTGGCAAGCCTGGAGCGACGCATCGTCAACATCGACTTCGTCCGTCTACGCATGCCCAGTGCTGGCAACACCGATGCATGCCTTCGTCCACGACGTGTCCCCGGACTTGGCAATCCCGGCGCGACGCGTCTCAACTTCGTCTTCTTCCTGGCGCACCACTACTTCGACACCACTGCGCCCATGACTAACTCGGCGCCTCCTTGCACCCGCGGCTCCTCGGCGACTACTTCGACACCGGCTACCCCGACTCGACATCGACCACGGCGTTCTTCGCACGGCTACCTCAACCACGGCTACACCACCCTACGCTCTCGGCTACTTCGACATCGGCACAAAGGGCTACCGCCTTGCTTGAGCAACCTCGTCGGTTTCTACTCCAGCCACGACTTCCACGATGCATCGACCGTTACGACTGTGGGGGGATGACCGTCGGCTTACATTCGGATTCTTCTCCAGTCTCACCGTCTGCGTCGCTACCGTTACGACTGTGGGGGGGGTGACCGTCGGCTTACATTCGGATTCTTCTCCAGTCTCACCGTCTGCGTCGCTACCGTTATGACTGCGGGGGGATGTTGAGTATCGTGATTGCTTAGGAAACATAGATAGACTAGGATTTGTTCCTGCCTTGACTTGTACTCCAAGATGATCATGTACTCCTATATATATGCCCACGAGGCTCAAGCAATACAACAACTATTCCACCAAATCCCTCTCTCCCTTTCAACAGGATGGGATCCAAATAATTGGCATGCCAACCCGTCTCAGCTTTCCTCTCCTTCTTTTACGCCAATCTGTTGGTGGAAACGAGGGCGGCAGAATCGCTCGCCAATTTTTTGGCTAGCCAACAGCGCCAACAATTTGGTGGGGCTGATCTGGGCAGAAACCAAACAGCCCCACAATGCATAGAGCAGGTTACCAGGAACTCTACCACCTTACTCAAACAACACATAGCAACTAAGAGTATAAACAGCACAATACTTATACGGTAGAAATCATGCCGTGATCACCTGGAAAAGCAGGCATCCTTTGATCAAGGTACAGGAGCTTGAACGACAACTACAATATTAACAGGCAACACGTTGCAACAGTATATATAGATCTGTACATTGCATACTGAATTGTGCTGGTGACAGAACTGATGCATAGAACATGTTATTATGAATTCAGCAGACCATGCTCATAACTTACTGCCTTATTGTTAATCAGACTATCAGAGAATAAATCTATTTTGAAGACAATACTTGAGTAGTCGCTGAAATAAACAAAGTGTAGAGGTGTGGTTATTAATTGAATACAAAATTGAAAATCCTTGAGGAGTGGCAATCATTTTCTAAAAAGGAACAAAGGAGGCTACTACACTATGGAGCAGAAAATATTGGCTGTTCAACTTGTTCAGGCCAAAGCCATTGCCAAGACCCCATCAAATTTATTCCTTCAAAGTTCCCATATGTTCAGAAAATAAAATACAATACTGTACCATACCACGAATTCCATTTTGATAAACTGTTATCGGAACATATGTACAATTTTGTAACTGAGAATACATACCATTGCTGACCATATATGGTTGTTCTTAGTCCAAGCTAAAGTGTACCATCATAGCAAACAAAAAGTTACGAATTTTCTGTAGACAAGCTAAATCACCCTATATCAAAACTTTATTCATGACCAAGGCAAAACCCAACTTTTGTTCGGAGACGCAGAACACCACAAACAAACACGATATCGAAGGCTACAGTCACAAGATCCAAGTAACGTGTAAAATAGAGTAACTAGTACTAATAGTATGCGCTTAGCAAGCATGGCAGGAGGATATCTTAACAGTATGAGCTCAAGAGAGATGTTGTAGAGTATTGTGATTCACCTGGAATCTGGCTTGATCCAAGAAATGATGGAAGCACACATGGCAAGAACACATTTGACAAGCAATAGCATGGCTGGATACCACTGCCCAAGACAGATGACTGACTGATGATCCTGTTGCGGCGCATGTCCACGCTAACAATAACTTCAACGCCCATGTTGAGGTACAGCAAGTCAGTGCTGAGCGGATCAATAGCGCCAACCAAAGGCCTCTCCTTGGCATCCAGCGACACCTGGTGCTCCAGCGTCCAGCGCCCGCTCTCGTCGTCCAGCACGAATGACCTGATCTGGTAGGGCGCCTCCTTGGAAACCTCGACATAAAGCAGTCTCCCGTCGCTGACGCCCACGCGCCTGTATCTGATAAGGTCGTAAATCTCCGCATCCGATTGGCGAGGAAGGACGCTGCCGGGAGGAAGCTTGATGTGGCGGAGCTCAGACTTGTCGCTGAAGGGGTCCATGGAGAGGACGCCCAAGCTCACGTCCACCCACCACAGACGTCCTCCAAGTGCCAGCACCTCGTGATTCAGGTACATTTCGCGCCCAGGCTGCAGTGGAGACGGCTGCACCGTGGCGTCCCACTTCCCTGTGTCAGAGGAGAAGCAAAACACCACGAAGCGCCCCTCGTCGTTGAGCTCTACGAGCTCAACAACGGCGTACCTCTTAGGCGGCCCGTGCCCGCCGCCGCATGCTTGGGTGAGCAGGCCCGTGGCCGTCTGCAGGATCCTCTTCATGCCCAAGTAGTCCGGAAGGCGGAGCAGCTGGCCGGTAACGGGGTTGCACACGTAGCGCACATACTCTTGCTCGACGGCCTTCTCCATGGCCACCTTGGCTTCCTGTTCCGTGGGGCGGGCCAGGTTCAGCCCCGCGGCCGTGTGGGCGCTCCAACGGATCCTGGAAGTTTTTAGGAGGAGGAGGCCGTCCGCGCTCGCGGCGAAGACGGCACTGGAGTGCACGTTGACGTACCTGCGGTCGGGGTTGCGCTTGCGTTCCTCCAGGTCGTACACCCGCTCGGGGATGGAGAAGAGGGTGGGTGACGGCGGCGGCGCGAGCGAGAAGGACGCGCCTCGCGTGTAGTTGGGCGTCTCCGACAAGCGGTAGATCATCGCCCAGGGAGGGGGCGAGGCGGCTGTGGAGAGGGAGCGGCGGAGGTGGCCGGGCAGACGGCGGAGGGGGAGCAGCACATCGGCGGAGGCGTAGGCAGCGCCGGCGCCGGCGCAGGAGAGGCGACGGAGAGGGAGCAGCATTTCGGCGGAGGCCGGGGAGGAGGCGGCGGCGGCGGCGATGGATTTGGTAGCAGCAGCAGGCGAAGAGGAGACCGGACCGGAGAGGGTTTTGGGTGGTTTTGGGAGAGGGAGAGGGAGAGGGTGGAATGGCTGCCGGTCCGAGAAGCCGAGGAAGGAAGGAGGGGCGGGCGCTTTGCTCTGACAGAATGTTTCGTGCAAGTTTCCCCATCCCATGTGCTTCTCGGTATCTGTATGCTTCCGTTGGATACTGGGCTGCAAGATTTTGGATTATGATTCGTCATCTACGTGAGTGACAGATTGGGACTACTCCTACCATCCACACACACTGCAGCTTATCATAGGATCTATCAGTGCTTGTACAAGATACATCTCACCAAGTAACAATCGCGTATCCTTCCTCTCCCTAAATTTTGCAAGTGACTGTGCAATACTACAGCAATACCTACAATTTCTTAGGATATACTCCCTACGGTCCTTTTTAGTCTGCTTATAAGTTTTGATCAAAGTCAAAGTATCTCTACTTTGACTAAACTTATAGAAAAAAGTATCAATATTCACCATGCTAAATCAATATTATCATATTCATTACGAAATGTAGTTTCATGAAATATATATTTGATTTTGTAGATATCTATATTTTTTTATGTATATTTGGTCAAAGTTTGCAAAATTTGACTTGACACAAATCTAATACGCGGAGTAAAAAGGACCGGAGGGAGTACGTATAAAAAAAGATTTGGAATTTGGTGTTGAGTAACGCAATATAATACTCCCTTCGGGCCATAATATAAGATATTGATACAATTAATAGGTACCGAATTACCTGTTGTGAATGCATTCATCGAATCACATTCATATCTGTGAGCCCCTGACAATGGGGGGTCCATCGTTCAAATAGCTGGATGTGTGTGATCGTTTCGAGGTTATTTCTCCTGTACATTCGGACTAGTTACCTTTTTTTAAGGTAGCGGTCAAGTTTCTATCGAGCTTTGTACGCAGACTTGCATACCTCTTTGTTGTGGCAGTCATGTCACTTTATTCCACTTCGTTTCAGCCATCACTCCATTCAAGTCTAGGGAGTCTCGAGGCAAGAAAAGAAGAAGGGAAGTTGTTGAGTGATTTCAAGAACACTTCCTTGATTCTATGAAGGCCTGAATTATGTCTTTCCTGAAGTCCGAATGCAGAAAAACCATGATAGCCTTAGGCATGCAAAAGCCCAATGTTTGTCACTCGACTATCTAGTCCCCCCACTGGGTACGGTCATTCAGCCGGTACTCGATCATCATGGCCTTGTGTAGT
Organism: Elymus sibiricus; assembly: GCA_039707655.1. NCBI lineage: Eukaryota > Viridiplantae > Streptophyta > Magnoliopsida > Poales > Poaceae > Elymus > Elymus sibiricus. The sequence goes on from CM077665.1 coordinate 357,562,040, forward strand.
CATCGAGACCATGTGCGTATAGTTGGGTTGCTGGCGACACGATGCTTGGCACGATAATCAAACTCCTGTGTGAGGCTCGTGATTGAAGAACCACCATGGCCACCGTTTCTTCACGACGACACGATGCTAGACACGATAGTCAAACTTGTGCGTGAGTCTCGTGATCGTATGGACACCATTTCATCCCTGGTCGTGTAGCAGAAGATGTGACAAGAAGGGCATGTAGTTAAACCTATTGCGGGTTCCAACAAAAAAGCCATGATGGACTAAGGCAGGTGAACGCCTAGAGGGATGGAGCGACAACATGTACTTGCAATATTTGCCAGATTGCCTGGCGAAAGGAGCCCCCCCCCCCCCCCACGCTGCTATTGCCAATGCTCTAGTTGGCCCCGAGGAGGATAGGTCAGTCAATGTCGGCTCCATTTGATCCCCAACGAGGATCGTCCATACGGAACCTCTCACACGGCAAGGAACGGTAGCAGAGTGTCAGTGGTGGTGAGAGGATGGTTTCAAGCGGGATGCTCGTATTTCTTATTACCAAGGCGTGCACATGTCGAGGAAAGGTAAGCATGAGCAAATTGTCGAGAACGGAATTGTTAAGTACGTCGTTGGTCCTGGGTACGCACATTTCGTTTGATGGTCGGCCATTGTGTCCATGTGTGCCAGCCACACCCATGCGACGGTTGCAGGTGTTGGTGCAATAATTTTCCCTCGTGTGTTTGGAGATTGTTGCCAGAAATAGGCATGGACTGATTTGTTTGCTAGTGCACATAGAGAGTAATAGTCCATGCAAGCCCGAGAAGATTGCAGTATTCGGTATCAAGTTCGAGGAACGTCACCGAAGGCTTTCTGCTTTGCAAAGAAGGATGAGCCACACTTGTGTGTGACGTGATGTTGAGAAGGTTATGATGAGAGAGTTGACCCCTTTAAATTTATTGCTGAAGCTAAGCAATTAGTTCAGTGTGCCCAAATAAAAATGACTGCACACGAGAATTTGAAGATGAAGCGAAGACGTAGCATTTGTTTCATTGTTCTTCTTCTCCTTTTTGAGTCATAGGACTACCGTACTATTAAGAGGGGTATAGTTCTCGATGCTTAGGTTTGTTGTGATGCTTATCCAAAACCTATGAGAGACTGAGAAAAAACTCTTTATGCTTCGAATGATTACCTGCCAGGAGAAGACATTGTTCTTCGGTGCTGCAGGAGACATCTTTAAGACTGAGGAGCTAGCATTTCTTGCTCCACAAGGAATGTTACCGCTGTGCTCAAAATCCGACCGTTGGAATAGTGGCGTTCGGCCATTGGCTGATCATCATGTCCAATTTGGTCATTTCCCTTCAGGGAAGGCCGCGACTATAAAAAGCCACCCTGCTCCAACGTTATTCGTTGGCTCCTTCGCTTAAGATTTCTGAGAAGATTGACTGAGCATCCCCCTCTTTGAGAGATTTGAGTTTAAAATTCACTGAAAGAAAAACAAGAGCCAAAACTTAGACAATGGTTGAGCAGCACAGTAGATCTGAGTTAGCGTTCTTGTACCTATTACTCTTGAGAGTTGCACACTCTCTAGACGGATAGGTGTTGGCTCGAGTGACGAAGAGTAATTGTCGTCTCCAAGTCAGTCTTCAGGAACCAAGACTGATTGCGAGTCACCGAGTGACCAAGATTAATTGTGGTCATCGAAGACTAAGTTTGTCGAAGGTTTGGAGATCGCCAGAAAGTACCTACTATGAGTGAAATCAAGTGGAGTGTAATCAGCTTCGAGTTGAGGGAGAATAGGACAGAGAGAGTTTTTCTCCTGTGTTCAATCACAAGTCCCTCCAACCAGACGTAACTCTTTTGTAGGAGTGAACTGGTCTGCCAAATCACATGTCGCCATCAAGCACCACTGGTCCACTTTCTCCTCTCAATTTTACTTCGCTTTGTGTCACCATCATTCTGCTCTGTAGACCTAGTAGCTTATATCTACTCGCTCTAGTTCATTTGACTCACGTCGTTTGATATCTATCTATCTGCTGTTGCTCTGCATTACTATCGTGTTCACTTTCATGTGGTTAGTAGATTTCATGTTAATTATTGTACTATATTGTTGTGCCACCATCTTGTATCTGAATGCTATCAGTCACTATGCTAAGAGTGTAATCAATATTTTCCACGAAAGTTTTGCTCAGCACCCCATCTAAGTCATCACTCGCTAGCATAGCTTTCGTGTTCTCTCTAAGATATCTACTTGTTCATTTATATCCGCTTTTGTGTATTGGGCTCGTTCAAAGTTCCGCAAGAAAATTCTGAATCTCCCATTCACCCCCTCTGGTCGATATATTCTCGGTCCCAACAATAGGGTCCAACATTCATGGATCCCACCCGGCTATGCCACTCAAAGGTGAAAGGGTGTGGATGTCGCCTAGAGTGGGGGGGGGTGAATAGGTGCTTTAAAATAATTACGGTTTAGGCTTGAACAAATGAGGAATAAAACTAGCGTTCAATATGTCAAGCACAAAACCTAAAACAACTAGGATCACCTATGTACACCAACATCTTATGCTAAGTAAGATAAACAACTAAGCAATAACAAGATATATAACATGAAACAATATGGCTATCACAAAGTAAAGTGCATAAGTAAAGGGCTCGGGGAAGAGATAACCGAGGCACGTGGAGACGACGATGTATCCCGAATTTCACACCCTAGCGGATGCTAATCTCCGTTTGGAGCGGTGTGGAGGCACAATGCTCCCTATGAAGCCACTAGGGCCACCGTAATCTCCTCACACCCTCGCACAATGCAAGATGCTGTGATTCCACTAAGGGGCCCTTGAGGGCGGTCACCAAACCCGCACAAATGGCAACCCTTGGGGGCGGTCACCGAACCCGTACACTTTGGTAACCCTTGGGGGCGGTCACCGGAACCCGTACAAATTGCTCGGGACAATCTCCACAACCTAATTGGAGACCCCGATGCTTGCCCGGAGCTTTCCACCACAATGGTTGAGCTCCGAGGCACCACCAACCATCTTGGGTGCCAAAGCACCCAAGAGGCACAAGCTCTAGGGTGCCCAAACACCCAACAGTAATAAGCTTCTCAAACTTCACTTCCATGTATGACCGTGGAGAACTCAAACCGATGCAACTAATGCAATGGCAAGAACACACAAAGTGGTCAAGTCCCTCACTCTCAAATCCCACCACAATAACAAAAGCTATGGAGGAATATGAGAGGAAGAACAAGCAGCTCACAAAGAACTCCAAGATCTAGATCCAATGGGTTCCCCTCACATAGAGGAGAAAGTGATTGGTGGAAATGTAGATCTAGATCTCCTCTCTCTATTCCCTCAAGAACTAGCAAGAATCATTGGAGGAATTGAGAGATTGCGAGCTTGAAGAAGGTCAACAACGAAGGAAGAACCCGAGCTCAAAAGAGACCCCCTTTTATAGGTGGGGAAATCCAACCGTTATGCCCCAGCCCACACACAAGCGGTACTACCGCTCGGGCCAGCGGTACTACCGCTGGGAGCGGTACCACCACTCAACAACTGCTCCACAACCGCTGAAAAACAACGACTAAATGAAGACTTAAATAAGCGAAAGTAGCAACGACAGCAGGCATCGGAAGTACCGCCTAAAGCGGTACTACCATTGGGGACGGAGCGGTACTACCGCCTGAGGCGGTACAACCGCCCATTACTACCGCCCTAACACCACTGAGTGAAAACGAGAGTCCAGTACCCAAATGTAAGCGGTAATGCCTGCGACACTATACTTTGGTAGCGGTACTACCGTTGCGCAGAGCGGTACTACCGCTAAGTAGCCACAAGAACTCCTTGGCAGAAAAAAGATGGAGAAGAAGACCGAAACTGCCATAACTTCCGCATACGAGCTCCGAATTGAGCAAACTCAAGCTTGTTGGATAGAGGACAACAAGAGCTATCTAACAACAACCTTCCCAAATATGACCCGGCAAAATCTCCAACACCAAAAATGCAAAGATGATGCATACAAAATCCGTTTTCGATGAACTTGAGCTTATCACGATGAAGACCATGAGCTCCAAAACTCACATAGTGAAAATCCAAACAAGAACCGAGAAAGATGATGATGCCAAGAATGTAATGGTTTGAGCTCTCAACAAACGATATGATCAAGCTACTCACTTGAGAGCCCCCCATGATAGTACGTCAATCGATCCTATAACCCGGTCTCCCAACTAACCGTGAGACCGATAAAATAGAAAACCTATCAAGGACAAACCTTTGCCTTGCGCATAGTCCACTTGAGCTAGATGATGACGATCTTGTCCTCCTCAAGATGGACCACCTTTATTGATTGCGCTGCCTCGATGAAGACTAGTAGATAGCTCCCCCATACTCCACTATGGGTGAGCCTCTCTTCGACACATCTTCACATGTCCATTATCACCATGATGGACGGAAAGCTTCAAGCATGTGATCTCTTCGTGATGCTTCACTTGAACTTGCACACCACAACCTTGATGACGATCACCACTTAATGTCATCCTTCATGGGTTGTATGGGATCTTCCTTTTGATGCATGCCCATGGAAACATACCTAACCCCTCAAAGAACACTCACAAAGATCATGGGTTGGTACACAAAGTATAATGGACAATACTTACCATACCATGAGATCACTTGATCCCACTTGGTACATCTTCTTTGATTTGTGTGTTGATCAACTTGAATCACTCTTTGCCTTAGTCTTGATCAACCTTGTATCTTATCTTCTCTCTTAATAAAGATGATGTCTTGAAGGTAAACATGAATGTTCACACAATCTTCTTCTTCAAGACATGCATGCCATAAGCTCAACTCACACATGACCAATCTTTGGATAAATCCTTGAATACCACCTTGGTAATCACATAAACTCCTTGAAACCAACAAATGGACTTCAAGAAATGCCCATGGACAAATCCTTCGAATATAACTCAAGGCAATCATTAGTCCATAGAGAATGTCATCAATTACCAAATCCACACATGGGGCACCATGCTCTTTCAAAAGGCTAACTGGTGATGGAACCAATGCGGAGGCGGTGTGTTGGGTGCACGGTACAGACTATTGGTTTTCTTGTCGGCTATTGTGTTCGAGTGTGCCCGATACTACGATGCGATGGCGGTATGGTCTGACATGTATCTATCACACTCAACTTGGTAGCGCTGGTTGGCGGATGAGCTCTGTAAGCCTTGCCGTGGTGGGTTCGTCCATGGGCCAGGCTGGGGTCCCATCAAGGATAAGGACCCCGGAAGCCTAATGACGAAGCATGGATACTCCGTATTCTATTAAGGCTTGGCGTGCACTTGAAGGAAGGACTGATTCATTCGGCATGTAATCTATAGGTGATAACCGACATTTATGTAAACCTAGATACCCTCAGTTCCTATATAAACTGTGGGGTTTAGCCCGTAGAGGATACCCATACACAACATCTTAACCCCTAGGGTTTAGCCCACAATCTCACGATCTCAAGGTAGATCAACTCTGTAATTGCTACAGCATCAATACAACAAAAGCAGGACGTAGGGCTTTACCTTCATTGAGAGGGCTCGAACCTGGGTAATAACCCTCGTTTTCTTTGTCTCCTGTTACCCTCGATCCAATCTCACAGCTTGGGCCCCCTACCCGAGGTCTGTCGGTTTTGACACCGACATTGGTGCTTTCATTGAGAGCTTGATGTGTGATCGCCAGGATCGATGTACAGTCTGCGGTTCAACAACAGTATCGACTATGGTGGCGCCTTCATCCCAGGCCAGCTTTTTGCTTTTGGTAGTATCGTGCTACACGCCGACCCTGGCGGCCGTCTAGGCCACATCAACAGCTTCACTCCAAACCAAGTCATCATGTTCGGAAGTCTGGAATATGTTGTTGATGCCCGTTGCGATCTAGTCCTATCAGGATGAATCACGATCACGCCTGAGGAATCCTTGGACGCAGGCGCTTTGGAGCTTGCTCCCGACCTAATCTTCGGATCCTAACCCCTGACGGAGGCTGCCCGACGATGGATTTGGAGGCAATTACATCTCACCCGCGCCACCTCGGATGCCTACCCGGAGCCAACCGCGACTTTTGATTTGACAATTATCTCGGAGGAGGCCGCTTCGGTCTTTGAACCGGACCTGGTCTACAAAGCCACAGGAGACGGGCCCGCCTTGAACGGCCCATGTAACCCTTTTCATATTAGCCCAGATTATCGCCGGGCCCTAGCCGCGGAGGAGCTCTCGCAAGTAAACGAGGTGCTTGATCAGATCCAGAACCTGGCAATCTCATCTGCAGTTTAGGATCAGATCGGATGTAAAGCCGACGATCGTGAATTTTTTTATCCCACCCACCACCCACCTAGTCACCACGGTTGAAGACTTAACCGACGCGCTCGACTACGGATCCGACGAGGCCATCAACACGGATAATGAAGACCTCGGCAACTGTAACACCCCCAGTGTCATGCTATAGTGACCTCACACTAATGGTACCATGTCATCAAGTTTAACTAAGCCAAATTGCCAGTTGTTAAAAAATCAAAGCAAATTTCAAATTTCAAATAAGGTCAAATTATTATTTCTTCAAACCTAGAAACAAAAAGTATGTTGGGTTGCAAATAATCACAAAGTAATTTTCAGATAAGAACCAACATCATTCGAATATTTAAATGCCATTGACCCATTTAAAACTGAGCAAACAACCTTAAGTTGAGCCTTTTTAAATTAAATAAATATTTAAACACTTCAAAATAAATTGAAACTTGTCTTGCTAGCTCAACATGTTTGCTAAGTATTTATGTGCCAAATTTCATAGTCAACTAAATTGATTTAAGAGCTAAAGAAATACAAAGCTGAGACAGAAAATAGAATGAAGAAAAAAGAAAAGAAAAAGGACAAGACCCACTATGCACTTGGGCTGTCAGTGCACACTGCGGCTTGGCCCAGCCCACCCCGGGTCATCCCCTTCCTCTGTTCACACACACGGGGTGGACGCCGTGCGGCCGCTCATGGCCAGGATGGCCACATGTCGGCCATTCGTCCCCTCCCCGGCGTCTACTAGGTCGCCCTCGACCCCTGGCGGAACCCTAGGCCCCCCTTTCGTCCACTCCCCATCGCCATTCTCCCCCTCGCCTGGATCCCTTCTTCCCCACGCCCTCCCGAGTGCAGCCGTCGCCGCCGCCTCCTCGCGCGCGTCCAGAAGAACCATTCTGGCCGTCTACGTCGTTTGTGCCCTAAAGATCGAGCCGAAGGGCTCCGGACCGCTGGATCGACATCGTCTTCTTCCTCGGCCCCGCCGGCGATCATCTTTGATCCCCTCCGCCCTGCAGCTCCTAAGGCTTGGCCGGGCCCTCTTGCGCCTCCCCGGTGAGCTCCTGCTCTCCCCCCTCCGTGTCGTCACCCCCATCTCCTAGCTCGCCGTCGCTGCTAGCATCGCAGCCGCGCACACAGTTGCCGTCGCTCGCGTCTGAGCACCGCATCGTGCTCGGCACCTCTCCAGCAAGCCAACACGTCCCTTCGTTCGCCTTGTTATGCCCCTTGTGCTCGATTCCATCGAGCTCTGGTTCCGACCGCCGTTGTCGTCGACGCCCTGCTCAGCTCCGGCCAACCCCGCTTGCATAGCTGCCACAGATCGATGCGGCACATCACCAGCAGCTGAACGCACTACTCCGCGCCTCAAACAGAGCCCCCTAGCTAAATCCTGACGGCCTCCCGTGCCCTCCACCACATTTCGACGTTGCCGGCGGCTAAACGCCGATGGTCCGACGTGGCTGACGTTAGTTTAATCCTAACTACGCTCTATGCCACTGGCCGGTGGGCCCCCATGCGCTAATTAGTAGTGGTTAACTTAACTAACTAATTAAATAACCCAACAGTCACTGATAGCCCGGCCCCATGCCCTTAATTAACCCCCGTTTTATTTAAACCTTAGATTAGGTCCTCTGTCACTGACACGTGGGGCCCTACCACTAGTCCAGTGGATAGGGTCAGCCCCGTCACCCTGCTGAGTCAGCAGGGGCCCCACCAGTCAGTCTCTGCTGACTAGTTAGTTGACCCAGTCAACTCGGAAGAGACTGACTGGTTAGTTGACCCAGTCAACTGGGCCCACTGTCAGCCTCTGTGCTGAACAACTGGGTACAGTTTTGGGTGCATTTACCATTTTAGCCTTTATTTTTGAAGTAATAATAATTCTAGAAAATCCAGAAAATCATTAACTCTTTGAAAAATCATATAAAATAAACCGTAACTCGGATGAAAATAATTTATAGATGAAAGTTGCTCAGAAAAATATAACGAATCCGAATATGCTATCCGTTCATCTGTCACATGCCTCTAACATGATGAACATGGAACCTTCCCCTCCGGATCGTCTGTCCAATAAATGCCTAAGACCCGAGAAATATCCACAGATATTTTCCCGCTCCGTCTGTAACGTGTAGCACTGCACTAGGTCACCCCTAGCACATCATATTACCATGTCATGCATCATGATGCATTTATTTGCTTTATATTTATTGTCCCCCCCCTCTTCTCTCTGGTAGACACCGAGACTGGCGCTGCTGCCGTGTATGAGTACGCTCCTGACGTCCAGCCCCTTTCAGCAAAGTTTCAAGGCAAGCAAAACCCCTTGATCATTCCTATATTGCCCATTCCTTCTCTCTCATGCTTGCATTAGATTTTGCTACTGTTGTTGATAACTCCTATTTTGATGCATAGCCTGCTTTTGTAACCTGCTGTTGTACCTTACATGTTATCCTATATGCTTAGTATAGGTTGGTTAGAGATCCATCAATGAGCCCTCCCCCTTGTCCTTGTTGCCCCGCTTTATTACCGAAAGATTCGATTCACGGAATCGACGTGTCAAGACTGACACATCACCGCACACCCCCCTTAGTTGTACGACTCTGCAGAGCTACTATCGAGTGTCGAGGGTGATACCTCCTACCTCACTCCTGATGATATCTGTGTAGCGTAGCTAGTCGATTGTGGGTTACCAAGGTTGATTCCTCTTTCACCACCTCCGATGATGCCTCTGTCGTGCAGCCCCTCAAGTGTGAACCTATCGAGGGTGATTCCTCCAAGTTCACCTTGACGATTACATCGAGTGGGAATCCATCGAGGGTGATTCCTCGGATTCCCCCTTGATGACAAGGACACACTATTACCTTTACCTGTTACCCCTTTACTAATATAGTGGGGCTGAAGGGACAGGTGGTACCACTCCGGTTGAGGTGGATCTGAGTTCCCGACAGTCTCTCGTGAGTCGGGTTAACCTGGATGGTACCCGTGAGATAATTATGAGGCACGGCCGGGCATTCTTTGCCCTTGCCGTAAGTCCTCGAGATGGGGCGACAGGATCACTGATCGTTTCTGTGAGCTCCCAAGACACCAACGGGTTTGGATATGTGATCTGAGTAGGCCTCTAGCCTTTTCGCACTGACCACCACGTGGGATTAAGTATGGGCACTCTGCATCGTACATTCGCCGAAAGCTCTTCGGACGTCACAGTTGAGCGGCACGCGCCCGTGTGGCCCGCGTAAGCACCTGCTTTGTATAAAGAGGTAGCTAGGACTGATTTCGGTCGTCCTCGTAATGCGTAGGAGTGCAAAGGGCATGGGCCCAAGACACCTGAGCGCTTAGGATTTAGACCGGCGTGCTGACCTCTCTGTTGAGCCTAGGTAGGAGTACGGCGTGTCGATCAGCTGAGGCTGGGCATGACCCGAGTAAGTGTGTCCGGCCAGAGTTAAACGAGCGTGTTGGGTAAGTTTGTGCACCCCTGCAGGGAAGTATATATATTCGAATAGCCGTGTCCACGATAACGGACGCTCGGAGTTGTATCCCGATCTATACAACTAGAACCGGATACTGGAGACATGAAATGGATGTGATGGCTCCGGGATTGCTTTCTCGTAGAGAGTCGAGGAAGGATCTCTGGGCGATACTACAACATACATATTACTTATAACATGCTAATCTGTACTCTTCTAATGCTGCAAGACGATGCAAGATGCACTTCGATAGGCTATGCTTTCCCTTCTCTTCTGGCATTTCTGCAGTTCGGTCCAAAGATATAGCCCCATTCCTTTGATACTGATGCATACTTAGCATAGATCTGATGTAAGTCTTGCGAGTACTTTGGATGAGTACTCACCATTGCTTTGCTCCCTTTTTCCCCTTGATACGATTGCTGCGTTCAGATGATGGAGCCCAAGAGCCAGTTGATCCCGCTGACGACTACTACTACCACGACGGAGCCTACTACTACATGGAGGCTGCCGACAACCAGGAGTAGTTAGGAGGCTCCCAGGCAGGAGGCCTTGCCTTTTCGATCCATGATGATGTTTGTGCTAGCCTTCTTAAGGCAAACTTGTTTACTTATGTCTGTACTCAAATATTGTTGCTTCCGCTGACTCGTTTCTATTCGAGCTTATGTATTCGAGCCCTCGAGGCCCCTGGCTTGTAATATAAAGCTTGTGTGATTTAATTTGTGTCTAGAGTTGTGTTGTGATATCTTCCCGTGAGTCTCTGATCTTGATCGTGCGCATTTGCGTGTACGATTAGCGTACCATCAAGGCAGGGGCGTCACAAGTTGGTATCAGAGCCGATTGCCTATAGGAAGCCCCTTTCCAACTCCTTGGCCAAAGTTGAGTCTAGTCTTTGAAAAACTATTTTACTAACATTGTTGTGTGGCTTACGGGCCCACATCACAAATGGGTGGTATTAGTATCTTTTATTCCTCGTCTTTACTCTGGGATTCTGATCTCTCTTCTTTTCGGGTTAAAGAATTTTCTAACTCTAACATAGGTTCTCGTAACTACTTCCTCCTGAAGAGCCCCACCCATTCCAGATGATGGCTTGATTCATCAAAAGACTCCGAAGATACTCTCCGATGATCTCCCGATAACTTGTGCCCATCGCTTTTGCTATTCCCTTCCACCGTCAACCCCTATGGATAACTACATACAACTGTCATTCATACTTTCATTCCCAGTTTCTCTTGTTATTACAAGATACATTGAATTATTCTCTAACTTTTTAAGAATCCCTTGTGCCACTACCTGGCAGTTCTAGTCGCACGAATACACCTACGAATAATTCCTCACACTTACCGGGGATTCGGTCATCCTTAGTTGTCATGTGTTTCACAAAATTCTTCGAAATGCTATTCGATCTTCCGAAAGTCTCAATAGCCTATTGCTCTTGACCTTACTTACCTGCTTGCATTATGGTTATTCCATATGTCTAGCAATATTAATTAAAATCCTTTGTGCTTGTCATTGTGATCTTATTGATTCAACATGTGTGTGAATGCACGCAATCATCAGTTGATCCTTAAAAATTATCTTTCCAGCTCAGACGTCTTTCCAAACATGAGCTGGTTCTCGGCAAATCAAACCTTGATTGATTGTCCATCTAAGTCCATTCAACTTACTTGTATTTGAATGGAGCATCTGATTCTGATACTACACCAACCTGGAAATCATAATTCCTTTGTTATTTAAGCATCGAATTATTCAGATGTTCTATAATCCGATGCCTTGCATTCTTTCTCCCTCTGATTGAATACCGATACTAACATCAGCTCTGTTGTGGACCGCCAGACCCATTGTTGGGTTATTATCCGACACTGTCCTTCATATTCAATAACCTTGCGAGTTCTTCTCCTGATACATAATGCCTTTTGGTAAATTGTATCCTCTTCTTTTGTCAACCATGCTCTACTATCGAGCTGGGGTTATTTATCCTTGGAGTTTGTGGTATATGTTCCTAAGATGCCCTTATGGGTTGAACCTATGCCTTCCCTACTCCGTGTGAACCCGAGAGTTTTCACGAGTCATACTCTTCTGGTGTTTTGCCCGATAAAATTTCAACACTACAACTTCATCGAAAGCGAGAAGTAAATGATAGGTTATGCATTGAAGAAGTGGGAGTCGACCTTGAACTTTGTGTTCATGCCCATGGACACGATGTAGTTCTTATCATGGAAGCTTTTGGTAATAATAATTATCCCCTTGATACAAATTTGTCTTGTATCTGTGATTTGGTCCTTTACTATCGTGGTTCCGACCATATTATTCTCCTTTGGTTTCATTTATCAGACAAGTTAAAGCACTTGTCTTCCACAAATCAATACAGCAGTCCAACCTCTATTATGATCTACCTTCGAGTATTACCCTCTGGTATCTCGAGAATATCACGGAGCTGTGTTGGTTCTTATGAGTCTTCATCAAGTATTGCTTCTCACTGACTTTAGTTCTCCCCGGGTTCTGAGTTGTTTGTCACTCGAGGACACCGATAAGTGAATCTAGTCTGCACTGCGAGTTAATAACTCTTAAAAATTTGTGTTGCTTACGAGTTTGTACTCAATCATGTCATTCCCAACCGATTGGCTACATCATCATCGTCATGCCAAGCTTGACTATGCTACCTAGTCCTTCATCCCGAAACAAAATTCCGATCATGCACTAAACTTATGTCGGGCTTTCGACATCATATTGGTTGGCTTGAAAGGCAACTCTGTTTCTCAGGTTGCGTGTTATCTGTGGTTCCAATAACCTTTCGTTTCGCCATTCCATTTGCTTGATGTCGTCGTTGATTGATTACATCTTCATGAAACCCCTCGACAAAATGTGACGTGATCATCGTCAACATTTTGACTTTTTCCAAGTTGTGAGTTGAATTCATGATGAGAAGTACCATCCTTGCCCTTGGTAATTTGTGTTATCATTGACGACATCCTTGCCTTCCTTCCAAACATAGACTTGGTCTTGTTTTGGTTGAACCTTAAGTTCCTTGCTATCCATCTTGTGGTTTGTTCTATCTTGGAGTATTACCATCATTTTGTCGAGAATGTCATGAGAATTGCGCACGTCTTAAGAATTCTTCATATAGTGATACTTCTTGCCATCACCATTCATTTCTTGGTCCCCGTGTTGTTTCTAATCGGAATACCGACAAGTGAACTCTGATGTGTGACCTCAATACTTCTAGCAACCCTATTGTTTTGAAGTTACTGGATTTTAGTTTCATTCTTAGTGTGTTGGTTGTTGACTCACCATTCTAGCATTGATCGTGGTGCTCGGTCCATATTTTCGAGTGCACTTTTCGATCAATGTTTAATTGTGGATGTTTTCCTCGAGCATACATCATTATATCATTTGGTCTGACCAATGTTAACACCATGTTCACATAATTTTGGAAATCCATCTTATTGAAATCTCGATCAATTGTTGCTGATCCCATCAGCCACATCCTCATCTTCTCCATGGTTCATGATGAACATTTAAACTAGTGTTGGAAACTTTTGAAAGCATTATCTCTATGCCTAGCTCATGGGTTATATGTCTGATAAAAGAAGTGTTTTTCTCTAAGTTCACATGCATTTTTGCCGCCGTGAATATGAGAAAGTTTTGTTTCGCTTCCTCTGGATCATCCCAAATCATTCATGCATGTGCGAAGTATTATATGGTTTGAAGATTTGCTACCTTCACTCCATATGTATTTTCTAGCACAACAAGCCACTGATTTATTTGTTCAAGGAAAAGAAGTTCCTCCATAAGAGCTAATTCGGACTTACACAAGGACTTTGATATCCACGATGATGGTTCCCAACCTTAACTTGGTTGCATTTCGTCGTAAGACTTGCACGTGGTCATGATTGTCTTGGACAATGTGTTCGCGTGTGTCTTGTAATCCAGCTCAATGTTTTAGATGCTCGCTTCCATATTCCATGTACTAAGAATCTTGCAACGTCGTCTCAACGATTTGTGTTGCACCCCTTTCTTTCCCAGGTATCCTGAGTCTGAGATATCCTAACACCAATCAGATATGAATCTCAGGCTGATAAGATGGTTGGAACATTTTTCCAAGAATTATAACATTGGTCGTTATGTAACCTGGTAAGGTGATGTTATGGCTAGCATGCCATGCCGGAGGACCAATTGTTATAGTATCTTGATAAGCAAGATTAGCTTTTCTTCAATGAGAGGAAATTGTATGGCTTACTCTAGAAGTTGTTCCTGATGGATCCTTTGTGTTCCCAAAGTCCGACCTTTACCTGATGACCATGTTGATGCTACCCCGAAGAACGAATGTGGTACTCCGAATGTCAACAGGAACACTGGAAGCGCAATGCTAAAATGTTCTTGATCAATTATTCAAACACTATTGTATGGATAAACATCATGATTCTCCTTGCCCCTTTATCTAAATGGTTATGTACTTGATGTCCTGTCATGTAAACCATGCTCTGTTTGTCCTTGGGAAAGGCATAGTCTAATACTTTTGTATAAAGACATTTTCCTTTCCATTGGTCTAATTAATCTAATAAAAACATTTCCTTTCCATTGGTCCGTTTAACCTTTCTTATAATGTATATAATCTAAGTAGTAATTATTCTCTGCTTAGGTAAACACCTCGTTGTACAACTCTTTCAGTAAGACCCTGTTACTATTGTTGTTAACATTCCCCTAACCGCCGGTGGATGAGAACTTTGCCTATTGGTCCACCTCATTTCAACGAGCAGGAAAAGGGTTCTATTCGTCCCCCGCCCTTGGTACCGACGTTGTTGCCAACATAACTGACATGATATCCTCTGACATGTCTTGCTACCATGACCGTACAAGATGTCACCGCTCTTCCTACTCTTAACCCATATGGTGGGCCCATAACCCATAGTTACACAGGATCGAAACATGACTCTCATGTACATCTTTGATTCCAAAGTATCTTTTGCACTTGGCTTCGTATGTAATTCCCGAGCCACCGTCCAAGGGATGATCTATTCTAGAATCAGACACAATATTTATTTTCGTTGCTCTGAACCCTTTCACCTTCTGATTAGGCATCGAATGATTGCCTACCCGTTTGAAACTTTTGTACTATCACATATTGCTCTCAATGAATCCCCTGAGTTACAACTCAAGAAATAATTCATGTCTTCTTCCCTGAGTTCACCGTCAGATGCCCAACTTTGTGGAGATACGTTCTTCCAGAGTTTTCCCTCTTATCGCATTCGTAGGATGATGAAGATTCCGAAGAAAGGATGGCGACTTCATCAGGATGACCTGAAACATAGAATTGAAGACATCAACGAAGGGGATCAACTTCTTCGAGAAGAGCAACCAAGAATGAGAAGATTCGTTAGAATTTTGTAACCAATACTTCCCCCCTACTCCACCTCTTAAATCTCGGGACGAGATTTCTTGTAGTGGAGGAGATTTGTAACACCCCCAGTGTCATGCTACAGTGACCTCACACTAATGGTACCATGTCATCAAGTTTAACTAAGCCAAATTGCCACTTGTTAAAAAATCAAAGCCAATTTCAAATTTGAAATAAGGTCAAATTATCATTTCTTCAAACCTAGAAACAAAAATGTATGTTGGGTTGCAAATAATCACAAAGTAATTTTCAGATAAGAACCAACATACTTTGAATATTTAAATTCCATTAACCGATTTAAAACTGAGCAAACAACCTTAATATGAGCCTTTTAAAATTAAATAAATATTTAAATACTTCAAAATAAATTGAAACTTGTCTTGCTAGCTCAACATGTTTGCTAAATATTTATGTGCCACATTTCATAGTCAACTAAATTCATTTAAGAGCTACAGAAATACAAAGTTGAGACAGAAAATAGAAAGAAGAAAAAAGAAAAGAAAAAGGACAAGACCCACTATGCACTTGGGCCGTCAGTGCACAGTGCGGCCTGGCCCATCCCACCCCAGGTCGTCCCCTTCCTCTGTTCATAGAGGTGGGGTGGACGCCGTGCGGCCCTTCATTGCCAGGATGTCCACATGCCGGCCATCCGTCCCCTTCCCGACGTCTACTAGGTCGCCCTCGACCCCTGGCGGAACCCTAGCCCCCCCTTTCGTCCACTCCCCCTTGCCATTCTCCCCCTTGCCTTGATCCCTTATTTCCCATGCCCTCCCGAACGCAGCCATCGTCGTCGCCTCGTCGCCCGCGTGGCCACCGTCGTCCCCGCGCTGAGCTATGGCGTCCAGAAGAACTGATGTGGCCATCTTCATCGTCTGCGCCCTAAAGATCGAGCCGGAGGGCTCCAAACCGTTGGATCCGCATCATCTTCTTCCTCGGGCCCCGCCGGCAATCATCTTTGATCCCCTCCGCCTTGCAGCTCCTAAGCCTTCGCCGAGCCCTCTTGCGCCTCCCCGGTGAGCACCTACTCTTTCCCCCCTCTCTGCGCCGTCACCCCCATCTCCTAGCTCGCTTCGCCATGGATGCCGAAGCTCGCCACCGCTAGTAGCATTGCCGCCGCGCACAAAGTTGCTGCCGCTCGCGTCCGAGCACTGCGTCGTGCTCGACACCTCTCTAGCAAGCCAACGCGTCCCTCCGTTCGCCTTGCTATGCCCCTTGTGCTCGATTCCATCGAGCTCCGGTTCTGGCCGGCGCTGCCGTCGATGCCCTGCTTAGCTACGGCCACCCCCGCTTGTGTAGCTGCCACAGATCGAAGCGGCGCATCACCAGCAGCCGAACGCACTACTCCGTGCCTCAAACCGAGCCCCCTAGCTAAATCCCGGCGGCCTCCCGTGCCCTCCGCCGTGTTTCGATGTTGCCGGCGGCTAAACACCGGTGGTCCGACGTGTCCGCCGTTAGTTTAATCCTAACCATGCTCTGTGCCACTGACCGGTGGGCCCCCACACGCTAATTAGTACTCCCTCCTTTATTATTTACTCTGCGTATTAGCTTTGTTCAAAGTCAAGCGTTGTGAGCTTTGACTTATAGACAAAAATATTAACATATACAATAACAAATATATATCATTAGATTCCTTATTGAATGTATTTTCACATCATATAGATTTGTTATGATAACTATTTATATTTTTTTCTATAAATTTGGTCAAACTTTACGAAGTCTGACTTCACTCAACTCTAATATGCAGAGTAAATAAAAACGGAGGGAGTAGTGGTTAACTTAACTGACTAATTAAATAACCCAATAGTCACTAATAGTCGGGCCCCACGCCCTTAATTAACCCTCGTTTTATTTAACCCTTAGATTAGGCCCTCTGTCACATACACATGGGGCTCTACCACTGTTCCAGTGGATAGGGCCGGCCCAGTCACCTTGCTGAGTTAGCACGGGCCCCACCAGTCTGTCTCTGCTGTGTTAATTGACCCAGTCAACTGGGCCCACTGTCAGCCTCTGTGCTGAACAGCTAGGTACAGTTTTGGGTGCATTTAGTATTTTAGCCTTTATTTTCGAATTAATAATAATTCCATAAAATCCAAAAAATCATTAACTCTCTGAAAAAACATATAAAATATACCGTAACTCGAATGAAAATAATTTATATATGAATGTTGCTCAGAAAAATATAAAGAATCCGAATATGCTATCCGTTCATCTGTCACATGCCTCTAACATGATGAACATGGAACCATCCCCTCCGGATCGTCTGTCCGATAAATGCCTATGACCCGAGAAATATCCACACATATTTTCCTGCTCCGTCTGTAACGCGTAGCACTGCACTAGGTCACCCCTACCACAACATATTGCCATGTCATGCATTGTGATGCATTTGTTTGCTTTATATTTATTGTTTCTCCCCCCTCTTCTCTCCGGTAGACACCGAGACTGGCGCTGCTGCCGTGTACGACTACGCTCCTAACGTCCAGCCCCTTTCAGCAGAGTTTCCAGGCAAGCAAAACCCCTTGATCATTCCTATATTGCCCATTCCTTCTCTCTCATGCTTGCATTAGATTTTGCTACTGTTGTTGATAGCTCCAATTCTGATGCATAGACTGCTTTTGTAACCTATTGTTGTACCTTACCTTTTATCCTATATGCTTAGTATAGGTTGCTTAGTGATCCATCAGTGAGCCCTCCCCCTTGTCCTTGTTGCCCCGCTTTATTACCGGAAGATTCGATCCAAGGGATCGACGTGTCAAGACTGACACATCACCGCACACACCCCTTAGTTGTACGACTCTACAGAGCTACTATCGAGTGCCGAGGGTGATACCTCCTACCTCACTCCTAATGATATCTCTGTAGCGTAGCTAGTCGGTTGTGGGTTACCGAGGGTGATTCCTCTTTCACCACCTCCGATGATGCCTCTGTCGTGCAGCCCCTCAAGTGTGAACCTATCGAGGGTGATGTCTCCAAGTTCACCTTGATGATTACATTGAGTGGGAATCCATCGAGGGTGATTCCTCGGATTCCCCCTTGATGACAAGGACACACTGTTACCTTTACCTGTTACCCCTTTACTAATGTAGTGGGACTGAAGGGACAGGCGGTACCACCCCGGTTGAGGTGGACCTGAGTTCCCAACACTCTCTTGTGAGTCGGGTTGACCTGGAGGGTACCCGCGAGATAATTACGAGGCACGGTTGGGCATTCTTTGCCCTTGCCGTAAGTCCTCAAGATGGGGCGACAGGATCACTGATCGTTTCCACGAGCTCCCAAGACACTAACGGGTTTGGATATGTGATATGGGTAGGCCTCTTGCCTTTTCACACTGAGCACCATGCGGGAATAAGTATGGGCACTCTGCGTCATACATTCGCTCGAAAGCTCTTCAGACGTCACAGTTGAGCGGCACCCGCCCGGGTGGCCCACGTAAGCACCTGCTTTGTATAAAGAGGTAGATAGGACTGATCCCGACCATCCTCGTAACGCGCAGGAGTGCAAAGGGCGATGGGCCCAAGACCCCTGAGCGCTTAGGACTTAGACCGGCGTGCTGACCTCTCTGTTGAGCCTAGGTAGGACTATGGCGTGTTGATAAGCCGAGGCCAGACATGACTCGAGTAAGTATGTCCGTCCAGAGTTACTCGAGCATGTTGGGTAAGTTTGTGCACCCCTCCAGGGAAGTATATCTATTCGAATAGCCATGTCGACGGTAACGGACGCTCGAAGTTGTGTCCCGATCTATACAATAAGAACTGGATATTGGAGACATTAAATGGATATGATGGCTTCAAGATTGCTTTCTCGCAGGGAGTCGAGGAAGGATCTCTGGGCGATACTACAACATACATATTACTTATAACATGCTAATCTGTACTCTTCTAATGCTGCAAGACGATGCAAGATGCTAGTCTTCAATAGGCCAGGCTTTCCCTTCTCTTCTGGCATTTCTGCAGTCCGGTCCAAAGATATAGCCCCATTCCTTTGATACTGATGCATACTTAGCATAGATCTGATGTAAGTCTTGCGAGTACTTTGGATGAGTACTCACCGTTGCTTTGCTCCCCTTTTCCCCTTGATATGATTTCTACGATCAGATGACGGAGCCCAGGAGCCAACTGATCCCGTTGACAACTACTACTACCACGATGGAGACTACTACTACGTAGAGGCCGCCGACGACCAGGAGTAGTTAGGAGGCTCCCAGGTAGGAGGCCTTGCCTTTTCGATCCATGATGATGTTTGTGTTATCCTTATTAAGGCAAAGTTGTTTACTTATGTCTGTACTCAGATGTTGTTGCTTGCGCTGACTCGTTTGTATTCGAGCTTATGTATTCAAGCCCTCGAGGCCCCTGGCTTGTAATATAAAGCTTGTATGACTTTAATTTGTGTCTAGAGTTGTGTTGTCATCTCTTCCCGTGAGTCTTTGATCTTGATCATGTGCTTTTGTGTGCATGATTAGCGTATGATCAAGGCGGGGGCGTCACGGCAACTACGACCCGCACTCAACTACGGTCGCATACGGAACAGGGAAGTGGGCCGCGACGTCAACCTACGACGTCTATATGGTCGACACCCTTAAGGAGGGATCCGGCGAGAAGCCTAAGGGGAGCTCCAAACACCATCGTCAGAAGAGAAAGCAAAGGGGCACCAGCGGAAGTAATAATAAAACAAACGCCACTGATGATGATGCTAGCCCCAAAACAGGCGAGAACGAGCAGATCGAACCCGCAAAGCAGAACGGACCCTTGAACATGCCCATCGAGGAAAAACCCAAAGAAAAGGAGGGTTCTGATAACGGGACAGATGGTGACTACATGCCTGATGTCACGCCAAAGATGCGGTCCTATCCCTATTAAGGCACGAGGCCTCGACGGGGATAGAAGCGCATCTCGTCGTTTCGCAAGTACAGTAAAACATTGCATACATGTAGGAAGAGATGAGTATATGAGTTGGCTTACACTCGCCACAAGCTATCTTACAAGTCCACACAAATTATTCATACATCATTCAGAAGACAGGGTGCGGCTACGGACGAAAACAAACGATAAAAGAAGCAATGATAAACTGTCTTGCTATCCCAGGATCACCACCACAAAGCTCCCTACTCGGCTGGATACGTAACATACACACGCCTACTTTCTTCATCGTACTCCCACTCGAGCTGAGTCACATCATCTGGCACGTTCTCGTCAACACCTGCACCTGTATTGTTGTAATCTGTGAGCCACAGGGACTCAACAATCTCATAACCCGGGTACCGAAACTATGTAAGCCATTTGGTGAGGAATTGGTTAAGTGGTGAGGCTGCAGCAAGCACTAAGCATGTATTTGGTGGCTAGCTTATGAGAACATGAATGTAAATATGGTGGCCTACGTAAGACGGTCGTGAACTAGCATGATCACTAAGTGATCCTGAACACCTACTTACGTCAAACATAACCCCACCGTGTTCTCTCTCGGTTCATGTTCACGAGCAGAGACAGTCACGGTTATGCACACAGTAGGTGTATTTTATTGATTTTACTTCAAGTTTACTATTTCCGGGTGTTAAACAAATTTCCAAGTTGCCACGTAACCGCGGGCACGGCTTTCCGAAAGATTTAACCCTGCAGGGGTGCTCCAACTCATCCATCACAAACTAACCACACGCCGCGGCAACAACCTCGACCACGAATCTCGTGATCTTCCTAGGCAATTCCACTAGAAAACCGCAACCTCGAGATAGCCCGAAGAAAAATCAGAATTCCTCGCGCAAGACATTCGAGAAAGGTAAAACAAGTCCAGCAAGACCGCCCGACTTGTCGACGAACCCGATAGGAGCCGCGTATCTCGTTCTCAGGACACGACCGGATGAGCGCAACGTACGGTGGCCTGATAGACATCTCCCGAGCTGCCCCGGGTTGGCCCCGCACACGACTCTAGTTTGGACCAACACTCATGAGGAGCACTCGCCCGGGTTGTTGATTAATTATCCACGGGGTAGCTATGCCCTATGCAATTTTTATTAAGTTGTTTAGCAAATGTAGTACCAAAGTTGGGTCTTGCCAGACAAGTTTTAATCTAAAACGAATGGTCAAGGGGGTCCCCATAACAACCCCGAGCATGTTAGGAGCGCAAAATATGGAATATAACACTGGTACTCAGAACTAGTGCGGCAAAAGCGGAACAAAACACTGAGCAAAAGGCCAAGCCTTCCACCGTTGCCAGATATATATGTGCATTAATTTAAATAACAGTAAATAGAGTGATATATCCAAAATATCCATGTTGACACATGGAAATCTTGCACCTGCAACTAGCAACGCTATAAGATAAGGGCTGAGCAGCGGTAACATAGCCAATCAATGTTTGCTAGGTAGTGGAGGGGTTAGAGGCTTTCGTGGCAATTTAGGAGGCTGACAGTTTAAGTGGTAGGTAATGAATCATAACGGTAAAAGCGAGACATCTAGCAAGGCAAAAATAGTGTCGGGATCCGGGTATGATCATCTTGCCTGTTGGTTCTTCAGAGGGACAAAGAGCTGGGTCCTCGTAGTTGTACTCTCCGGGATCCTCGTACTCAGGCTCAACACTCGCGTCTACCCAAAGAGAAACAACACCAAATAAACATACAAACAAGGTGCAATGCACAAACAAGATGATGCATGACCAATTTGAAGTATTTAGTATGCAACCCTATGCTAGTCATGTTTCTCATGCAATTATTAAGTTATTTAGTATTCTGGACAGAACCTCATGTTTAGTTGTTTTTAACATGCATGGACATGGAAAATATGGATGCATCATGCAAAATCGATGCAAATGCATATGTAGAACGTTGCAAACGGAGTAACGTAGCTCACGGTACACTCACGGCAAGGTACGAATGTTAACGGAGGCAAAACACAAGATGAGTGAGGCTATGGGCTATTCCTTGGTATTCCAAGAATGCCACTGGATTGGAAATGAAAATCTAGCAATAATAGACCTAAATATCATGCAAAAACAATGGAGTATAGCTCCCACAAGTCACAAAACAATTCTACACACAATCTGTCCACAAACAGCAACATGTCAACTTGCCACACACATATCGAGAGCTACAGAAAGTTTTAATTCACAACCAAGGCATGGGCATGAAGTACACAGCAAGCCTAAAAAATCATCTATCTACAGCAACATGAAAGGAAGCATGGATCAATGGCAATGAAGCTCACAAGATGGCATGTTGAATCAGTTTTTAGGGACTTAGTGAAAATTCCAGTTTTATAGAATCTGAGTTAACATGACAGCAACTTGACAGCAACTTTTTTATATGCTACAGGTACTTTCATGGCATGAAAACTAACAGGGTGTTAGAGGGCAACAACTACTACAAAACACTAGCACTGAGCATGAGCTAAAACATCACAGATCACTTGGTAGCATCCCCTAAACATGGCATGAAGATAACTACAGATTCTCAGACTTGTTACTCCGTATGACGGAGAGGTATCTCGGGGACCACTCAGTAATACAACATCACAACAAGCCTTGAAAGCAATGTGACTAAAGTGTTAGCCACGGGATCTTGTATTACGGAACGAGTAAAGAGACTTGCCGGTAACGAGATTGAACTAGGTATAGAGATACCGACGATCGAATCTCGGGCAAGTAACATACCGAAGAACAAAGGGAACAGCGTACGGGATTAACTGAATCCTTGACATAGAGGTTCAACCGATAAAGATCTTCATAGAATATGTAGGAACCAATATAGGCATCCAGGCCCCGCTATTGGTTATTGACCGTAGAGGTGTCTCGGTCATGTCTACATAGTTCTCGAACCCACAGGGTCTGCACACTTAAGGTTAGGTGACATTTCGGTATAGTTGAGTTATGTATGTTGGTGACCGAAGGTTGTTCGGAGTCCCGGATGAGATCCCGGACATCACGAGGAGCTCCGGAATGGTCCGGAGGTAAAGATTGATATATAGGAAGTCCCGTTTTGGTCACCGGAAAAGTTTCGGGTACTTCGGTAGTGTACCGGGAGTGCCGGGAGGGTACCGGGGGACCATCGGGAGGGGCCTCTTGCCCCAAAGGGCCTCATGGGCTGTGGGAGGAGGTAAACCATCCCCTAGTGGGCTGGCCAAACCCCCCCCCAACAAGGCCCATGCGGCGAGGGGTGGGAAAGTCCAAGTGGAGGAAAGGAAAACCAAGTGGGGGAGGAATCCTACTCCTAGTAGGATTGGAGTTGGACTCCTCCACCTCCCCACTTCGGCCGACCCTAGGGGAGGATCCCTAGGGTGCCGGCCCCTCCCCTCCCTCCTATATATACTAGAGGGGAGAAAGGGCAGCAGCACAAGAAACCCTAGCCACGGTGCAGCCCTCTCTCCCCGATAGATCAAATCCTCTAGTTTCAGCGGCGCTTAGGTGAAGCCCTGCTGGAATAGTTCCACCACCACCGCCGCCACGCCGTCGCGCTGCCGGAGAACTCATCTACCTCTCCGCTCCCTCTTGCGGATCAAGAAAGCGGAGATCGTCATCGAGCTGTACGTGTGTTGAACACGGAGGTGCCGTCCGTTCGGCACTAGATTGGAAGAAGCCTGATTGGATCGCGAGACGGCTTGCGATTTGGATCGCGAAGACGTTCGACTACATCAACCGCGTTTCTTAACGCTTCCCGCTTAGCGATCTACAAGGGTATGTAGATTCTCTCTCCCTCTCATAGATGCTCATCACCATGGATAGATCTTGCGTGTGCGTAGGAAATTTTTTGTTTCCCATGCAACGTTCCCCAACAGTGGTATCAGAGCTAGGTCTATGTGTAGATGAGATCACGAGTAGAACAGGAGTTTGTGGGCGTTGATGCTCAGATTGCTTCCTTCCTTGGTCTTTTCTTGATTCAGCGGTATTGTGGGATGAAGCAGCCCGGACCAACATTACTCGTACGCTTACGAGAGACCGGTTCCATCAACTGACATGTGACTTTGTTGCATAAAGATGGCTGGCGGGTGTCTGTCTCTCCCACTTTAGTTGGATCGGATTCGACAAAGGCGGTCCTTGAGAAGGTTGAATAGCAATTTGTGTATCACCGTTGTGGTGTTTGCATAGGTAAGAATAGTTCTTGCTAGATATCCGTAGCAGCCACGTAAAACATGCAACAACAATTAGAGGACGTCTAACTTGTTTTTGTAGGGTATGTTGTGATGTGATATGGCCAATTACATGATGAGATATATGTGATGTATGAGATGATCATGTATTGTATAGAATATCACGACTTGCATGTCGATGAGTACGGCAACCGGCAGGAGCCATAGGGTTGTCTTTAATTAATTTTCGCCGTTTTTGCTTTACTTTATCGCTATGAGTTAGCAATAGTCATAGAAGCAACAGTTGCCGCGACAACCTCATGGCGACACGTTGATGGAGATCAAGATTATGGAGATCATGGTGTCATGCCGGTGACGATGGAGATCATGCCGGTGCTTTGGTGATGAAGATCAAAAGCACAAGTTCATGGCCATATCATGTCACTTACGATTTGCATGTGATGTTAATCCTTTTATGCATCTTATTTTTCTTAGGACGACGGTAGCATTATAAGGTGATCCCTCACTAAAATTTCAAGATAAAATTGTGTTCTCCCCGAGTGTGCACCGTTGCGAAAGTTCATCGTTTCGAGACACCACGTGATGATCAAGTGTGATAGACTCTACGTTCGCATACAACGGGTGCAAGCCAGTGTTGCACGTGCTGAACACTCGGGTTAAACTTGATGAGCCTAGCATGTACAGACATGGCCTCGGAACACAAGAGACCGAAAGGTCGAACATGAGTCATATAGTAGATATGATCAACATGAAGATGTTCACCGTTGAAACCACCTCAACTCACGTGATGATCGGACTTGAGTTGGTGAATTTGGATCATGTGACACTCGAATGACCAGAGGGATGTCAATTTGAGTGGGAGTTTTTAAGTAATATGATTAACTAAACTCATTATCATGAATATAGTCAAAATGTCTTTGCAAATTATGTTGTAGATTACTAGCTCACGCTGTAGCTCCCTTGAATTTTTATATGTTCCTAGAGAAATAGAGTTGAAAGATGATGGTAGCAATAATGCGGACTGGGTTTGTGATCTGAGGATTGTCCTCATTGCTGCACAGAAGGCTTATGTCCTTAATGCACCGCTCGGTGCGCCACCCCCTCAAGCGTCGTCTGTAGATGTTGTGAACATCTGACAGGCACGTTGTGATGACTACTTGATAGTTCAGTGCGTCATGCATTACGGCTTAGAATTGAGGCTCCAAAACGTTTTGAATGTCACGGAACATATGAGATGTTCTAAGAGCTGAAATTGGGATCTCAGGCTCGTGCCCGTGTTGAGAGAAATGAGACCTCCAACAAGATTCTTTGCCTGCAAGATGAAGGAGAATAGCTCAATCGGTGAGCATGTGCTCAGATTGTCTGGGTGCTACAATCGCTTGAATCGAGTGGGAGTTGATCTTCCAGATAAGATAGTGATTGATATAGTTCTCCAAGTCACTGTCACTAAGCTACTAGAGCTTCGTGATGAACTATAAAATGCCAGGGATGGAAATAATGATCCCTGAGCTATTCGCGATGTTTGACACCGCGAAGGTAGAAATCAAGAAGGAGCATCAAGTGTTGATGGTTAGTGAAACCACTAGTTTCGAGAAAGGCAAGGGTAAGGAGGGAAACTTCATGGATGGCAAGTCAGTTGCTGCTCCAGTGAAGAAACCCAAGGTTGAACCCAAACCCGAGACTAAGTGCTTCTATTATGAGGAGAACGGTCGCTGAAGCGGAACAACCCTAGATACTTGGTAGATAAGAAGGCTGGCAACGTCGACAGAAGTATATTTGATATACGTGTTATTGATGTGTACCTTACTAGTACTCCTAGTAGAACTTGGGTATTGGATACCGGTTCGGTTGCTAAATGTTAGTAACTCGAAATAAAAGCTACGGAATAAACGGAGGCTAGCTAAGGGTGAGGTGACGATGAGTGTTGGAAGTGTTTCCAAGGTTGATGTGATCACCATCGCACGCTCTCTCTACCTTCGGGATTAGTGATAAACCTAAATAGATGTTATTTGGTGTTTGCGTTGAGCATGAACGTGATTAGATAATGTTTATTGCAATACGGTTATTCATTTAAGTTAGAGAATAATGGTTATTCTGTTTACATGAATAATACCTTCATTGGTCATGCACCCAATGAGAATGGTTTATTGAATCTTGATCGTAGTGATACACATGTTCATAATATTGATGCCAAAAGATACAAAGTTAATAATGATAGTACCACATACTTGTGGCACTGCCACTAAATGTCATATTGGTGTAAAACGCATGAAGAAACTCCATGCTGATGGATCTTTGGACTCATTCGATTTTGAATCGGTTGAGACATGCGGACCATGCCTCATGGGCAAGATGACTAAGACCCCGTTTTCCGGTATGATGGAGCGGGCAAGTAACTTACTGGAAATGATACATGTTGATGTATTCGGTCCAATGAGTGTTGTAGCGTGCGGTGGATATCGATATTTTCCTACCTTCACAGATGATTTGAGTAGATATGGGGATATTTACTTAATGAAACACAAGTCTGAAATGTTTGAAAAGTTCAAACAAAATCAGAGTGAAGTTTGAGATCATCGTGACAAGAAGATAAAATGTCTGCAATATGATCGTGGAGGTGAATATCTGAGTTACGAGTTTGGTATACAACTTAAAGACAATGTGGAAGTTGTTTCACAACTCACGCCACCTGGAACACCATAGTGTGATGGTGTGCCCGAATGTCGTAGTCGTGCTCTATTGGATATGGTACGTACTATGATGTCTCTTATCGATTTGCCACTATCATTTTGGGGTTTTTCATTAGAGACAACTACATTCACTTTAAATAGGGCACCATCTAAGTCCGTTGAGATGACACCGTATGAATTTTGGTTTGACAGAAACCTAAGCTGTCATTTCTCAGAGTTTGGGATTACGACGCTTATGTCTGATAAGCTCGATCCCAAAGCGGAAAGGTGCATCTTCATAGGATACCCCAAGGAAACAGTCGGGTATACCTTCTATCTTAGATCCAAGGGCAAAGTATTTGTTGCTAAAAATGGGTCCTTTCTCGAGAAAGAGTTTCTCTCGAAAGAATTAAGTGGGAGGAAGATAGAACTTGATGAGGTTGTTGAACCTTTGTTTCAAGCACAGAGTTGCGCAACGCAGAAAGTTGTTTCTATGGAGCCTACGTTAGTTGAAGAGGAAGTTAATGATGATGATCATAAAGCTTCGGATCAAGTTACTATCGAACCTCGTAGGTCGACAAGGACGCGTACTGCTCCGGAGTGGAATGGCAACCCTGTCTTAGAGGTCATGTTGTTGGACAACGATGAACCTACGAGCTATGGAGAAGCGATGATGGGACAGATTCCGAGAAATGGTTAGAGGCCATGAAATCCGAGATGGGATCCATGTATGAAAACAAAGTATGGGCTTTGGAAGTATTACCTGAAGGGCGAAAGGCCATTCAGAACAAATGGATCTTTAAAAGGAAGACGAACGCGGACGGTAATGTCACCGTCTATAAAGCTCGACTTGTGGCAAAGGGTTTTTCACAAGTTCAAGGAGTTGACTACGATGAGACTTTCTCACCCGTAGCGATGCTAAAGTCTGTTGGAATTATGTTAGCAGTTGCTGCATTTTTCGATTATGAAATCTGGCAGATGGATGTCAAAACATCGTTTCCTTAACGGTTCCCTTGAGGAAAGGTTGTATGTGATACAACCAGAAGGTTTTGTCAGTCCTAGGGATGCTAAAATGTATGCAAGCTCCAGCAATCCTTCTATGGACTGGAGCAAGCATCTCGGAGTTGGAATATATGCTTTGATGAGATGATCAAAGTTTTTGGGTCTATAAAAAGTTTATGAGAAACTTGTATTTACAATAAAGTGAGTGGGAGCACTATAGAATTTCTGATAAGTATATGTGGATGACATATTGTTGATTGGAAGTGATGTAGAATTTCTGGAAAGCATAAAGGGTTGTTTGAAAAGGAGTTTTTCAAAGGAAAACCTGGAATGAAGCTACTTAAATATTGGGCATCAGGATCTATAGAGATAGATCAAGACGTCTGATAAAACTTACAATGAGTACATACCTTGGCAAGATTTTGAAAGAGTTCAAAATGGATCAGTCAAAGAAAGAGTTCTTGACTGATTTGTAAGGTGTGGAGTTGAGTGAGACTCAAAGCTTGACCACGGCAGAAGAAAGAGAAAGGACGAAGGTCATCCCCTATGCCTTATCCATAGGCCCTGTATAGTATGCCAGGCTGTGTACCGTACCTGGTGTGTGCCTTGCCATGAGTCTGTCAAGGGGTACAAGAGTGGTCCAGGAGTGGATCACTAGATAGCGGTCAAGATTATCCATAGAACTAGAGGACTAAGGAAATGTTTCTCAATTATGGAGGTGATAAAGAGTTCGTCGTAAAGGGTTACGTCGATGCAAGCTTTGACACCTATCCGGACGACTCTGAGTAGCAGTCCGGATACGTATAGTGGAGCAGTCATTTGGCATAGATCCAAGTGGAGCATGGTAGCATCTGCAGAATGACATATAGATTTGCAAAGAACACACGGATCTGAATGTTGCAGACCGTTGACTAGAACCTCTCACATGCAAAACATGATCGAACCCCAGAACTCATTGGGTGTTAGATTCATTACAATGTAAATCACATAGTGATGTGAGCTAGATTATTGACTCTAGTGCAAGTGGGAGACTGTTGGAAATATGCCCTAGAGGCAATAATAAATTGGTTATTATTATATTTCCTTGTTCGTGATAATCGTTTATTATCCATGCTATAATTGTATTGATTGGAAACTCAAATACATGTGTGGGTACATAGACAACACTGTGTCCCTAGTATGCCTCTAGTAAACTAGCTCGTTGATCAAAGATTGTCAAGGTTTCCTGGCCATAGACATGAGATGTCATTTGATAACGGGATCACATCATTAGGAGAATGATGTGATGGACAAGACCCAAACTATGAACATAGCATATGATCGTGTCAGTTTATTGCTATTGTTTTCTGCATGTCAAGTATCTATTCCTATGACCATGAGATCATGCAACTCACTAACACCGGAGGAATACCTTGTGTGTATCAAACGTCGCAACGTAACTGGGTGACTATAAAGATGCTCTACAGGTATCTCCGAGGGTGTCTGTTGAGTTGGCATGGATCAAGACTGGGATTTGTTACTCCGTATGATGGAGAGGTATCTCGGGGCCCACTCGGTAATACAACATCACAACAAGCCTTGCAAGCAATGTGACTAAAGTGTTAGCCACGGGATCTTGTATTACGGAACGAGTAAAGAGACTTGCCGGTAACGAGATTGAACGAGGTAGAGAGATACCGACGATCGAATCTCGGGCAAGTAACATACCGAAGAACAAAGGGAACGGCGTACAGGATTAACTGAATCCTTGACATAGAGGTTCAACCGATAAAGATCTTCGTAGAATATGTAGGAACCAATATGGGCATCCAAGTCCAGCTATTGGTTATTGACCGTAGAGGTGTCTCGGTCATGTCTACATAGTTTTCGAACCCGCAGGGTCTGCACACTTAAGGTTAGGTGACGTTTTGGTATAGTTGAGTTATGTATGTTGGTGACCGAAGGTTGTTCGGAGTCCCGGATGAGATCCCGGACGTCACGAGGAGCTCCGGAATGGTCCGGAGGTAAAGATTGATATATAGGAAGTCCCGTTTTGGTCACCGGAAAAGTTCCGGGGTACTTCGGTACTGTACCGTGAGTGTCGGGAGGTTACCGGGGGACCATCGGGAGGGGCCTCTCGCCCCAAAGGGCCTCATGGGCTGTGGGAGGAGGTAAACCAGCCCCTAGTGGGCTGGCCGAACCCCCCCAACAAGGCCCATGCAGCTAGGGGTGGGAAAGTCCAAGTGGAGGAAAGGAAAACCAAGTGGGGGAGGAATCCTACTCCTAGTAGGATTGGAGTTGGACTCCTCCTCCTCCCCACTTCGGCCGACCCTAGGGGAGGATCCCTAGGGCGCCGGCCCCTCCCCTCCCTCCTATATATACTAGAGAGGAGAGAGGGCAGCAGCACAAGAAACCCTAGCCACGGTGCAGCCCTCTCTCCTCGATAGATCAAATCCTCTAGTTTCAGCGGCGCTTAGGCGAAGCCCTGCTGGAATAGTTTCACCACCACCGCCGTCGCGCCGTCGCGCTGCCGAAGAACTCATCTACCTCTCCGCTCCCTCTTGCTGGATCAAGAAGGCGGAGATCGTCATCGAGCTGTACGTGTGTTGAACGCGGAGGTGCCGTCCGTTCGGCACTAGATTGGAAGAACCGTGATTGGATCGCGGGACGGATCGTGATTGAATCACGAGACGGATCGTGATGGGATCGTGGGACGGCTTGCGATTTGGATCGCGAAGACGTTCGACTACATCAACTGCGTTTCTTCCCGCTTCCCGCTTAGCGATCTACAAGGGTATGTAGATTCTCTCTCCCTCTCGTAGATGCTCATCACCATGGATAGATCTTGCGTGTGCGTAGGAAATTTTGTGTTTCCCATGGAACGTTCCCCAACACACTAAACCACAAGATTATCATGGCAAGGAAAAATACCAGGGCCTAGTGCCCACAAAACACTACCACTTCCTTGTAGGCAAGTTCATCATAGCATGCATGAATTAATTCATACAAAAATACCAAAATGCCACCTCGTGACAAAATAACATATCTACCAAGTTGCTCAAATGACAGAAACAATGCAACCATTGGATTCCTGGGATTTTTCTACCCCAAATCCATATGTCACATGCCTATATTTCTGTTCATAAAACTCACAACATTGCATTTGGAAAATGACAATGCCACTTATAGTCACTTATATGCCAAAATTGGCATGTCCTAGGATATGGCCAGATCAGGAAAAAGACAAAACAGGGATATTTCCTTAAAAGGAAATACTCACAGTAACCCAGAAAACAATTAAAACAAAAATGCAAAAAAAGGGGCCTACCTGGCAGTGAGCCAGGGACCCTGTGTGCATGGCATGTGGGACCGGACCCACTCATGAGGCTCGGGGGAAATAATAGGAAAAAAGGGGGGCAGTGGGTTTCGAACCCACGAGCTGCTGGTTGGGGCGTGGCGCGGCGACCACTGGGCTAGGAGGGGGGTTTCAGTTAGATGGGGGCGCGGTACTACCTAGCCTATCCCCAGCGGGAGGCTGGGTCTTCTTCTACCTCGCGCGGGCAGAAGGTTACGCGGCAGCGGCGGCCACCACCGGCGACCAAAGGAGGTGGCGATCACCGAAGGGCATGCGGGATCCCTAGGGGGTCCCATTCCCGGGGCTAGAGGGGATCTACGCGCTGGGGGGGATGAGGTGCTCGAGCTCGAGCTGGAGGTCCTACTCAGGCATGGCGCTGCGGCGCGCAACAGAGGCGAGGCAAGGCAGGGAGCAGTGGGAGCGCGCGAGCTGCAGAGGTAAACTACGCAGCCAAGAGGCGCAAGGACACCCGCGGAACAACACCACAACAGCACTCACATATGAAAAAAATTGCACCTTGACCAGAGCATCGGGAGCGCGGTCTTGGCACGAACAGATCTACGCGCACACTAGGCTAACTACGAGCGGGCGAGGGGGAATGGAAGGAGGGGATATACCTCCCTACCTAGGGCAAGGAGAGGAGACGCGGGGCATGACGAGGCGATGGAGAGGAGGAGACGAACTCCGGCACAAATCTGAACCGAAACGAAGAGGAAGGATACCGGGCGACGATGGCGACTGGATCGCCTTGGCGCTCCCTCAAGCTGTCGAGGAAGAAGAGGCTCCCCGGGGCGACGTTCCCACGGCACCGGAGCGCGACTAGGGGCTGCAGAAGGATCACCCCGCCCGCGAGCTGAGGCTCGGCCGGAGCATCGGGAGCATGACGACGGCGAGGAGCGTTGCTACCTTAACTGGCGGCGGCGAGGCGAGGAGGAGGGAGGAATGGAGAGAGGGGAACTAGGGCTACGCGGGGGACACGCTAAATAGAGCTCTAGGGCGCCGGACGGCCGTCAAATCCGTCGAGCGCCGACGTGGCTCCTCTGGATGGAGTGCAGTACAGAGGAGGACGACAATGTTCGCACGAGGGGCTTGGTTGGGCTGCTACTGGGCTACGGGAGGTTAAGGCCCAGGTGGGCTCTGCTCCTCTCTCTCTCTCTCTCTCTCTCAGAAAACCTTTCTTTTTCTTTTAAACCGAGAGAAAAAAAATCACATAGAAAGAGAGAGATGTTTAGATAAAGAAATAAAAATACTTTTGAACTCACCAAAATATACCCTATTTAATAAAAATAGATTGGCTATTTTTTGGACAGTTAAATAATTCACTTATAATATGTAATTGGAGCCTGTTTTGCAAAGATTTGAAAATGACAAAGCATAAAACATGGTTGAGAGTAGACTAACAAATCTTAATAGAATATTTATAAAGAGAGCAGCATTTTATTTGAGACAAAAACAAACATACGAAAACACCACATGTTAGAATTTGAACAAGGAGAGATGGAGGCATAGTTCTTTAGGAAATCATAGAGAGGGTTTTGCACAAGGAGCACCACTTGGTTGGCAAGCACGCATAACCACAACACCCACTCACACAACAACATCACATAAGCAAGGCATGATGCAAATGATGAATGGTGGTATGATGCCATGATGCAATAAATGACATGAGCAAAATATTAATATTCAAACCACATATGGCAAAAACATGGATGGTTCACATGAGATATATATTACAAGATGGCAAGGATGCACTTGGGCTGTTACAACTCTCCCCCACTACATGAGGATCTCGTCCCGAGATCTAGGAACAGAAGAATTCGGGAAATTCGGAACGGAGATGGTCCTCTCGTTCCCAAGTGGCTTCTTTGTCGGAGTGATGTGACCACTTCACCTTAAGAAACTTGATTGATTTGTTGCGAGTCTTACGCTCAGTTTCGTCAAGGATAGCAACTGGATGCTCATGATAGGATAGGTCTGCTTGGAGACCAATGTCTTGGAGATCAACGGTGCGCTCGGGAGTCTTGAAACACTTCCGGGTCTGAGAGACGTGAAACACATCATGCACATTTGAGAAATTGGGAGGAAGCTCGAGTTGGTAGGCAAGTTCACCCCTCTTGCCCACAACCTTGAAAGGACCCACAAAGCGTGGAGCAAGCTTTCCTTTGATGCCAAAGCGTTGAGTGCCCTTCATGGGAGACACTCTGAGATAGACAAAATCATCAATCTGAAAGGTCATGTCATGATGCTTGCTATCATAATAACTCTTCTGACGGGATTGAGCTGCTTTGAGATTTTCACGAATGACACGGCACATTTCTTCTGCTTTAGTGATCATGTCATTACCAACGATTTGATGCTCACCAGTTTCAGACCAATTGAGCGGGGTATGACACTTTCTGCCATAGAGAATCTCGAAAGGAGCTTTGCCAGAGCTTGCTTGGAAGCTATTGTTGTATGAGAACTCAGCAAACGGGAGACAATCTTCCCACTTCATGCCAAAAGAAATCACACAAGCTCTGAGCATATCTTCAAGGATTTGATTGACTCTCTCAACTTGACCACTAGACTGAGGATGGAAAGCTGTACTAAAATGGAGATTGGTCCCCATTGCAGTCTGGAAGGAATCCCAAAACTTGGAAGTGAAGATGCTTCCACGATCTGAGGATATGATCTGAGGAACACCGTGCAAAGAAACTATCCTTGACGTGTACAGCTCTGCTAGCTGAGCTACCGAGATAGATTCTTTGACCGGAAGGAAGTGGGCAACTTTGGTGAGCTTGTCGATGACCACGAAGATGGCATCATTTCCTCTCTTGGACTTAGGAAACCCAGTGACAAAATCCATTTCAACATGATCGAATTTCCACTCTGGGATGGGCAAAGGCTGAAGAAGGCCTGCTGGACGTTGATGTTCCGCCTTCACTCTGCGACAAACATCACACTCGTTCACAAACTGAGCAATCTCACGTTTCATACGAGTCCACCAGAAGGTTTGCTTGAGGTCTTGATACATTTTGGAACTTCCTCGATGAATTGAGAGGAGGGAATTATGTGCTTCATCCATGATAACCTTCCTGAGATCACCTTTCGGAACCACCAGACGGTCCTCGAAGAACAAGGTATCTTTGTCATCAACACGGAAGCACTTATACTTTGGAATGCTCTTGGCCACACCTTTCTTCACTTTCTTCACCATAGCATCAAGAAGCTGAGCTTGGTGAATCTGATCTTCGAGAGTCGGAGAAACTTGGAGATTGGCAAGAAACCGCTGAGGAACCACTTGGAGATTGAGCTTGCGGAAGGCTTCGCAAAGCTCGGCTTGAAGGGGCTTGAGGATAAGACGGTTGCAGTATGCCTTCCTGCTCAGCGCGTCTGCAATGACATTTGCTTTCCCAGGAGTATACTCAATGCTTGGATTGTACTCCTCGATCATTTCCACCCAACATGTCTGCCGAAGATTGAGATTGGGTTGAGTGAAAATGTACTTCAAGCTCTTGTGGTCAGTGAACACCTCAACTGGTCTTCCCAACAATAGATGTCTCCATGTCATCAGAGCATGAACAACTGCCACCAACTCAACATCATGAGTGGGGTAGTTCTTCTCGCTAGGTTTCAGCTGCCTCGAGGTATAAGCCACAACCTTATTATCTTGCATGAGAACACCACCAAGACCTTGAAGGGAAGCATCACAAAACACTTGGAAAGGCTTGGATTGCTCGGGAGGAACAAGAACTGGAGCTGAAGTCAGCTTCTCCTTGAGTGTACTGAACGCCACATCACACTCAAAAGTCCACACATACTTGACATTCTTCTGAAGGAGGTTAGACAGAGGCTTAGCAATTTGAGAGATCAACGAATCTTCTGCAGTAACTTGCAAGCCCGAGGAAGCTACGAAGCTGCTTGACATTCTGAGGAGGCTCCCACTTCACAATTGCCTCAACTTTCTCAGGGTGCACTTTAATGCCCTCGGCAGAGATGACATGCCCAAGGTGCACCACTTCATTGAGCCAAAACTCACACTTCGAGAACTTTGCATAGAACCGATGCTCTCTTAACTTGTCCAACACAAGTCGGAGATGCTCTGCATGCTCTTCTTCGGTCTCCGAGAAAACAAGAATGTCATCCAAATACACCAATACGAACTCATTCTTGAAAGGAGAGAATATGAAGTTCATCATTCTGGAGAAGGTCGGAGGCGCATTTGCTAGACCAAAGGACATGACAGTGTACTCATAAGAGCCAAAACTCGTCCTGAAAGCAGTCTTTGGAATATCTTCTTCATGAATACGGATCTGATGATAGCCCATACGGAGATCTAACTTCGAGAAAACCTTGGCACCTTTCAATTGCTCAAACAACTCATTGATGTTGGGAAGCGGGTACTTGTTCCTGATTGTCTTCTTATTCAATGGACGGTAATCGACGCATAGTCGGTCCGTGCCATCCTTCTTCTTGACAAACAGAACACCACAACCCCAAGGTGAAGAACTTGGTCTGATCAGACCCAGACGCTCTTGTTCATCTAGCTATTTCTTCAATTCTTTCAGCTCTTCGGGTCCAAGCTTATAAGGATGCTTGCACACCGGTTCAGTTTCAGGCTCGAGTTCAATCACAAACTCCACTGGCCTGTGAGGAGGCATTCCTGGCAACTCTTCTGGAAAGACATCTTCATACTCAGAAATGATAGGGATTTGAGAAATGGCAGAAATTTCACCCTTCTCATTGAGAGAAAATAGATGAATCGTGTCATCGCGAGCAGCAAAAATGATCACATCTTCAGAAGGATGAGTCAATTGAACTTCTTTGGCCTTACAATCAACATAAGCCTTGTTCATCGCTAAAAAATCCATGCCAAGAATAAGATCAATATCGTAATTGCCGAGAACAATTGGAGAGGCCAGAAAAGAATAAATGCCCATCTTGATAGAGACATCCGGAACAATGCGGTTGGAGTTCAACATTTTACCAGGAGAAACAATAGACAAGGACCTAGGCAAATCTTTATAATCGAACTCATGCTTGACGAAAAATGGCTTTGACATAAAACAATGCGATGCACCAGTGTCAAACAAAACTTTTGCAGGAATAGAATTAACCAAGAGGTTACCCATAATCACTTGAGAAGAATCCTCTGCTTCAGCTGCATTCACCATGTTCACTCTTGCTGACTTGGGATTGTGCTTCACCATAGCATTGCCTGGGGGCCTGATAGGAGGAGGAGGCGAAAGACGCCGCTGGTTGTTGCACTTGTTGGAGTAATGGCCCTTCTGACCACACTTGTGACAAGTAACCTCTGAGAGCGGACGGGAGTTGCCTGGAGGAGGAGCATTTGCTGACTTGGGTGCCTGAGGCCTCTGCTGAAAACCTGGGTTGGGTGGGTGGGAAGGTCCACGACCACCGTGCTGCTTTTGCGGCTGAGGAGGACGAAACGGAGGAGGAGGAGGAACCCAATACTTCTGTTGCTTAGGAACAATCTGAGAGCTGGACGAAGAAGAGTTGGAGTCTCTGAGACGCTTCCTGGAATTCTCAAGCCTGAGCTGAACTGCCTCGAACTTTAGGGCCATGTTGTAGAACTGATCAAACTCACGAGGCTCGTGCAGGACTAGACCCGGCTGAAGTTCATCCTTGAGACCAACTCTGAACTGGTAAATCTTTGACTTCTCATCGGGAACATCTTGCTTAGCATAGCGGGCCAGATTCTGGAACTCGATGTTATACTGATAGACAGACTTGCTCCCCTGCTTCAAATTCTTGAACTTCTCACGCATCTCCTCGACAAAGCTCGTCGGGATATGATGAGCTTTGAAGTCATGGCAGAAATCATCCCAGCTAATTGCACAATCACCTCTGGAATCCTTGTACTGCTGCCACCAATCTGCTGCCTGACCCTTAAGCTACAAAGTTGCAAGCTTGACATAGTCATCTGGCCTGACATTACTGCACTCAAAATGCTTGTTCATGTCACGGAGCCTATCGTCTGCATCGAGAGGCTGCTCACAATAGGTGAAGGACTTGGTTTGATTTGCGAGGAACTGGTTCAGAGTGGCAAACTGCGGCTGATTATGAAAATTCCCTTGATGACCTTGTTGTCCCTGCTCTCTTTCTTGCAGCAACCTGAGCAACATCTGGGTATTCGCATTGGTTGCGGCCATCATTGCTTGCCAAGCCTCCGGAGGTGGAGGTGGTGGTGGAGGATCAGACTGCTCCCCCTCACGACCTGAGTTCCCACGAGTTGTCGGAGCCATCCTGAAGATGGACAGAATTATCAGCATACCATTGATAAGATGATTGAAATAAGCTGAATCAACGGCTTGAAAGAAATTGCAATGGAATATCATCAATTGCGTTCAAACTGCAACTAGTAAGAGCGCTTTCTGCAGGATCTTGATAACATCATTTGAACATGAAGCCACTCGAAATAACACAACAAGTATTGAGCTAAGGTTGCTCGGAACAAATGTATAAACCATACATCTGTCGGAAGATGATCCTAAGAACTACTGGAATTCCCACCTATGAATTTCCGAAGTCTTTCTTGTTTATGCGATTCGGGTTGCGGACCCAGGAACGTACCCAAGGTAATCAGCTACAACTGCACCCGCAACCTTCCACACCATAAACCAAGAAACTCCGCAAACTCGTCTACCTCAGACACTCGAAAACACAATGATACTAAGTATGGCAGTACATCCGAACTCTCTCCACCAGTACTGGGGATGCCGGACTCCTCTCGCCACTACTAGTATTGAAGCAATTTTGAACATCCTCCGTCCTGAGATACTAAGGAAACTGAATGACAACGATGTGCAAAAATCCCTCGGAGCTCTACACCTCGATAACAGGAGGCACCAAGACAGAATTCCTTCACATTGGCATCATATAGTTTCCAAAATACCCGCGTGATCCTGAAAAAAAAATTGAGCGAGAAGAGGAGTAGAATTAAAATTCCTAAGTCGAATTCCTCACCAGAGTATAGAAGAGGAGTAAAAGAATCCTACTCTCCGATATAACAAGACTCAAAATAGTTTTTAACTAGACTCGACTCGGCCAAGTTCGATCAAGCAAGGGGCTCCTATGGTCGGTATGGCTCTGATTACCAACTTGTCACGCCCAAGATGCGGTCCTATCCCTATTAAGGCACGAGGCCTCGATGGGGATAGAAGCGCATCTCGTCGTTTCGCAAGTACAGTAACACATTGCATACATGTAGGAAGAGATGAGTATATGAGTTGGCTTACACTCGCCACAAGCTATCTTACAAGTCCACACAAATTATTCATACATCATTCAGAAGACAGGGTCCGGCTACGGACGAAAACAAACGATAAAAGAAGCAATGATAAACTTTCTTGCTATCCCAGGATCATCACCACGAAGCTCCCTACTCGTCTGGATACGTAACATACATACGTATACTTTCTTCATCGTACTCCCACTGGAGCTGATTCACATCATCTGGCACGTTATCGTCAACACCTGCACCTGTATTGTTGTAATCTGTGAGCCACAGGGACTCAGCAATCTCATAACCCGGGTACCGAAACTATGTAAGCCATTTGGTGAGGAATTGGTTAAGTGGTGAGGCTGCAGCAAGCACTAAGCATGTATTTGGTGGCTAGCTTATGAGAACATGAATGTAAATATGGTGGCCTACGTAAGACGGTCGTGAACTAGCATGATCACTGAGTGATCCTGAACACCTACTTACGTCAAACATAACCCCACCGTGTTCTCTCTCGGTTCATGTTCACGAGCAGAGACAGTCACGGTTATGCACACAATAGGTGTATTTTATTGAGTTTACTTCAAGTTTACTATTACCAGGTGTTAAACAAATTTCCAAGTTGCCACGTGACCGCGGGCACGGCTTTTCGAAAGATTTAACCCTGTAGGGGTGCTCCAACTCATCCATCACAAACTAACCACACGCCGCGGGAACAACCTCGACCACGAATCTCGTGATCTTCCTAGGCAATTCCACTAGAAAACCGCAACCTCGAGATAGCCCGAAGAAAAATCAGAATTCCTCGCGCTAGACATTCGAGAAAGGTGAAACAAGTCCAGCAAGACCGCCCGACTTGTCGACGAACCCGATAGGAGCCGCGTATCTCGTTCTCAGGACACGACCGGATGAGCGCAGTGTACGGTGGCCTTATAGACATCTCCCGAGTTGCCCCGGGTTGGCCCCGCACACGACTCTAGTTTGGACCAACACTCATGAGGAGCACTGGCCCGGGTTGTTGATTAATTATCCATGGGGTAGCTATGCCCTATGCAATTTTTATTAAGTTGTTTAGCAAATGTAGTACCAAAGTTGGGTCTTGCCAGACAAGTTTTAATCTAAAACGAATGGTCAAGGGGGTCCCCATAACAACCCCGAGCATGTTAGGAGCGCAAAATATGGAATATAACACCGGTACTCAGAACTAGTGCGGCAAAAGCGGAACAAAACACTGAGCAAAAGGCCAAGCCTTCCACCGTTGCCAGATATATATGTGCATTAATTTAAATAACAGTAAATAGAGTGATATATCCAAAATATCCATGTTGACACATGGAAAGCTTGCACCTGCAACTAGCAACGCTATAAGATAAGGGCTGGGCAGCGGTAACATAGCCAATCAATGTTTGCTGGGTAGTGGAGGGGTTAGAGTCTTTCATGGCAATTTAGGAGGCTGACAGTTTAAGTGGTAGGTAACGAATCATAACGGTAAAAGCGAGACATCTAGCAAGGCAAAAATAGTGTCGGGATCCGGGTATGATCATCTTGCCTGTTGGTTCTTCAGAGGGACAAAGAGCTGGGTCCTCGTAGTTGTACTCTGCGGGATCCTCGTACTCTGGCTCAACACTCGCGTCTACTCAAAGAGAAACAGCACCAAATAAACATACAAACAAGGTGCAATGCACAAACAAGATGATGCATGACCAATTTGAAGTATTTAGTATGCAACCCTATGCTAGTCATGTTTCTCATGCAATTATTAAGTTATTTAGTATTCTGGACAGAACCTCATGTTTAATTGTTTTGAACATGCATCGACATGGAAAATATGGATGCATCATGCAAAATCTATGCAAATGCATATGTAGAACGTTGCAAACGGAGTAACGTAGCTCACGGTACACTCACGGCAAGGTACGAATGTTAACGGAGGCAAAACACAAGATGAGGGAGGCTATGGGCTATTCCTTGGTATTCCAAGGATGCCACTGGATTGGAAATGAAAATCTAGCAATAATAGACCTAAAGATCATGCAAAACAATGGAGTATAGCTCCCACAAGTCACAAAACAATTCTACACACAATCTGTCCACAAACAGCAACATGTCAACTTGCCACACACATATCGAGAGCTACAGAAAGTTTTAATTCACAACCAAGGCATGGGCATGAAGTACACAGCAAGCCTAACAAATCATCTATCTACAGCAACATGAAAGGAAGCATGGATCAATGGCAATGAAGCTCACAAGATGGCATGTTGAATCAGTTTTTAGGGACTTTGTGAAAATTCCAGTTTTATAGAATCTGAGTTAACATGACAGCAACTTGACAGCAACTTTTTTATATGCTACAGGTACTTTCATGGCATGAAAACTAACAGGGTGTTATAGGGCAACAACTACTACAAAACACTAGCACTGAGCATGAGCTAAAACATCACAGATCACTTGGTAGCACCCCCTAAACATGGCATGAAGATAACTATAGATTCTCAGACTTGGTCAAATTCACTAAGAGAATAGCAGC
The DNA here is from genome assembly GCA_039707655.1 of Elymus sibiricus. Lineage (NCBI taxonomy): Eukaryota > Viridiplantae > Streptophyta > Magnoliopsida > Poales > Poaceae > Elymus > Elymus sibiricus. The sequence goes on from CM077665.1 coordinate 357,603,022, forward strand.
AGTTTATAACACCATAGCATCTTTGACAGCAAATAACTCTAAGATGCAAAAACTCTTTGGCAAGGCGAAGGCACCAAATGACAGAGGTTGACAAGCACAACAATTCATGGAATTGAACCAACCCCAAAGAAACACTATATCCATGGGAATCATCAACACAACATGGGAAGAAAATAACAGTTCTAACACTTAGAAATATTTGAGCAATAAAAACAGTAATATTTTCTTAGCATGTTTACAGCAAGAAACCCACTATGTTGGAAATATGCCCTAGAGGCAATAATAAATTGGTTATTATTATATTTCCTTATTCGTGATAATCGTTTATTATCCATGCTATAATTGTATTGATTGGAAACTCAAATACATGTGTGGGTACATAGACAACACTGTGTCCCTAGTATGCCTCTAGTAAACTAGCTCGTTGATCAAAGATGGTCAAGGTTTCCTGGCCTTAGACATGAGATGTCATTTGATAACGGGATCACATCATTAGGAGAATGATATGATGGACAAGACCCAAACTATGAACATAGCATATGATCGTGTCAGTTTATTGCTATTGTTTTTTGCATGTCAAGTATCTGTTCCTATGACCATGAGATCATGCAACTCACTGACACCGGAGGAATACCTTGTGTGTATCAAACGTCGCAACGTAACTGGGTGACTATAAAGATGCTCTACAGGTATCTCCGAGGGTGTCTGTTGAGTTGGCATGGATCAAGACTGGGATTTGTTACTCCGTATGACGGAGAGGTATCTCGGGGCCCACTCGGTAATACAACATCACAACAAGCCTTGCAAGCAATGTGACTAAAGTGTTAGCCACGGTATCTTGTATTACGGAACGAGTAAAGAGACTTGCCGGTAATGAGATTGAACTAGGTATAGAGATACCGACGATCGAATCTCGGGCAAGTAACATACCGAAGAACAAAGGGAACAGCGTACGGGATTAACTGAATCCTTGACATAGAGGTTCAACCGATAAAGATCTCCATAGAATATGTAGGAACCAATATGGGCATCCAGGTCCCGCTATTGGTTATTGACCGTAGAGGTGTCTCGGTCATGTCTACATAGTTCTCGAACCCACAGGGTCTGCACACTTAAGGTTAGGTGACGTTTCGGTATAGTTGAGTTATGTATGTTGGTGACCGAAGGTTGTTCGGAGTCCCGGATGAGATCCCGGACGTCACGAGGAGCTCCGGAATGGTCCGGAGGTAAAGATTGATATATAGGAAGTCCCGTTTTAGTCACCGGAAAAGTTTCGGGTACTTCGGTAGTGTACCGGGAGTGCCGGGAGGGTACCGGGGGACCATCGGGAGGGGCCTCTTGCCCCAAAGGGCCTCATGGGCTGTGGGAGGAGGTAAACCAGCCCCTAGTGGGCTGGCCGACCCCCCCCAACAAGGCCCATGCGGCTAGGGGTGGGAAAGTCCAAGTGGAGGAAAGGAAAACCAAGTGGGGGAGGAATCCTACTCCTAGTAGGATTGGAGTTGGACTCCTCCACCTCCCCACTTCGGCCGACCCTAGGGGAGGATCCCTAGGGTGCCGGCCCCTCCCCTCCCTCCTATATATACTAGAGGGAAGAGAGGGCAGCAGCACAAGAAACCCTAGCCACGGTGCAGCCCTCTCTCCCCGATAGATCAAATCCTCTAGTTTGAGCGGCGCTTAGGTGAAGCCCTGCTAGAATAGTTCCACCACTGCCGCCGCCGCGCCGTCGCGCTCCGGAGAACTCATCTACCTCTCCGCTCCCTCTTGCGGATCAAGAAAGCGGAGATCGTTATCGAGCTGTACGTGTGTTAAACACGGAGGTGCCGTCCGTTCGGCACTAGATTGGAAGAACCGTGATTGGATCGCGGGACGGATCATGATTGGATCGCGAGACGGATCGTGATGGGATCGCGGGACGGCTTGCGATTTGGATCGCAAAGACATTCGACTACATCAACCTTGTTTCTTAACGCTTCCCGCTTAGCGATCTACAAGGGTATGTAGATTCTCTCTCCGTCTCGTAGATGCTCATCACCATGGATAGATCTTGCGTGTGCGTAGGAAATTTTTTGTTTCCCATGCGACGTTCCCCAACAGTGGTATCAGAGCTAGGTCTATGTGTAGATGAGATCACGAGTAGAACACAAAGGAGTTTGTGGGCGTTGATGCTCAGATTGCTTCCTTCCTTGGTCTTTTCTTGATTCAGCGGTATTCTGGGATGAAGCAGCCCGGACCAACATTACTCGTATGCTTACGAGAGACCGGTTCCATCAACTGACATGTGACTTTGTTGCATAAAGATGGCTGGCGGGTGTCTGTCTCTCCTACTTTAGTTGGATCGGATTCGACAAAGGCGGTCCTTGAGAAGGTTGAATAGCAATTTGTGTATCACCGTTGTGGTTTTTGCGTAGGTAAGAATAGTTCTTGCTAGATACCCGTAGCAGCCACGTAAAACATGCAACAACAATTAGAGGACGTCTAACTTGTTTTTGCAGGGTATGTTGTGATGTGATATGGCCAATTACATGATGAGATATATGTGATGTATGAGATGATCATGTATTGTATAGAATATCACGACTTGCATGTCGATGAGTACGGCAACCGGCAGGAGCCATAGGGTTGTCTTTAATTAATTTTCGCCGTTTTTGCTTTACTTTATTGCTATGAGTTAGCAATGGTCGTAGAAGCAACAGTTTTATAGAATCTGAGTTAACATGACAGCAACTTGACAGCAACTTTTTTATATGCTATAGGTACTTTCATGGCATGAAAACTAACAGGGTGTTAGAGGGCAAGAACTACTACAAAACACTAGCACTGAGCATGAGCTAAAACATCACAGATCACTTGGTAGCATCCCCTAAACATGGCATGAAGATAATTACAGATTCTCAGACTTAAGTCAAATTCACTAAGAGAATAGCAGTAGTTTGTAACACCATAGCATCTTTGACAACAAATAACTCTAAGATGCAAAAACTCTTTGGCAAGGTGAAGGCACCAAATGACAGAGGTTGACAAGCACAACAATTCATGAAATTGAACCAACCCCAAAGAAATACTATATCCATGGGAATCATCAACACAATATGGGAAGAAAATAACAGTTCTAACACTTAGTAATATTTGAGCAATGAAAACAGTAATATTTTCTTAGCATGTTTACAGCAAGAAATCCACTAAACCACAAGATTATCATGGCAAGGAAAAATACCAGGGCCTAGTGCCCACAAAACACTACCACTTCCTTGTAGGCAAGTTCATCATAGCATGCATGAATTAATTCATACAAAAATACCAAAATGCCACCTCATCACAAAATAACATATCTACCAAGTTGCTCAAATGACAGAAACAATGCCACCATTGGATTCCTAGGATTTTTCTACCCCAAATCCATATGTCACATGCCTATATTTTTGTTCGTAAAACTCACAACATTGCATTTGGAAAATGACAATGCCACTTATAGTCACTTATATGCCAAAATTGGCATGTCCTAGGATATGGCCAGATCAGGAAAAAGACAAAACAGGGATATTTCCTTAAAAGGAAATACTCACAGTAACACAGAAAACAATTAAAACAAAAATGCAAAAAAGGGGCCTACCTGGTAGTGAGCCAGGGACCCTGTGTGCATGGCATGTGGGACCGGACCCACTTATGAGGCTCGGGGGAAATAATAGGAAAAAAGGGGGCCGGTGGGTTTAGAACCCACGACCTGCTGGTTGGGGCGTGGCGCAGCAACCACTGGGCTAGGAGGGGGGTTTCGGTTAGATGGGGGCGCGGCACTACCTAGCCTATCCCAAGTGGGAGGCTGGGTCTTCTTCTACCTCACGCGGGCAGAAGGCTACGTGGCAGCGGCGGCCACCACCGGCGACCAAAGGAGGTGGCGATCATCGGAGGGCGTGCGGGATACCTAGGGGGTCCCATTCCCGGGGGTAGAGGGGATCTACGCGCTGGGGGGATGAGGTGCTCGAGCTCGAGTTCGAGGTCCTGCTCAGGCATGGCGCTGCGGCGCGCAACAGAAGCGAGGCAAGGCAGGGAGCAGCGGGAGCGCGCGAGCTGCAGAGGTAAACTACGCAGCCGAGAGGCGCAAGGACACCCGCGGAACAACACCACAACATCACTCACATATGAAAAAACTGCACGTTGACCAGAGCATCGGGAGCGCGGTCTTGGCACGAACAGATCTACACGCACACTAGGCTAATGACGAGCGGGCAAGGGGGAATGGAAGGAGGGGATATACCTACCTACCTAGGGCAAGGAGAGGAGGCGCGGGGCACGACGAGGCGACGGAGAGGAGCAGATGAACTCTGGCGCGAATCTGAACCGAAACGAAGAGGAAGGAGACCGGGCGATGACGGCGACTGGATTGCCTTGGCGCTCCCTCGAGCTGTCGAGGAAGAAGAGGCTCCCCGGGGCAACGTTCCCACGGCACCGGAGCGCGACTAGGGGCTGCAGAAGGATCACCCCGCCCGCGAGCTGAGGCTCGGCCGGAGCATCGGGAGCATGGCGACGGCGAGGAGCATCGCTACCTTACCTGGCGGCGGCGAGGCGAGGAGGAGGGAGGAATGGAGAGAGAGGAACTATAGCTACGCGGGTGACACGATAAATAGAGCTCTAGGGCGCCGGACGGCCGTCAAATCCGTCGAGCGCCGACGTGGCTCCTCTGGATGGATTGCCGTACAGAGAAGGACGACAACGTTCACGAGAGGGGCTTGGTTGGGCTGCTGCTGGGCTACGGGAGGTCAAGGCCCAGGTGGGCTCTGCTCCTCTCTCTCTCTCTCAGAAAACCTTTCTTTTTCTTTTAAACCGAGAGAAAAAAATCACAGAGAAAGAGAGAGATTTTTAGATAAAGAAATAAAAATACTTTTGAACTCACCAAAATATACCCTATTTAATAAAAATAGATTGGCTATTTTTTGGACAGTTAAATAATTCACTTATAATATGTAATTGGAGCCTGTTTTGCAAAGATTTGAAAATGACAAAGCATAAAACATGGTTGAGAGTAGACTAACAAATCTTAACAGAATATTTATAAAGAGAGCAGCATTTTATTTGAGACAAAAACAAACATACAAAAACACCACATGTTAGAATTTGAACAAGGAGAGATGGAGGCATAGTTCTTTAGGAAATAGTAGAGAGGGTTTTGCACAAGGAGCACCACTTGGTTGGCAAGCACACATACCCACAACACCCACTCACACAACAACATCACATAAGCAAGGCATGATGCAAATGATGAATGGTGGTATGATGCCATGATGCAATAAATGACATGAGCAAAATATTAATATTCAAACCACATATGGCAAAAACATGGATGGTTCACATGAGATATATATTACAAGATGGCAAGGATGCACTTGGGCTGTTACACCTGAATCCGAGGACGACAACAGCCTCGGACCCTTTGACTTTGAAGTGCCCGAATACTGATCCGAACAGATCCGCTACCAACATCGGCTAGCCGCCACCACTCGAAGCATGAAGCAGAAGCAGCAGGAACTATACTCACACGAAGGCACTCTTAATGACAAGTGGGAGAAACTACTCACAGTCGAAGCCGATCTCGAAGCACGGTGCACGGACACCAAGTCATTCCCACGACGACGCATGTTTCCCAAATTCGAGGGCGAGATCAGCCAGTAGGGGCCTATAAAGGACCCAGCGAAGACCCCGCCCTCACGGGAAGGGCTCGGATGAACCCTATGACCTGCAAACCAGGCTTCGCAGCGACAGATCACCTCCCTGATCGATCTACGGAGCTCGGGACTATGTGCCCGCAGGTCGGGAAGGATATGACACCTGGATGGACAGTCAAGGCCGAGCTCGGGAAATCAGAAGGGAACACGCATATGCCAAAGCCCGCCAGGATACATTCCGACGCCGAGCTCCGGCACACCTAGTCTGCTTCACAGACAAGGTCATGGAACATCAGTTCCCCGAGGGGTTTAAGCCCATCAACATTGATCAGTATGATGGCATGACAGATCCGGCCATGTGGATAGAATATTTCCTTCTAAACATCCACATGGCCCGAGGAGATGATCTTCATGCCATCAAATACCTGCCACTCAAACTTAAGGGGACGGCGCACCATTGGCTCCATAGCCTACCCAGAAATTCTATCGAAAGCTGGGAAGAGCTTGAAGACGCCGTCAGGTCCAACTTTCCGGGACACCTATGTCCGGCCCCCAGATGCCGATGACCTCAGCCATGTCATCCAGAAGGATGCCAAATCAGCTCGGAAATTCTGGAATCGGTTCTTAACTAAAAAGGACCAAATCGTTGACTGCCCGAATGCCGAGGTTATTGCAACATTCAGGCACAACATCCTGGACGAATGGTAGGCCCGACAGCTCGGACGTGACAAGCCGAGGACCATGGCGACCCTCACGGCATTAATGTCCTGTTTTTGTGCGGGAGAAGATAGTTGGCTCGCTGATACGTCTCCAACGTATCTATAATTTTTGATTGTTCCATGCTATTATATTATTGATACGTCTCCAATGTATCTATAATTTTTTATTGTTCCATGCTAATATATTATCATTTTAGGATACTTTTTGGGTCATTATTTACCAATTTATAATATTTTTGAGCACTAACCTATTGACCCAGTGCCCAGTGCTAGTTGTTGTTTTTTGCGTGTTTTTGCCTTTGCAGGTTTACTGTACCAAACAAAGTCCAATTGCCACGAAACTTTTTGATGATTTTTTCTGGACTATATGAAGACCTAGAAGCTTCAGAAGGAAGCCGGGAGGCGCACGAGGGCCCCACCACACATCAGGGCGCGCCCTGGGGGCATGCCCTGATATGTGGTGGCCCCCTTGGGCACCTCCCGACGTCCCTCTTCGGCATATAAATTCTCTAATATTCTGAAAACCCTGGAGGCAGTCCCGAAACTCTTTTTCCGTCGCCACAAGTCTCTGTTCCGTCGCGAGGCCATCTGGAGCTCCGTTCCGGCACCCTGCCGGAGGGGGGATCGATCACGGAGGTCCTCTTCATCAACCTTGCTACCCTCATGATGATGTGTGAGTAGTTCACCACAGACCTACGGGTCCATAGCTAGTACCTAGATGGCAATCTCTCTCTTATGATCTTCAATACAATGGTCATCGCATCTTCGCTTTGATCTATCCGATGTAATCCTATTGTGCGGTATGTTTGTTGGGATCCGATGAATTATGGGTTTATGTTGAAATAATTCATGAAAAGTATTTGAGATGCCTCTAAATTATATTATCTCTTAAGTGCATGATCATTATAGCTTCGTAATGCTCTCTGGTCTATTGATATGCTTTGGCCAAGTAGATTGATATTTCATCGGTGGGAGTGGTGCGTTATGGTAGGATCAACCTGGCGAATTTCTATATCCCGGTGACAAAGTAGGGGACAAGATGCATCTTTGTGTTGTTGCTACTAAGGATAAAACGATGGGGTTCATTCATATTGTTTGAGTTTACTTTGTCTACATCATGTCATCGTTCTCCAAGCATTACTCTGTTTTACTTAATATTCTAGATGCATGCTGGATAGCGGTCGATGAGTGGAGTAATAGTAATAGGTGCAGGCAGGAGTCGGCCTATTTGTTTATGGACGTAATGCCTATATATACATGATCATTGCCGTGAACATCGCATAACTATCCGCTTTTCTATCAATTGCCCAACAGTAATTTGTTTACCCACCGTATGCTGCCTACATGAGAGATGCGCTAGGGAACACTATGGCCCCCGGGTCTATTCACTTATATATTCGCAAACGCTATATTTACCTTGCTGCCTCTTTTTATTTATTTTGCAATTTATATTTATCAACAATTATCTACACAACTCTTTTGCTTGCAAATAACGAGATCAAGGGGATTGACAACCCTCTTGCCCGCGTTGGGTGCATGTTATTTGTTCATTTGTGTGCAGCCGCTGAAGATGGTTGATGATTGATATTCCTATTGGTTCGATAAACCTTGGTTTCATAATTGAGGGAAATACTTATCCGCTTTGTGCTGCAATTACCCGTTCCTCTTCATGGAAAACCCAACGCAGATCACAAGTATCAATTATCATTCTAGGATACTTTTTGAGTATTTATTTATCAATTTATATTATTTTGAGCACTAACCTATTGATCCAGTGCCCAGTGCTAGTTGCTATTTTCTGCATGTTTTTGGTTTTTCAGGTTTACAGTACCAAACAAAGTCCAATTGCCCCAAAATGTTTTTATGATTTTTCTGGACCAAAAGAAGACATGGAAGATTCGAGAGGAGACCGGAGGCCGCACGAGGGAGGCACAAGCCAACAGGGCGCGCCCAGGGGGGTTGGCGCGCCCTGATTACTTGTCCCTCCCTGGTGGCCCTCCTACCCCCGTTCTCTGGCCTATAAATTCACGTATATTCCAAAAACCCTAGAGGGCATCCAGAAATACTTTTTCCGCCGTGATTTCATCTGGAGCTCCGTTTCGGTGGCCTGCCGGAGGGGGATCGATCATGGAGGGATTCTTCATCAACCTTGCTGCCCTCATGATGATGTGTGAGTAGTTCACCACAGACCTACGGGTCCGTAGTTAGTACCTGGATGGCTCTCTCTCTCTCTTTTGATCTTCAATACAATGATCATCGCATCTTCGCTTCGATCTATCCGATGTAACTCTTTTGTACAGTGCGTTTGTTGGGATCCGATGAATTGTGGGTTTATGTTCAGATTATTCATGAAAAGATATTGAATACTTGTTGGTATTTTATTTGCTTGATTGATATAGCTTCGTAATTCTCTTTGATTTATTGAAATAGTTTGCCCGACTAGATTGATACTTCTTCAGTGAGAGGGGTGCGTTGTAGTGGGTTTAATCTGGCGGTGCTCTATATCCCAATGATAGAAGGGGACAAGACATGTCTTTGTATTGTTTCCACTAAGGAAAAAACGATGGGGTTAGTTCATATTAATTGAATTCTCTTTGTCTACATCATGTCATTGTTCTCCAAGCATTACTCTGTTTTACTTAATACTCTAGATGCATGCTGGATAGCGGTTGATGGGTGGAGTAATAGTAATAGGTGCAGGCAGGAGTCAGCCTATTTGCTTATTGATGTGATGCCTATATACATGATTATTGCCGTGAATATCACATAACTATGTGCTTTTCTATCAATCGCCCAACAGTAATTTGTTTACCCGTCGTATGTTGCCTACATGAGAGATGCCACTAGGGAAAACTATGGCCCTCGTTCTATTCACTTATATCTTTACAAAAGTTATCATTACCTTGCTGCCATTTATTTGTTTTTATTTCATTTTGCAATTTATAATTATCTACTATCATCTACACACTTCATTTGCTTGCAAATAATGAGTCCAAGGGGATTGACAACCCTCTTGCCCGCGTTGGGTGCAAGTGTTTGCTCTTTTGTGTGCAGTCGCTAAAGACAGTTGTTGATTGATATTCCTATTGGTTCGATAAACCTTGGTTCTTAACTGAGGGAATAACTTATCCGTATTGTGCTGCAATTTCCCGTTCCTCTTCATGGAAAACCCAACGCAGATCACAAGTACCAATTATCATTCTAGGATACTTTTTGAGTATTTATTTAATAATTTATATTATTTTGAGCACTAACCTATTGATCCAGTGCCCAGTGCCAGTTGCTATTTTCTGCATGTTTTTGGTTTTTCAGGTTTACAGTACCAAACGAAGTCCAATTGCCCCAAAATGTTTTTATGATTTTTCTGGACCAAAAGAAGACATGGAAGCTTCGAGAGGAGACCAGAGGCCGCACGAGGGAGGCACAAGCCAACAGGGCACGCCCAGGGGGGTTGGCGCGCCCTGATTACTTGTCCCTCCCTGGTGGCCCTCCTACCCCCGTTCTCTGGCCTATAAATTCACATATATTCCAAAAACCCTAGAGGGCATCCAGAAATACTTTTTCCGCCGTGATCCCATCTGGAGCTCCGTTTCGGTGGCCTGCCGGAGGGGGGATCGATAACGGAGGGCTTCTTCATCAACCTTGCTGCCCTCATGATAATGTGTGAGTAGTTCACCACAGACCTACGGGTCCGTGGTTTGTACCTGGATGGCTCTCTCTCTCTTTTGATCTTCAATACAATGATCATCGCATCTTCGCTTCGATCTATCCGATGTAACTCTTTTGTACAGTGCGTTTGTTGGGATCCGATGAATTGTGGGTTTATGTTCAGATTATTCATGAAAAGATATTGAATACTTGTTGGTATTTTATTTGCTTGATTGATATAGCTTCGTAATTCTCTCTGATTTATTGAAATAGTTTGCCCGACTAGATTGATACTTCTTCAGTGAGAGGGGTGCGTTGTAGTGGGTTTAATCTGGCGGTGCTCTATATCCCAGTGATAGAAGGGGACAAGACATGTCTTTGTATTGTTTCCACTAAGGAAAAAACGATGGGGTTAGTTCATATTAATTGAATTCTCTTTGTCTACATCATGTCATTGTTCTCCAAGCATTACTCTGTTTTACTTAATACTCTAGATGCATGCTGGATAGCGGTTGATGGGTGGAGTAATAGTAATAGGTGCAGGCAGGAGTCGGCCTATTTGCTTATTGATGTGATGCCTATATACATGATCATTGCCGTGAATATCACATAACTATGTGCTTTTCTATCAATCGCCCAACAGTAATTTGTTTACCCGTCGTATGTTGCCTAGATGAGAGATGCCACTAGGGAAAACTATGGCCCTCGTTCTATTCACTTATATCTTTACAAAAGTTATCATTACCTTGCTGCCATTTATTTGTTTTTATTTCATTTTGCAATTTATAATTATCTACTATCATCTACACACTTCATTTGCTTGGAAATAATGAGTCCAAGGGGATTGACAACCCTCTTGCCCGCGTTGGGTGCAAGTGTTTGCTCTTTTGTGTGCAGTCGCTAAAGACAGTTGTTGATTGATATTCCTATTGGTTCGATAAACCTTGGTTCTTAAATGGGGGAATAACTTATCCGTATTGTGCTGCAATTACCCGTTCCTCTTCACGGAAAACCCAACGCAGATCACAAGTATCAGGAAGGATTTCTGGTGCCGTTGCCGGGGAATATCATCACCAACTATCAAGTAACTTCGCACAAATTATCATTCACTTGTACTTCTTTTTATTTGCTATTATATTAGTCTTCATAAAAATCAAAAATACAAAAATATTTCTCTTTGCTAGTCACTACTTCCTTGCTTGCTCGTTTACTTGTCTTGCTTGTTACTTTGCTTGCTCGGTCACCATGTCTCAAGATACTACTAAGTTGTGTGACTTCTCAAAAACTAATAACAATGATTTTATTAGTACTCCTATACCACCCGCCACTAGTGCGGAGGCTTTTGATATTAATACTGCATTGCTAAATCTTGTGATGAAAGATCAATTTTCGGGAAGCCCTAATGAGGATCCCGCTGCTCATCTTAATACTTTCGTTGAACTTTGTGATACGCAAAAGAAAAAGGATATGGATAATGATGTTGTGAAATTAAAATTATTTCCTTTCTCACTAAGAGATAGAGCTAAGGCTTGGTTTTCATCTTTACCATGTAATATTATTGGAACATGGGATAAGTGTAAATATGCCTTTATTGCCAAGTATTTTCCTCCTGCTAAGATCATTTCCCTTAGAAATAAAATTATGAATTTTAAACAACATGGTCAAGAACATGTCGCATAAGCTTGGGAGAGGATTAAATTGATGATTAGAAATTGCTCTACTCATGGTTTAAACTTGTGGATGATTATCCAAAACCTCTATGCTGGACAAAACTTTGTGTCTAGAAATCTTATAGATTCTGCTGCAGGTGGTACCTTTATGGATGTGACCTTAGGAGGGGCCACAAAACTTTTGGACAACATCATGACAAACTACTCTCAATGGCATACCGAAAGAGCTCCAACTGGTAAGAAGGTAAATTATGTTGAGGAAATCGCTACTTTGAGTGAAAAAGTGGATGCTCTTATGAATATGGTTGCTAGTAAAAATACTCATGTTGATCCAAATGATATGCCCTTGTCTACTTTGATTGAGCAAAATAATGATGCTATTGATGTGAACTTTATCTCGTGAAACAATTTCAACATCAATGCCTATAGAGGAAATTTCAATGCTAGACCGTATCCCGGTAACTCCTCTAATAATTATGACAACTCTTATGGTAATTCTTATGGAAATCCTTCTACAAATTCTAATAGGATACCCTCTGATCTTGAGAATACAATTAAATAATTTATTAGTTCTCAAAAGGTTTTTAATACTATGGTAGAAGAAAAGTTGCATACGATTGATGCTTTGGCTAAAAACATGGATATAATTGCTCTTGATGTTGAAACTCTTAAAAATAAAACTTTTCCACCCAAGCATGATTTTAATGATACTATTAAATCTATACAAATATCTATTAATGAAAGTAAGGAGAGGACTACTAAGTTAAAAGCTAAGCGGGAATTCTTAGAAAAGGCTCTTCCACCCGGTTTTTACCGGAATCATGATGAAGATCTTAAAATGATTGGTACTTCTCCTATTGAATCCTTATTTACTTCTCTGAATATTAATGATAAAGGGACTGGATTTGAGCCAACTCTAGCTAGAGGAAGTCCCGTTTGCTTGGTGAGTGATGATTCAAATGATAAAACTGAAAAAGTGGGTCTGGAGAGGTTAAAACTTTAACTAGTGATGTGCCCACTATCTTGGATTACAAGGAATTTAATTATGGAAGTTGCTCTTTAGTAGAATGTATTTCCTTGTTGCAAACCGTTATGAGCTCACCCAATGCTTATGAACAAAACAAGGCTTTCACTAATCATATAGTGGAAGCGATGATAAAAGCTTATGATGAGAAACTTGAACTAGAAGTTTCTATTCCTAGAAAATTGCATGATGAGTGGGAACCTACTATTAAAATAAAGATAGATAAATATGAGGGTAATGCTTTGTGTTACCTTGGTGCTAGTGTTTCAGCTATACCTAAATCTCTATGTGATGTACTTGGTCTCATGAATATTGAAGATTGTTCCCTTAACTTGCATCTGGAAGATTCTACCATCAAGAAACCTTTAGGTAGAATAAATTATGTTCTCTTTTTTGCAAATAAAAATTATGTGCCTACAGATTTTATTGTGCTTGATACTGATTGCAACCATACTTGTCCAATAATACTTGGAAGACCCTTCTTACGAACTATAGGTGCAATTATTGATATGAAAGAGGGAAACATAAGGTTCCAATTTCCATTAAAGAAAGGGATGGAATGCTTACCTAGGAAGAGAATTAAACCACCTTATGATCAATCATGAGAGATACTTATGGGTGGAGTGTCAAAGATGACAACACTTGAAACTATGCATTATGCCTAGCTAGGGGCATAAAACAATAGCGCTAGTTGGGAGGCAACCCAATAATTATCTTTATTTTTGCTTTTTACTTTCTGATTGTTTTTGATAACATGATTATTGCCTCTATAATGATTGTGTTTTATGTTTTAATTAGTGTTTGTGCCAAGTAAATCCTTTGGGATGACTCACAAGATGAGTAGAATTGATACGGTGCAAAAACAGAAACTTTAACGTCCAGTGCATAATTTCTCTGATTTTACTGGAACGTATTTTTGATATGAATTTTTTACACAGTATTGATATAAAAATTCTTCAGGTTTTTTTAATTTTTCATAATTTTTATAGTTACATAAGTATAGGTTCTCTACAGATCTTTTCAAACTTTTCTGTTTGACAGATTCTGTTTTTGCTTGCATAGTTTGCTTGTTTTGATGATGCTATGGATTGTATCGGGGGGTATAAGCCATGGAGAAGTTAGAATACAGTACCTATTATGCAATAATGAAATATGAATCAATTTATAACAGTACCTAAAGTATTTGATATGTTGCTTATACTAACGGATCTTATGAAGTTTTGTTGAGTTTTGTGTGATTGAAGTTTTCAAGTTTTGGGTGTTACCATGATAGACGAAGGAATAAGGAGCGGCAAGAGCCTAAGATTGGGGATTCCCAAGGCACCCCAAGGTAATAGTCTAGGAAGACTCAAGCGTCTAATCTTGGGGATGCCCCGGAAGGCATCCCCTCTTTCTTCTCAATCCATCGGTATGCCACTTGGAGCTATATTTTTATTCGTCACATTATATGAGTTTTGCTTGGAGCGTCGTTAGATTTTGTTTGTTTTTTATTCTGTTTTTAGTTTGCCACAATCATCCTTTTGCCGGACACACCTATTTGAGAGAGTCACACCTTCATCATAATTTATTAGAATACTCTATATGCTTCACTTATATCTTTTGAGCTTAGCAGTTGCTCTAGCACTTCACTTATATCTTTTTGAGTACGGTGGCGTATAGATTTTATAGAAATAATTGCACTCTCGTTCTTCACTTATATTTGTTTAAGAGTTAATAAATAGTGACGGTAATTTGCATGGGTCATAAGACTATTCCAAAAATAATAGGTATTCAATGAGTGATAATCAAAACCATCATGTAGCACATTAAATAGAAATCTTGGGTTAATGATATTGATGTGTTAATGTGAAAGGGTGTGAGTGCATGGTTGTCGGTTCATAGAAGTATCAGTATTAAGAGGTGTTAATTTCCCGTTGGGGGCGCACGGGCCCGAGCGGGGGCGCACGGCGCCATGACTGCTTCAATTTCCTTGTGAACTACAGAGAAAGAGAGAGAGAGATAAGAGACCGGAGGGAGAGAGAGAAGGAAATAGGGGAAGGAAACGACGGCGCCTGGACCTTGCTTCTGCTGGGTTGGTCGCTGGCTCGGGCAGAGGAGCTTGCCATGTCGCGAGAGGGTTGCAGGAACGGGGCGGCGCAGGGAGGAAAACTAGTGGAGTTTGTCTAGGGTTTGTCCATATTGGGATGATTTGCACTGCTTAAATAGGAAGGGGATTTAGGGTTGGGGTTTTTGCCCGTTTTCGGACCATTCAATCTCGATCGGACGATCCGGAAGCGGAGGGGCTAGCTGGGCTAGTGGGTTGTGTGGAGTGCCTTGGGCTGAGAAGAGAGGGGGGGGTTGCGGCCCGACAACAGATTTTTGTAAACCAAAACGTCCAACAATTAAACCGGCTATAGTGTCGCTATATGTTTAACGGTTCGGGTATCAAACGACCTCTGAATGCGACGAAATTTGGCAAGCGGTCTACCTATAGTATATTACGACCGCACGCCAAGTTACAACCCATTCGGAGAATGTTTGATACGCGCTTTTAAAATAATACTTTTAACGATGCCGCGGGCGCGTGCGAGTGTGGTTGGTCTCGAAACGGTCATCGACGAAAACGGGGAGAACCGGCAACTACGAACGGATGCAAGTTTTTAAAAATGATGGCAACGGAGTGCCGATGCAATGCGGATGATGCGAATGATGCGATGATGAATGCGACAAACACATCAATCACACGGCGAGACTCGAAATAACTCGAAGGTATCTGGAGCGTCGGTCTCGGTCTGTTACACCTCTTGACATAAGCGTCGCAACCCCAAACTTTAGGAAACGATAACTTAGGTTTCTTGCCAAACCATATTTCATATGTGTCGTCTCAACGGATTTGGATGGTGCCCTATTTAAAGTGAATGCAGTTGTCTCTAATGCATAACCCAAAATGATAGTGGCAAATCAGTAAGAGACATCATAGATCGCACCATATCTAATAGAGTGCGATTACGATGTCCGGACACACCATTACGCTATGGTGTTCCAGGTGGCATGAGTTGTGAAACAATTCCACGTTGTCTTAAATGCATACCAAACTCGTAACTCAGATATTCACCACCACGATCACATCGTAGATATTTTATCTTCTTGTTACGATGATTTTCAACTTCACTCTGGAATTGTTTGAACTCTTCAAACATTTTAGACTTGTGTTTCATTAAGTAAATATCCCAATATCTACTCAAGTCATCCGTGAAGGTAAGAAAATAATGATATCCACCATGCGCTTCAACACTCATTGGACCGCATACATCAGCATGTATTATTTCCAATAAGTCACTTGCCCGCTCCATTGTACCGGAAAATGGGGTCTTAGTCATCTTGCCCATGAGGCATGGTCCGCATGTCTCAAGCCATTCGAAATTGAGTGAGTCCAAAGATCCATCAACATGGAGTTTCTTCATGCGCTTTACACCAATATGACCTTTAGCGGCAGTGCCACAAGTATGTGGTACTATCATTATTAACTTTGCATCTTTTGGCATCAATATTATGAACATGTGTATCACTACGATCGAGATTCAACAAAACAATTCACATTGGGTGCATGACCATAGAAGGTATTATTCATGTAAACAGAACAACCATTATTCTCTGACTTAAATGAATAACCTTATTGCAATAAACACGATCTAATCATGTTCATGCTCAATGCAGACACCAAATAACATTTATTTAGGTTCAACACTAATCCCGAAGGTAGAGGGAGCATGCGATGGTGATCACATCAACCTTGGAAAAACTTCCAACACACATCGTCACCTCGCCCTTAGCTAGTCTCCGTTTATTCCGCAGCTTTTGTTTCGAGTTACCAATATTAACAACTGAACCGGTATCTAATACCCAGGCACTACTATGAGTACTAGTAAGGTACACATCAATAACATGTATATCAAATATACTTTGTTTGACATTGCCAGCCTTCTTATCTGCCAAGTACTTGGGGCAGTTCCGCTTCTAGTGACCGTTCCCCTTACAATAGAAGCACTTAGTCTCGGGTTTGGGTCCAACCTTGGGTTTCTTCACTGGAGCGGCAACTGGTTTGCCATTCTTGAAGTTTCCCTTATTGTCCTTGCCCTTCTTGAAACTAGTGGTCTTGTTGACCATCAACACTTGATGCTCCTTCTTGATTTCCACCTCCACGGCCTTAAGCATCGCGAATAGCTCAGGGTCATTTTCTCCATCCCTTGCATGTTATAGTTCATCACAAAGTTCTAGTAGCTTGGTGACAGTGACTAGAGAACCCTGTCAATCACTATCTCATCTGGAAGATAAACTCCCACTTGATTCAAGCGATTGTAGCATCCAGACATTTTGAGTACGTGCTCACTGACTGAACTATTCTCCTCCATCTTGCAGGCAAAGAACTTTTCAGAGGTCTCATACCTCTCAACATGGGCACGAGCCTGAAATACCAATTTCAGCTATTGGAACATGTCATATGCTCCGTGGCGTTCAAAACGTCTTTGGAGCCCCGATTCTAAGTTGTAAAGCATGGTGCACTGAACTATCGAGTAGTCATCAGAACGTGTCTGCCAAACGTTCACAACATCCACAAATGACGCTTGAGGGGTTGGCACACCAAACGGTGCATCAAGGACATAAGCCTTTTGTGCAACAGTGAGGACAACCCTCAGATTATGGACCTAGTCCGCATAATTGCTTACACTATCTTTCAACTTAGGCCCTGTTTGGAACCACTCAGATTATGATAATCCAGTTTGTGTAATCTATACTGTCTCTAAACAGGACATATTATGTTGTAGATTATAAAAACTAGATGGACAGATTATTAAAAACTCACAATCTACTCTACCCCAGATAAAACCAGATTATGGATTGCTAATGACCCATTATCCTTGTAAAGTTGGAGGTAATTACTAATTTCTGCCACCGCCACCCTCCTCCTTTAAAAAAAACAGAGGGCAGATAGGCATTATGCAATTTAAAAAGCTGGATTACAGTTTATATAATCTGGCATCCAAACATGCCCACCTAGATTATTTTTATAAACCTGATTATATAATGTATCTTCATAATCCAGATTATCATAATCTATTGTGGTTCCAAACAGGGCCTTAGTCTTTCTCTAGGAACGTATTAAAAACCAGGGGAGCTACAACGCGAGCTATTGATCTACACCTTAATTTGCAAAGACACTTTAGACTGTGTTCATGATAATTAGTTCAATTAATCAAAATTACTATGAACTCCCACTCAAATCAACATCCCTCAGGTTATTTAAGTGTTTACATGATCCAAATCCACCAACCCAAGTTCGATCATCACGTGAGATGAGGTGGTTTCAATGGTGAACATCTCCATGTTGATCATATCTACTATATGACTCATGCTTGACCTTTTGGTCTCCGTGTTCTGAGGCCATGTATGTACATGCTAGGCTCGTCAAGTTTAACTCAAGTATTCCGCATGTGCAAAACTGGCTTACACCCGTTATATGCGAACGAAGAGTCTATCACACCCGATCATCACGAGGTGCCTTGAAACGATGAACTTTCGCAACGGTGCATACTTGGGGAGAACACAATTTTATCTTGAAATTCAAGTGAGGGGTCATCTTATAATGATACCACCGTCCTAAGCAAAATAACATGCATAACAAGATAAACATCACATGCAAATCAAAATAAGTGACATGATATGGCCATCATCATCTTGTGCTTTTGATCTCCATCTCCAAAGCACTGGCATGAACTCCATCATCACCGGAATGACACCATGATCACCATCATCATGATCTCCATCATCTTGTCGTCATGTGGTTGTCCCGCCAGCAATTGCTTCTACAACTATTGCTAACTCATAGCGATAAAGTAAAGCAATGGCATATAATAAATTAAAGACAACCCTATGGCTCCTGTCGGTTGTCGTACTCATCGACATGCAAGTCATGATAACTATACAAAACAAGATCATCTCATGCATCACATATATCAAATCATGTCTTGGCCATATCACATCACAACATGCCCTACAAAAGCAAGTTAGACGTCCTCTACTTTGTTGTTGCAAGTTTTACGTGGATGCTATGGGCAACTAGCAAGAACCGTTTTTACCTACGCAAAGCCACAACGGTGATGATCAAGTTATCTTTTAACCTTCTACAAGGACCGCCTTCGTCGAATCCGATTCAACTAAAGTGGGAGAGACAGACACCCGCCATCCACCTTTATGCTAAACAAGTTGCATGTAAATCAGTGGAACCGGTCTCTTGTGCAAGGACAAATAATGTTGGTCCGAGCCGCTTCATCCCACAATACCGCCGAATCAAAATAAGACTAAGGAGGTAAGCAATCTGAATAGCAATGATAACCCACAAGTATAGGGGATCGCAACAGTTTTTGAGGGTAGAGTATTCAACGCAAATTTATAGATTCTACACAAGGGGAGCCAAAGAATACTTGAGAGTATTAGCAGTTGAGTTGTCAATTCAACCACACCTGGAGATTAAATATCTGCAGCAGAGTGATCAGTAGCACAGTAATATGATAGTTTGATAGCAGTAGTGACAGTAACAGTAGCGGTAACAGTAGTAGTCGTAGCTTTGTAGCAGTTGGAACAGCAGTAACAGTAATAGTAACTTAGCAAGAACAATAAGTGGAAAGGTCGTAGGCACTGGATCGGTAACTCGTTGGATGATATTCGTCATGTAACAGTCATAACCTAGGGCGATACAGAACTAGCTCAGTTCATCAATGAAATGTAGGCATGTATTCCATAAATAGTCATACGTGCTTATGGAAAAGAACTTGCATGACATCTTTTGTCCTACCCTCCCGTGGCAGCGAGGTCCATAAGGAAACTAAGGGATATTAAGGCCTCCTTTTAATATAGAACCGGAACAAAGCATTAACACATGGTGAATACATGAACTCCTCAAACTACGGTCATCACCGCGAAGTATCCCAAATATTGTCACTATGGGGTTGACGGATCATAAAACGTAATAGGTGCATATGACTAGGCAAGATCGGATCAAGAACATGGATATAGAGATGATAACATAAACGGTTCAGATCTGAAATCATGGCACTCGGGCCCTAGTGACAAGCATTAGGCATAGCAAAGTCATAGCAACATCAATCTCAGAACATAATGGATACTAGTGATCAAGCCCTAACAAAACTAACTCGATTACATGGTGAATCTCATCCAACTCCTCACCAACCAGCAAGCCTACGAAGGAATTACTCACTCCCGGTGGGGAGCATCATGGAATTGGCGATGGAGAAAGGTTGGTGATGATAAAGACCGAAGATTCCCCTCTTCGGAGCCCCGAACGGGCTTCAGATCAGGCCTCCCGATGAAGAACAGGAGGTGGCGGCGGCTCCGTCTCGTGAAACGCGATAATTCTTTCTCCCTGATTTTTTTCCTCCAAATTTACGAATTTATAGTGGCGGAGTTAGGGCAAGTGGGGCCATGAGGTGGGCACAACCCACCAGGGCGCGCCCAGGGGGCCTGGCGCGCCCTGGTGGGTGATGCTCACCCTGGCCCCCCTCTGCGGTGTATTTTGGCTCCAATAATTCTCATTTATTCTGAAATAAATCTCCAAAAAGTTTCGTTCCATTCTGAGAACTTTTATTTCTGCACAAAAACAACACCATGGTAGTTCTGCTGAAAACAGCGTCAGTCCGGGTTAGTTCCATTCAAATCATGCAAATTAGAGTCCAAAACAAGGGCGAAAGAGTGAGGAAAAGTAGATACGTTGGAGACATATCAAGCAACGCCCACAAACACTTTGTGTTCTACTCGTGCATATCATCTACGCATAGACCTAGCTCATGATGCCACTGTTGGGGAACATTGCATGGGAAACAAAAAAATTCCTACGAACACCCAAGATCTATCTATGGAGATGCATAGAAATGAGAGGGGAGAGTGTGTCTACGTACCCTCATAGACCATTAAGCGGAAGTGTATATTACGCGGTTGATGTAGTCGTACTCTTCACGATCCAATCGCGATCCAATCCGATCCAGCGCCGAACGGACGGCACCTCCGCGCTCAGCACACGTGCGGCTCGTTGACGTCTCCACCTCCTCAATCCAGCGAGCGAGGGAGGAGTAGTAGATGGTGAGGGAGTCCTGGACTAAGGGGTCCTCGAGCCGCCGGCCTATCTCTCATAGGCCGGCTTGGTGGGCCGCTCTCTGATTATCGCAGGAAGGACCGGGATATGCGGCAACCCCGTATTCTAGAAGGAAACCTCCGAAGGCGCGACGTGGACTCCAAGTCAAGATGAGGGGATCAGCGTCTTTACTTCCGGCTGGAGACTTATCATGTGTAAACCCTAGGTACCCCCGGTGTCTATATAAACCGGGGGGTTTAGATCGTAGAGGGCAGACAAGCTCATCTAGGGTTTTGGCTACTTGATCTCGTGGTAGATCGACTCTGTAATCTTCATACACATTAATACAATCAAGCAGGACGTAGGGTTTTACCTCCATAGGAGGGCCCGAACCTGGGTAAACACCGTCTCCTTCGTCCCCTGTAACCCATCGATCCTAAACTCACAGCTCGGGACCCCCTACCCGAGATCCGCCGGTTCTGACACCGACATTGGTGCTTTGATTGAGAGTTCCGCTGTGGGATCGCAAGAGGAATTGATGGCTCGCCTAATCATTAGCGATGAAGTCCGTAACGGGGGCTCCTTCGCCCCCGGACAGATTTTCGCTTTCGGCAACATCGTGCGGCACGCCGACCCGACCAGCCACCCTGGTCGAATCGGGAATCTCGCCCCCGATCAAGAGATCAGATTCGGGAACCTAGGGTTCTCTGTAGACTCCCGGGGTGGTCTTTCATTCACTGGGCTCGCGATCTCATCTGACAAGCCCGAAGTCTCCGAAGCCTTAACTTCGGATCTCCTTCTCGGCTCCACCCTTAGGTCTATCCCTGCCGATGATCTGGTTCTTAGTCCGGATCCGGTTACAGTACCTGGGGCCAGGGGTCGGCCCCTGCCGAACACGCTCTTTGTACGGACACGTTGGAGGTTAACTCCAAAAGTCCTAGGCAGATCGATCCGGTCGAGCTCTCGGCGATCAACGAGGCGCTGGATCGGATCCTATCAATAAAAATCACAGATGACCCGACCTCGACCCATGCTCAGATCGGTCTGAAGGCGGGTCATGGGGATTTTTTCGACCCACCCACCACCCACTTGGTAGCCACTATCGAAGACTTAACCGATATGGTGGACTACGCCTCTGAGGAGGCAGAAGACATGGATGAAGAGGACGGCGCCCCCGCCTCTGTCAACACTTGGCGATGGACTGCCACCTCCACCTACGACGTCTACATGGTAGACACCCCTGACGATAAGGGCGATCGCACCCCTAAGAAGAATGGCGATAAATCCGGTGAGGAGCCGTCAAGGCGCCGGAAACAACGCAAACGATCTAGGGAAGGGAGGCCATTGCAAGCACCGGGGAAAACGACACCCCAGAAGACCTCGGCGACCCTGAAGTACCCGAACAGCCACTGGAGGACCAGGAAAGGCCCGAAGATCGGCGTGACACCGAGGATCTTAATGATTCCACGGACGACAACTACCTTCCCTTGTCGAGGAGGAGGACAGCCTGGAAGCCGAAGACTTCACCGTCCCCGAAAACCTTGCGGATCAGGAATGGTTTAGGCGGCAGCTTTTAGCCACTACCTGAAGCCTGAAGGCAAAACAACAGCAGCTCAAAGCCGAGCATGATACCCTCAATGATAGATGGACGAGGGTCTTGGCAGCCGAAGAAGGGTACGGTACCAATCTACCGGACCAACCCAAGAGCTACCCACGCTGGCGGCTGCTGCCGCAGTTCGATGACGAGGTCCTTGAACCATCATCTCCCAGGCAAACTCCGTACGACCAGCCGGACCGCCCTCCCCGAGGACGGGATAGGACGGTCGGCGAGGCCGAGTACAGACCTGCGGTACCCCGCAGGAGAGGAAAAGAGCCAGCAGGGCCTAAGGACAGGTATGACTTACGACAGGACCTAGATTATAGAGCAGGCCACACAAGATCCATCTACGGATCTAGAGGGTACTCCCCCGCTAGACGGGACGGGTACCAGTCTTGGCTCGACCACAAAAATAGAGGTCGGGAACAAAACCGGGCCCGATCTACCGCCGATCGTAGGCATGACATAGCTCGGGTCAGAGGCGCTGCCCACCCACTGTGCTTCACAGACGAGGTGATGCAGCATCAGTTCCCTGAAGGGTTTAAACCCGTTAACATAGAGCAATACGACGGGACAACAGACCCAGACGTGTGGATTGAGGACTTCCTCCTCCACATTCATATGGCACGAGGAGATGATCTCCACGCCATCAAGTATCTGCCCCTAAAACTTAAGGGGGCAGCTCGACACTGGTTAAACAGTCCCCCCGAGAATTCTATCGGGAGCTGGGAAGAGCTCGAGGATGCCTTCCGATCTAACTTCCAAGGCACTTATGTCCGGCCACCGGACTCCTCCGACCTGAGCAATGTTGTCCAGAAAGCAGGTGAATCGGCTCGGCAATTTTGGAATCGGTTCCTGACCAAGAAAAACCAGATCGTTGACTGCCCGGACGCTGAGGCAATAGCCTCCTTCAAACATAATATCCGGGATGAGTGGCTAGCTCGTCAGCTCGGCCAGGACAAGCCGAGGACAATGTCCGCCCTTACCTCACTTATGACCCGCTTTTGCGCGGGTGAGGATAACTGGCTAGCTCGACGAGGCCATAACCCCGGCACCTCCGAAATCCGGGATGGAAATGGGAAACCACGACGTAACAAAACAAACGCCGGCACAACAATGGCGATGCTGAGGACACGGCCGTTAACGCCGGTTTCCGCAACCCAAAATCCGGACAGAGGAAGAAACCTTCTAAAGGAAATCGAGACGGACCTACCAAGCTGGACAAAATCATGGATAGGCCCTGCCAGATCCACGTCACCCAAGACAAGCCCGCTACCCACACCAATCGTAATTGTTGAGTATTCAAACAAGCTGGCAAACTCGCAGCCGAGGAGCAAGGCAAGAGCCCACGCAGCGAGGACGATGACGAGCCCCGCGGTCCAAGCAATGGAGGACAAAAGCAGTTCCCTCCAGAGGTAAAAACTATGAACATGATATATGCCACTCACATACCAAAAAAGGAGAGGAAGCGCGCCCTTCGGGAGGTCTACGCCGTAGAGCCCGTAGCCCCGAAGTATAACCCATGGTCGGCTTGCCCGATCACCTTCGACCGACGAGACCATCCGACCAGTATCCGTCACGGAGGTTCGGCAACCCTCGTCCTAGACCCCATTATCGATGGGTATCACCTCACTAGAGTCCTAATGGACGAAGGAAGTTGCCTTAATCTGATCTACTCAGACACGGTGAAAAAGATGGGTATAGATCTGTCAAGGATCAAACCTAGCAACACTACCTTTAAAGGAGTGATCCCAGGCGTCGAAGCCCGCTGCTCGGGCACCATGAATTTGGAAGTAGTGTTCGGCTCGCCCGACAACTTCCGCAACGAAGACTTGATCTTCGACATTGTCCCTTTTCGCAGCGGTTATCACGCCCTACTCGGTCGCACAGCATTCGCTCGCTTTAACGCCGTCCCCCACTACGCGTACCTGAAGCTCAAGATGCCCGGGCCCAGGGGGATCATTACTGTCAACGGCAACACAGAGCGCTCTCTCCGAACTGAGGAACACACAGCGGCCCTGGCAGCCGAATTCCAGTACGGCGACGATAGGCCGACGCCCAAATCAGCCATAAAGGCACGTCAGGATAGTAAACGAGCTCGGTCTCAACCCGAACTCCTGGAATCATCTTCCGCCCAACAAAAATAGGGATACGCCCCCCACAGCACAGCCCTAGTTCCCGTAAAATATGTGCCAAGAAGGCACAACTTTGCGCTCAAAATACCATGGGCAGCTGTGGGGACCCACTATCAAAGGGAAAGTGTTCGGCTGGACCGAACTACTGCCAACACATGTCTTCAGACAAACCACAGGTACCATCTAGGACCTTTCAAGCGTAAAGCTCATCCACACTGCAGCGACTTTTCAAGATCTTCTTCCCAAGGTCCGTTCGCCGATAACAATCACCTTTAAAGGAACGCACCCCCGCGGGAGCAAAGGAGCAGACATGCGACAGGGCAAATTGAGGACGTCAAGCCACCCATCGAAGACCCCAGGTAAAACCTCTCCTTTGTAAACTTTATTTTTTCATTTCAAAATACCTGTAACAGTTGCTTCGGCAGTTTGAGTTATAAGAATTCATCAGAAATAAAGACCATCCTTTACGGCCTCCTCGCTGTATTTTATGTCACATACTCCGTTCTCTCCTCACCGACGCCGATAGCAAAGCTGTTCGGTACATATTACGATGCGACCGGCTAATAGACCGGGGGCTTGACTATAAAAATCGCCCCAAGCATCGCCCCGGCACTATTGTTTATGTGTTCAGCGTCTCGGATGTTGCGTTATATGAATCGGTTCTGAATTATGTCTTGGGTCAACGGTTGGGTTGCCCGGCTCCTGTGTTTGCCCTCTTACGTTCCGCTCATTCAGCTAAAAGGGTAAAGGGAGAACCACTGCGATTGTGCTTCCGACTCGCCTGGTCAAGTGCCTCAGTGGAGAAAGCCGAAAACTGACTATCATAATAAGCGAGAACCGGTCTGCAATCCGAGCATAAGTGTCAAACTAAAAATCGATAGAGGTTATTCCGTGTTATACGAGGGGTTTGTACGTTTACAAACCATGTGATGGTGGTTTCAACCTCGGTGTATCCGAATATCACAAAACACTGGGGGCTAGTCATCAGCCCCCGCAATCAAGCTCCTACGGCTAAGTGAAAGCACTAAAGCATCATAGTCCGATTGCCTTGTTCCCCCTCGCACTACTGCCTTCGGGCACCGATACGTTGGCTAAGGGTCACAGTGTGGAGGTAGAAACACCTCGTGTAGTATCTACATGGGGGCTGAAGCCGACGACTCGCAACTTTCAGATAAAACGGCCACATAGGAGTCAAAATAACACAAAGCTTAAAGACATGATAAACCATGCAACCGCATTATAAAGCGGAACAGTCATCGGATACATGACAAAACGCTCATTCATAAATTACATCCTTAGGGCATTGGGCTTCTATCGCCCGAGCACCATCCATCACGGTGGAAAAGTATTTCTTGGGGCGCCTATGCTCCTTCCCAGGGGGTGGAGGCGCGGTGGCCATCTCGGTCGGCTTGAGCCTCGGCAAGTGCACCATGGTCCTTGCAAAGGCCATCCGAGCTCCCTCGATGCACGTAGAACGCTTTAGAGCGTCAATCCGAGGCGCAGCGTCGCACAGTTTCTGCACCAAGCCGAAGTAACTGCTCGGCAACGGCTCTGCAGGCCACAGCCGGATGCAGAGGTCCTTCATGGCCGGCTCGGCCATCCTGTGCAGCTCCATCAATTGTTTCATCTGCTTGCTCAGGAGGGGAGGATGCTCGGGGGCTTGAAACTACGCCCAGAATAGCCGAGGCTCAACATCCCCATCCCGAGAGGCGAAGTATTTGTTCGCGTCCACTGCACTCCTCGGGAGGTCCGTAAAGGCGCCTAAGGAACGCCACACCCGGGTGAGCAATGCAAACATGTTACCACCAAAGGCACATTGCAGTAAGTACGGCTTACCATCCGCGATCGCCTTGACTTGGCGGAGTTCTTCTTCAAAGAACCGCCTATCAACTCGCTCCGCTTTGAGCTCGGATTTCAGCGTGGATAGTTCAGTGGCCTGGTCTTCGCTCTTTTGCTCAAGGGCCACGCACTTCGTGCTGGCATCCTTGAGCTCCAGCTGCACCTCTACCACCCGGGCCTCATGCTTGTCGCTCACGGCTTTTAATGCCGACAGTTCGGCTGCCGCTTGTTCGGCCGCCGCCTTCTCATCCTCGGCCTCCTGCCTCACATTTGCCAACTCGGCCTTTGCTACTTCTTGAGCTTGCGTTGGTTTTCCCTTGAAGAGGAAAGGGTGATGCAGAAGAGTAAATAAGTATTTCCCTCAGTTGTTGAGAACCAAGGTATCAATCCAGTAGGAGACACAAGCAAGTCACCAATTGATGCACCTACACAAATAATCAAACACTTGCACCCAACGCTATAAAGGGGTTGTCAATCCCTTCACGGTTACTTGCAAGGATGAGATCTAATAGAGATAGATGGAAAAGAATACTAAAACGAAAAGTAAAATGGAAAATAGATCTGAAAATATAATATGGAAAATAGACCCGAGGGCCATAGGTTTCACTAGAGGCTTCTCTCATGAAGGCAAATAATACGGTGGGTGAACAAATTACTGTCGAGCAATTGATAGAAAAGCGCATAGTTATGACGATATCCAAGGCAATGATTATGCATATAGGCATCACGTCCGTGTCAAGTAGACCGAAACAATTCTGCATCTACTACTATTACTCCACACATCGACCGACTCCTGCCTGCATCTAGAATATTAAGTTCATGAAGAACAGAGTAACGCATTAGGTAAGATGACATGATGTAGAGGGATAAACTCAAGCAATATGATGAAAACCCCATCTTTTTATCCTCGATGGCAACAATACAATACGTGCCTCGCTACCCCTACTTTGTCACTGGGTGAGGACACCGCAAGATTGAACCCAAAACTAAGCACTTCTCCCATTGCAAGAATTACCAATCTAGTTGGCCAAACCAAACCAATAACTCGAAGAGACTTGCAAAGATATGAAATCATGCATATAAGAATTCAGAAAAGACTCAAATAATATTCATAGATAATCTGATCATAAACCCACAATTCATCGGATCTCGACAAACACACCGTAAAAGAGTATTACAACGGATAGATCTCCATGAAGATCATGAAGAACATGGTATTGAAGAACATAGAGAGAGAAGAAGCCATCTAGCTACTAGCTATGGACCCAAAGGTCTGTGGTGGACTACTCACACATCATCGGAGGGGCTATGGAGTTGATGTAGATGCCCTCCGTGATCGAATCCCCCTTCGGGAGATTACCGGAAAAGGCTCCAAGATTGGATCTCACGGGAACAGAGGCTCCTGGCGGCGGAAAAGTATTTTCGTGGCTCTTTTTGGTATCCAGGGAATATTTGGGAATTTATAGGCCGAAGAATAGGGTTAGGAGGGCTGTCGTGGGGCCACAAGCCAGGGGGGCGCGCCCTCCCCCCTAGGGCGCGCCCTGGTGGCTTGTGACTCCACGGCAGATCTCCTGCCTTGGACTCCAAGCTTAGCAGGTTTCGTCTGGTTCAAGAAAAATCATTCTAAAGATTTTATTTCGTTTGGACTCCGTTTAATATTCCTTATCTGCAATACTCAAAAACAAGGAAAAAACAGGAACTGACACTAGGCACTAGATTAATAGGTTAGTCCCAAAAATAATATAAAATAGCATATTAATGCATATAAAACATCCAAAACAGATAATATAATAGCATGGAACAATAAAAAATTATAGATACGTTGGAGACATACCAAGCATCCCCAAGCTTAATTCCTGCTCGTCCTCGAGTAGGTAAATGATAAAAACAGAATTTTTGATGTGGAATGCTACCTAACATATTTATCCATGTAATATTCTTTATTGTGGCATGAATATTCAGATCCGTAAGATTCAATACAATAGCTTAATATTGACATAAAAATAATAATACTTAAAGCATACTAACAAGCAATCATATCTTTTCAAAATACCATGGCTAAAGAAAGTTATCCCTACAATATCATATAGTCTGGCTATGCTCCATCTTCCCCACACAAAGTATCTAAATCATGCACACCGCCGATGACAAGTCAAGCAATTGTTTCACACTTTTTATGTTCTCAAACCTTTTCAACTCTCACGCAATACATGAGCGTGAGCCATGGATATAGCACTATAGGTGGAATAGAATATGGTGGAGGCTGCAAGGAAAAAGGAGAAGATAGTCTCACATCAACTAGGCGTATCAACGGGCTATGGAGATGCCCATCAATAGATATCAATGTGAGTGAGTAGGGATTGCCATGCAACGGATGCACTAGAGCTATAAGTGTATGAAAGCTCAAAAAGAAACTAAGTGGGTGTGCATCCAACTCGCTTGCTCATGAAGATCTAGGGCACTTTGAGGAAGCCCATCATTGGAATATACAAGCCAAGTTATATAATGAAAAATTCCCACTAGTATATGAAAGTGACAAAATAGGAGACTCTCTATCATGAAGAACATGGTGCTACTCGAAGCACAAGTGTGGAAAAGGATAGTAGCATTGTCCCTTCTCTCTTTTCTCTCATTTTTTTTGGTGGGCATCTTTGGCCTCTTTTTTTTTATTTGGGCTTCGCTGGCCTCTTTTATTTTTTGTAAAGTCCGGAGACTCATCCCATCTAGTGAGGGAATCATAGCTTCCATCATCCTTTCCTCACATGGGACAATGCTCTAATAATGATGATCATCACACTTTTATTTACTTACAACTCAAAAACTTAGAACAAAATATGACTCTATATGAATGCCTCCGGCGGAGTACCGGGATGTGCTACGATCTAGCATAGAAAATGACATTGAAAACATCATGCTAGCTGTCTTACGATCATGCAAAGCAATATGACAATGATGGTGCAAGTCATAATAAATGGAACGGTGGAAGTTGCATGGCAATATATCTCAGAATGGCTATGAAAATGCCATAATAGGTAGGTCTGGTGGCTGTTTTGAGGAAGGTATATGGTGGCTGTTTTGAGGAAGGTGGGTTTAATGCACCGGCGAAAGTTGCGCGGTACTAGAGAGGCTAGCAAAGGTGGAAGGGTGAGAGTGCGTATAATCCATGGACTCACATTAGTCATAAAGAACTCACATACTTATTGCAAAAGTCTATTAGTTATCGAAGCAAAGCATTAGATGCATGCCCCTAGGGGAGAGGTTGGTAGGAGTAAACCATCGCGCGCTCCCGACCCATCACACAAAGGATGACAATCATTAAACAAATCATGCTCCGACTTCGTTACATAACGGTTCACCATACGTGCATGCTACGGGAATCACAAACCTTAACACAAGTATTCCTACTAATCCACAATTACTTACTAGCATAACTCTTAATATCATCATCTCTACATCTCAAAACTATTTGCACGAAATCGAACTTCTCATCATATTCAATGCACTTAATATGAAAGTTTTTATTATATCTCTCTTGGATGCCTATTATATTAGGACCAAATTCATAACCTAATCTAATTACCATGCTGTTTAGAGACTCTCAAAATAATATAAGTGAGGTACGAGAGTTCAATTATTTCTATAAAATAACACACCACCGTGCTCTAAAAAGATATAAGTGAAGCACATAGAGTATTCTAATAAATTCACGATTCAGCGTGTCTCTCTCAAAAGATGTGTGCAGCAAGGATGATTGTGGCAAACTAAAAATGAAAGACTCAAATCATACAAGACGCTCCAAGCAAAACACATAT
The DNA here is from genome assembly GCA_039707655.1 of Elymus sibiricus. Lineage (NCBI taxonomy): Eukaryota > Viridiplantae > Streptophyta > Magnoliopsida > Poales > Poaceae > Elymus > Elymus sibiricus. The sequence continues at coordinate 357,633,248 of CM077665.1, forward strand.
CATGTGGTGAATAAAAATATAGCCTCAAGTAAATTTACCGATGGATTGAAGATGAAAGAGGGGATGCCTTCCGGGGCATCCCCAAGCTAAGGCTCTTTGGTATCCTTGAATATGGCTTGGGGTGCCTTGGGCATCCCCAATCTTAGGCTCTTGCCACTCCTTATTCCATAGTCCATCAAATCTTTACCCAAAACTTGAAAACTTCACAACACAAAACTCAACAGAAAACTCGTGAGATCCGTTAGTATAAGAAAAAAAAATCACCACTTTAGGTACTGTTGTGAACTCATTATTTATTTATATTTGTGTAATAACTACTGTATTATAACTTCTCCATGGTTCATACCCCCCGATACAACCCATAGATTCATCAAAATAAGCAATCAACACAAAGAAAACAGAATCTGTCAAAAACAGAACAGTCTGTAGCAATCTGTAGACTTCGAATACTTATGTAACTCCAAAAATTCTGAAAAATTAGGACAACCAGGGAAATTTGTATATCAATCTTGTGTAAAAATTTCAGACTCATTCGACTCTCTGGTGAATTTATAAAATTCCTGGACTGAGCGCAAAAGTTTCTGTTTTTCAGCAAAATCAAATCAACAAACACCGTAGACCATCCCAAAGGTCTTACTTGGCTCAAACACTAATAAAAACATAAAAACACAATTATTACAGAAGTAATAATGTGCAAAACACACCAAAACAGAAACAAAAAACAGAAAGCAAAAATAAAATTGGGTTGCCTCCCAACAAGCGCTATTGTTTAACGCCCCTAGCTAGGCAAAACACAATAGATCTAGGTATTGTCATCTTTGGTATGCAATCCATAGGTAGCTCTCGTAATAGATTCATAAGGCAATTTCATTTTATTCCTAGGAAAGTGTTCCATGCCTTTCCTTAATGGAAATTGGAATCTAATGTTTCCTTCTTTCATATCAATAATTGCACCAATCGTTCTAAGGAAAGGTCCACCAAGAATAATAGGACATGTAGGATTGCAATCTATATCAAGAACAATGAAATCTACGGGCACATAATTCCTATTTGCAACAATAAGAACATCATTAATCCTTCCCATAGGTTTCTTAATAGTGGAATCCGCTATATGTAAATTCAAAGAGCAATCATCAAGTTCATGGAAACCTAGGACATCACATAAAGTTTTCGGAATCGTGGAAACGCTAGCACCCAAATCACACAAAGCATGGCACTCAAAATCTTTAATTTTAATCTTAATAGTTGGTTCCCACTCATCATAAAGCTTTCTAGGTATAGAAACTTCGAACTCAAGTTTTTCTTCAAAAGATTTCATCATAGCATCAACGATATGTTTAGTAAAAGCTTTATTTTGATCATAAGCATGCGGAGAATTCAACATGGATTGCAACAAGGAAATACAATCAATCAAAGAACAATTATCATAATTAAAGTCCTTGAAATCCAAAAGAGTGGGTTCATTGCTATTTAAAGTTTTGACCTCTTCAATCCCACTTTTATCAATCTTAGCATTAAGATCTATAAACTCCGAATCATTGGGACGCCTTTTAAATAAAGTTGACTTATCTTTAGTCCCATATTTATCAAGATTTACATTGGAAAACAAAGATTCAATAGGAGTCAAATCAATCACTTTAAGATCTTCATCATTATTATCACGAGAACACACTTTTTCAAGCCATTCACGCTTAGCACGTATTCTAGCGGTTCTTTCCTTACACTCATCAATAGAAGTTCTCATAGCTTTTAAAGACTCATTAATATCACGCTTGGGTGGAGTAGATCTAAGTTTCAAAGAATCAATCCCAAGCGAAATTCTATCAACGTTCCTAGCCAAATCATCAATCTTGAGCAATTTTTCTTCAATTGTAGCATTGAAAACTTTTTGCGAACTAATAAAATCTTTAATATTGTTCTCAAGATCAGAGGGCATCTTATTATAATTTCCATAAGAATTTTTTTAGGAATTACCATAATTATTAGAGGAATTACTAGGAAACGGCCTAGGATTGAAATTACCTCTATACGCGTTATTACCAAAATTGTTCCTACCAACAAAATTCACATCCATAGATTCATTACTATTTCCAATCAAAGAAGACAAAGGCATATCATTAGGATCAATAGGAGCACTCTTACTAGCAAACAATTTCATCAATTCATCCATCTTTTCACTCAAAGTATTTATTTCTTCAATAGCATGCACCTTTTTACTAGTAGGAGATCTTTCAGTATGCCATTGAGAGTAATTTGCCATAATATTATCTAGGAGTTTAGTAGCTTCTCCTAATGTGATTTCCATAAAAGTACCACCCGCGGCGGAATCTAAATGATTTCTAGATGCAAAATTCAATCCCGCATAACAAATTTGTATAATCATCCATAATTTCAAACCATGTGCGGGGCAATTTCTAATCATTAATTTCATCCTCTCCCAAGATTGTGCAACATGCTCATGATCAAGTTGCTTAAAATTCATTATATCATTCCTAAGGGAGATGATCTTAGCGGGCGGAAAGTACTTGGAAATAAAAGCATCTTTACACTTATTCCATGAATCAATACTATTTTTAGGCAAAGATGAAAACCAAGTTTTAGCACGATCTCGTAGTGAGAACGGAAATAGCTTCAATTTAACAATATCATTATCCACATCTTTCTTCTTTTGCATATCACACAACTCAACAAAAGTATTTAGATGGGATGCGACATCTTCACTAGGAAGGCCGGAAAATTGTTCTTACATAACAAGATTCAGCAAAGCGGCATTAATTTCATAAGATTCCGCACTAGTGGCGGGAGCAATCGGAGTACTAATAAAATCATTATTATTAGTATTGGAGAAGTCACACAACTTGGTATTCTCTTGAGTCATCGTGACAAAGCAAGCAATCTAGCACACAAGCAAACAAAAGGCAAACGAAAAGACGAACGGAAGAAGGGCGAATAAAAAGGCAAATCTTTCTGAAAATCATTTTAGAAGTGGGGGAGAGGAAAACGAGAGGCAAATGGCAAATAATGTAAATGCAAGAAATGAGTTTGTGATGGGTACTTGGTAGGCTTGATGTAGATCTCCCCGGCAACGGCGCCAGAAATCCTTCTTGCTACTTCTTGAGCTTGCGTTGGTTTTCCCTTGAAGAGGAAAGCGTGATGCAGAAGAGTAGATAAGTATTTCCCTCAGTTGTTGAGAACCAAGGTATCAATCCAGTAGGAGACACAAGCAAGTCACCAATTGATGCACCTACACAAATAATCAAACACTTGCACCCAACGCTATAAAGGGGTTGTCAATCCCTTCACGGTTACTTGCAAGGATGAGATCTAATAGAGATAGATGGAAAAGAATACTAAAACGAAAAGTAAAACGGAAAATAGATCTGAAAATATAATATGGAAAATAGACCCGGGGGCCATAGGTTTCACTAGAGGCTTCTCTCATGAAGGCAAATAATACGGTGGGTGAACAAATTACTGTCGAGCAATTGATAGAAAAGCGCATAGTTATGACGATATCCAAGGCAATGATTATGCATATAGGCATCACGTCCGTGTCAAGTAGACCGAAACAATTCTGGATCTACTACTATTACTCCACACATCGACCGACTCCTGCCTGCATCTAGAATATTAAGTTCATGAAGAACAGAGTAACGCATTAGGTAAGATGACATGATGTAGAGGGATAAACTCAAGCAATATGATGAAAACCCCATCTTTTTATCCTCGATGGCAACAATACAATACGTGCCTCGCTACCCCTACTTTGTCACTGGGTGAGGACACCGCAAGATTGAACCCAAAACTAAGCACTTCTCCCATTGCAAGAATTACCAATCTAGTTGGCCAAACTAAACCAATAACTCGAAGAGACTTGCAAAGATATGAAATCATGCATATAAGAATTCAGAAAAGACTCAAATAATATTCATAGATAATCTGATCATAAACCCACAATTCATCGGATCTCGACAAACACACCGCAAAAGAGTATTACATCGGATAGATCTCCATGAAGATCATGAAGAACATGGTATTGAAGAACATAGAGAGAGAAGAAGCCATCTAGCTACTAGCTATGGACCCGAAGGTCTGTGGTGGACTACTCACGCATCATCGGAGAGGAAATGGAGTTGATGTAGATGCCCTCCGTGATCGAATCCCCCTCCGGCAGATTACCGGAAAAGGCTACAAGATTGGATCTCATGGGAACAGAGGCTCCTGGTGGCGGAAAAGTATTTTCGTGGCTCTTTTTGGTATCCAGGGAATATTTGGGAATTTATAGGCCGAAGAATAGGGTTAGGAGGGCTGCCGTGGGGCCACAAGCCAGGGGGGCGCGCCCTGGTGGCTTGTGACTCCACGGCAGGTCTCCTGCCTTGAACTCCAAGCTTAGCAGGTTTCGTCTGGTCCAAGAAAAATCATTCCGAAGATTTTATTTCGTTTGGACTCCGTTTAATATTCCTTATCTGCAATACTCAAAAACAAGGAAAAAACAGGAACTGGCACTAGGCACTAGATTAATAGGTTAGTCCCAAAAATAATATAAAATAGCATATTAATGCATATAAAACATCCAAAACAGATAATATAATAGCATGGAACAATCAAAAATTATAGATACGTTGGAGACATATCAGCCTTGAGGTTCTCGACCTCTGCGGCCACAGCTGTGGTAACAATGAGTAAATAACACTTAGGGATAACAATCCGGATATCTCACTCAATGAGGATAGACAATAGCCCGAATGATACAATTCGGACTCACCTTGCATCTCGTTGAATCTCTTGTTCAGGCGATCGAGCTCCTCATCGGAGCTCTTGAGCTTCCGGTTTAGCTCGGCAAGCTCCACTACGTTGGCGGCCGCCGCCGATGACGAGGCCTACAAAACAACTTATGTGCATTAAAACTCCCGAGCTGTCGGATTCAGACCCTCTGCTAAGTACTCTCTGGAGCTCTTAGAACAATGAGGAACAAAGGGTGCCTTGAGCATCATTACTAACTTTCGACATTTGACCCCCGGGTGGGTTTTTCAAACTCACCCAGGGCTCGGGGGTTACTACACTTATAAGGATTGCTTAAACCTGGCAAATTAACTTTTTCTGGAAAAAAGAGTATTATGTGGCTCACCTTGAAGCCCGTCAAGAGACCGTTGAAGGCCTCTTTCAGTCCGCTATCAACGGACTGAATGCCTTGGAAAACCGCACCCATAAGGGCGCGGTGATCTTCAGCGATGGAGGAGCCGGATAAAGCTTCCTCCATCACGGCCGACCACCCAATCATGGGCGGCACCGGTGGTGACCTGCCAACCCTCCCTCCGGTGGGGGATTGGGCGGGCAGCTCCTGAGGCATAGAGCGCTCTGGAGATGTCCTCGGAGGGGACTGGACCGGACCTTGTCCCCCCTCTTCAGTTGCCAGGAGATGTTCCTCCTCCTAGTCTTCGGCGGCCGAGGTATTAACCTCAGCCATAACGTCGTCACCCCCGCCGTCGGTGTTCGGCTCAGAATGAGCCTGTCACAATAACACCTCCGCGGCCTCCTTCAAGACCTCAGGAGGCGTAGGATGTGACGCAGTCCCACTTTCCGCAGGTCGGCGGGCAGAGACTCCCCGTCTGAGATTTGGTCGGTGGGGAGATCGCGTGGTGGGCTGCAAATTAAAAGACGTTCGCCCATTTAACATTAAAAGCTCTATATAAGTGGCCCAGAGGGTCTTCGGATTCATACCTCTGGGCTGGGGGCTTAACCCTTGGGTTCCTTCGGGGAACCTTTTCAAAAGCCTCAGACTCCTTATCGGAGTCCGAGCTATCGTCGGCCAGGACTGCCTTTGTCCGGCATGTCCTCTTCGGGGCAGGAGGAGGTAGGTCCTCCGCGGCGTCCACTGGCGCCGCCCTCTTCCTTGTGAGGGGGGAGTCGCACTCCCCTTCGTCCTCGTGCTCTTCCTCGTGAGTGGAAGAGGCATGGGTCTCCTCGGACTTAGCGTCCGGAAGGCCCCTTAGACGAAGACCCTCTCGGGCCTCCTTCTTCTCTCCTTTCTTCTTCTTCTCCTTCTTCTCTGGTGCCGAATACGGCACCACGATGAGCATCTCCGTCAATAGATCCGATCGAGGGTCTTCGGGCTGCGGGGCCGGACAGTCAATTTGCACGGCCTTGCTCAGCCAATTCTGTGAAGATGAGGGAGAAGGGGATTCGGCTCTTTATCAAAAAACAGAGCCGGAGAATTAAAGTTTCATCATACCTTGGTAGGAGGGGTTTCGGCGTCAAGACCGGTGTCCTCCTCCTCGGCCGGCCAGCTCTTCTGGGGCTTGAATAGCACTTTCCACAATTTCTCGTGGGTAGTGCGGAAGAATTGATGCACGGTAGCCGGGTCCTCGAGCTGGTAAGCCCACATTGGGGAGGCCCGGTGCTGGCAGGGGAGGAGACGGTGGCGGAGCATGACCTGGATCACGTTGACTAGTTCGATTTTGGCCTCAATCATCGTGGAGATGCGCTTCTGCAGCGATTTTACCTCTGTGGCCGACCCCCAGTCAAGGCCTTTCTTGAGCCATGAGGTTAGCCTCGCGGGGGGTCCGGATCTGAACTCGGCAGGAGCCACCCAGTCCGCGCTCCTTGGTTCGGTGATGTAGAACCATTCCTTTTGCCAGATCTTGACCATGTCGATAAAGGTGCCGTCCGGCCACTCGACACGGGGGAGCTTGCTGATTACCGCCCCTCCACAATCCGCATGCGTGCCTACAACTGTCTTCGGCTTGACGTTGAACACTTTGAGCCACAGGCCGAAGTGCGGCTGTACCCGCAGGAAGGCTTCGCAGACGATGATGAACGCCGAGATGTACATGAAGGAGTTCGGGGGGAGATCATGGAAATCTAACCCGTAAAAGAACATGAGGCCCCTGACGAAGGGGTGAAGTGGAAAGCCCAGTCCCCGGATGAAATGGGGGATGAACACCACCCTCTCGTTCGGCTTCGGTGTGGGAACCACCTGATTCGCCTCTGGAGCGTGGTGGGCGATGTTGGCGGAGAGGTAGCCGGCACGCTTTAGCTCCCGAATGTCGTTGTCGGTGACGGAGGAGGCCTCCCACTTGCCCATGGAGCCTGAACCAGCCATGGCCGAACTCGGAGGGAGGATTGAGGAAGAACTGGATCTGGGCTCTCGGAGCTTGGGAAGGTTGAGGAGGCAACGGGTGTGAATTTGGAGCGTGAATAGTCCTTGGGGGTTTCCTCCCTTTTATGGGGTGCCGTAATACCAAGAGCCTCCCTTTTACTGCGCCGCAGGCCTCGCCACTTCCCGAAACAATCGTGTCGTTGTGCGCGCATGGAATAACCCAGGGCCTTGATCATATCCCGTAAGAAACGGGACATGATCTACACATTGATAAGACGTGCCAATGGAGGAACGGCCTCGAACCGCGAATCGAGTTTTTGTAACCGGCTCAGCGGTCGTGATAGGCCACGACCCTTCGTCAGAAAGGTTGTCAGGAAATACTATTCACATTTTGACGTTCGGCCTTTGAGGCTAAGCGACTTATGGCGTCCGGATAACTACATGCTCGGATAACTGCATGTCATTTGCGGCCGGACTGGAGCCAGCCGATCATAAAGGGGGAAAAGAACTCACCCCGCAAGCCGAAGACTCTGATCACGCGAAGCTGCTAGTGTCATGACCCCTGGCGTTGGGGGCTAGTTCGGGGCTACTGAGGGAGTCCTGGACTAAGGAGTCCTCGGGCCGCCGGCCTATCTCTCATAGGCCGGCTTGGTGGGCCGCTCTCTGATTATCACAGGAAGGACCGGGATATGCGGCGACCCCGTATTCTAGAAGGAAACCTCCGAAGGCGCGATGTGGACTCCAAGTCAAGATGAGGGGATTAACGTCTTTACTTCCGGCTGGAGACTTATCATGTGTAAACCCTAGGTACCCCCGGTGTCTATATAAACCGGGGGGTTTAGATCGTAGAGGGCAGACAAGCTCATCTAGGGTTTTGGCTACTTGATCTCGTGGTAGATCGACTCTGTAATCTTCATACACATCAATACAACCAAGCAGGACGTAGGGTTTTACCTCCATAGGAGGGCCCGAACCTGGGTAAACATCGTCTCCTTCGTCCCCTGTAACCCATCGATCCTAAACTTACAGCTCGAGACCCCCTACCCGAGATCCACCGGTTCTGACACCGACGGATGGGTTCTGAACCAGCACGATGGCGTGGTGGAGGTGGTGGTGAAGCTAGTTCAGCAGGGCTTCGCCAAGCGCTACTAGAACGAGGATGTAGGAGCTACGGAGTAACGGGAGAGAGTGGGGCGTCAAGGGCTTGGTGTGTGCTCTTGGGGCACCCCTACCCTCTATATATAGGTGGAGGGGCATGGTGGACAGACCCTCCAAGCCCTAGGGCCGGCGGCCAAGGGGGAGGCGGTGGAATCCTAGTCCTCCTCCATCCCTTCCATACAAAGGTGGACTTTCCACCTTTCCCAGTCGCATGGGCCTTGAGGGACTTGTGCGTCTGGCCCAATAAGGCCAGGGCGTCTCCCCTCAGCCCATGCTAACCCTTGGGACGTGGTGGAACCCTTGGTGGACTTACGGACACCTCCGGAAGTTTCTGGAAGCTTCTGGAAGCTTCCTGGCACAATACCGAAAAAACTAAAACTTTTTCCGGAACCCTGAAAACAACTTTCCATATATAAATTTTTACCTCCAGACCATTCCGGAGCTCCTCGTCACGTCCGGGATCTCATCCGGGACTCCGAACAACATTCGGTCACCAACATACATAACCCAATAATACTATATTGTCATCGAACGTTAAGCGTGCGGACCCTACGAGTTCGAGAATCATGTAGACATGACCGAGACACCTCTACGGTCAATAACCAATAGCGAGATCTGGATGCCCATATTGGTTCCTACATATTCCATGAAGATCTTTATCGACCGAACCACGATGTCAAGGATTCAGTCAATCTCGTATGAAGTTCCCTTTGTCCAGCGGTATGTTACTTGCCCGAGATTCGATCGTCGGTATCTCCATAAAATCTCATTACTAGCAAGTCTCTTTACTCATTCCATAATACAAGATCCCATGACTAATTCCTTAGTCACATTTCTTGCAAGCTTCTTGTGATGTTGTATTACGGAGAGGTCCCAGAGATACCTCTCCGTCATACGGAGTGACAAATCCCAGTCTCGATCCATGCCAACCCAACAGACACCCTTGGAGATACCTGTAGAGTACCTTTATGATCACCCAGTTATGAAGTGACGTTTGATACACACATGGCATTCCTCCGATGTCAGGGAGTTGCATGATCTCATGGTCTTAGGAACAGATAATTGACATGAAGAAAGCAGTAGCAACAAACTAAGTGATACGATCAAATGCTATGCTTACGGTTGGGTCTTGTCCATCACATCATTCTCCTAATGATGTGACCTTGTTATCAAATGACAACTCATTTCTATGGTTAGGAAACTTTAACCATCTTTGATCAATGAGCTAGTCTAGTAGAGGCTCACTAGGGACACGATGTTGTCTATGTATCCACACATGTATCTGAGTTTTCGATCAATACAATTCTAGCATGGATAATAAATGATTATCATGAACAAGGAAATATGATAATAACCAATTTATTATTGCCTCTAGGGCATATTTCCAATAGATTGTGGATGATTATTCAAGATATACATGGGTATACTTCTTCAAGGGGAAAAGTGAGACCCAACAAACAGTCATCAACTTTGCAAATGATGTTCAACGCCAACACGATGCAAAGATATTGATGATTAGAAGTAACAACGGCTCCGAGTTCAAGAACTACACCTTGGATGAGTTTCTTAGTGACGAGGGGGGTCAAGCACCAATACTCCGCCCCATATACCCCTCAACAAAACGGTGTAGCAGAGAGGAAGAATCAGGCATTGATGCACGCAGCAAGGACCATGATGGCGGAATTCAAATCTGTGTACAACTTTTGGGCCGAGGCCATCAACACGGCATGCCATGCATCCAATCGGCTCTACCTCCACAAAGGTATGAACAAGACTCCATATGACATACTTACAACCAAAAGCCCAACCCGTTGAGGAAGACGTGTAACATGGAGTTTGATCAAACACCCAGAAGTACTTGAGGTTGGACACTTCCTACCCGTTGAGGAACCCCTTGTGGCCGAAGGAGAAGGACAATGTTCTACGCAAGTGTAACCCTCACCAACACTTGACCCACACGCTTTCGAAGAACAAAGTGAAGGCACTCAACCAACCAAACATGATCAAGGGCAAGATCAACCTCATGATTATGGTGATATACCAAGTGATGCCCAAGATCATGTTCATGACACCGAGCAAGCTCAAGATCAAGAATCAAGAGCAAGCTCAAGACGGCTCTCGAGATGATCAAAATGATACTCCTCAGATTTCTATGGAGGAACTTTTGGAGCGTCTTGCCGCCAAGATATCCGCCACTCTATAACGTTAACAACATGTTCTGGAGAATGTTTTTGGAAGTTTGAGTAAAGGGGTAACCACTCGTAGACAATTAAGAAACTTTTGTGAGCATCATGCGTTTGTTTCTTGTATTGAACCCCTAAATGTACAAGAGGCGCTCGAGGACACGGATTGGTTTCAAGCCATGCATGATCAAGGTGTGGCAATTTATTCCAAGGCCAAAGGAAAACCACAATGTCATTGGAACCAAATGGATCTTCAAGAACCAGCAAGATGCGAACGGTGTTGTCATTCGAAACAAGGCAAGATTAGTGGATCAAGGATACTCCTAAGTCAAGGGTATCTACTACTATGAAACCTTTGCCCCCGTTACCCGCCTTGAATCTATTCGCATGTTACTTGCTTATGCTTCTCATCATAATTTCAAGTTACAACAAATGGATGTGAAGAGTACTTTTCTTCATGGTCTTCTTAATGAGTTGGTATATGTCAAACAACCCCTGGCCCCTGGGGTTCGAGGATCCCAAGTTCTCCAATCATGTGTACAAGCTCCATAAGGCACTCTATGGCCTTAAACAAGCCCCACGTGCGTGGTATGAGCACCTTACCGAGTTGTTGCAAGATCATGGGTTTAAAATTGGGAAAATCGATCCCACTCTTTTTACTAAGAGGGTTAAAGGGGATTTGTTCATATGCCAACTATATGTTGATGATATTATCTTTGGTTCTCCTAACAAATCTTTCAATGATGAGTTTGTCGCACTTATGACCAAGAAGTTTGAGATGTCTATGATGGGAGAGTTGAAGTTCTTTCTTGGCTTCGAAGTCAAGCAACATAGAGAAGGAACCTTCATCAACCAAGCAAAATATACTCAAGACACGCTCAAGAGATTCAAGTTGGATGATGTCAAGCCGACCAAAACTCCTATGCAACTCAAGTGCCAACTTGACATTGATCCCAATGGTAAAGTGGTGGATCAAAAGGTATATCACTCCATGATTGGATCCTTGATTTATCTTTGTGCATCTAGGCCGGATATTATGTTGAGTGTGGGAATGTGTGCACGGTTTCAAGCCGCACCTAAGGAAAGCCACTTTGTGTCGGTCAAGTGAATCTTTCGATATTTGGCTCATACCCCTAAACTTTGGCTTATGGTACCCCAAAGGTGCAAATTTTGATCTCATGGGATGCTCGGACTCGGATTGGACGGGAGACTGTGTGGATAGGAAGTCAACTTCCGGAGGGTGCCAATTCCTTGGTCGCTCTTTGGTGAGTTGGTCTTCAAAGAAACAAAATTGTGTTTCTCTCTCTACCACCGAGGCCGAGTATGTAGTCGCCGCAGGTTGTTGTGCACAATTGCTATGGATGAGGCAAACTTTAAAGGATTACGATGTCACTTGTGACAAAGTGCCTTTTCTATGTGACAGTGAAAGTGTTATCAAGATCTCCTATAGTGCGGTTCAACATTGCACAACGAAGCATATTGAGATTCGTCATCATTTCATCCAGGAGCATATCAAGCATGGAGAAATTCATCTTATATATGTCAACACTCGTGAGCAACTAGCGGATATTTTCACGAAGCCATTGGATGAAGCAAGATTTCGCGAGTAAAGGCATGAGCTAAATATCATTTATTTGAGCAATGTAACTTGAAGCAATGCACATCCCACCGCACTCATCATTATATCTTGTTTTAGATGTAGGCATGGAAATAGGGGGAGTGTTGTTCTCTCAATGAACTCTCCCTCCCCCCATTATGCATAAATAAAAAGAATATTTCGTATTCGCCATTTTTTATGGTACTTATGCTTCAAAGATGAGTTGGTCATGGGCCCAAGGTTAAATTCTTCGCGGTGCCATGCCAAATGACTCAAACATAGGTGGCTTCGGCCACGGCCCCCTCCTTTGGAGGTGTCGGTTCACTTTTTGGTATTAATTGTATATATTTATGCATTCTAGATGTGTGTTCACTCCAGTCATTGGTTTTTGCATGTGCTTATTGAGTTATCGGAGTGTACACCATCATATATTAGCCTCGTGGTTTCATCCCATGCCCTATCCTTTACTAAACCCATCTCCATTGTACACAAGTTTTGTCCTTGGCATTGGTGGTCTCTACTGGGCGGTACAACTGTACTCTTCTGGGGTCTTTCTAGCCCTCGGCCGGTACTACGGGGTTCATGCCCACGGTACAACCTTTGCCTTCCCAGGTAACGGATGTACCGTCTGTATGCACTCGGAAGTACCAGGGAAGTAGTACAACCGCTCCATGGTTTCTGTGGGTATTTAAGCCACGAGCCGAAGGGGTATTTTCTTTCCCTTCGCGCCCGTGTGTTCTTCCTACCCTAGCCGCCGGAAGCAGCACCCATTGCCTCGGAGTGCCCTCCGTCTCTCCGGAGTCGCCGGCTCGTTCCCGGATCTGCTCCCTGGAGGTTGTCTCCTCTTCGATCTCTTCCCATGGATGCCGGTAATGCCCTGATCTGTTGTTTGTTTGGTCTCTTGTTTTGAATCCTTCGTTCTAGGGCATTATGTGGTCCCATGTTTTTGGCTAAACCTTTGGATGGAAGAGATCCCCTATATGCTTCTATGCTTGCACGTAGTTAGAAAGTAGAAGGGTTCTCCTCAAATTAGTAGCAAGTCAATTTCTTGACTGTTGGGCACGTGGAACTGCCTCTGGTCCTGTACTACCACTCCCACGGGCGGTACTACCGGCCATATGACCGGTACTACCGGTACTACTGAACCCATGGGCACTGTTTTTTCTTTCTCTCTATGTTGCATGCATTATTCAATCTCTCTTGTGTACATGACTCTCATTCTTTCTGGGTTTTGTGTATGTTTCTCGCGTGCATTTGCAGGTGGCTCAGGCTCTTGCTCCGCTCCTCATACGAAGATCAGAAAGAGGGTCCCCCTTTGCAAGCGTCATGTTGAGTCTAAAGAAGAACAAGAAATGGTTATGCCTACCAAGTCCACTCGCCGTGAGAAGTCCACAACTATCAAGCAATGCAATGCAAGGCCTATGGACAAGTGGTCCCTGAAGGATTGGGAAAACTTCCGTACTAAGAATCCATATGAAGTTCCAGTCGCACCCTGGTGGACCACTCCTCGGTTTTGGAATGAGATGCAGATGAGGATTGTACATGGAGTTTTTGAGCACAACAAGAACCGTTACACCAAGTAGTGGACTATGGACATTGAGCACTGGAGGAGATACCTTGATTATTTTGAAGAAGCTTTGGAGCTTTGCGAGGAGTTTGACCTAATCAAGCTTATGACTATCAACTGTGATATTGATGTGCAACTCAATCATTAGTTCTATGCCACTGTCCATTTTGGCACAGATGACGCTCGTACACTGTCCTTCATGTGCCAGGATGAGCTCTTTCGGGTACCATGGCGTGCTTTCTGCAATGCGCTGGGATATTAGGATACCGGTCTTAATGGCAATGGTGGCATCCATCCTCATGACCGTGCAGTTTCGACGGCCAAGGAGAAGCTTGCTCCTCTTTACATTCCTGGTTGTGGCGTACTTGGTGAGTCCAAGGATCTTCAAAAGGTGTATGCCATTATGCATCGGGTGTTCCGCAATGTGCTTCTGCCCAAGGTTGGGAATCAGGATGAGATTTATGGTTACTTGGTGGATCTGTTGGTGGCTATGAAGACCAACGTGGGCTCTAGTGACAAGTTTGATGTGTCCAAGTGGATGTGGGAGGAGATGTATTCCATGGTCATTCAGAGAAAGGTACCGATCTATGCTCCGTTTGTTATGTGCTTTCTAAACTCCATTTGGGATGTTCGCCGGACATGAGAGCCTCTCTCTTCACCTGATAACCTCACAGTGCATGAGATCAAGCAGTTTAGACGGAAGAAGCATGTTGAACCTCGCTTCCCTGCTGATCACCCTGAGGATGACTATGCCACTTCCAGCGACAATGACTTTTAGATCGAGGCCGGGGCCAAGCCCTTATGGGTCACTAAGCTCACAGATAAGGTCAAGAAGACCTTCTGTATGAAGCCCATGTCAACGAGAAGATGTCCAGACGCAGACATATTCAGATGATGGCTCTCAATCTTCAGGCTGATAGTGGGACTAAGAAAAGCATTACACCTGAGGAGAAGTGGAAGTATGAGCACATCACTTGGACTGATCAATATGACCCTGCACCTCTTGCTGATGACGCTGATGATGATGATCCTATGGAGGATGATAAGGAATCTGATGATGAGGATCCGGAGGCCACTGAGGGTTCTGAGGACGAGGATTACTGAGCCAAGGGGCGTTAGCATCGCTCTTTCCCATTTTGGTGTCTTGATGCCAAAGGGGGGAGAATTCTATTAGGTCGGGATTTGCATGGGTGTGTTTGTGTTTGATTTGCTTTCGTCGAACTATTTGCTTTCGTTGGTGTTTTGAGAACTTTGTGTGTGGAGACTTTCGTTATGCATGGTGTGAGACATGCTATCCCGAGTTATCTATTATTATCTTGTCTCTTATGTTATCTAGTGCTCCACTACGTTTGTTGCAATTAATTACTCATGGCTTATCCTTTCCTACTTGCTACCTATGGTTGGTCTATAAAATCTAGGGGGAGCATTGATCCTATGTGTGGGCACCGTGCAGTACAAAGCACATCTGATATGGTGACTACACCTAGGGGAAGCCCGTCTATATTTTCTAGACCTTTTGTGCAAATCCGGTTTTGTCATCAACCACCAAAAAGGGGGAGAATGTTAGGGCATCTCCTTCTCTAAGTGTTTTGATGTTGATAACAACACGATTTTCAGTCTAATCATGTGCTTAAGCTTTCAGGTTATTTTCATGGCACAAGAGAGTTAGGCTTTCCCTCCAGGCAGTAAAGTTCGATGATGGAGTTTCCAACGCTTTAATTTCTTTACTCGTAGGAAATCCGTACTATTAAGAGGGAATTCGCATCGGAAGGTACTTGGTGAATCAATACACGTACACACTCATATTGCACCCACCTTTCCCTTTCGTTCATGGAGAGAGTGTCTCATAAATATGCTAAGGCTATGTTTTTACTCACTAGTGGTTGTACCGCTAGCCTCAGTGGTTGTATCGGTAAGACCAGTACTTCTGGCACAATTACCACCCTAAGGGTGATACCGCGGGGGCTGCACCCTTCAAGAAGGTCACAAGCGGTTGTACCGCTTGGTCCTTGACCGTCTCCCTGGAGGGGCGGCAGGACGGTTGTACCGGCCCTAGTACCACCCTACCACCGGAATGGGGTGTCCCCGTCTTTGGTCTAGTGGCGGTTCTTGGGCGGTGCTAGCCCGGTAGTCCCGGTCTAACCGGTACTACGTCCATGACTTAGCCACCACCGAGTGCTTCGGTCAGCCGGTTCAACCGCGCCTAGCACCGCTCTACCACTGGAGCCGGGGTGCCCCGGCTTTGTTGTTGGTCCGGTTGTTGGGCGGTGGTGAACCGATAGTTCCTGTACATCCAGTACTACCGGATCACCTGGTGGTTGTACCGCTTGGTGCTTTCTTGCAGGGTACCCCATGTATCCCAGTTGTACCAGTGGCTCTAGCGGTTGTACCGTTGTAGTGTAAAAACTGCAATAACGGTTGGTTTTATGACCACCTATATAAGTGGGTGTTTTTTTCCTCCTCCCGCTCACCTCTTACCTCTCTCTCTCCTCCATTAATGCCCTACAAGCTTTCTTGCCCGATCTCTCTCTCTTGCCACTCAAACTTGTTGATTTGCTAGGGACTGAAGGAGGAGACCTAGATATACACTTCCACCAAAGGAAAATTTATTTTCCCATACTTTTTTGTGTGGATTTCGTTACCATTGGGTGTTTGAGCACCCTAGACGAAAGAGGTCACTTCGGAGCCACAATCCATTGCGGTGAAGCTCCGTGGTGGTGTTGGGAGCCTCCAATTAAGTTGTGGAGATTGCTCCAACCTTGTTTGTAAAGGTCCGGTTGCCGCTTTCAAGGGCACTAATAGTGAAATCACGGCATCTTGCATTGTGCGAGGGCGTGAGGAGAATGCGGTGTCCTTAGTGGCTTCTTGGAAAGCATTGTGCCTCCACACCGCTCCAACGGAGACATACTTCCTCTTAGAGGTAAGGAACTTCGGTAACACATCCTCGTCTCCTTCGACTTCACTCGTAGTTACTTCTCACCTTTACTTTGTGCAAGTTATTATAGTGTCGTATCCTTTGCTTGCTCGCTAGTTGTTGGTGTTAGCATTATATAGGTTGTTCATCTAGTTACATATCTAGACAAGCTTTTTGTTGCTAACCTTAATTTGTTAAAAGGAGCTAAAAATTAGTAGTTTCCTACTCACCCCTTCCCCTCTAGTCAACCATATTGATCCTTTCAATGAAGCACATGTGTGCTTTTTACAAAGCATAGGTGTGCTTCACCACGAAACACAAGTGTACTTCCCCTTGATGAAGCACGTACAAGTGAAAGAAAACCAAGTGAAGCACATGTGTGCATCATCGCAGAGCACAAATGGTTTTCATGCGAAAGTAGATGTGCTCTGAAGGGTGAAGCACGGGTATGCACGAAAATCGAACAAAAGGTGATGCACATACGTGCTTTAAAGATGGAGCACATATGTGCTTCACCATAAAATGTAAGTGTGCTCCGACAGGTGGAGCACGAATGTACCCTGAAAAGAAAGAAAAATGAAGCACAAACATGCTCTGCGATCAAGCACACACGTATGCTTCGTCACAAAGCACATGTATATTTCACTGCAAAGCATGCATGTGCTCCAACGGGTGGAGCACAAGACATCTTCGCTGCAAGCATCAAACACATTAACGTACGCGGCAGGGGCGCCCCCTCGCGATGTCCACGTCGGCAGGGGCGTTCCTGTTCACATCGAAAGGGGCGTCATTTTCTACAGTGCAAGAACAAAGAAAGAAAAAGAAACCAAGTCCGGCGTATCAACACCCCATCGCATCCTTCCCTGAGAAGGCAACTCCCATGTCGAGTCACCTCCTCCTCTCCCCTTCCCACGCAGCACCTTCTCTCTCTTCTTCCCCGGCGAGGAGGAGGAGGTCGTCCCCGGCGCCTGCATCCTCGGCTCCCTGCTGCAGCCGCCGCGGTGTCGGCTGCGCCGGCGAGGTCTATGGGGACCGCACGGGGAGGGATTGGCTCGGCTTCTGGTCGTGGGTTCCGGTGACGTCAAACTGTAGTTCTAAGCCACCGTCTCGCGATGTGCTGACTCCGGCCAGATGCACGGCGACTGGACCAATGGTGCCGTTTCGCGCCCTCTCATCCTCGGCGCTGCCCGCAGCCTCCCCACGCAGTGCACTCGGGGCGTCTGAGATAAGCGAGGAGCACCTCGTGCGGTGCGCGGCAGCCGGGAGGGTTCCGCTGCGGGTGGCGGTGCTGCTGAGTGGAGGGCTCGACAGCAGCGTCGCGCTCCGCCTCCTCACCCAGCCGGGCACAGCTGCACCGCCAGATCTGGTTCCAGGTATGTTCATCATTCCCTGTTGCTATGCTCTGCAATGCTACGGTGTGGGGTCACTGTGATTAATCTGTAGGAAGATTTCAGGAACTTTTGGTCCGAGTGCCCGTGAGATGACGATCTGAAGTATTCAAAGGCTGTGTGTGAGAAGGCATATTTTAGAAAATTCAGCCGGTGCATGCTCTTTCATTGGATAGCTATCGTTCAACATACTGCACTTTCTTGGCCCTTGACTGGACATGAGTAATCATCCCTCCCCTAATCAAGATTATGCCTTTTCTTTTTTGGTGACTACAAAGAACAGTTCTATTTGTCCATATATGTGTAGCTTTTAGGATCATTCAAGATGTCTGAGCAAATGCACATCAGAGTAGAAATATGGAATGTGAGTATGCATACTGCGCATGTGAGCAAGGGAAGCATTTTGTGAGCAAAAACCCTGTCATAGATAGATGGTTTGTAATTATGGCAGCTTTTGTCTTAACCGTCGAGCATTTATTTGTAGAGATATTTGCTTCTCTCCATACTCTCAGCTTTCTACAAGAAGTCGATAATTACAAGACCTAACAGAGCATGCTCTTACGTTTTCTGCCTTAAGCTTATGCAATTAGATTTATATAGTTGGTCTGCTAAAGTAGCTATACACTAATCCCACACATAAGCGATGCTAAGGAACTTTCAATACTACCAGAGGATCATTACTAAACTGTTGGGCTAAAGTCTGACAAAATCTACACAAACTGTATGTGTAATTAATTGATTAATTAATGTCTTTAGCAGCCATACTGTTTTATTCCATCAGTTCATCTTTTTCATGTGTTGTTTATAACATGCCAACCAAAGCCTAATCTTTAATTTCCCCTTTTTGATAGGGTAGCTTGTCCGCCGTATCTCTGAAGCTCATTGCAACATACTAACTATCCAACAACAGTGAACTTCAAACTCGTGAATGTTAGTACATGAAAAGCTCATGAACAAGTAATTCATCATATATTTATACTGACTGTTACACGGTTCTTTGGGATCTGGTGATGTTTATTATAAGCTTAGATGATAGGCTGTTTGTGTGAAGTGCGTGTTTCTCAGGGTCGTTGCCTCGTGGGTTTCCGGTTTCTTCTGCTTTACGAATGAGATGGCTGGCATCTCCAGTTCAGGTTGGCCGCTTGGTCATGTGTGGCTGTATAGATTTTTGTTGGTATGATGTTGTCCGTTGGTTTGTGTTGATGGTAACCCGCTTATATCCTGTTTGTTATTATGCGTCAAGATCTTATAAGTGGTTCTTAGAGGTCTACCTCCTGTAAGTGATCAATTTCGTCTGGAATTGATTTTCGTTGTATCTTTGTGATTGCTTTTCTGAAAATCAATCGAACAATAATGATGCATGAGGAGTAAGTCATGCATCCCTTGCTTTATACTAAGTTTTCTCCATGGTTAACCTAAAACATTAGAGTTGATACCTAACTTGTGAGGCCTGGGTGTTTAATTAGACTGTAGAAGTCGGTATTATTCTTTGGAAGTTCCAACTTCGAAGTTCGAACTACTTATATCATTGTTTCTCTATTTGATTTGTTTTCTTGTTAATACACAGTTGTGATATTTGCAGTCTGGAAACAATGCATCCAGTTCAAGTATTCTTAGACATTAATGCATAGAACAGTTATGCAACAAGCCTTTCTCTATAAAGTTCGAATTATATACATTGCAGATTCCAAAGGCGGTCAGATTTTGTATTTTTTTGCTAATATAGACCGGCTTTGTCTGAGTTTAAACAACAGATTATCTAACTTGATATGTTCGCTGTTCTGGATTGATGCTAAAAGGAGGTTAGTAGGGCTTTAGAAGCAGTAACTTTGCAGTTGAGTTATGCAAGAATGTTTTGAGAAATCCAAGGATAACACTTCGTTAGTTGATTGCTGATACGATTCCTTGACTCGGTAAAATAGTTTCTGCAACATGGTACTTGCTGAATTTTGGAGCATAAGTATTGTTAGTTTTGCTCCTGTACTTGGGAGCGACCGAGCGAATTTATGGTGATGTCTTGGCAGAGTTTGAACTTTGAACAACTCCTCTTACTTGATATTATCGCTGTTCAGAATTGATGCTAAAACTTCAAAAGTGGTGACTCACAAAAGTTTTGTTATGCAAGAATGTTTTGGGAGATCGAAGCACAACACCATACCAATATAGGATGTGAAAGATCCAGGCCTTCCTATTTCCGATGGGTACATTGCTACTCGGTCAGAAACAAATGAGGTATGCATTCTAAGTTCGCACTATTATTATTTTTTGCTGAATTCTGAAGATACAGTTTACCGAGAATCAAGCTTTAGCTCAAGGATATGGTGTGTATTGTGCACTCCCAGCTGTCCTGGATGGCTGGATTCAGTCCCTGTTGGACAAATAAAGAGTGTTTGTTACCCTCCTGCTTAAGAATACACAATGCATTGAAAACAACCATTTCCTGCTAAAAATGAAAATTCAAACTATCACGACATTTAGGTGTCGCGGTGATGTGCATGTGACTTTGATTTGCAGATTAGGTAGCTGGGTTTTTTCTTACATCTTGATATTTGGTGTGTAGTTGTGATCACGACGAAGATGCAGGAGCACGCTGGGAGCGATAATTCATGTGTGTGGCACACTCTGGATTTTGCCGACTATGAGTTCAGGAGGGATGTTCGCCGTCCGCTTTGGATACTTGGATAGTGAGCATTGAGCACCCTATAATCTGTGCAGCTTCCATGTTTACATTTGCTATTAACATGATATCATCCATGGCTATAAGATATACTCCCTCTGTAAACTAATATAAGAGCATTTAGATCACTACTTTAGTGATCTAAACGCTCTTATATTAGTTTACGGAGGGAGTACTAATTATTTAAAATGTTGAACTGAGTACATATTTTTTGAGTTCTCAGTTTTAGTGAAGGACAGCTGGAGCCTATTGATTTTGAATCGTTGACGCATGGTTTTCTTGAGACAAACCAAGCTGCTGAGGTAATTTGTACACCTTAGTTAATTACATCTATGCAAAACTCAATATATGAACATGAGGGCTGTGATGATTAGAATGTAAATTTTTCACTAAATGGGAACATGGCAATGACCTGGTTGTAGGGGTCGGGTGGCTGTTTAATGTCCTCACGCACCTCAGTTGAGTTCTAGGAATTGTTTGGGTGCATGTCGCCTTGAGAGCTCTTGTATGTTTTTGAATATGAATGTTCTCACTTGATTGTAATACGTCAAGTTGATTCCCATCAGTCAAATATAGTTTTGTAGAGAAGCATGATAACATTTTGGAGCAACATGGATGCATAATACATATTCTTTCTGAATGTCGAGGAAGCGGTCATTGCTGCCATGTGTGTGGAAGCCTATCCGGGGACTCTGCGTTGCTTGGAGAGATGTCGTTGAAGGAGACCAAGCAAGGGTTTCTAGATATATATGATTTGTATCACAGATTCTTCAGATTGTGAGTGTGTAAATCTCTGAACATTACTGCATACTAATTAAGCAAAATGAGACCAAATTTGTTTGCAACATTTATTTTCCTCATTTACTTGCTGGTGATTGCATAAAAAATTTGTGAGGCATTTAATCTTCTCATGAGCTTTTTTTTTAGACAAATATTCTCATGATCTAGTGTTCATGTACATAACTCAGTGGCCAAATCATGTGCGTAACTAGGCTGGAAGCGCACAGGCCCGCCTCAGGTGGCGCCACCAGGTGACCCGCCAATGACAACGGGGAGGATGGGGAGGAGGAGGAGGCCGGCAGGGTGGGGAGGCCAAGGGCGAGGCTGACGAGGGAGCAGCGGGAGCTGCAACAGTTGCGGAACGTGCCGCGGAAGGACGACTTCATATGCTTCGAGAGGGTCAAGGGACACCTCGTCAACATCCTCGCCGGCCTGGAGCTCCACGCCGGTGTGTTCAGCACCTCCGAGCAGAAGCGCATCGTCGGCTGCGTCTACGGCCTGCAGGATATGGGCAAGCGCGGGGAGCTTGGAGGTGAGCCTTACATATTGGCTTTCATCAATGAAGTGTTCCGAGTACCGTATGCTAGACCGCATGTCTATTGTTTAGAATCCAGAAAATTGTTTGCTTGTAGGGGTGCGTAGAGAGGTCTGTATTAATTCAGGAGGATGCAAGTTCGTGCCAGGTCATATAGCTGTATTGGAGATAATGTGTTTCAAGTTCAGTTACAGTTAGGGCTACCAACCGGTTAAATATATGCATAGCTGCCTGGTTTAGCTATGCTCCAATTTTTGGCTTGCCCTGATTATTTATATTATCTGTCCCATAACTTAATTAATTTCTTGGTTCTCTCCTAGGCATTCCGATTCTCTCAAATCTAATGGCAAAAGTTCATTGCTTACTGAAGAGGCATCTGTAAACATTTATCCTATAATGCTTGGAGTTTTGGTCACTCGAGGTGCAAATGCTCTAACACTGACGATCAGTACAGATGTATGCATTATTTTCCTCATCATCTGCTTCCCCTCCTTGTATGGAAGAAAGGTTTCTTAACAGTGCTGGCTTAGTAAAGTATCTTTATGTTTTCATGCATGGATTTCACTTTAGTTCATGAGAAAATTGTGAGGTTCTAAATATTACTTTTAACACGTCATGACGAAAAAAGCAGACAAGATTCTGGCTTTGGACTCTGAGCTGGTAATTTCTGATTATCTTCACTTGAATGTGTAAAGTTTTGTGTTTCTTTTCTTTAATAACATGTCTATTATATTTAGGTTCACGTATGGGATTTCTCCGGGCGAACAACCTTCATATTGATGAATGAATGGAACTGTTTGCCCCAAGATCCTCGGTCTTCTGACCAAGAGGTCATTATCTTCTCCATCAAATTTGCCATTCTATTGCCTATGCTTTGTTTCCTGCATAAGATTGTAAAATCAACTGTACACTTGTCTTGGTCAAAGTCTTATCAATCACTTGGTACATGCTACTGCATATTTGCACGTATATATCCCCTTTCCTACAAGCTACCTTAGGGCATGTATGAGACTTTTAGTCTAGACTATAATGCTTACTCTGAGATTGGATTTTTGCGTTAACTATAGAATCTTCAAAAAAGAAGTCTAACAAAGATAAAAGGGTCAACTGAATATATCGAAATAGGCACACAACCTCATAAAATATAAGTGATAAGAGTACAACATGAAAATAGTTTCAACAGTTCAATAATTTTAACATCCCCCATGTCTGAAAGTGGTAACGCTACTTCATACTGATATTTCTGTACCTACTGCCAAATTTAATATTTTTTATTTTTGTAATTTTATTCATATATAATTTCCATTGCTGGCAGAAGAAACTAATTTGATCCATTTCATGCTTTTTACAAAATTGAATCAAAAGAAACTACTTCCATTTAAGAATTTGTTCCCACACTGACAGAGAACATTTGCTTGCTGGCAATTTTACATACATCTTTATTGCGTCAACATGATATGAAGTCAGAGCATTTCATTTTCATATGCTCCACTGTACTTCATCTTCGATGTTACAATTAAATTCATCCGCTGCAGTATTAACTAAATTTCTCTTACTACCTACCTATATGTAGCAGTTTCTAAAGGCTGTGCAGTACTACCTAATCCCTCTTAGTCCGGGATGTATACCTGATTACCCGTGTGTAGATTTGTGAAGGAATAGACTGTGTGAAAGTTCCTTTTTTATATTACTGCTGCTTACCCAGTTATTTTCCTCTCAAACTGCATAATTTAGTTGTCTCAGTATTATGTTCGATTCTATTGAAATTTATATGCGCCATTTCTATCGGAAACCCATAGCTTCCTTATTTCTCTGACTACAAGTTCTCTAAACACATGCTCCATAGCACAATGACGAGGAGCCTCCATATTACATCATCCCCGGTACCCGTGGCATGGGCTATGGTCTATGGAGGCGTATGGTTCGGTTAAGTTGAGTATGGACTACTCAACTTGTTCCGTTGTCATGTTAACCTAGGAAAGTCTATGTGGATAAAGTAGCTCTGTTGTGTAGAAGATTTTCATATTCTCTCTGTCCTTGGGTATTCTTAATTTCTCCATCAAGGGAATGACTATAACATCTATTTTGGGAGCTATGACTTTCCAATTTACATTTTTTATGTTAACCGACTGGGATCTTGACCCAAAGTTTCATAGATTTACATTGGTGGCTATGGTATATGGAGAGGTTAAGTTGAGTACGGACTACTCAACTTGTTCCCTTGTCATGTTAACCTAGGAAGGTCTATGTGGATACAGTAGCTCTGTTGTGTAGAAGATTTTCATATTCTCTTTCTCTTTGGGAATTCTTAATTTCTCCATCAAGGTAATGACTACAACATCTATTTTGGGAACTACGAATTTCAGATTTACATTAGTTATGTTAACTCTGGGATTTTGACCCACAATGTTTCATAGATTTACATTTGTTATGTTAACTGTATGTATGGGATCTTGACCCAAAGTTGGGAACTTTTCTTAGTCATATGTTAGATTACCAGGTCACTGAAAACTAGCAGATTCGGCTCTGCTGACTATAAACAATCAAACTTGAGGAAGATACATTGGTATTTGTTATTAATTTTTGCCCGTGCTTTCATGGTAGGAGCCAGTCATAAACTAAAATACCATATGAAGCCAACTCTAGATAAGAAGTATCTTATCATGGAGAAAATTGTATCTTGTGCAACAACCTAACTTGAATCATCATTTTCTCCTTTTTTCTGGAGGTGCAATTCATGATGGATATTTTTGCTGTAGAACTTATGCTAACTGGTCGTTAGAATATGTATTATCCATGTAAGAATCTATTCATTGTTATTTTGTCTTTTGTCTTTAATCGTTAATTTGTTTTTTAGAATTTTACATGCTATATTTCAGCATTATGTTGGTGCCTTCTAGAGATTTGGTCCATGTTTAGCTAATGCTTTTGTTGCTGCTTAGATGGTATGCACAACCTTTACAAACCTTTAGGACGCTGGCTTGATTGTATTGCTTGGTTCTGGTCTAAGGATCTCTTATGCTGAAATATTATGGTGCTTTGCTAACTGATGGTGGTTCTTTGTACTTGTAAATAAACTTTAGGCTGACAATCTTTAGTTATTTGTTACTAGACAACAAATTTCTTTTTTTGAAAATGTTACTGGACAACAAATGTGTGTGAATTCATATAAATGACCGCGCTGGATGCAAATAGGTGCTTTAGCAAGTCAAGTGCACCAATGGCATGCCTCAGGAGGCCATGCTACAGGTAACTAATAAACCTTCCGTATCAGATCCTTTAAAGCTACATGACAGTGCAAGTAGAACTGGGTATATCGGTGTATTGCCTCTACTTCTTTTGAGCAATCCGTAATGTGCAAATAAATGGAGTCAGCGTGCATAGGCTGGAGTTTTGCACATCTGAAAAATGGATATGAAAATATGAGAGTGCTAACTTCTTCGAGTACTACCAAATACTTATACACAGGCGTCAAACAAACATATTGTGTGCACCAGCAAAACAAAATACTCCCACAAAATCTTGGAAACATGGCGAGAGGTCGGGTGAAATGAAGCAAACAAATTGGATATCTGAGCTATAGCTGCAGGAGTTCAGCGTCGGACCAAGAGCGGCAACCAGCTATGACACATGGCGCAAGCTGGTTGGCCACAAACATGGCGAGAGGTCGGGTGAAATGAAGCAAACAAATTGGATATCTGAGCTATAGCTGCAGGAGTTCAGCGTCGGACCAAGTGCGGCAACCAGCTATGACACATGGCGCAAGCTGGTTGGCCACGGTGGAAAATCTTTTGAAATTTTTTAGATGAAAGTGAGGAATATTTTTAAATGCATTTTTTTTCTTTTTAGCTGGAAATGAGGACCTCTGATATTTTTTAAATTGAGGGTTATGCAAAGTGGCGCTCGCTGGCAGGCTATGGTGATCATTTTTTTTCTTTTTTTCTTTTTTTTAGATGAAGGTGAGGATTTTTTTTTTCTGAGACGTATTTTTAGACAAAAGCAAGGACTTTATGTATTTTTTTTAAAACGAAAATGTGCGTACAACTTTCTCTCAAGCGGCGTCATCAGGTGTGTCTCACGGTAAAGCATACCTATGCTTCACGCAAGTGGCGCAGTCAGGATTCAATAATCAGGATGGTAAGTAGGGCCGGTTAGTGTATTTTTTTTTTAAATCCACACTGTTCATCTACAGCCGCGCTAGAGCATCTACAGCACGCCTTAAATTACCACAGCTGCAACCGGACACCTCATACTAGATTCTTAAATCTATACAAAAGCATGAAAACGAAAAAACCTACGTACAACGTAGATCACCTAGCTACTCCTCATCGGAGATATCGACTATCTCTGTGCCCTTCGACGGATACATTGGCGGCAGCTAGAGCTCCGCCCCCTCCGGCTGCTCCGCTCCGGCCTCCTCTTCCTCCATGTCTGCGTCGAGTTCGGCGAAGAGCGCGTCGGCCTCCACCTGCTTCTGCCGGAGGAACTGTCGGTTGGCCTCCACATAGGCCTCATCCTGGATGGACTCCAAGATGGCATGTTGCTCCGCCATCTCCACGGCTTGGGCGAGGGCGAACTCCGCCTCCGCCTCCGCCTCCACCATGCTGAATCCTGGAGCAGGCTGCTCCGCCTCGTCCTCCGGATCTGCCACCTCCATCGCCTCCTGTTGCTGCTCTCCCTCCTCCTCCTCCTCCTCTGGCTCCGACGAATCCGGAGGTAGCCCGGCAGCGATGCGGACGGCGCACTTGGCCTGGATCTCCTCCTCGATCTGCCTCCGGCGCTCTGGTGTGAGCATCGCGTAGGTGGTGATCTTCTACCGGAACATGGCGATGCCGAAGAGCGTGGAAGAGGAGGCGGACGGGTAGGTGGCGGCGCAGAAAGGAAGGAGGTGGATGGGCTAGGGCTGGGGGACGCTGACCGGCTTAAATAGCCGTATTTGTCCTCAGGCGGCATCACGCGGCGTTCACACCGCGGCGATGGAGGCATCCGTCGGACCGTCGGGTTTCCGAACGATTCCGCGTGGAACCCCTTCGTCGGTCCTACGTGGCGGGCGCCCCCATATCCGCCCCACATCTGGGCAGACATGAGGAGTGTCGGTCAGGCCGGGCGTTTGAGACCCACTTGAGGCGGCCGTCTAAATCAAAATTTTGTGACCGGTCAATGACCAGACGGGCCGCCCGGACATTTGAGGCCGGTTTGGAGTGTTTGAGGCGCCCGTCTTAATCAAATTTTCATGACCGGTCAGTGACCAGACGAGCCGCCCGGACATTTGAGGCCGGTTTGGAGCGTTTGAGGCGCCCGTCTTAATCAAATTTTCATGACCGTATCGGTCAGTGACCAGACGGACCGCCCGGACGTTTGAGTATAGGTGGCCAAACGGGCCGTGCTAACCGGGCCGGCCCAAAAGCACGCAGGCCCGGCACGCTACGGGCCCGGCCCGGCACGAGTTAATCGGGCCGTGCCTGGGCCTAGAGGCTGGGCACGCGGGCCGGCACGACACGGCCCATTTTTTTTTATGTATTTTCCTAATTTTTTCAATATATATATATATATATATCTTAAATACGGCCCAATAGGCCTAAAAACAAGCCCATCAGGCCGAAATTGTGAAGCCCAGCGTGCTAAACGGGCCAACGGGCCGGCCCGTTTAGTAAACAGGCCGTGCTTGGGCCTGGAGGTGCAGCACGCGGGCCGGCACGGCACGGCTCGATTGCTAAACGTGCCCCGGCGGGCCGTGCCGTGCTAGGCCCGTTTAGCACGGGCCGTGCCTCGTGCCGGGCCAGGTCTGCGTTTGA
This sequence comes from Elymus sibiricus, assembly GCA_039707655.1. NCBI lineage: Eukaryota > Viridiplantae > Streptophyta > Magnoliopsida > Poales > Poaceae > Elymus > Elymus sibiricus. The sequence goes on from CM077665.1 coordinate 357,660,941, forward strand.
GGCCGGTTTGAAGCGCCCAGTCCTAGATGCTCTTAGGGGGCATATCCTTCCACCGCCTGCCAAACGCAGAGCACACCAGAGATTGACCTTGGCGCGCGACATTGCACCACTTGTCGCACGCAGAAGCTATGCTTAATAAGCTTTAACTGTGATTTCGCTGAAGTAATCTCTGAAAAAAGATGGCAAAAAACAAGGCCATGAGAGATTTCATGCATGTCTCTCCGAGAGCCCGCTTTCGAAAAGCACTAACCGTCACGTGTAAATGTAATCCATTTTATCATGACGGTTTAGACTCGAGAGCTTTTATTTTAAAAAAATAAGAGAGGAAAGAGAATTCTGTGTAATAGCTGAATCTGAGTCTCTCCTGAACCTAACTCCTTTGGCTTAGCATCTTGTGCAAGGACTGTATGTAAAGATTAAGCTCATGAACTGCTTCTAGACTTCTCGTCTAGTTTCCACGTTAAGCTGAGCCCGTTCACATAAACTCCATTCATCAACAGCCCAGACTCAAACTCTCACAGAGACACCAGGCGGATGAGGGACGTAAAGACTCTTCAAGTTTCCTTTAGCAGGTGGTTGCTTAGCCCCAAAGGCTCGGTGAGTAGAGTTCATCAGCCATTCCTCTTGGGAACTCTTGGCTACAGCTTCACGCCTTCACTTGCCAGAAATGGTTGACAACGTGCTGCCGTCCCCCTGTTCACCTTTCCTGGCCACAAGTGGTCCGGGTTAGGCAAGAGAACCTTTAGGTTAGGCACTTCATGCCGAAGTTTTGTGCGAGTTCAAGTTCCAACAAAAGCACACAACAGCTTCATCTTATGCTTCACCAATGATCCAGGTACAGGGAACAAGGTCCAACAACTAATGTTTCCTGTTATTTACGAATGGTTGGCCATTGAAGAACTGGTATAGGAAGGAAGACCAAATATATTCCTCCGTTGCACAAAACTTCAATAGGCCACCAGAAATTGCCGGTGAACCAGCAACAATACATTATGGCGATTCCTTTTCATCTCAAGTTAAATATGCATCAACAACAGGATATATAGTGTACCTTTTCTTGAGATTCACACCTTAGAAGTCAAGGATCATTAGATTCAACAGCTCGAGTCACAGCAGGACTGATTGCATGAAAGGGACCTTCATATGAAGGAAAACATGTCAACAACAACAAAAGGGCATAATGCAAACAGCGGCCAAATAAATAAATAAAAATCTCAGCATATGGAGCGCACAATGAGAACGTGCAAAGATATAAAACTGTAAGCGCAACAGAAATAAAAAAATGATTTCACTGCACGTCTACCAGTCGTGCTCAAGGGACCAATACTAGAAAGGGACGAACCCTCATAAAGTTTACAATAATATAAGCAGAAAGATGGGCATCAACAATTTGACAGTAACAAGATGCGAAGCTTCCCGTGTACTGTTCACCATGCCATCCCTCTCATGCTTCATTTGGCAGTTTTCCTTGTATAGGTTATATCTTGATCAACCATACTTCTGCCAATTATGCATTACCTTACCAGAAAGACCTGGTTGCCTATGTTCCTGACCTTCATCCAAACTTTTCTTACTGCTGACCACCCAACACGTGTCAGCTTGCATCTTAATCCACATGTTAAACTTCTTCTCATTGTATACGCAATGCTTTCACCAATCCAGAGATTGCGAAAATTCCTGAAAGATTGTTAATTGCTGAACAAAATATATTCATACAATGATGCAATCAGATTCAACAATAGCCATGGATAAAGCTCAAGACAGAAAAATAAAAGCATAATTATTGGTCACTTGGGATTACGATTGCTAGTAGAATACAGGTGCATGTACCCAGAGGCCAAGTACTTTTCCATGTGCATGGATAACACAAGGCAAATTTCTTCCAGAAGCGCAAACTAATATCATGCCTTCTAGTCAAATATTAACTTGGCCATACGCTTGCATGGTCCTCACAGACATAGTCACTACTCAATTCACCCACTTGCAGGAAAGATCACTGGAAAATGGTACGCTGGTCCCTAGATTTGTACAAAGTTCAGGCAACACATATAACAGTTTGAGCTAAAAGAAACAAAAAAGTGGTGTATTCCATAATTTGCATTAGAGTGTACATGAGAAACGCCCACAAAGAAAACCGCATAAAAATGGACATTGCTTGAGCAAGAAACTTCTGAGAACTACACCAATAATGATGCTTCAGGAAAGTCTATTCAACCAGACCAGGCTTTCAGGAATCGCTTTATGTGGAGAGAGAGCCTGCAGTGATTCCATTGTAAAGAAACTCTTGAACCACCACACCTACTGCATCCTTTTCCTTGCTTCTTAGCTTGGCTTACCATCTTCTCTAAAACAACCGTCCTCTGCCCCCAATATAAGTACTCACCCGCTGGCCACACAAGATGCTAGAAGCCAGGTAGACACTAAAACAGGAGTTTGGGCAGAGTAATAGGTCCACCTCTCTTTGGTCTGTGAGCAGTATCAAGTGAAATGGACAACAGCATGCCTGTAGTCAGTAAGATGTATTGCTCAAGCACTCCAACGGCGCTGATGATCAGGAGAAGACCCATGGTAGTGAATGGAGGTGGTTTTGTTGTTACTGACTTCAGCCATAATGTTGTTTTCATTGTGGATGGCTGTGGTATACTTGGATCTAAGGGAGAGCTCATGGTGAAAGACAGTGATGGAGAACAGATACTATTCATTTCTAGAAAGGTAATGGATCATAAGTTGCTGGATAGTAACTCGTAGATAGGTTTATTTTCTCTATTACCAGTTGTTTGAAGTGCTTCACCTGAATTAAAAGTTAATAGATTAGGACTGGAACTATTTGCTCCATGAATTTATTCTGATTCCTATGTACTTATTTATGTTATTCTACCATGCCCAGTCTAGCTCTTTTTCTGGGGGTGAACACTGAACAAACTAAATAAACAAGGGCACAAGTAACTTCAACGCAGTTCTCTTGAGACAGTGAACAACTTAACTGTTGATAGGCAACAAGAGAAACACAAACGATTTCTCTCTCATATCTGTATATCTTATATTTCTTTGAGTATCACCAGAATGAAACTCTCTGCGGTCTCCATTACAGGGAGGAATTGTACAGGCTCTAAGCACGCGGAACAAATGGAATGGGTACTCAATGCATTACCAAGGGAAAAACAAGTTGGTCTTTAGCCTAACTGATCCTAAATCATGCATAGCAAAAGGTGCACCGGTTAGAATTCACATTGAACCAAAGAGGCACTGCAATAATTGGGATTTCGAGGTCTGTGGATCTTTTGCAGATAGGAACTGCGCAATAATTGATTGCACTGGAAAAATAACGGCACAGGTATGCCACCCATACCTTCATAATTCTTCTGCAAGCAATACATTCTACATATGTAATTGCAGTGAATTGTATTTCTTTGTAGAGTTCCTTTGTGTCATCACTAAATTACAAAGCATGTGCATATATTTGCTTCATATGCCCAACTTGGTTGTGAACTACAGATTCCCCATGAGTCATAATGAACAGAATTACTCCATGACAACAGGGCAAAAGATAAGAAAAGGCTATCCTAAAGTGAGATGTTGGTAAAGGGATGGTGTTTATTTCCAGTGGTTTTGCTTGATTGTTATTATAAATGTCTATGCAAGTGTGTCTAGTAAAGTGTATAAGAATTTCCATGCATGCCACAAGAACATACATATCTTCTGCAGATAGATACTGCACAATAATTGATTGTACCAGCAAAATAGTAGTGCAGGTATGCCACACATACCTTCATAATCCCCTGCAAGAAAAAGTTTCTACATGTGCTTTTTCAGCAAGTTATATTTATTTTGTAAGATGCATTTGTGTTATTAGAAAGTTACTAGATGTGTATCTTCTTCTTTAGATCACAAAGTTACTAGATGCACATCCTACTGAAACACATGCTTGATCTAGAACCGAGATTGCTTAGATAAATCCACAGTTCATCCTCTCCTCATGGACCGCCAGACACGCAGATTACCACATAACGCACATGCATGTGTGGGTGTGACACACCAACGCTTGATCCAAGGACTGAACTCATTTGTAGAGTTCTACTGTGTTATCATTAAATCATTGAGTACATGCATATCATTCTGTCATAGATTATAATTAACATGAACCATTCCATGAAAACAGGGAAGAACAAATATGATATCTAAAGTGAGATGTTGGTTACTTAGTAAGGAATGGTGTTTGACTATTCCCAGCGATTCTGCTTGACTGTTATTCTACATATGTGTGCAAGTGTGTATGGAAAAGTTTATAAGAATTTCCATGCATGCCACAACCATATGTGCATTACAGAAAAGAAAGAGATCTAACAAATATATTCTTCAAACTGTAGATGGGGAAGAAAGAGCTGATAGAAAGTAATGACTTCTACCACGTGACAGTGCAGTCAGGATGTGACCAGGCTTTTATCATTGGGGTGATGGCAGCTCTTGACAATATCCATGGAGAATCCACCAGATGTTAATAAAATGAATGGGTGAATTTGCTCACTTACAGGACCTACTTTAGTCTTGAAGTAGAGGTCAAACGAATGTATGTCCACTGACAAGTGACAACATCCCACTGTATCAGGCTATCAGCTACACTGTATATTAGATTTAGCCAGTTTTTACAAGTTAGCAAGTGATTAATTCATGATGTAGTAGTGCCAAGAGTTTATTATATGAGCTTAACATGTGTGCTGCTCAATTATTTCTTTGACAAACAGTGGTACACACAACAAAGCAGAAGGAGCACACAAAAACACAGGCTCACCTAACATTCCTGAGACAGCTTTATGAATCCATATTGACTACTGTATCTATTGAAATAACAGGTCACTGAATAACGAAGTATTTACCCATTGAACTTGGCTCAATGGAGCATATTATGCTTAATTAGCGGGCTATCATGATCTTAACTCTGAAGTCGTATGAAACAAGGTGTTATTGCAAAGTTTTAGCAGATAAACACAATGTTTTCATTAAAATAGTTAAACCCGTGTTAGCTTTTCTGGTAACTCGGTTTATGAGACTTCTAAGCCAGGCTGCTAAGCGCCTCAACATGCCATACATTATGTTGCAAAAACTAGAAAGTTGCTACTAAGTAACAAGTATGGTTAAGAAACAACATAATAAGCATCACAGCAGAAGGTGTACCTTACTCAAAAGACAAAGAAGGTGCAACTGTCAAAACTGTATGCTCAGACTTGTTATTGTGTAGGCATGGTTGTAGGAAAAATGCGCACAATGTGCATGACAGTTGAAATGATCAACTACCCTTTCCTAAAATATTTTCTGTACTGGAGTGAACAATGAACAAAATGGCACAACACAAGTTAAGTACCTCTGCTAGAGGGTAAATTACTTCCATCGCGTTCTTCAACTGCTGATTCCCCCTCCTTCAGGTAACAGCTCCTCCAAAATGAAGCAGGTTCTTGACAGGCAGGTCCAAGTGACTGGATGACCTTATGATCTACCCAGGGAGTCGACAAATCATACATGAGGTGTTGAGGATGTGTCAAGCGTCCATTGAGCAATTGATGTAGCACTACTGCAGCTGATCAGCAGGTCCCTTGAAATTTACAGCTCCACCATTTGCTTCCCTTTATGGAATTCATCGAATCACTTCAACGTATACACGGAGCACCAAGCTGCTTGTCCTTTTCTTTCTTGGCATGAAACTTTGGATTAGTCTCTCAATAGTTCCATACCCTTGGTGAAACCAAGATGTCAATAGTTACATTTGAGTTCCTTTCACTGAGTGTTCTGCAAAACCACTAATGTAAAAATAAAAAGTCAGTAATAATGCCTTCCAATATTCAATCATTTTCAATCGAATACAAGTGCAGTACAGTTCACATGACTAGACATGTATACAAAAATCAGGAACTTCGCAAGTCAGGTCTCTAATGTCTACAGAATCAGAATAGCGTGTGTACAGTAAAATATTGCTCACAGTTCTACGGACTCGAACAGACTATAATCACAATCACCACCGCTGATTAACACTGCTATATATCTATGCTGAACTAAAATGTGAAGTAAACATTAAACAGGCCACTCAACCTATTAAATCAAACACATTTTGGAGAGTTAACATGATAATTATGAAGTTATACGAGTTTGTATGGAAATAGTTCAAATGTGCAAAATGTAGTAGTTAGTATAGTTGATGCAAGAGGCTTTTGATTCAAAACAACGACTCACCAGAGCTTGTTCTTCTTATTTGGACAAGCGCCAGATGCCCCGTAACTAGCACCGAAAACATTCAAGGTGCTGTTCCTTACATTCTCCATTGTATCATTCAGTTATACAGCTACTGAAATGTCTATGCTTTGGGTTACAGGAGAAGGATCTTTCCAACTCGATGAAGCACCCCCTGCTGCAATACGCATTATGTGATCCACCTCACCAGGCATCCCAGACTTTAAAAGGCAGCTAATAAAAGAATTGACTACTATACTGTCAGGGGAACACCCAGTCTCTACCATTTTATGAAAAAATGTGATGGCTTCTGCTATCCTACCCTTCATGCAGTGCCCAATTATCAAAATAGTATATGTATACTTGTCGGGACGACATCCTTTCCCTTCCATCTCCATTAGAATCATGTTTGCTTCGTCCACCTTTCCACCCTTGCACAGCACATCAATCACAGGGTTATATATAAACGCTTGTGGTGCAATGTCTGTCCTCATGTTCATTTTTTTCAAAAAATGAAGTGCTTCCCCTGATCTGTTCTGCTTACAAAATGTGTGTATTATGATACAGAACGTGTGTGCATTTGATTGAATATGATACTGAGCCATCTCATTCCAAATCTTCATTGCATCATCAAGCTGTCCGCACCGACAATATCCATCAATCAATGAGCTAAATGTCACAACATCAGGAAGGCAGCGATGAAGTATCATTTGCTGATACACTGCCACCGCAGACCCCATATTCCCAGCCTTGCCATATCCATTGATTAGCACATTGTATGTGACCACATTGGGTGATGTCCCACACGCAACCATGTCACCGTATACCGCCATTGCATCCTCCATCCTGCCAGCCTTACAGTAACCTGAGATTACTGAGGTGTATGTCACTACATTGGGCATGCAAACGCCATCTCTCTGAAGCCTCCTCAAGACCTCACGACCCTTGCTCACCTCCTTTGCCCTGCATAGCCCATTCACAAGAATATTATGTGTGACAGTATCTGGCGAGCAACCAAACTCATCCATCCTTTCGACCAACTCGAGCGCCTTTTGAACATCCCCCACCTTGCAAACCCCCTTGATGACGACATTAAAGCTCCAGACGTCCGGGGAATACACTCTCCCCTGGATCCACCCCTCAAACAATGCCACAGCGTCCTGCACCCGGCCACGGCCAATGAACAAACCCATGAGCTTGTTATATGCATACGCTTCAATGGAACAACCAAATCGGGATGCCTTTGAGAGCAACGCTGCAGAGGCATCAAGAAGGCCTGCCGTGGCGCAGGAACCGGACAGGAACGAGAGAAAACGAGAATTGGGAAAGTAACCAGACAGGTCCGTCATTTGGTCGAACAGTTGGAGGGCATCAGTGTGGCGGCCGGACTGGCACATCAACGAGATGACGTAGCGGTAGGAATGCGCGGACGGGGGGATGGCGAGCTGGGAGTGGGGGGAATGCAGCGCGGAGAAGAGGTGGAGCGTCGAGGAGGCGCACGGCGCGTGGCGGAGCGCGGCGGCGGCTGCGGCCTGGGAGGGCGCGAGGCGGCGGAATGCCGGGAGGCAGTGCGGCAGGAGTAAGGCGGCAGTAGCGAGCGCCTTGGCGATCCAGAGCTCAGCGTCGTGCAGGGGCGGGTCCTGCGGCGGCGGGCGGTCAATGGGGTTGTAGGAGTGGAGGAGACGGAGGAGGGGGTGGCGAGGGGGGATCCGGAGCTGGAGGAGGCTGTGTAGGAGGAGGTGGGGAGGCATCGGAGAAGGCGGCGGCGGAGGGTAGCTTGGGAGGAGGAGACGGCGCGGCGGCGGTCATGGAATCACGGCGATGGGGGGAGGCGGCGTAGGCCGCATGGTGGTGCGTGTGGGAGGGAGAAAGAGGGTTTGGCCCGTTTAGGGCTTTTCTGTAAATCTGTACTGTGCACAGCGCTCGAACAAGATCTCGTATGAATATGAATACGAATATGAATTTGAATTTGAAGCACACACATCCACTTGTTTCACTTTACACACAAGCAATACCTACCTTCGCCATGTCCTGTTTTAACCTCACCAAAACTTTCTGTCAAGAACTGAGTTCATTCATAGGAACCTATTGGTGGAGTCAACAGGATAAGGAGAATACCGTTCATTGGATCAACTGGGAGAAGTTAACTATGGCAAAAGCGAAGGGAGGATTGGGCTTCCGAGATATGCATAGTTTCAACATCACAATGCTATCACGACAGATTTGGAGGCTCATTCAACATCCGGACACCTTGTGTGCTCGTGTGCTTAAGTCTCGTTATTTCCCTCATAACCACGTCCTTGAAGCTGAGGCCAAAGATGGCATCTCTTATGCGTGGAGGAGCTTGTTGAAGGGTTTGGAACTTGTTCGAGAAGGATACATATGGCGGATTGGAGATGGTACTTCCGTCAAAATCTGGACGGATCCTTGGATACCACGCCCTTGGTCGCGGAAGGTAATTACCCCACGACGGAATAGCCTCCTCCAGTTCGTCAGTGATCTCCTTGATCCGGCAACTGGACAGTGGGATGAACAACTTGTACGTGAAAGTTTCTGGCTGGATGATGCTCGCCACATCTTGCAGATACCGTTGCGAGATGGAATTCATGATTTTATTGCATGGCAGTTTGACCCCAAAGGAGTCCACTCGGTGAAAATTGCGTACAAGTTATATGTGGAACTTCAAAGAGTGCAAAAAACGGAGGAGTAGGAATGAGTTCTGCTACAACGGGCAATTTAAACAGCTGTAATGATGAATCATGAAAACGTATCTGGAGACTGCCATGTCCTAGGAACGTTCAGATGTTCACATGGAGGATCAAGCATGAGTCCTTGGCGTTGCTGACCAATTTGCAGAGGAGGGGATTCACGATGGAGAGCACAAAATGTTTGTTTTGTGGCAGAGCCGATGAGGATGGGGCACACCTGTTCGTAAAGTGCAGCCTTGCCAAGGAGGTATGGAGAGATCTGGCGATGGAGAAGGAAAGAATGAACCTGGAGCAGATTACATCGGTGCATGCAATGCTAGATTACCTTTGGGGGCTAGATGTAAAGAAACGCATACATATTCTAACTTTTTGGTGGCTATGGTGGAGCAATCGGAACAAAGTACGTAAGGGAGAGCTCCCGATATGTGCTAAAGAGGTGGCTCGCCGAACCCGCAGCTCAGTTCTGGAGTATATACAGATTTACATCCCTGCGTCCAAGAAACCAAGTGAGGATAAGTGGAGGCCTCTAGCAGAGGAAATGGTGAAGCTAAACCTGGATGGTTCGTTCATCCCTGGTGAAAACCATGCGGGTTGGGGGGTAGTGGCACGCACACCTGATGGGGGCGTGGTCGCTGCAAGGGCGGGTAGTCAGGAGCATGTGCAGGATGCTTTTGGAGCTGAAGTAGTTGCCATGTCGAATGTTGTTGCTCTTGCGGCGGATCTGGGCATCGTTCGAGCGGAATTTGAAAGACTCACAACTCCTAGCAGAGGCTCTGGACCTTGGGAGGGTCGACTCATCACCGTTTGCTGCCATCATCGAGGATACAAAGTTCCAGTTGTTGGGGAACGTTGCATGGGAAACAAAAAAATTCCTACGCACACGCAAGATCTATCCATGGTGATGAGCATCTACGAGAGGGAGAGTGGATCTACATACCCTTGTAGATCGCTAAGCGGGAAGTGTTAAGAAACGCGGTTGATGTAGTCGAACGTCTTCGCGATCCAAATCGCCGAGCGTCCCGCGATCCAATCACGATCTAGTACCGAACGGACGGCACCTCCGCGTTCAGCACACGTACAACTCGATGACAATCTCTGCCTTCTTGATCCAGCAAGAGGGAGCGGAGAGGTAGATGAGTTCTCCGGTAGCACGACGGCGCGGCGGCGGTGGTGGTGGAACTATTCCAGTAGGGCTTCGCCTAAGCACTACTGAAAAACTAGAGGAATCAATCTATCGGGAGAGAGGGCTGCACTATGGCCTTTTGGGTTGAAGTGCTTTTGCCCTCTCTCCCTCTAGTATATATAGGAGGGAGGGGAGGGGCTGGCCGACCGAAATCTCCTCCTAGGAGTCGGCCGCAAGGAGGAGGAGGTGGAGGAGTCCACCTCCAATCCTACTCCTAGTAGGATTCCTTCCCTTCCCCCACTTGGACTTTCCTTTCCCTCAAGCCCAGCCGCATAGGCCTTCTTGGGCTGGCCGCCCAGCCCACCAGGGGCTGGTGCGCCACCCTCAGGTCCATGTGACCCACTTGGGGTGTGGTGGTCCCACTTGGTGGACCCCCGGAACCCATTCGTCACTCCCGGTACACTGCCGGAAATGCCCGAAACTTTTCCGGAGTTCAAACACCAACTTCCTATATATCAATCTTTACCTCCGGACCATTCCGGAGCTCCTCGTGACATCCGGGATCTCATCTGGGACACCGAATTACCTTCGGTCACCACCATACATAACTCTATACTACCGAAACGTCATCGAACCTTAAGTGTGCAGACCCTGGGGGTTTGAGAACTATGTAGACATGACCGAGACACCTCTACGGTCAATAACCAATAGCGGGACATGGATACCCATATTGGTTCCTACATATTCTACGAAGATCTTCATTGGTTGAACCTCTATGTCAAGGATTCAGTTAATCCCGTACGCTGTTCCCTTTGTTCTTCGGTATGTTACTTGCTCGAGATTCGATCGTCGGTATCTCTATACCTAGTTCAATCTCGTTACCGGCAAGTCTCTTTACTCGTTCCGTAATACAAGATCCCGTGGCTAACACGTTAGTCACATTGCTTGCAAGGCTTGTTGTGATGTTGTATTACCGAGTGGGCCCTGAGATACCTCCCCGTCACACGGAGTAACAAATCCCAGTCTTGATCCATGCCAGCTCAACAGACACCTTCGGAGATACCTGTAGAGCATATTTATAGTCACCCAGTTACGTTGCGACGTTTGATACACACAAGGTATTCCTCCGGTGTCAGTGAGTTGCATGATCTCATGGTCATAGGAACAGATACTTGACATGCAGAAAACAATAGCAATAAACTGACACGATCATATGCTACGTTCGTAGTTTGGGTCTTGTCCATCACATCATTCTCCTAATGATGTGATCCTGTTATCAAATGACATCTCATGTCTATGGCTAGGAAACCTTGACCATCTTTGATCAACAAGCTAGTCTACTAGAGGCATACTAGGGACACAGTGTTGTCTATGTATCCACACATGTATTAGTGTTTCCAATTAATACAATTATAGCATGGATAATAAACGATTATCATGAACAAGGAAATATAATAATAACTACTTTTATTATTGCCTCTAGGGCATATTTCCAACAGTCTCCCACTTGCACTAGAGTCAATAATCTAGCTCACATCACCATGTGATTTACATTGTAATGAATCTAACACCCATACAGTTCTGGTGTTGATCATGTTTAGCCCTTGGAAGAGGTTTAGTCATCGGATCTGCAACATTCAGATCCGTGTGCACTTTGCAAATATTTATGTCGTCCTCCTTGATGTAATCGCGGATGGAATTGAAACGTTGCTTTATGTGTCTGGTCCTCTTGTGAAACCTTGGTTCCTTGGCTAGAGCAATGGCACCAGTGTTGTCACAGAATAGAGTCATTGGGTTTAGTGCACTAGGCACTACTCCAAGATCTATCATGAACTCCTTCATCCAGACACCTTCCTTCGCCACCTCCGAGGCAGCGATGTACTCCGCTTCGCATGTAGAATCAGCTACCACGCTTTGCTTGGAACTGCACCAGCTAACCGCACCCCCATTAATAATAAATACGTATCCGGTTTGCGACTTAGAGTCATCCGGATCAGTGTCAAAGCTTGCATCGACGTAACCCTTTACGACGAGCTCTTGATCACCTCCATAAACGAGAAACATGTCCTTAGTCCTTTTCAGGTACTTCAGGATATTCTTGACCGCCGTCCAGTGTTCCACTCCTGGATCACTTTGAAACCTTCCGGCCATACTTATGGCAAGGCTGACATCGGGTCTTGTGCACAGCATTGCATACATGATAGAGCCTATGGCTGAGGCATAGGGGACGACACTCATCTTTTCTCTATCTTCTGCAGTCACTGGGCATTGAGTCTTACTCAACTTCACACCTTGCAATACAGGCAAGAACCCCTTCTTGGACTGATCCATTTTAAACTTCTTCAAAACTTTGTCAAGGTATGTGCTTTGTGAAAGTCCTATTAAGCGTCTCGATCTATCTCTATAGATCTTGATGCCTAATATGAAAGCAGCTTCTCCTAGGTCCTTCATTGAAAAACTCTTGTTCAAATATTCCTTCACGCTTTCCAACATTTCTATATTGTTTCCAATCAGCAATATGTCATCCACATATAATATTAGAAACGCTATAGAGCTCCCACTCACTTTCTTGTAAATACAAGCTTCTCCGTAAACTTGTATAAACCCGAACGCTTTGATCACCTCATCAAAGCGAAGATTCCAACTCTGAGATGCTTGCACCAGTCCATAAATGGATCGCTGGAGTTTGCAAACTTTGTCAGCATTCTCTGGATCGACAAAACCTTCTGGTTGCATCATATACAACTCTTCCTTAAGGAAACCGTTAAGGAACGCTGTTTTGACATCCATCTGCCAAATTTCATAATCGAAAAAGGCAGCTATTGCTAACATGATTCTGATGGACTTAAGCATCGCTACGGGTGAGAAGGTCTCATCGTAGTCAACTCCTTGAACTTGTGAAAAACCCTTTGCCACAAGTCGAGCTTTATAGACGGTGACATTACCGTCCGCGTCCGTCTTCCTCTTAAAAATCCATTTGTTCTGAATGGCCTTACGCCCTTCAGGTAATACTTCCAAAGCCCATACTTTGTTTTCATACATGGATCCCATCTCGGATTTCATGGCCTCTAACCATTTCTCGGAATCCGGGCACATCATCGCTTCTCCATAGCTCGTAGGCTCATCGTTGTCCAACAACATGACCTCTAAGACAGGGTTGCCGTACCACTCTGGAGCAGTACGCGTCCTTGTCGACCTGCGAGGTTCGATAGCAACTTGATCTGAAGCTTCATGATCATCATCATTAACTTCCTCTTCAACTGATGTAGGCTCCACAGAAACATCTTTCTGTGCTGCGCTACTCTCAGGTTGAAGTAAAGGTTCAACAACCTCATCAAGTTCTATCTTCCTCCCACTCAATTCTTTCAAGAGAAACTCTTTCTCAAGAAATTTCCGTTTTTAGCGACAAACACTTTGCCTTCGGATCTGAGATAGAAGGTATACCCAACTGTCTCTTTTGGGTATCCTATGAAGACGCATTTCTCCGCTTTGGGTTCCAGCTTTTCAGGCTAAAGCTTTTTGACATAAGCATCACATCCCCAAACTTTAAGAAACGACAACTTTGGCTTCTTGCCAAACCACAGTTCATATGGCGTCATCTCAACAGATTTCGATGGTGCCCTATTTAAAGTGAATGCAGCTGTCTCTAATGCATAACCCCAAAACGATAGTGGCAAATCGGCAAGAGACATCATAGATCGCACCATATCCAATAAGGTTCGATTACGACATTCGGACACACCATTACGCTGTGTTGTTCCAGGCGGTGTCAATTGTGAAACAATTCCACACTGTCTTAAGTGACTGCCAAACTCATAACTCAGATATTCTCCTCCTCGATCAGATCGTAGGAATTTAATCTTCTTGTTACGATGATTCTCAACTTCACTCTGAAATTGCTTGAACTTTTCAAACGTTTCAGACTTGTGTTTCATTAAGTAAATATACCCATATCTACTTAAGTCATCAGTGAAGGTGAGAAAGTAACGATAACCACCGCGCGCCTCAATGCTCATCAGACCGCACACATCAGTATGTATGATTTCCAACAAGTCACTTGCCTGTTCCATTGTTCCAGAGAACGGCGTCTTAGTCATATTGCCCAAGAGGCATGGCTCACATGTGTCAAGTGATTCAAAATCAAGTGACTCCAAAAGTCCATCAGCATGGAGCTTCTTCATGCGTTTTACGCCAATATGACCTAAACGGCAGTGCCACAAGAAAGTGGTATTATCATTATTAATTCTACATCTTTTGGCATCAATGTTATGAACATGTGTATCATCACTATCGAGATTCAATAAGAATAAACCCCTCACATTGGGTGCATGACCATAAAAGATATTACTCATATAAATAGAATAACCATTATTCTCTGATTTAAATGAGTAACCGTCTCGCAATAAACAAGATCCAGATATAATGTTCATGCTTAACGCAGGCACTAAATAACAATTATTCAGGTTCATCACTAATCCCGATGGTAATCGAAGAGCGAGCGTGCCGACGGCGATCACATCAACCTTGGAACCATTTCCCACGCGCATCGTCACTTCGTCCTTTGCCAGCCTCCGTCTATTCCGCAGTTCCTGTTTTGAGTTGCAAATGTGAGCAACCGCACCGGTATCAAATACCCAGGCACTACAACGAGAGTTGGTAAGGTACACATCAATAACACGTATATCATATATACCTTGTTTGTTGTTGGCCGCCTTCTTGTCAGCCAAATACTTGGGGCAGTTCCGCTTCCAGTGACCAGTTCCCTTGCAATGAAAGCACTCAGTTTCTGGCTTGGGTCCAGACTTGGGTTTCTTCACGGGAGGGGCAACTGCTTTGCCACTCCTCTTGGAGTTACCCTTCTTACCCTTGCCATTCTTCTTGAAACTAGTGGTTTTATTGACCATCAACACTTGATGCTCCTTCTGAATCTCAGACTCAGCGACTTTCAACATCGCAAACAGCTTGGCGACTGACTTGTTCATCCCGTGCATGTTATAGTTCAACACGAAGCTCTTGTAGCTAGGCGGCAATGATTGAAGAACTCTGTCAGTGATCGCCTCTGCTGGAAGGGGCATTCCCAATTCAGCCAGACGGGTGGAATACCCAGACATTTTGAGTATGTGTTCACTGACAGACCCGTTCTCCTCCATTTTGCAGGCATAGAACTTATCGGAGGTCTCATACCTCTCGATCCGGGCATTCTTCTGAAAGATAAACTTCAACTCTAGGAACATATCATATGCTCCATGATGTTCAAAACGTCTTTGAAGTCCCGGTTCTAAGCCATACAACATTGCATATTGAACCATTGAGTAATCATCAGAACGAGCCTGCCAGGCGTTCACAACGTCTGGAGACTCAACTGGAGCGGGTGGATCACCAAGCGGTGCATCAAAGACATAACCCTTTTGGGAAGCCGTAAGGATAATCCTCAGATTACGGGCCCAGTCCACAAAGTTACTTCCATCATCTTTCAACTTAGCTTTCTCTAGGAACGCATTAAAATTCAGGGGTGCTACTGCGCGAGCCATGATCTACAACATAAATTTTGCAAAGACAACTTAGACTATTGTTCAAGATAATGAGTTTAGTTAATCATATTACTTAAAAACTCCCACTCAAATTGACATCCCTCCGGTCATTCGAGTGTCACATGATCCAAATCCACCAACTCAAGTCCAATCATCACGCGAGTTGAGGTGGTTTCAATGGTGAACATCTTCATGTTGATCATATCTACTATATGACTCATGTTCGACCTTTCGGTCTCTTGTGTTCCGAGGCCATGTCTGTACATGCTAGGCTCGTCAAGTTTAACCCGAGTGTTCCGCACGTGCAACACTGGCTTGCACCCCGTTGTATGCGAACGTAGAGTCTATCACACCCGATCATCACGTGGTGTCTCGAAACGACAAACTTTCGCAATGGTGCACACTCGGGGAGAACACAATTTATCTTGAAATTTAAGTGAGGGATCACCTTATAATGCTACCGTCGTCCTAAGCAAAATAAGATGCATAAAAGGATTAACATCACATGCAAATCATAAGTGACATGATATGGCCATGAACTTGTGCTTTTGATCTCCATCTCCAAAGCACCGGCATGATCTCCATCGTCACCGGCATAACACCATGATCTCCATCATCTTGATCTCCATCAATGTGTCGCCATGAGGTTGTCGCACCGACTGTTGCTTCCACGACTATTGCTAACTCACAACGATAAAGTAAAGAAAAACGGCAAAAATAATTAAAGACAACCCTATGGCTCCTGACGGTTGCCGTACTCAACGACATGCAAGTCGTGATATTCTATACAATACATGATCATCTCATACATCACATATATCTCATCATGTAATTGGCCATATCACATCACAACATACCCTGCAAAAACAAGTTAGACGTCCTCTAATTGTTGTTACAAGTTTTACGTGGTTGCTACGGGTATCTAGTAAGAACAATTCTTACCTACGCAAAACCACAACGGTGATACAAAAATTGCTATTCAACCTTCTCAAGGACCGCCTTTGTCAAATCCGATCCGACTAAAGTAGGAGAGACAGACACCCGCCAGCCATCTTTATGCAACGAAGTTACATGTCAGTTGATGGAACTGGTCTCTCGTAAGCGTACGAGTAATGTTGGTCCGGGCCGCTTCATCCCACAATACCGCCGAATCAAGAAAAGACCAAGGAAGGAAGCAATCTGAATATCAACGCCCACAAACTCCTTTGTGTTCTACTCGTGATCTTATCTACACATAGACCTAGCTCTGATACCACTGTTGGGGAACGTTGCATGGGAAATAAAAAATTTCCTACGCACACGCAAGATCTATCCATGGTGATGAGCATCTACGAGAGGGAGAGTGGATCTACATACCCTTGTAGATCGCTAAGCGGGAAGTGTTAAGAAACGCGGTTGATGTAGTCGAACGTCTTCGCGATCCAAATCGCCGAGCGTCCCGCGATCCAATCACGATCTAGTACCGAACGGACGGCACCTCCGCATTCAGCACACGTACAGCTCGATGACGATCTCCGCCTTCTTGATCCAGCAAGAGGGAGCGGAGAGGTAGATGAGTTCTCCAGTAGCGCGACGGCGCGGCGGCGGTGGTGGTGGAACTATTCCAGCAGGGCTTCGCCTAAGCACTACTGAAAAACTAGAGGAATCAATCTATCGGGAGAGAGGGCTGCACTATGGCCTTTTGGGTTGAAGTGCTTTTGCCCTCTCTCCCTCTAGTATATATAGGAGGGAGGGGAGGGGCTGGCCGGCCGAAATCTCCTCCTAGGAGTCGGCCGCAAGGAGGAGGAGGTGGAGGAGTCCACCTCCAATCCTACTCCTAGTAGGATTCCTTCCCTTCCCCCACTTGGACTTTCCTTTCCCTCAAGCCCAGCCGCATAGGCCTTCTTGGGCCGGCCACCCAACCCACCAAGGGCTGGTGCACCACCCTCAGGTCCATGTGACCCACTTGGGGTGTGGTGGTCCCACTTGGTGGACCCCCGAAACCCATTCGTCACTCCCGGTACACTGCCGGAAATGCCCGAAACTTTTTCGGAGTTCAAACACCAACTTCCTATATATCAATTTTTACCTCCGGACCATTCCGGAGCTCCTCGTGACGTCTGGGATCTCATCTGGGACTCTGAACAACCTTTGGTCACCACCATACATAACTCTATACTACCAAAACGTCACCGAACCTTAAGTGTGCAGACCCTGCGGGTTCGAGAACTATGTAGACATGACCGAGACACCTCTACGGTCAATAACCAATAGCGGGACCTGGATACCCATATTGGTTCCTACATATTCTACGAAGATCTTCATCGGTTGAACCTCTATGTCAAGGATTCAGTTAATCCCGTACGCTGTTCCCTTTGTTCTTCGGTATGTTACTTGCCCGAGATTCGATCGTCGGTATCTCTATACCTAGTTCAATCTCGTTACCGGCAAGTCTCTTTACTCATTCCGTAATACAAGATCCCGTGGCTAACACTTTAGTCACATTGCTTGCAAGGCTTGTTGTGATGTTGTATTACCGAGTGGGCCCTGAGATACCTCTCCGTCACACGGAGTAACAAATCCCAGTCTTGATGCATGCCAGCTCAACAGACACCTTCGGAGATACCTGTAGAGCATCTTTATAGTCACCCAGTTACGTTGCGACGTTTGATACACACAAGGTATTTCTCCGGTGTCAGTGAGTTGCATGATCTCATGGTCATAGGAACAGATACTTGACATGCAGAAAACAATAGCAATAAACTGACACGATCATATGCTACGTTCGTAGTTTGGGTCTTGTCCATCACATCATTCTCCTAATGATGTGATCCTGTTATCAAAT
The DNA here is from genome assembly GCA_039707655.1 of Elymus sibiricus. NCBI lineage: Eukaryota > Viridiplantae > Streptophyta > Magnoliopsida > Poales > Poaceae > Elymus > Elymus sibiricus. The sequence goes on from CM077665.1 coordinate 357,679,346, forward strand.
GACATCTCATGTCTATGGTTAGGAAACCTTGACCATCTTTGATCAACAAGCTAGTCTACTAGAGGCATACTAGGGACACAGTGTTGTCTATGTATCCACACATGTATTAGTGTTTCCAATTAATACAATTATAGCATGGATAATAAACGATTATCATGAACAAGGAAATATAATAATAACTACTTTTATTATTGCCTCTAGGGCATATTTCCAACACCAGTTAAAGATGTGGTTTTCTAATTATGTAATAAGAGTGTGTCGCCGTAGTGCGAACTCGGTTGCACACGAACTCGCCAGTGTGGGTCGTTTGTATTCTGCAAACCAATATGTAGAGTACGAGTCTGATGTACCAGTCCATGTGGCTGCTTGTGTCTTGGCTGGTCTGCCCGGACACCGTTGAGTAATAAAGCTATGCTCCCCCCCCCCAAAAAAAAACCGGTTTTGAAGAACTTATGGAATGGCTGGTTACTTGGAATGTGTTGTTCTTGTACGAATTGTTTGCTATTGATGTGAACATTGGTTCCAGTGAACTTTCAAAAAAAAATGGATTCCAACTAAAAATACCCCCGACCATAATGCAAAATTATAAATATAATATGCCGTGGTCAAAATCAAACCGAATTCGAACGTTGAATACCAATACAAATTGTTATATCATCTTGATAAACTTGTTGCACTCTCACTTGCGCATAAAGTCTAAAGATGGCAACGAATTAGGGTTTGCATAGGTATACAAATATCGAACCATGCACATGACGAGGAAGATGTGTGTTAATCCCACATGAAGATACCCATAGCACGAAATTGTGTCTACGTCCAACCGGGCTCCTCAAACACGCCCTAAACATCCAAGCTGACCCGCACCCTTCATATCCAGCCCAAAGTTGGGGTGGATATGGGAGGCTTGGACGCGTCCGACACGTCTGTCATGTCAGATTCGACAGGCAGGACCCACCACAGATTGCACCAATTCCTCCCCCCTGACCTTGTCGAACAAGCCATTTGCCCCTTCCCCCTCGTCCACCTAGGCCTTCCACTAGTTGTGTCGCCATCCTGACCCCTCAGCGCCGCCACCACTGTCACCACCCTCCTCTCGGCCGTCTCGCAGCTCCAGACGTCGTCGCAGTACGTCCGACTATTCTCGGACTAAACCTTGCTCTCTATGTGCTCGACAAATTGTCCTACCATTTTTTGTGATTCTTTTTTAGGAAAACTATGGATTTTGATGGCTCATCGGATGAAGAGTATGAAACACGAAGCTCGATGAGTTAATACAAAAGGAATTCTTTGATTCGTCTGAGTCACACGGAGATGTCGGAATGTTCATGAGCGTGAGTATCCAGGAGGAAATGGATAGGGAGGCGGAGCACATTATGAACTTCAAAGGTTTGATCAAAGGGAAGAGTTTGGAACTGGGATAGGGTCACTAGAGCACCTTTGCTCTTCAAGGACTAGTTCCAACCCATACCAACGTCCCCTGATACATGGTTTCGTGGACGCTTTCGTATGTGCAAACCTTCATATTGCGCGTGGTGGAGGGAGTGGAGGCACATGATTCCTACTTCAAGCTCACCAGGGAATGTCGCGGACAACTTTCGATTCCTGATAAGCAGAAGTGCATGACTGCTATGACTATGAGGATGCTTGCACTAGGTACCGTCGTTGGTGAGATGGTCCGGATGAGGGAGAGCACATGCTTGAAGACCAGTGTTAGATTTGCATGTGCCATGGTGTAGGTATTTGAAGCAGAGTATGTGAGAGGACCGAATGTGCAGGATACAGAAAACATGATGGCTATTGGAGCGGCAAGAGGCTTTCAGGTATGTTCGGTTAAATTGATTGCATGCATTGGCAATGGAAGAACTGTCTCATGTTGGAAATATGCGCTAGAGACAATAATAATTGTTATTTTCACATTCATAATTAGATGTTTATATTATATGCTATAACTGTTATGATTCTTGAATATGTGATTCACGCAAAACCCATAAGCATGTTGAAAGAGCATGGTGCCCCCATGTGTGGTTTTGGTATTGATGACAATCCCTATGGACTAATGGTTGACATGGGTTATATTTGAAGGGTTTGCCCATAGGCATTGCTTGAAGAAAATTTGTTGGTTTCAAGGTTGTTTGAAGAAGAATATGTGTTGACCAAGGTGCTATTCAAGGTTTTATCCAAAGTTTGGTTATGTGAGAGTTGGGCCTATTGCAAGCATGTCTTGAAGAAGAAGATTGTGTGAACATTCATGTTTACCTTCAAGACATCATCCTAATAAAGATAGTTGGAAATATACAAGGTTGATCATGACTAAGTACAAAGAGTGATTCAAGTTGATCAACACACAAAACGTAGAAGATGTACCGAGTGGGATCAAGTGATCTCATGGTATGGTAAGCATTGTCCATTATGCTTTGTGTACTAACTTTTGTTCTATGTGAGAGTTATTTGTGGGGTTAGGTTTGTTGGTTTGTTTCCATGGGCATGCATCAAAAGGAAGATGTCATCCAACCCATGGAGGATGACATCAAGTGGTGATCGTCATCAATATTGAGGTGTGCAAGTTCAAGTGAAGCATCACGAAGAGATCACATGCTTGAAGCTTGTTGTCCATTGTGGTGACAATGGACATACAAAGATGTGCCGAAGAGAGGCTCACCCATAGTGGAGTATGGGGGAGCAATCTACTAGTCTTCATCGAGCCAGCGCAATCAAGAAAGGTGGTCCAACTTGAGGAGGTCAAGATCGCCATCATCCAGTTCAAGTGGATTATGCGCAAGGCGAAGGTTTGTCCTTGATAGGTTTTCTATTTTACCGGTCTCATGGTGGTAGTTGGGAGACCAGGTTATAGGATTGATTGTCGCACTATCAAGGGGGGCTCTCAAGTAAGTAGCTTGATCATATCGTTCGTTCTTGCTACTTCTTGAGCTTGCGTTGGTTTTCCCTTGAAGAGGAAAGGGTGATGCAGCAGAGTAGATAAGTATTTCCCTCAGTTGTTGAGAACCAAGGTATAAATCCAATAGGAGACACAAGCAAGTCACCAATAGATGCACCTACATAAATAATCAAACACTTGCACCCAACGCTATAAAGGGGTTGTCAATCCCTTCACGGTTACTTGCAAGGATGAGATCCAATAGAGATAGATGGAAAAGCAAAACAAAAGTAAATAGATCTGAAAATATAATATGGAAAATAGACCCGGGGGGCATAGGTTTCACTAGAGGCTTCTCTCTTGAAGGCAAATAATACGGTGGGTGAACAAATTACTGTCGAGCAATTGATAGAAAAGCGCATAGTTATGACGATATCCAAGGCAATGATTATGCATATAGGCATCACATCCGTGTCAAGTAGACCGAAACGATTCTGCATCTACTACTATTACTCCGCACATCGACCGACTCCTGCCTGCATCTAGAGTATTAAGTTCATGAAGAACAGAGTAACGCATTAGGTAAGATGACATGATGTAGAGGGATAAACTCAAGCAATATGATGAAAACCCCATCTTTTTATCCTTGATGGCAACAATACAAATACGTGCCTCGCTACCCCTACTTTGTTACTGGGTGAGGACACCACAAGATTGAACCCAAAACTAAGCACTTCTCCCATTGCAAGAATTACCAATCTAGTTGGCCAAACCAAACCAATAACTCGAAGAGACTTGCAAAGATATGAAATCATGCATATAAGAATTCAGAAAAGACTCAAATAATATTCATAGATAATCTGATCATAAACCCACAATTCATCGGATCTCGACAAACACACCGCAAAAGAGTATTACGTCGGATAGATCTCCATGAAGATCATGGAGAACATGGTATTGAAGATCATAGAGAGAGAGAAGAAGCCATCTAGCTACTAGCTATGGACCCGAAGGTCTGTGGTGGACTACTCACGCGTCATCGGAGGGGCAATGGTGTTGTAGATGCCTTCCGTGATCGAATCCTCCTCCGACAGATTACCGGAAAAGGCCCCCAGATGGGATCTCACGGGAACAGAGGCTTGTGGCGGTGGAAAAGTATTTTCGTGGCTTGTTCTGGTATTGGGGGAATATTTGGGAATTTATAGGCCGAAGAATAGGGTTAGGAGGTCTGCCGTGGGGCCACAAGCCAGGGGGCGCGCCCTGGTGGCTTGTCGCCACACGGCAGGTCTCCTGCCTTCATCTCCAAGTCTGGTAGGTTTCTTCTGGTCCAAGAAAAATCATCCCTAAGATTTTATTCCGTTTGGACTCCGTTTGATATTCCTTATCTGCAATACTCAAAAACAAGAAAAAAACAGAAATTGGCACTGGGCACTGGGTTAATAGGTTAGTCCCAAAAATAATATAAAATAGCATATTAATGCATATAAAACATCCAAAACAGATAATATAATAGCATGGAACAATAAAAAATTATAGATACGTTGGAGACGTATCATTCGTACAGAGCTAAAACCATTGCATCCTTGCATCATCTTTCTTGGTTCTTATTTGACTCTTCTCTTTGTGAGGTTCTAGAGTTTGTGTCCGTCTTCTTGTCAAACTCAAGATCATCGAAAACAGAGTTCGCATGCTTCATCTTTGAGTTTTCGGTGCTGGAGAGTTTGTCGGCTCATGCTTGGGGAAGGTCCTCTTCCTTATCCTATTGGAATTTCTTCTCCATTTCTAGTTCGTAATTTATCCAGTCGTTGTTGGATAGTACTTGTCGTCTTCTATCCAACAAGCTTGAGGTTGCTGATTTCGGAGTCCATTTGTACTAGTTATAGTTGTTTGAGTATTGGAGCATCCTTTTGTTTTGCTTGGGCAGTTTTTTAGCACTAAGCGGTAGTAGGGCAGTAGTAGAGTGGTAGTACTGCATATAAGCGGTACTACCAGCCAGCTACTTCCGCTCATATTTATGCTTCTGGAACTCATCACGAATTTCGCGGTAGTAGAGAGCGGTAGTACCTATTATAAGCGATACTACCTCCCCGAGCGGTGGTACCTCTTATAAGCGGTAGTACCTCTCTGGCAGAACTTTTTTTTGTCTCATTGGGCTATTTTGGTCGTGCTAAGCGGTAGTACCGCTCCCCCGAGCGGTAGTACCGCTTGAGCACGACTTGTGGGCATAACAGTTGGATTCGGGAGGGGCTATTTAAGGGGGCCTTCTTCCCCAATGGTCCCTATCTCTTGATCTCGTGTTCTTCCTCCATTTTTGACCTTCTTCGAGCTTGCTATCTCTCAATCCCTCCAATGATACTTGCTAGTTCTTGAGGGAAAAGATAGAGGAGATCCAGATCCACATTTCCACCAATCACTTTCTCCTCTATGTGAGGGGAATCCCTTGGATTTAGATCTTGGAGTTCTTTGTGTTCTCCTTGTTCTTCCTCTCATATTCCTCCATAGCTTTTGTTGTTGTGGTGGGATTTGGGAGTGAGGGACTTGACCACTTCGTGTGTTCTTTCCATTGCATTAATTGCATCGGTTTGAATTCTCCACGGTGATATGTGGAAGTGAAAAGTTGAGAAGCTTATTACTCTTGGGTGTTTGAGCACCCTAGAGCTTGTTCCTCTTGGGTGCTTTGGCACCCTAGACGGTTGGTGGTGTCTCGGAGCTCAATCATTATGGTGTAAAGCTCCAGGCAAGCGTCGGGGTCACCAATTAGGTTGTGGAGATTGCCCCGAGCAATTTGTACGGGTACCGGTGACCGCCCCTAAGGGTTGCCAAAGTGTACGAGTTCGGTGACCACCCCCAAGGGTTGCCAAAGTGTACGGGTTTGGTGACCGCCCCCAAGGGTTGTGTAAGTGCATCTAGTGCCCCTTAGTGATTTTGGTGTATTGAAGACTTATAGGTTAAGGGACTAATATGTGTGTGAGTGTACACAGGCTCTATAAGTCGCTGAGGAGTTTGATATATACGAAGAATGTCGACCCCTACAAATGAATGTTTTCAACTGAAGACTTTGATACTTTCTTGAAGACTTTGAAAATGAAGAATTTGGTGTGACCTTTAAGATATTGATATGAGGACTATGAAGCGTGAAGAATTTTGTTTTCGTAGTTTCATTTCCTTTCTTTGAGTCATAGGAAACACCGTACTGTTAAAGGGGGTAGAGGTAATACTAAGGAAAAATTTCCAAGTGGTGCTCATCTCAAAGCCTACACATACCCATAACCTTCGAGTGAAGCCTTTGGAAATCTCTTGCAGATTAGTCAATTTCTTCAGTGACAGAGACGAAGTTCTTCTTGTCTCTAAGGAATTTGTTCTGACTGAGGAGTTAGGGCCAGTGCGAATTGCCTACCGTGAGGAATATGATAGCCGTGAAGAATTTGAGATTTCAAATATCCGGCCGTTGTTGTGCCTCGCGCCAGTTGTCCAGATATCTTATCCACATAACGGTCATATCATTAGGGGCATTTATGTCATATCATGTCGGGTTACACCCTGGCTATAAATAGCCACCCCCCACAACCACTAGCTGGTTGGCTGCTCAGAGAGAGATTGACAAGTGTCATTTGAGAGCAACCCATCCTCTGAGGACTTTGAGAGAAAATCATCAGTGAGGAAAAACCCAAAACCCAAACCACCAAAACCCAAAGTGATTGAGCATCACTGAAGAGATTGTTCTTGTGTGGAACCGATGCTTTTTACCTTTGAAGACTATGCATCTTCCAGATGGTTAGGCGTCATGGTCTAGAGCATCCAAGAGGAAATTGTGGATCGCCGGGTGACCGAGTTTGTGAGGGTTTGGAAGTCTACCCTGAAGACTTACCACGAGTGTTGGGCGAGGTTTGTGTGACCTTAGCTCAAGGAGAATACGGTAAGGACTGTGTGTCCTGGGACTGTGTGTCCTGGGACTGTGTGTCTTTTGGTTTAAATACCAAGCCACTCCGAACCTGATGTACAATTGTCATAGCAGTTGGAACTGGGTCATACAATCATTGTCTTCATCGAGCTCCTGGTTCTATTTCCTCATCCCTCCTATTTCCTAGAAGTACTTGCTGATGAAACTGATCGTTACTGTTTGAAGAATTTGACTAAAGACTTTCTCAATTTGCTCATCTCAAATTCTTCAGTCACTTTGTCTATTGCCTGCTTATTCTGTTCACGCAACTTATGCTCTGTGTATGTTTCATTTCATCATGATGACTATGCTACTGCTATGTTTCACATGCACTTGAGTACTTATTCCGCTGCTCGTAGTTCGTCACTTAGCAAATTCCTCATCTAGTAATTCCTCGGTGACGAAGTTGTAAAAATCGCCTATTCACCCCCCCTCTAGTCGATATAACGCACTTTCAATTGGTATCAGAGCAAGGTACTCCATTGTTTTGTGTGATTTTGGTTTAACCATCTGGAGTTTTAGTTATGTCGACTGCGGGCATGATCAAGGTCTTAGTCGGGTGTCCTACCTTCGATGGGACGGACTACCCCTACCGGAAGAACAAGATGCGCATGCATCTTGAGGCAATTGACAACGATCTCTGGTATGTTGTGGAAAATGGTGTTCCCTCTATCACTCCCACTATCAACACTGCTAATGTGAAGAGATTCAAGCAACTTGACTCTCAAGTGAAGAATATCATTTGTGGCCATCTGAGCAAAGGTCAGTATGGCAGAGTGAGTGCTTTGGAGCCTGCTAAGCTTATCTGGGATAGGCTGTCCAAAGTCAACGAAGGTGTTTCAACTCGACGTTACTCTCGAGTTGATGTTCTTCGCAATCTCTTCAACCGCTTCAAAAGACTCGACAACGAAAATGTTCATTAAACTTTTGATCGTCTCACTGATATATCCAATGTGCTTCAAGCTCTTGGTGCCACTGACATCACCGACCATGAGGTGGTGAAGAAACTGCTGAGATCTCTTGATTCCTCATTCGATACACTTGCTTTGATGATTCAAGGACGTGGAGACTACAAGTCACTAGATCATGTTGATATTCTTGAGAGACTCAATACTCATGAATTCCAACAGGCTGAAAAGAGAGACCTCTACGGACCAAGCTATGGAAGAACTCATGCACTGAAAGCAAAAGCAATTTCCTCATTTGAAGGCGAAGAATCTGACAGTAGCCTTGGTGATCCTGAAGAACTGAGTCAGGAGCTAGCAATGCTCGTGAGGAAATTCCAGAAGTTCTCAAGGAGTGGCCGATTTGGAAAACCATCAAGAAGTGGCCTGAAGAAGTCAGAATCCTCATCAAGCGACTATAAGAAGAGAACTTGCCACAAATACAAGAAGTTTGGCCACTACATCGCTGACTGTCCTCTTTGGGAAAAAGAATCAAAGAAGAAGAAATACAAAGATGATAGTTCTGATGACTCAAAGAAAAAGAAGAAGCCTTCAAAGTCCTCATCTTCAAAGTCCTCATCGCACAAGAAGAACAACTCCAGAAAGGCTCGGGCACTTATTGGCAAGGAAATGGATTCTGAAGAAGAATCTGAAGAATATGAGGAAGAGGAGGAATCTGAGGAGGAGTCTGACTCTGGTGTGGCTAGCCTAGCCCTCGCTACTGCTTTCGTCAGCAAGTCAATCTTCAACACTGAAGAAAGTGATGATGACTCCAACCTTGGCAACGATGACTATGCTCCCACCTATTGCTTCATGGCAAAAAGTGCTAAGGCATCCACAGAGTGCCACCTCTTTGACGGCACGGATTATCCTAAGTGGAAAGTTTTGATGCGGAAGCACCTCCTATCGAAGAACAACGAGTTATGGACTGTTACGGAATTAGGACTGACGGATCTATGCAAGATGGCCAATGCTGATGACATTCATAAGTACACACTGCTGGATGCTTAGGCGAGGAATATCATCTTCTCTAGCCTATCAAAGGGCATGTTCAAGAGCATCTGTCATCTTTAAAATGCAAAGCTCATCTGGGATAGGATCTCCGATGTCCATGAAGGTTACCGCACTCGTCAATATTCCATGTTCATCGAATACAAGAATTTCCTCAACTCCCAGGAAACAGATCCAGTTTCATCTTCCTCATCCATGTGCCTCATGGAAAAAGGCTCAAAGGTACTCAAACATCATTCCTCATCTGAATCTAGTGAATGTGAATCTGATGAAAACCTCAAACCTAGCTACTCCAAACTTGCTAATATTGCCACCAAACAACAAACTGCTTTGGAAAGGGTTCAGAAATTGCTAGACAAAAGCGATGACCTGTTGATACGTCTCCAACGTATATATAATTTTTGATTGTTCCATGCTGTTATATTATCATTCTTGGATGTTTTATAATCATTTTATAGCAACTTTATATCATTTTTTGGAACTAACCTATTGACATAGTGCCCAGTGTCAGTTGCTGTTTTTTGCTTGGTTTTTTACTTCGCAGAATATCCATATCAAACAAAGTCCAAATGCGATAAAATTTACGGAGAATTATTTTGGAATATTTGTGATTTTTGGGAGGTGGAATAAACGCAAAAGGAGGCCCACAGCCACCACGAGACACCAGGGTGCGCCCCAGGGCCCAGGCGTGTGGCGGTGTATCGTGGCCTCCTCGTAAGTCGGTTGGAGCTCTACTTCGGGCGCAAGGAAGCTTATATCCAGAAAAAAATCATGTTAAAATCTCAGCACAATCGGAGTTACAGATATCCGGGAATATAAGAAACGGTTTTTGGCCAGAAAACGAAAAACGCAAAAACAGAAGAGAACAGAGAGGGAGATCCAATATCGGAGGGGCTCCTGCCCCTCCGCCGCCATGGAGGCCATGGAATAGAGGGGGAACTCTCCTCCCATCTAGGGGGGAGGCCAAGGAATAAGAAGGAGGGTGGCTCTCTCCCCCTCTCTCCCGGTGGCGCCGGAACGCCGCCGGGGCAATCATCGTGACGGCGATCTACACCAACAACTTCGTCGCCGTCAACACCAACTCTCTCCCCCTCTATGCAGCGGTGTAACACCTCTCTTCCCCACTGTAATCTCTACTTAAACATGGTGCTCAACTCCATATATTATTTCCCAATGATATGTTGCTATCCTATGATGTTTGAATAGATCTGTTTTGTCCTATGGGCTAATTGATGATCATGGTTGGTATGAGTTGTATGTTTTATTTTGGTGCTGTCCTATGGTGCCCTCCGTGTTGCGCAAACGTGAGGGATGCCCGCTGTAGGGTGTTGCAATATGTTCATGATTTGCTTATGGTGGGTGGCGTGAGTGACAGAAGCACAGACCCGAGTAGGTGGGTTGTTGCGTATGGGAGTAAAGAGGACTTGATACTTAATGCTATGGTTGGGTTTTACCTTAATGATCTTTGGTAGTTGCGGATGCTTGCTAGAGTTCCAATCATAAGTGCATATGATCCAAGTACGAAAAGTATGTTAGCTCATGCCTCTCCCTCATATAAAATTGCAATAATGATTATCGGTCTAGTTATCAATTGCCCAGGGACAAATAACCTTCTTGTTTGACAAAAGCTTGCTACTAAACAACTAACTTTTATTATCTTGCAATTTACTCGTAGTTTTATTCCCGCAAAGTACTTCTAGTTTTATTCGTGCAAACTATCCTATCACCTACAAAATAGTTTCATACTTGTTCTAGGTAAAGCAAACGTTAAAGTGTGTGTAGAGTTGTATCGGTGGTCGATAGAACTTGAGGGAATATTTGTTCTACCTTTAGCTCCTCATTGGGTTCGACACTCTTATTTATCGAAAAAGGCTACAAACGATTCCCTACACTTGTGGGTTATCAAGACCTTTCTCTGGCGCCGTTGCCGGGGAGCAATAGCGTGGGGTGAATATTCTCGTGTGTGCTTGTTTGCTTTATCACTAAGTAGTTTTTATTTTGTGATCTTGTTTTCTGTCTTTAGTTATGGGTAGGAAACGTAAAATACCAAAAAAATAGTTGTACCTGTTAAACCAATGGTTGAAGAACCACCCAAAATCTAACATACTACTGAAACTTCCTATTTGGATCATCTTCGATCCATTTGTGCTCGTGCTGAAAACCCAACTAGCTTAGTTGAGGGAAAATCATTAAATGAGCATGCTTATTTTGTGCGACACCGCTTATCTCAAAAAGGGAAACTTTTGTGGCATCATATTAATAGTTTGTATCACTATGCTTTGAATTTATGCGAAATACATGATTTTACTTGTTGTTCCGAAGACCCTAAGAAACACCTTTTCTTCCAATGTGAGTTTAAGGATAATGGAATCGTATCTTCTTATGCCAAGGGTGTTTATAATTACTATGATATTGAACAAATTGAAGAATTTGTTGCTTTTAAGGGTGCCTATGAAATTGCTTCTTTGATTGAAAAGTATGATGCTACTCTTTACAAATCTAATTTTTTTGCCATACTTAAATACTGCTATGAAAACTATGCTTCCAATGCTTATGTTAAAGAATATATTGAGGACTCCTCCGCTGTCCAAGAAGAGACTAATATTTTGCATGAATCTATGGAAGAAGAAGTTGCTGAAATTGTGAGCTCATTAGATGAAAAAGATGAGAAGGAGAGCGAAGAACAAAAGGAGGAAGAGTGGATTAGCTACCCGTGCCCACCTTCTAATGAGAGTAACTCTTCAACTCATACATTATTTAATTTCCCTTCGTGCTTACCGAAGGATGAATGCTATGATCCCGTGGATTCTTTTGAAATATCCCTTTTTGATGAACTTGATGCTTGATATGCCTGTGGCCAAGATGCCAATATGAATTATGCTTATGGAGATGAACTTGCTATAGTTCCTTATGTTAAGAATGAAATTGTTGCTATTGCACCCTGACGTGGCTTGAGACAGCGTCGGTATTTCCCCAAAGAGGAAGGGATGATGCAGCACAACTACGGTAAGTATTTCCCTCAGTTATGAAACCAAGGTTATCGAACCCGTAGGAGAACCACGCAACACTATGTAAACGGTACCTGCACACAAAGAACAAATACTTGCAAAACGACGCGTAAGAGAGGTTGTCAATCTCTCCACGGTAAAAAGATAGATTAGATTGTAGTAGATTGGATAAATAGATCGCACAAGAACACAAAATAAAAGAAGCAAATAAAAAGTGCAGCAAGGTATTTTTGGGTTTTTGGAATAATAGATCTGAAAACAAAAATGACAAAAGATAGATCGGAAAGCAATATGTTGAAAGAGTAGACCCGGGGGCCGTAGATATCACTAGTGGCTTCTCTCATGAGTATAGCACATGGTGGGTAAACAAATTACTATTGGGCAATTGATAGAAGATCGAATAATCATGACGATATCCAAGGTGATGATCATTATATAGGCATCACGTCCAAGATTAGTAAACCGAAACGATTTTGCATCTACTACTATTACTCCACACATCGACCACTATCCAGCATGCATCTAGTGTATTAAGTTCATGGAGAAACGGAGTAATGCAATAAGAATGATGACATGATGTAGACAAGATCTATTCATGTAGGAATAGACCCCATCTTATTATCCTTAATAGCAACGATACATGCGTGCCTCGTTGCCCCTTCTGTCACTGAGAGAGGACACCGTAAGATCGAACCCATCACAAAGCACCTCTTCCCATGGCAAGAAAAATCGATCTAGTTGGCCCAACTAAACCCAAGATTCGAAGAAGAAATATGAGGCTATAAGTAATCATGCATATAAGAGATCAAAAGAAGACTCAAATAATATTCATGGATAGAAACTGATCATGAACTCAAAATTCATCGGATCCCAACAAACACACCGCAAAAAGTCATCACATCAAATAGATCTCCAAGAGACCATTGTATTGAGAATCAAAAGAGAGAGATAAAGCCATCTAGCTACTGCCTACGGACCCGTAGGTCTATGGTGGACTACTCACGCATTATTGGAGAGGCACAATTGAGGATGATGAACCCCTCCGTGATGGTGTTAGATTGGATCTCGCGGTTCTGGAACTTACGGCGGCTGGAAGTATTTTTCGTCGACTCCTCTAGGGTTTCTGGAATATTTGGGTATTTATAGAGCTCATAGGCAGTGGAGGGGACTCCCGAGGTGGCCCAGAAGACACCAGGGCGCGCCGGGGACCTCTAGCACGCCCTGGTGTCTTTTGGGCCGCACGGGCCTCCTCCCGGGTACTTTTTTCGCTCCCTGGATGTCTTCTGGTCCAAAAAAATCTCCAAAAAGTTTCATCGCGATTGGACTCCGTTTGGTACTGATATTCTGCGAAGTAAAAAAAAGCAAAAAACAGCAACTGACAGTTGGCACTATGTCAATAGGTTAGTCCCAAAAAATGATATAAAGTTGCTATAAAATGATTGTAAAACATCCAAGAATGATAATATAACAGCATGGAACAATAAAAAAATTATAGATACGTTGGAGACGTATCAGCATCCCCAAGCTTAATTCCTACTCGTCCTCGAGTAGGTAAATGATAAAAACAGAATTTTTCATGTGGAATGCTGCCTAACATGTTCATCACATATTCTTTTCTTTTGTAGCATGGACATTTGGACTTTTAGATGGTTCAGAGCAATAGTCTAGCTTTGACATAAAGACTTTAATACTCAAGCATACCAACAAGCAATCATGTCTTTCAAAATATCAACACTAAAGAAAGTTATCCCTAGCCCATCATGCTCAATCATTGATCCATTCATGAAACACACTCAAATATTAGCCACACCCAATGCACAAGTATGATCATAGTGCCCCCTAGTTGGTGCTTTATAAGAGAAGATGGAGACTCAAATTGAAAATAAAAATTGCATAAAGTAAATAGATAGGCCCTTCGCAGAGGGAAGTAGGGATTTGTAGAGGTGCCAGAGCTCAAAGCTTAAATTGAGAGAGAAAAATGTTTTGGATGGCATGCCTTTCCTATCAACGAAAACGACCGAGTAGTTCTCAATACTTTCCATGCTAGATACATCATAGGCGGTGACCAAACAGAAAATAAAGTTTATTCCTTTTTCCACCATTCTTTCACAATCCATGGCTAGTCGTATCCACGGTTGCCTTCCATACCAACACTTTCCAAGGAATTTATTATTTGACAACATAAAGAAAATTTCTTTTTCATTTCGGGACTGGGCATCCCTATTACCGCCGTACTCTCGTGCAATGACAAGTGAATAAACACTAATCTTGAGAATAACACATCTAGCATGGAAAAATATTGGACACCCCCTACTGTTTCATGAGCGGTACGAGCACACAAAAAGGAAATTCATTTTGAAAATTAGAGATGGCACATACAAATTTGCTTATAACGGCACGAAAATACCGCATATAGGTAGGTATGGTGGACTCATATGGCAAAACTGGGTTTAAGGATTTTGGATGCACAAGTAGTATTTCTATTTAGTACAAGTGGAGGATAGCAAATAGATTGAGAAGCAAACAACCAAGAAACGCCAATTCACATAAACGGGCATTAAGCATAACTAACACCGAATAATGCACCATAAGTAGGATGTAATTTTATTGCACAACTATTGACTTTCATGCTTGCATAGGGGATCACAAACCTTAACACCAATATTCTTACTAAAGCATAATTACTCACCAACATGACTCACATATCACTATCATCATGTCTCAAAACTATTATAAGGAATTAAGTTTAATTTGTCCAATGATCTTCATGAAAGTTTTTATTATATCCCTCTTGAATATCTATCACTTTGGGACTAGTTTCATATATTGCCATTGCTTTTGACAAACTCAAATAAATTTAAGTGAAGAACATGAGCATAAAAATTTCATCTCTCAAAATAGTATAAGTGAAGTATGAGAGAATTTCTTCAAAATTTACTAACTCTCAAATTAATCTAAGTGAAGCAAGAGAGTATTTATTCAAAAAAAATACTAACTCTCAAATTAATCTAAGTGAATAATGAGAGTGTTTCTTCAAAAATTTAAAGCACACCGTGCTCAAAAAGATATAAGTGAAGCACTAGAGCAATTCCATGGCTCAAAAAATTTAAGTGAAGCATATAGAGCAATTCTAACAAATCATAGCATAATTTTGGATCTCTCAAATGGTTGTGTCCAGCAAGGATACTTGTGAAAAACTAAAAATAAAATCAAGCAAAGACTCAAATAATACAAGACGCTCCAAGCAAAACTCATGATATGTAACGAATAAAAATATAGCTCCAAGTAAAATACCGATGGTCGTTAGAAGAAAGAGGGGATGCCACTCGAGGCATCCCCAAGCTTTGTTGCTTGTTTCTCCTTGGATATTATCTTGGGGGTGCTGTAGCATCCCCAAGCTTAGGCTCTTTTCACTCCTTATTCCTTCATCCATCGTGATCTCACCCAAAACTTGAAAACTTCAATCACACAAAACTCAACAAAACCTTTGTGAGATCCGTTAGTATAATAAAGCAAATCACCACTCTAAGTACTGTTGAAAACCCATTAATATTTTATTATTGCATTATATCTACTGTATTCTAACTTTACCATGGCTTATACCCCTCAATACAAACCATAGATTCATCAAAACAATCACACAATGCAACGAAAACAGAATCTGTCAAAAACAGAACAGTTTGTAGTAATCTGTACTCTAATCATACTTCTGTAACTCTAATTTTTTTGAAAAATTAGGACAACGTAAAGAATTTTTATAGAAATATTGTGTTTAAATTTCAAAATATTATCACGCTCCAATAAAAAATGAAAATTCCTGCACCGGAGTCAAAGTTTTTGTTTCAGATTCAGCATTGTTTCTACTCATCTTGTGAATCATCCTAAAGGCTTTACTTGGCACAAACACTAATTAAAACATAGAAAACACAATCATAACAGTAGAACAATTGTGTCAACACTCAAGAACAGAAATAAAAAGGTGAAAATAATTTATTTATTGGGTTGCCTCCCAACAAGCGCTATCGTTTTACGCCCCTAGCTAGGCATAATGCATAGATTCAAGTGTTGTCATCTTTAGTTTCCAACTCCTCAATCATACAACTAGATTTCTTCAATAATTTAGCATGCACACTTTCAATGACAATACTTCTAGGAATAAGACCGAAAAATTCATTCTTGCAAGTAGGGTCTTTCGCTATTTCAGCAAAATTGGGATAAACACTAATCATTTTAAGAACTTCCTTGTGGCTATTAGATGTGGCACCTTTGTTCTTAGTGACTTGTGTATACTTGCCAATTTTTACGGGAGTTTTATCAATAGTTTTAACAGAAGAAAAGGCCGAGCTCAAGTTACTAAAATTTTCTTCCAACTTATCAATCCGGGAGGGACTTTCTTCTATTCTTTCGTTAATTACGGCTTCCTTTTCCTTCAATAATTTAAAGGCATCCCCCTCTTTTGACCCAATTTTATTAGCAAGATTATGCATTTTATTATCCAAATTTTCAAGATGTTCTTTGGTAATCATCTTTTTTCAATGGCATCTAGCCTTTCCATAACATGTCCGAGAGTTAGGGTTGTTTCATTAGTCATGAGAGATGGTGAACCCACTAAATTTCCCATAGCATTAAAAGCATCCAAAGATGGACACATCAAGAAATTCCCACCAGTAATCATATCAAGGACGAATCTATACCAAGTGGTGATGCCCACATAAAAACTGCGAAGAAGAACAATGGTAGATTGCTTATGAATAGATCTATTATGAGCATTGCAAATCCTATACCAAGCATCTTTTAGGTTCTCCCCTCCCCTTTGCTTAAAATTTAGAACTTCATTCTCGGGAGTACACGCAATAGGGGAAGAACTAGCCATAAAAACAAGGTAGTCAAACAAGAGATCTGACAAGAAAAAGGCAAACGAAAAAGAGGGTGAATAAAAATGATTTTTTTTGTGAAGTGGGGTAGAGGAAAATGAGAGGCAAATGGCAAATAATGTAAATTGCAAGGAGATGAGATTTGTGATTAGGAACCTGATAGATGTTGATGATGTCTCCCCGGCAACGACGCCAAAAATTCCTTTGACGTGGCTTGAGACTGCGTCGGTATTTCCCCAAAGAGGAAGGGATGATGCAACACAGCTACGGTAAGTATTTCCCTTAGTTATGAAACCAAGGTTATCGAACCAGTAGGAGAACCACACAACACTATGTAAACGGTACCTACACACAAAGAACAAATACTTGCAACCCGACGTGTAAGAGAGGTTGTCAATCTCTCCACTGTAAAAAGATAGATTAGATTGTAGTAGATTGGATAAATAGATCGCACAAGAATACAAAATAAAAGAAGCAAATAAAAATTGCAGCAAGGTATTTTGGGTTTTTTGGAATAATAGATCTGAAAACAAAAATGGCAAAAGATAGATCGGAAAGCAATATGTTGAAAGAGTAGACCCGGGGGCCGTAGATTTCACTAGTGGCTTTTCTCATGAGTATAGCACACAGTGGGTAAACAAATTACTGTTGGGCAATTGATAGAAGATTAAATAATCATGACGATATCCAAGGCGATGATCATTATATAGGCATCACGTCCAAGATTAGTAGACCGAAACGATTCTGCATCTACTACTATTACTCCACACATCGACCGCTATCCAGCATGCATCTAGTGTATTAAGTTCATGGAGAAACGGAGTAATGCAATAAGAACGATGACATGATGTAGACAAGATATATTCATGTAGGAATAGACTCCATCTTGTTATCCTTAATAGCAATGATACATGCGTGCCTCACTGCCCCTTCTGTCACTGGGAGAGGACAACGCAAGATCGAACCCATCACAAAGCACCTCTTCCCATGGCAAGAAAAATCGATCTAGTTGGCCTAACTAAACCAAAGATTCGAAGAAGAAATACGTGGCTATAAGTAATCATGCATATAAGAGATCAAAAGAAGACTCAAATAATATTCATGGATTGAAACTGATCATGAACTCAAAATTCATCGGATCCCAACAAACACACCGCAAAAAGTCATTACATCAAATAGATCTCCAAGAGACCATTGTATTGAGATTCAAAAGAGAGAGATAAGTCCATCTAGCTACTGCCTACGGACCCGTAGGTCTATGGTGGACTACTCACGCATCATCGGAGAGGCACCAATGAGGATGATGAACCCCTCCGTGATGGTGTTAGATTGGATCTCGCGGTTTTGGAACTTGCGGCGGCTAGAATTGTGCTTCGTCGACTCACCTAGGGTTTTTGGAATATTTGGGAATTTATAGGCATCAGAGGCGGTGGAGAGGGGCCCTGAGGAGGGCACAACCCATCAGGGCGCGCCGGGAGCCTCTGGCACGCCCTGGTGTCTTCTAGGCCGCACGGGCCTCCTCCCAGGTACTTCTTTCGCTTCCTGGATGTCTTCTGGTCCAAAAAAATCTCCAAAAAGTTTAATCGCGATTGGACTCCGTTTGGTACTGATATTCTGTGAAGTAAAAAACAAGCAAAAAACAACAACTGGCACTTGGCACTTGGCACTATGTCAATAGGTTAGTCCCAAAAAATGATATAAAGTTGCTATAAAATGATTGTAAAACATCCAAGAATGATAATATAACAACATGTAACAATCAAAAATTATAGATACGTTGGAGATGTATCAGCATCCCCAAGCTTAATTCCTACTCGTCCTTGAGTAGGTAGATGATAAAAACAGAAATTTTGATGTGGAATGCTGCCTAGCATGTTCATCACATATTCTTTTCTTTTGTAGCATGGACATTTGGACTTTTAGATGGTTCAGTGCAATAGTCTAGTTTTGACATAAATACTTTAATACTCAAGCATACCAACAAGCAATCATGTCTTTCAAAATATCAACACTAAAGAAAGTTATCCCTAGCCCATCATGCTCAAACATTGATCCATTCATGAAACACACTCAAATATTAGCCACACCCAATGCACATGTATGATCATAGTGCCCCCTAGTTGGTGCTTTATAAGAGAAGATGGAGACTCAAATCGAAAATAAAAAATGCATCTAGTGCCCCTTAGTGATTTTGGTGTATTGAAGACTTATAGGTTAAGGGACTAATATGTGTGTGAGTGTACACATGCTCTATAAGTCGCTGAGGAGTTTGATATATACGAAGAATGTCGACCCCTAAAAATGAATGTCTTCAACTGAAGACTTTGATACTTTCTTGATGACTTTGGGAATGAAGAATTTGGTGTGACCTTGAAGATATTGATACGAGGACTATGAAGCGTGAAGACTTTTGTTTTCGTAGTTTCATTTCCTTTCTTTGGGTCATAGGAAACACCGTACCGCTAAAGGTGGTCGAGGTAATACTAAGGAAAAATTTCCAAGTGGTGCTCATCTCAAAGCCTACACATACCCATAACCTTCGAGTGAAGCCTTTGGAAATCTCTTGTAGATCAGTCAATTTCTTCAGTGACAGAGACGAAGTTCTTCTTGTCTCTAAGGAATTTGTTCTGACTGAGGAGTTAGGATTTCGCCAGTGCGAATTGCCTTCCATGAGGAATATGATAGTCCTGAGGAATTTGAGAGTTCAAATATCTGACTGTTGTTGTGCCTCGCGTCAGCTGTCCAGATATCTTATCCACATAACGGTCATATCATTAGGGGCATTTATGTCATATCATGTCGGGTTGCACCCTGGCTATAAATAGCCCCCCCACAACCACTAGCTGGTTGGCTGCTCAGAGAAAGATTGACAAGTGTCATTTGAGAGCAACCCATCCTCTGAGGACTTTGAGAGAAAATCATCAGTGATGAAAAACCCAAAACCCAAACCACCAAAACCCAAAGTGATTGAGCATCACTGAAGAGATTGTTCCTGTGTGGAACCGACGCTTTTTTACCTTTGAAGACTGTGCATCTTCTAGATGGTTAGGCGTCATGGTCTAGAGCATCCAAGAGGAAATTGTGGATCACCGGGTCACCGAGTTTGTGAGGGTTTGGAAGTCTACCCTGAAGACTTAGCACAAGTGTTGGGCGAGGTCTGTGTGACCTTAGCTCAAGGAGAATACGGTAAGGACTGTGTGTCCTGGGACTGTGTGTCTTTTGGTTTAAATACCAAGCCGCCCCGAACCAGACGTACAACTGTCACAGCAGTTGGAACTAGGTCATCAAATCATTGTCATCGAGCTCCTGGTTCTATTTCCTCATCCCTCCTATTTCCTAAAGTACTTGGTGATGAAACTGATCGTTACTGTTTGAAGAATTTGACTGAAGACTTTCTCGATTTCCTCATCTCAAATTCTTCAGTCACTTTGTCTATTGCCTACTTATCCTGTTCACGCAACTTATGCTCTGTGTATGTTTCATTTCATCATGATGACTATGCTACTGCTATGTTTCCCATGCACTTGAGTACTTATTCTACTTCTCGTAGTTCGTCCCTTAGCAAATTCCTCATCTAGTAATTCCTTAGTGACGAATTTGTAAAAATCGCCTATTTACCCCCCCCTCTAGTCGATATAACGCACTTTCATATTGCCATTTGTACAGGTTCGATGACCGCCCTCAAGTGTCCCTTTGTGGAATCACGTCATCTTGTATTGTGCGAGGGAGGAGATTATGGTGGCCCTAGTGGCTTCTTGGGGAGCATTGTGCCTCCACACCGCTCCAAATGGAGATTAGCATCCGCAAGTGTGTGAACTTCGGGATACATCGTTGTCTCCGTGTGCCTCGGTTATCTTTTACCCTAGCCATTTACTTATGCACTTTACTTTGTGATGGCCATATTGATTCATATGATATATCTTGCTGTCACTTAGTTGTTTATCTTGCTTAGCATAAGTTGTTGGTGCACATAGGTGAGCCTAGTTGTTTTAGGTTTTGTGCTTGACAAATTAAACGCTAGTTTTATTTCGCATTTGTTCGAGCCTAAACCGTAATTATTTTAAAGGCCTATTCACCCCCTCTAGGCGACATCCACGTCATTTCAATTGGTATCACATCTAGGTCTCTCATTATTAGGCTTTACCGCCAAGAGAGTAAGGATGTCGACTAGGGGATTAGGATTCTCTGACAATCTTAGTTTCGATGGCACAAATTTTGATGTTTGGGTAATTCACATCCTTCATCTCTTTAGGGCCATGGACCCAAATTTAGAGCGAATTGTAGATATGGGTTTTTTCTCCTCCAAAGGATTCTCAAAAACTATCTTTAGAGGATGAGAAAAAAATCTTATCTCAATGTTCAAGCTTCTAATGTGCTTTTCGATGTTTTGAGCAATGTAGTTATATTTCAACCCATGCCATTCTGGGATGCTCATGATTTGTGGACAAAGCTTCAAGATAAATATGGTGTGTCCAATATTTGTAGGGATGGTCGTTCTCCATCCACCTCCAGTTGTGTTGTCTTCTAAACTTCTTCTACTTCACCTACATGTGTATTGCCACAAGCTATTGATATGGTGAGTAGTGTTGATCAATGCAATGATGATAGTGGGCTTATTGTTGATGATCCTTCATCACTATCTTATTGCAATGCTCCTTTTATGGACTCAAACACTTCGAGCACCCTAAATGGTTCACATGCTTGTGTTGATAGTCCATGCATATCATGTAGAAATTGCTTGACTAAATCTCATGATGATATGCTTGCTATGTCTTGCTGCCATGATAAAAATGCATCGATTTTCTCTAGTTATTATGCTAAAAATGTAGAGAAAACACAACACTCCGTGGAAGAAGATATGATCTTTGATGGTGCATCAAGGGATCCCACATCATCATCTATTGCTTCTCACTTTTGCCTTATGACCAAGGCTACAATGGTATCTCCTACTTTGGAACCAAATATATCTCATGATGATGATGTTGATAATAATAAGGATGAGGATAATGATGAAGAGAATGATAATATTGCTTCCTTAAAAATTAAAGTTTAAATGGATTTTAAAGCTCTTCATAAGAATAAAATTGCTCATTCCAACTTCATGGAAATCATGTCCATTGCCATTGAGAGCAAGAAATACATTGAGGAGTTGGAAGCTCATCTCAAGGAGCATGAGGTCACCATTGAGAAAATGGAAGGTCATGAGCATGATTACGCCAATGAGATAGCAGATCTTTCTCAATCTCTTGAGGAAGAAAAAACCACCAAAGAATCTCTTGAGGAGATTTTGCTCTAGAATTATCTAGAGTGAAGAAATCTCATGATAGAGATCTTGAGGTGGTTAATGATTTTCAAATTAAAAATTATAAGCTTGAAGTTGCACATGCTAGACTACTTGAGGACTTTGAGCACCTCGAAAATGGCTCAAGGGTCATTAAGAGTTCGCTCATCGAACTCACCGAGTCTCATGCTCACCTTGAAGCTTCATATTTATAAGAGCTTGCCAAGTTGCCTTCTCCTCTTGTTATTAATGATAATGCTTGTTCAACTAACTCTATTTCTTGTGAAGCATCCATTTTGAAGGAGAATGTTGAGCTAAGGGCTCAACTTGAGTTGCTATCTAGCAATTATGGGAAATTGGAAGAAAGTCATGAAAAGCTCTCAAGCTCTCATGGTGATCTTCGTGTATCCCGTAATGTGCTAAAGTTAGCCCATGAGGCTATGAGTACTAAGGTAACATCTAGTGAGCCTCATGTGGACGCAAGCACTACTTCGCCTCAAAATGCTATATTGCCTTGTGTTAGTCCTCGTAATTCATCCACTCATAATGTTGCTACTTCTTGTGATGAATTACTTATCTTGCCTTGTCGCTCTAACAATGAAGCTTATACTTCCTCTAGTATTGGTGTTGATACTAACCATGTAGAGAAAATCAAAGATCTCAAGGCTCTAGTCACTTCTTTGAAGAAAGACTTGGAAAAGGGTCATGAAGGGAAGTCCACACTTGACAATATTTTGAGTGGACAAAAATCTCCCAATGACAAGGGTGGACTTGGATCCAACTCCAATAAGAAGAACAAGTCCAAGATCAACAAGAAGAAGGGCGAAGAACAAGTCAAGAATTCGACCAAGATTATTTGCTTCAAGTGCAAAATTCAAGGGCATCATGTTAGATCTTCCCCATTGAAGAAGCCCCGTAGTGACAAGCAACAAGGGAACAGGCCACCCGTTCAATCTCATGCTCAATCACAGGTTGAAGGAAGGCCACTTTGTCCGATTCGGGGCTCCGCAGACCCAAGAAGGTTCGAACACTGGGGTGCGCTCGCTCTCCTGCCCTACTCTACCTCGCAACCTCACGACGATTCTCCGGCGATTTGAGATAGGAAGACGAACAAGGACGCATAGAGTTTACCCAGGTTCGGGCCACCTCGCGGTGTAAAACCCTACTCCTGTTTGGTGGATTACTTGAGGAGGAAGAGGAGTACAAGGCTTGTTCTTCCCCAACCAAAGATCTCTCTCCTCTGCGGGGGCTAGTTCCCCCCTTATATTGGCCCCGGTCCTCTTCCCCCGAAAATATCAGGCGGGAACGGTTGCCACAATGGCCGTTTTGAAAGGGGACAAGGTCGCAGATTATCCTAAGAAAAGGTGGTCTTCACCTGCTAAAGTTCCCCGCCATGATGTGCTTGTGGGCTCGGGGGTGACATCTGTCCTGCCGAGCCCTTGGTCTTGGTCTCCTTGCGCCAGAACAACAACCTTTGGGGGATGCTTTTGGGGCCCGCGAGCTGGGGCCTCTCTTCTATCACCAAAGAGGGGATCCTCGCCGTCCGCGCCTGCTGGCGCTGCAACTGGCACTGTTTGGCACGGCGCGCGTCACCCATGTGCGGGCACGGAGTTGCGGGGCCCGGCCCGGCCAGCCCCAGGCGGACCTGCCTCCCGAGAGCGCCGTAACCGCTTCACGGGGAGACCCCGTGAAGTGCTTGGTGGTGACGCCGCCTTGTGCCTCACGAGGCGTTGGCCCTCGTGAGAACCAATTCCATGAAGCCTGCTGGTGGGGCCACTCAATGTCCAAGGCGACCCGCGCGCCCCGGGCCGCAGGCAGATGGGTCTGGGCACCCCCAGCCCCAGAGGCCCGACAGTAGCCCCCGGGCCCGCGGCGTGAAGGGCTTCGCCTGTTGGGGAGGTCAAAGTGACGCGGGCCCCCATTGCCTGCGGGCCAGGCACGACGCATGGCGTTCGGTGAGACGTGTGTCGCCTCCACTCCCCACGACGCTCCGGGAACCGCGCCTTCGCTGGGCAACCGTTAGGCATGGCAGTCATAAAAACCCTTGCCCCTCGGCTTCTCCGGTACGCCTCCTCCCCTTGCCGTTTCTTCCTTTACGCTCCCTCGCCCAATCTTTGCCTCCCTTCCTTCTTCTTGGTCATGGCGGCAAGGCAGGGTGCTGCGAGCACCGGAACGCGGACGGGGCCTTTAGCGCCACCCTCATCCTCCGGAGGCAATGGAGGTCGGCGCTCGGGGCCAGCTCCGATGCGGCGGTGCTGGACCGCCAACAACGAGAAAGTGTGCCGCCATCTTGGTCCTTTCTTGCTCTTCAATCTTCGTCGGCGAGCCTAAATATCGTGATTCCTAGAGCGCCCATGCCCAAGAGACGTAGGGATGCCTCGCCTGGTGCCTCCTCCCGTGCGCAGCCTGCTGGCGAGGTCTCCGCCCCCGCGCCCGGCTCGGCAGGGGTCGGGGGACGCGCGCCTTGGAGGAGTACCAGGGCGAACTGGCACGGCAGGAGGCCCGCCTCCAGCTCTGTTGCGACGGCCTCCAGGGGGAGGTGAGTGCGCTCCGGGCTCGGCTGCAGGACGTCGAAGCTGATCTCCAGGGCGCCCTCGCAAGCAAGGAGGACGCGAAGGCAGAGCTGGCGGTGCTGCAGGCCCAGGTCGGTGAAGCTGCTGACGCCGTGCAATTGGCCCAGGACGACGCGACACGGAGGCGCAGCGCGCCTAGGAGTTCCTGGGCGTCGTGGGTCGCACGGGCGGCGCACTCCGTCGCTTCGTCAGGGACGCCCCATAGCTGCCCCGCGCGCATGGTGATGGCGGCTACCTCAACTTCTTCTCGAAGGTGGTGGAGGTGCTGGAGTCGGGCGTCTCCAGGGTGGAGGAGGACATCGAGTCAAGCGCACACGATCTCCTGGACTGCGCGCTGACGCACGTCTTCTCCAACCTGCGCCGCCATGATCCCGCCTTTGACCCCTCCAGCATGATGGACCTTGTGCCCGAGGTGCTCCAACGCCCCCTCAGGGAGGAGGTGCGTGAGTACGTGGAGACGCTGGTTGGGCGGTTTGCCCAGGACGCGCCTTCCGAGGAGAGCGGGAGCCTCGACGCCGCGGCCTCCGGCGACCACAATGAAGACGACTCCTCTTCCGCTTAAGTTTTTATGCTCCTCCCTGTAATGTTATGGACCACCAGGCCCTGTGCGGGCGAAAGACATTTGCAAGTTACTTTTGCTTAAATTGGTAACCACTTATCGTATTTTAGTCGCCCTCGCCCCCCTCGCGGGGTCCTCTGCTTTCTTTTACGCAACCCCCATGCCCCAGCTAGCTGGGGGCCATCCCGTGGTGATCCTTGCATTGTTGATGGGGTTTGCAAGCCCCCGTGCCAAAGGGCTCCTGGCTCGCGATGCGACCTCAGGCGGCAGCCCCCGAGGCCTGCAATACCTAGCCCGTGCCTCGCCTGGCTGTTGCCCTTCGCCCGTCCTTCCTCGGGGAGCTCTCCCGCAGGGTGCCTTGCCCGGGAATTCATGCGCCCGCCAGCCTGCGCTCGGGCCCCGTGTGGGGAAGTGCATTGCCCGAGGTCCTTGTGAGGTGACAATACGCTCCCGACGCACGCAAGGATGGTCTCCGGGCGTGGTCCCATTCCTAGAGCCACCCTGCTTTGGCTAGCGCGGTCTGCCGAGTGCGAGCCTCGTGCCCCCTTCTTTTGATGAGTCTGCCTAGGGCGCGGCCTTACGTGAGGTGCCACAGAGGCCCCTGACGATGGCCGTCGGCGTGAGCCGCGGGGGTGGGACCCTTGCGGGGATCCGGCCTGTGGGGCTTGTTGGTGGGCCAGGTTTGGCGGGCGGCGCATGCCGCGCCCTGGGCCGCAGACGGTCGGGTCCATGTGCCTCCGCCCCCCCGGGCTTGGCGATGCGTTACATGGGTCTGCGATGGTTGCGGCTCCTCCGGTGGGGGGAGGTCGAAGCGGCACGGGCCCGAACCGCCTGGGAGTTCGCAGCACGTGGCGCACGATGGGACATGAGGTCCCTCTACTCCCCACGACGCCTCAGTAACTGCCCAGGGCTGGCGTGAAGCCCAGGCCTCATATAAAGGGGAGGGGAGGTGTCCCTTAACCCACCCCCTTGTCTTCGGTCTCCACCGCTACTTGCCACCGTAGCAACAATGGCACCCGTGAGGAAGTTCTCCTCCGCCGATAAGGAGACGGCGATGATGGATGAGGCGGGCGCGTCGAGGCCGGCGAGGGGCGGTGGCCATCGTCATGCGTCCGTCGCTGTGCTCGAGGTGCCTCTTCAGGGGTGCGGTCGACCTTCGCCGGTGGCCCACGTCAGCTCGAGCAGCCGCGGAAGGAGTCCCACCCGTGGGCGCGGGCGCGGTGGGCGGGATGGCAGCGGGCGAGGCCAACGGGGAGGTGCAGCCGCCCGGCCGCCTCGGCTGTGGAACCACTCTGCCGATGCGGCCTGAGGGATCGCACCTGGCTCCGGCTCCCAGACCCCTTTGCGAGGGAGATGGAGGGACGCGCTCCCCTGGGCCTGTGGCTGCAGCCGGACGACTGCTGCAACGGGTCCTCCTGGGTGGCCACGGAGTTCAACCCACTCGGCTTCATGTTTTTGAAGCGTGGGTGGAAGTCATTCGCCCTTGCCCCTGCGGGAGGGGCACGTCCTTCACTTCAAGTTTGACGGGGCCTCCACGCTCTTCATGAAGATCTTCGGGGAGGCCGGCGATCGCTTGGACTGCTGCATGGAGAGCGGTGGCAGCAGCAGCGGTAGCGGTGGCAGCGGGTGCAACTCCTCCTCCGGGGGGAGTGGGAGTGATGACGACTCCGACGGCTCTCTGAGCATCCGTATCAAGGAGGAGGACTCCGACTAGGCGCGGCAGCGTCAGGGTCAGGATCTCCGGGGCGCCGCAGAAGTCCAGCTCCTCCTTTGTGTTGTTTTTCTTTTCCTGTAATGAACCAAGCTGAACCCGTGGGGGTGCGCAAAAAACGGGTTATGTCCCTCGTGCCTCGAATTGAACGCTTTCGGGTTGAAAATTAGCCTATCCTCCTTGCCCTGATGTTATGCGTTGCCGGGGCTCAGCCCCCGGGCGCATCTCAGTCGTCGCTGGTATGAAGGGTCCTGCCGCGCGATGGTTCTTGGGGGAACCGCCCTGGGGAGAAATCCTGCGTGAAAGCATTTGCTCCTAGGTCGGAACGTGCTTACCGGTTTACACTTGGGCGTCACGTGAGGAAGATAGGCACCACACGCCTTGGTGAGGTGATGTGCGTGTGGGCATGTCCGCGAGCCAAAACCCAGTCCTCTGGGTCCCGGCATCGCTAGGACTTGCTCAGGCGCAGGCACCGTGCCCAGCCCCCGCGCGCGTGAGGCCCAAGGGGGCCGGTGGGTGCGTGCCGCGGGAGGGGCCGGTGGTATCCAAGGCGGGGACCGTTTGCCCCGAGGCTGTTACGGCCCCCGCCGCGGGGTTTGTTCCTGTCTCACCCAGCGCGAAACATGGGGATTCCACTAGGCGTGGGCGGGAGTCCTCCCGGGGCCGAGGGGCGGCCCTTCGGGTGGCTCCGGGGCGTGTACATCCCCAACCTCATTATTACGTGAGAGGGTCACGGGCGGTGATTTTAAAAGAGGGGTCGGATACCCCAGGCACACAGCTCAGGAGCTCCTTCCTCAGTTCTTCTTCCACCAATGCGGAGCATGGGGCTTCCACTAGGCATGGGCGGGAGTCCTCCCGAGGCCGAGGGGTGGTCCTTCGGGAGGCTCCGGGGCGTATACAGCCCCACTCATTCTTACGTGAGGGTGTAACGGGCGACAATTTCAAAGGAGAATAGGATACTCCAGGCACAAGGCTTGGAGTTCCTTCCCTAATTCCTCAGGTGGCTTTACGCCTAGTTTCCAGCACGGGTGCGTGTCTCGCGACCCATAATATAGGCGCGGGACGCACCGCACGATCGTCATGGTGCTGCGTTGGGTTGGCAGGGCACCCGTCCAGGGACGGCTTTACCCCCGCCGCCCCGAGCCGTGCCCCCATTACCCACGCGCGACGGTTCTCCGAGAGGGCGGGACACCAAAGACCTTGGTGAGATGACTAGCACGGGGGGCCAGCCCGTGAGCCAGAGCTTGGTCATTTGGATTTCTCAGCGCTGCGAGGACAAGTCCTGGCGCAGACGCCATGTCCAACCCTCCTTCATGGGACCGCCGAGGGGGCGGCGCAGGGGGCGAAGATCCTGGCGAGTACAATATGCTACACTTGCAGCTTGAAACAAATAACACGATCTTGACAGGGGTTAATATGGTTCATTACATAACAAGGAAGTCCCAGCTCCGGAGTAACGAAAGGTACACAAAAAAAGGGGGGACGGGGGGTCGCCTGATTTGAACAGACCACGAAAATAACCTGGCGGCCACGCCGTTGTGGGAGCGTCGGGATGTTCTTTGGTGCGTGTCGCGGGGGTTCTTCCTTCAGGGGCGGACTGGGTCCTGAGGCTTCAGAGATCTTGGAGGCTCGAGGGGCCTCGGTGCCACGCGAGGCGCCATCGCGAACTGTGCCAGCCTTTGGAAGACGGCGCCGGCATTCACTGATACGTCTCCAACGTATCTATAATTTTTGCTTGTTCCATGCTATTATATTATCATTCTTGGATGTTTTACAATCATTTTATAACAACTTTATATCATTTTTTCGGACTAACCTATTGACATAGTGCCAAAGTGCCAGTTGCTGTTTTTGCTTGTTTTTTACTTCGCAGAATATCAAAATCAAACGGAGTCCAATCGCGACGAAACTTTTTGGAGATTTTTCTGGACCAGAAGACACCCAGTGGGCCAAAGAAGTGCCAGAGGGGTGGGCCGTGGAGACCACAACCCACCAGGGGGCCCTGGCACGCCCTGATAGGTTGTGCCCTCCTCGGGGCCCCTCTCCACCGCCTCTGATGCCTATAAATTCCCAAATATTTCAAAAACCCTAGGGGAGTCGATGAAACACAATTCGAGCCACCTCAAGTTCCAGAACCTCGAGATCCAATCTAAACACCATCACGGAGGGGTTCATCTTCTTCATAGGTGCCTCTCCGATGATGCGTGAGTAGTCCACCATAGACCTACGGGTCCGTAGGCAGTAGCTAGATGGCTTCCTCTCTCTCTTATGATTCTCAATACAATGGTCTCTTGGAGATCTATTTGATGTAAACTTTTGCGGTGTGTTTGTTGGGATCCGATGAATTTTGAGTTCATGATCAGTTTCTATCCATGAATATTATTTGAGTCTTCTTTGATCTCTTATATGCATGATTACTTATAGCCTCGTATTTCTTCTTCAAATCTTTGGTTTAGTTAGGCCGACTAGATTGATTTTTCTTGCCATGGGAAGAGGTGCTTTGTGATGGGTTCGATCTTGCGGTCTTCTTTCCCAGTGACAGAAGGGGCAGCAAGACACGCATGTATCGTTGCCATTAAGGATAACAAGATGGGGTCTATTCCTACATGAATAGATCTTGTTTACATCATGTCATCGTTCTTATTGCATTACCCCATTTTTCCATGAACTTAATACACTAGATGCATGCTGGATAGCGGTCGATGTGTGGAGTAATAGAGGTAGATGCAGGCAGGAGTCGGTTTACCTATCTTGGACGTGATGCCTATATAATGATCATCACCTTGGATATCGTCATGACTATTTGATTTTCTATCAATTGCCCAACAGTAATTTGTTCACCCACCATGCGCTATACTCATGGGAGAAGCCACTAGTGAACCCTACGGCCCCCGGGTCTACTTTTCCAACATATTGCTTTCCGATCTATCTTTTTGCATCTTTGTTTTCAGATCTACAAAACCAAAAACCCAAAAATATATTGCTGCATATTTTATTTGCTCTTTTTATTTTGTGTTCTTGAGAGATCTATCTCTCCTATCTATCACTGCCTAATCTATCTTTTTACCGTAGAGAGATTGACAACTTCTCTTTCGCGTCGGGTTGCAAGTATTTGTTGTTTGTGTGCAGGTGCTGCTTATTGGGTGGTGGTGATCCTCCTACTGGTTTGATAACCTTGGTTTCATAACTGAGGGAAATACTTACCATCGCTGTGCCGCATCATCCCTTCCTCTTTGGGGAAATACCGACGCAGTCTCAAGCCACGTCAAAGGAATATCTGGCGCCGTTGCCGGGGAGGAAGCGGTCTCTTCTACGTGCCTATCGTAGGCGCCGAGGGGACTCCATCATCATCTACCAGGTTCCTAATCACAAACCTCATCTCCTTGCAATTACATTATTTGCCATTTGCCTCTCGTTTTCCTCTCCCCCACTTCACCAATTTGTTGTTTTATTCGCCCTCTTTTTCGTTTGCTTTTTTTCTCGCCGGATATCATCCTTGCTTGCAATCTTGTTTGCTTGTCACCATGAGTGATTTTGGTATGGCAGAAACGGATGATGGCAGGACTCCTAAAATTGGACGTTCTGGTAATCTGGATTCTAAATCTTTGGTTTTGGGGCAAGGGAACGTTATAGGAAAAGAAACTATCCAAGAGTTTTTCAATTGCGTTGGGAATTTGACTCTCGATGATACTCCTATACTAAAAAGAACTAAATCTTATGCGGAAGCTATCTCGACGCTAGTTCTAAAACTTGAAAATAGATTTATTCGTACCCATCCTACCTTGCAAAGATTGTTTTATGAGCTACCCATCTTAAAGAATCCCAAAGCTAAGAAGTTAGCTACCCTTGTTCTTATGAATGAATTTGATCACATAGTACGGGAAGCTAGGGAGATCTTTGACTTTTATGGTATGAGCCGTGAAAAACCGGCAATAGGAGAAATCCTTTACAATAGTGATTACATGATGAGATATTTGCTTGGAAATAATCAATTTTTTGATGAGAATCTTAAAAAGGAAGTCCCCGTTTTAGATATGATCCAACAAGTTTTCAATGACGTGAACCAACAATATTCTTGGATTGTGGCCGGAATAAAAGGGGGTACGTAGAGGAACAACTTGATAGTGCTAAAGTTGCTATGGATGATGTGTTTCAAGTTCTATTTGCAAAACCTCTTGCCAAAAGCACCTCATCCAAAACCAAAGATGACAATACTTGAATCTATGCGTTATGCCTAGCTAGGGGCGTAAAACGATAGCGCTTGTTGGGAGGCAACCTAATGAATAAATTTATTTTTGCTTTTTCCGTTCTGTTTTTGAGTGTTGACACAATTATGCCTCTGTTATGATTGTGTTTTTATGGTTTATTTAGTGTTTGTGCCAAGTAAAGCCTTTAGGATGATTCATAGGATGAGTAGAAGTGATGCTGAATCTGAAACAGAAACTTTGCGTCCAGTATATGAATTTTCGTTTTTTACTGGAACGTGATCTTGACCTTAAATTTTAATACAGTGTTTCTATACAAATTACTTAAGTTGTCCTAATTTTTCAGAATTTTTAGAGTTACAGAAGTATGGTTAGAGCACAGATTACTACAGACTGTCCTGTTTGAGACAGATTCTGTTTTCGTTGCATTGTGTGCTTGTTTTGATGAATCTATGGGTTATATTGAAGGGTATGAGCCATGGTAAAGTTAAAATACAGTAGGTATAATGCAATAATAAAATATGAATGGGTTTTAAACAGCACCTGAAGTAGTGATTTGCTTTATTATGCTAACGGATCTCACGAAGATTTTGTTGAGTTTTGTGTGATTGAAGTTTTCAAGTTTTGGGTGAGATCACGACGGATGAAGGAATAAGGAGTGAAAAGAGCCTAAGCTTGGGGATGCTACCGCACCCCCAAGATATTTCCAAAGAGAAACAAGCAACTAAGCTTGGGGATGCCACCGAGTGGCATCCCCTCTTTCTTCTAACGACCATCGGTATTTTACTTGGAGCTATATTTTTATTCGTCACATATCATGAGTTTTGCTTGGAGCGTCTTGTATCTTTGCTTGATTTGTTTGTTAGTTTGTCATTTGTATCCTTGCTGGACACACCTATTTGAGAGAGCCAAAATTATGCTATGATTTGTTAGAATTGCTCTATGCGCTTAACTTAAACTTTTTGAGCTATAGAATTGCTTTAGTGCTTCACTTATATCTTTTTGAGCACGATGTGCTTGGAGATTTTTGTAGAAATACTCTCATGCTTCACTTATATTAATTTGAGATTTAGTAAATTTTGAAGAAATCCTCTCATGCTTCACTTATACCATTTTGAGAGATTAAATCTTTATGCTCATGTGCTTCACTTAAATTTGTTTGAGCTTGCCAAAAAGCAATGGCAATATATGAAACTAGTCCCAAAGTGATAGATATCCAAGGAGGATATAATAAAAACTTTCATGAAGATCGTTGGGCAAATTAAACTTGATTCTTTGTAATAGTTTTGAAACATGATGATAGTAATATGTGAGTTATGCTAGTGAGTAATTATGCTTAGTAGGAATATTGGTGTTAAGGTTTGTGATTCCCTATGCATGCACGAAAGTCGATAGTTATGCAATGAAGTTACATCCTACTTATGGTGCATTATTCGATGTTAGTTATGCTCAATGCTCGCTTATGTGAATTTTCGTTTCTTGGTTTGGTTGCTTCTCAATCTATTTGCTAGCCTCCATTTGTACTAAGTAGAAATACTACTTGTGCATCCAAAATCCTTAAACCAAGTTTTGCCTTATGAGTCCACCATACCTACCTATGTGCGGTATTTCCATGCCGTTCCAAGCAAATTTGCATGTGCCATCTCTAAATTTTCAAAATAAATTTTCTCTTTTGTGTGCTCGTACCGCTCATGAAACGGTGGGGAGTGTCCAATATTTTTCCATGCTAGATGTGTTATTCTCAAGATGAGTGTTTATTCACTTGTCATTGCACGAGAGGGCGGCGGTAATAGGGATGCCCATTCCCGAAATGAAAAAGAAAAAAATATATTTACCTTTTGTTGTCAAATAATAAATTCCTTGGAAAGTGTTGGTATGGAAGGCAACCGTGGATACAGCCCGCCATGGAAAGTGAAAGTTTGGTGGAAAAAGGAATAAACTTTATTTTCTGTTTGGGAACCGCCTATGATATATCTAGGGGAAGACTTGTATAGGATCAGCCCTTTAGGTGAGATCGTAAGATCAACTCAAATATTTCATATTTAGATAATTCAAAAAAATCTGAAAAAAATGTACAACATACCTGCAAGCTATATCTACAACTTAAAAAAAAATCAGCTCAAAACTCGATCTACAGTTAGAGTTTCGAAAAAGACAAATTTGACTATGAATAGTGTCAACTTTGAGGTGAATAGTATTTGACACTATTCACATCTGATTTTGTCTTTTTTTGTTCCTCTAAGTGTATTTCGAATTAGGAGTTGAAACTTTTTGAGCTTGTACATCACACCTGAATGTGTGTCTCCAATTTTTTTCAGAATTTTTGAACATGTTTTGTATCTTCAAAAAATTTGATCTCATTGATCTCACATAAGGACATATACTATACAAGTCTTCCCCGATATATCTAGCATGGAAAGTATTGTGAGCTACTTTGTCGTTTTCGTTGACAGGAAAGGCATGCCACCCAAAATATTTTTCTCTCTCAATTTAGACCTTGAGCTCTGGCACCTCTACAAATCCCTACTTCCCTCTGCGAAGGGCCTATCTATTTACTTTATGCAATTTTTATTTTTACATTGAGTCTCCATCTTCTCTTATAAAGCACCAACTAGGGGGCACTATGATCGTACTTGAGCATTGGGTATAGCTAATATTTGAGTGTGTTTCATGAATGGATCAATGATTGAGCATGATGGGCTAGGGATAACTTTCTTTAGTGTTGATATTTTGAAAGACATGGTTGGTTGTTGACAAGCTTGAGTATTGAAGTCATTATGTTAAAACTAGACTATTGCTTTGAATCATTTACAAGTCAAAATGTCCATGCTATACAAAAGAAAAGAATATGATGGACATGTTAGGCAGCATTCCACATCAAAAATTCTGTTTTTATCATTTACCTACTCGAGGACGAGTAGGAATTAAGCTTGGGGATGCTGATACGTCTCCAACGTATCTATAATTTTTGCTTGTTTCATGTGGTTATATTATCATTCTTGGATGTTTTACAATCATTTTATAACAACTTTATATCATTTTTTGGGACTAACCTATTGACATAGTGCCAAAGTGCCAGTTGCTGTTTTTGCTTGTTTTTTACTTCACAGAATATCAATATCAAACAGAGTCCAATCGCGACGAAACTTTTTGGAGATTTTTTCTGGACCAGAAGACACCCAGTGGGCAAAAGAAGTGCCAAAGAGGGGGGCCCCGGCGCGCCCTGATGGGCTGTGCCCTCCTCGGGGCCCCTCTCCACCGCCTCTGATGCCTATAAATTCCCAAATATTCCAAAAACCCTAGGGGAGTCGACGAAACACAATTCCAGCCGCCACAAGTTCTAGAACCTTGAGATGAAATCTAAATACCATCACGGAGGGGTTCATCTTCTTCATAGGTGCCTCTCCGATGATGCGTGAGTAGTCCACCATAGACCTACGGGTCCGTAGGCAGTAGCTAGATGGCTTCCTCTCTCTCTCTCTCTTATGATTCTCAATACAACGGTCTCTTGGAGATCTATTTGATGTAAACTTTTGCGGTGTGTTTGTTGGGATCCGATGAATTTTGAGTTCATGATCAGTTTCTATCCATGAATATTATTTGAGTCTTCTTTGATCTCTTATATGAATGATTACTTATAGCCTCGTATTTCTTCTTCGAATCTTTGGTTTAGTTAGGCCGGCTAGATCGATTTTTCTTGCCATGGGAAGAGGTGCTTTGTGATGGGTTCGATCTTGCGGTGTTCTTTCCCAATGACAGAAGGGGCAGCAAGACACGCATGTATCGTTGCCATTAAGGATAACAAGATGGGGTCTATTCCTACAAGAATAGATCTTGTCTACATCATGTCATCGTTCTTATTGCATTACTCCGTTTTTCCATGAACTTAATACAGTAGATGCATGCTGGATAGCGGTCGATGTGTGGAGTAATAGAGATAGATGCAGGCAGGAGTCGGTCTACCTATCTTGGATGTGATGCCTATATAATGATCATCGCCTTGGATATCGTCATGACTATTCAATTTTCTATCAATTGCCCAACAGTAATTTGTTCAGCCACCGTGCGCTATACTCATGAGAGAAGCCACTAGTGAACCCTACGGCCCCCGGGTCTACTTTTCCAACATATTGCTTTCCGATCTATCTTTTTGCATCTTTGTTTTCAGATCTACAAAACCAAAAACCCAAAAATATATTGCTGCATATTTTATTTGCTCTTTTTATTTTGTGTTGTTGAGAGATCTATCTCTCCTATCTATCACTGCCTAATCTATCTTTTTACCGTAGAGAGATTGACAACCTCTCTTTCGCGTAGGGTTGCAAGTATTTGTTGTTTGTGTGCAGGTGCTGCTTATTGGGTGGTGGTGATCCTCCTACTGGTTCGATAACCTTGGTTTCATAACTGAGGGAAATACTTACTGTCGATGTGCTGCATCATCCCTTCCTCTTTGGGGAAATACCGACGTAGTCTCAAGCCACGTCATTCACCAAGCCAGAGGGCATGCGAACGCGGTGGGTGACGACGTGCGGCCGGAAAAGGCCTTGAGATACGGCCCGAGTAAGGCCCGTGATGTCGACGCACATGCGCGTCTCGCCGCGCTCCCGACGATACTCCTCCAGTACCCTGACGTCTTCTTGGTCGATGAATTCTCGTGATGTCAACGCCGCGTTCCTTCCTCCCGGGGGCGCGCCACGAGGCATGCCTCCAAGTGGTGCCCGAGCACCTCCTTCGTCACGCCGGCCAAGTCGGACGCTTCCCACATGGAAGTCCCCAAGCCCAACCTGAGGGGGGCGCCGGGCGCGCCTTCCTATGTGGGGAGGCGGTTGGCACTGGCAACGGGCACGGGACCCGCGTCGGCTGGGGCTGCGTTCTTGGTCTTGACGAGGGGTCAGGACGGGCGACAGCTGCTTCTTCCTCGGGGGCGCGGCCACGCCAAGCCCAGCTCCCCCCTCGTCGTCAGGGCGCTCGGGGGAACGGACCGTGTCTGTTTCGTCGCAGGTGATGGTGATGACGCCATTGGGACCCGACATATTGAGGATGTTGTAACCGAGGCCGCCCGCGCCCGCCGTCACCGCGAGGCTGCTCACGTTGGTCTTGGCTAAGGTTGTTGTTGCGGTTGTTCCTCCTGCTGCCACCACTGCCATCCCCGTGACCAGCGCCGCGGATGCTGCGGCCCTGACGCCGGCCGGTGCGCTCCCTGCGGGATGGCCCGAACGCCCAACAGTCCCCCGTGTTGTGGGTGTGTACGTTGTGGTGAGCGTAGAACATTCCGCCGCCTCCCCCGGGGGCATCACCACCAGGGCCGGCCTGCAAGCCGCAGCCGGTCACCGGGACTCGGAGGAGAAGGATGACGGCGTGAGGTGGCCCGCCGGACTGAGGCCCGACCTGGTCGTCGCCTGGTGGTGGGGGAGGCCCACCGCCCGCGCTTCCTCCTTCGAGCGCCGGGGCCCGGAGTGGGCGGTAGGGCGCCAGAGCCCTCCTAGCGACGGTGACGAGTTCAGCGATGTGGTCCGCCCAGGCGTCGTGGCCCCCGTCCGTCGGGTGGCGACGGAGCAACTCGCTCGCCATGAGTAGCGCGTCCTGCTTGTTCAGGTCTCCCACATGAACGCTGGTCGGGGGGGACGCGACAGGGTGGTTGCTTTGCCGTGCAGGGGGCCGCGAGCGGTCCCGCCGCTCGCGAGCGTCGCGGCCGCCGATGGCTTCGTCCGCGGCTTGGTGAGGGCCGTGGCGCTCACTCGGTGTTGAGCGCCCTACGCGCGCACGGCGGGTGTTGACCATCGGGCCGGCGCGAGTGGAGACGAGGCGGAGCTGGAGAGCTGCGGCGCACCCCTACCTGGCGCGCCAAATGTCGGATTCAGGGCTCCGCAGACTCAAGAAGGTTTGAACACTGGGGTGCGCTTGCTCTCCTGCCCTACTCTACCTCGCAACCTCACGACGACTCTCCGGCGGTTTGAGCTAGGAAGACGAACAAGGACGCACAGAGTTTACCCAGGTTCGGGCCACCTCGCGGTGTAAAACCCTACTCCTGCTTGGTGGATTGCTTGAGGAGGAAGAGGACTACAAGGCTTGTTCTTGCCCAACCAAAGATCTCTCTCCTCCGCGGGGATGGTTCCCCCCTTATATTGGCCCCGGTCCTCTTCCCCCGAAAATATCAGGCGAGAAGGGTTGCCACAACAGCCGTTTTGAAAGGGGACAAGGTCGCAGCTTATCCTGACAAAAGGTGGTCTTCGCATGCTAAAGTTCCCCGCCGTGACATGCTCGTGGGCTCGAGGGTGACATCTGTCCTGCCGAGCCCTTGGTCTTGGTCTTCTTGCGCCAGAACGGCAACCTTTGGGGGATGCTTTTGGGGCCCGCGAGCTGGCGCCTCTCTTCTATCACCAAAGAGGGGATCCTCGCCGTCCGCGCTTGCTGGCGCTGCAACAGGCACTGTTTGGCAAGGCGCGTGTCACCCATGTGCGGGCACAGAGTTGCGGGGCCCGGCCCGGCTAGCCCCAGGCGGACCTGCCTCCCAAGGGTGTAAGTGCATGTAGTGCCACCCTTGTTTGGTTTTGGAGTATTGAAGACAAACATGGTTGAGGGACTAATGTGTTTGTGAGAGTTCACAGGTTAACACAGAGAGAAGTCCCTAGAGTTTCGGTTTAGCCGTCGAAGATGACCCCCAAAAATGTCTGAAGACATTGATGACGGCTGAAGCCATTGGTGGTAAGCGAAGACATTCGTCCGAAGACAATGGAATGCGAAGACGAAGTCTTTTGGTAGTTTGGTTCTTCTTTCCTGAGTCATAGGAACCACCGTACTGTTAAGTGGAGTCGATGTGATCGAAGTCAGATGCTGACGTGATGCTCAACCCATACCTATGTCTTCGAATGAAGACTATGAGAGAAAATATCTTCCAGAGTTGGTTGAGTCAGCTTTACTTGGAGCTCAAGTAAAGCTACCGCGTGTGTTTGAAATCCGACCGTTGTGACACGTGTCGGTTGGCCATTGACCCAGGGTCATTTCGGTCATATCAGGTCGGGTTGCCCGCTGGCTATAAATAGCCCACCCCCTCCACCATAAGAAGGTGGCTGCTCAGAGAGAGATACGGCTGTTGTCGTTTTGGAGCAACCCACCTCGAAGACATTGAGAGAGACACATCCTGCGAGGATACACCTAAACACCTAGAGCTAGAGTGTTTGAGCATCACCGAAGTCATTCTGTTCTAAGAGAGCTGAAGACTTATTACACTTGAAGACTATGATCTTCCAGACGGTTAGGCGTCTGGGTCTAGAGCAATCCAAGAGTCATTGTGGATAACCGGGTGACCAAGTTTGTACGGGTTTCGGAAGTCTCCCCTGAAGACTTACTAGGGTGATTTGGCGCTGTCTAAGTGACTTCGGCTCAAGGGGAATAAGGTGAAGACGAGGTCTTCAGAGTTCAATCTCAGCCTCCCTAACCAGACGTACAGTTGTCACAGCAACTGGAACTGGTCCAACAAATACTGTGTCTTCGTCAAGCTACTGGTTCCATCCTTCACTTCCTTACATTTCTGTTCTGTATCGTGAAGCCTTTCCCTGTTCATCACTGAAGACTTGTCTTGAAGACATTCATGGCTGTTGTTTATCTTCGTACCGTCTGAGTTTATCTTCGACTCATCTTATTGTGCATGATGTTAAAGCTTAACATGTTTGTATGTCTTCACTGTGATGCATGTCTAGATTAGATTCTTGATTGTATCCCTACCCGATCCTGTTTACGTTTCCGCACTATTCGAATACATTCATTGTTTCGAAGACTTTCATAAAAATCGCCTATTCACCCCCCCCTCTAGTCGATAACTAGCACTTTCAATTGGTATCAGAGCAAGGTACTCCCTTGTTCTGTGTTTCGGTTTAACCACCATGGAGTTTTAGCTATGTCGACTGTAGGGATAATCAAGGTCTCCGCTGCGTGCCCTGTCTTCGATGATACTGACTACCCCTACTGGAAGAACAAGATGCGCATGCATCTCGAAGCCATTGACAACAACCTATGGTATGTCATCATGGCGGGCATTCCCGATGTTGCCGAAGGTGTTACTGCTGCTGATGTGAAGAGGTTCGCACAACTCGATTCCACTGCCAAGAACATCATCTGTGGTCATCTGACCAAAGGATAGTATGGTCGTGTGAGTGCACTTAACACTGCTAAACAAATCTGGGAATGGCTTTCCAAAGTGAATGAAGGTGTCTCATCTCAAAGAGACTCTCGTGTTGATGTGCTTCGCAACCTGTTCAACCGCTTCAAGAGACTCGACAACGAAAACGTTCAGCTCACATTTGATTGACTCACCGACATCTCAAATGAGCTGAATGCACTTGGCGCCACTGATATCACCAAACATGAAGTCGTGAAGAAGCTACTCAGATCGCTTGACAGTTCCTTTGATACTCTCGCACTCATGATCCAAGAGCGTCCTGACTTCAAGAGTTTGGATCCAGCTGACATACTCGAGAGGTTGAACACCCACGAATTCCAACAAGCTGAGAAAAGAGATATCTATGGACCAAGCTACAGTCAATCCCGTGCATTGAAGGCCAAAGCTGTCTCTTCATCTGAAGACAACTCTGAATGCAGTTCTGATGGTACTGAATACTTTGGAAAGGAACTTGCCTTGCTTGTCAGAAAGTTTCGGAAGTTTGCCTAGTCAAAGCACTACGCAAAATCTTCAAAGCGCGATTCCAAGAGGTCTGGTGAAATGTCTTCAAGAGACAGCAAGAAGCAAACCTGTCATAAGTGCAAGAAAGTTGTCCATTTCATCGCTGATTGTCCTCGCTGGGAGAAGGAATCCAAGAAGAAGAGCAAGGACTATGACTCCAATGACAAGAAGAAGAAGAAGTATGCAAAGTCTTCATCACACAAGAAGAGTTCATCTGGCAAGGCACATGCGTTCATCAGAAAGGAGATGGATTCACAGTCTGAATCTGGTTCAGAAGTTGAGGAAGCATCTGAGGAGGAATCTGACGCTGAAGTAGCTGGATTAGCAATGGCTTCAGAATATCTCTCCACCTCTGTCTTCGAACCCGAAGACAATGATCCTTTCTTCAACAACGAAGCCGATGATGATGATGCTAGTCCAGCCTACTGCTTCATGGCAAAAGCCTCCAAGGTATCCTCAAAATCCTCACGTCATGACTCTGAATCTGAAGCTGAATCTGATAATGACAAGAAACCTAGCTATGCTAAACTTTGAAAAATTGCCACCAAGCAACAACATGCCATGGAGAAAATGCAAACTACTCTAGAGAAAAGCGATGACCTGTTACGCGAAGAGATGAGTCTGAACGAAACTATGGCTGAAGACATGCATAGTCTTCGTTCAAGGTTTGAGGATCTCCAAAGTCGTCATAATGCCCTCTCAACTGATCATGGAAAGCTTTCTCTTGAATATCTTCAGAAGAAGATTGATCTAGAAAAGTTGAGGGAAGCACATGATGACCTACGGAAGGAAAACGACTCACTCCTAGCAGAGCAGATCAGTACCGCTCAGGATGAATTTGATGCTCCATGCTTAAAGTGTATTGCACGTGAAGCTAATGACTCTACTGCTGAATGTTCAAATGCTTTTGAAAATGCTTTATCTTCAACTGTATCTGTGGCACCAAACCCTTCATCTGAGGAAGCCACTGCTATCACTGATGACAATGACAGGTTGAAGACATTGCTTGAAACTGGCATGTACAAGAGTATGAAAGGGCATCAGATTCTTTGTGATGTCCTGAAGAAGACTATACTGAACAAAAACCCTAGGAAAGAGGGTGTAGGTTTCGAAAGAAACCTCAATGCTGATGGATCCTAATGGACACCTGAGCAGTACCCCAAAACCACATGGGTTGCTGCAAAAGGTCCTTCAGTTGATCCTTCCACATTATCAGGCTTCGACTCTGCGAATCCTTTCATTATTGATGAATCCTTTGATTCCAATTATAAACTGTTCAAATGTCAAAATGGTGAAGTGTTTGCTAGATTTATTGGAACTAACTGCAGGAATGGTTCTCCTATGAAGAAGATCTAGGTTCCCAAATGTCTTCTTGAAAAGCTTCGCGTGAATGTCTTGACGACATCTCACAAGAAGAAGACAAACTCTGGATCAATGTCTTCGAGAAGACATAAGTCTTCATATGTTGGCACTAACCATTTTGTTTCGCAGGAAAAGACTCATATGACTCATGAATACGTATAAAATGGCATGAACCGCTATGTTCATCCAACCAAGAACTTCTCTGCTTATTCATTTGAGTACACAAACCCTCCTGTGAAACGCACTATTAGGGCATCTTTGCCTAAATTCTCCGATGCTGCCTTACGTCTCATTGCTTCTAAGCCACCCCTTCGCATGTGGGTGGTTAAGAAGAACTAATTGTTGGGGAACGTTGCATGGGAAACAAAAATTTTCCTACGCACACACAAGATCTATCCATGGTGATGAGCATCTACGAGAGGGAGAGTTAATCTACATACCCTTGTAGATCGCTAAGCGGAAGCGTTAAGAAACGCGGTTGATGTAGTCGAACGTCTCCGCGATCCAAATCGCAAGTCGTCCCTCGATCCGATCACGAACTAGTGCCGAACGGACGGCACCTCCGCGTTCAACACACGTACGGCTTGATGACGCCTTCACCTCCTCGATCCAGCCAGCGATGATGAAGTAGTAGATGAGTTCCGGCAGCACGACGGCGTGGTGATGATGGTGAGGAACAATCTCTGCAGGGTTCGCCAAGCACTACGGAGATTATGACGGGAGAACTCGAGGGTTAGGGTTGCCGACACACGGCTTGGGAAATCTTAATGTGTCCCGTGTGCTAGCCCTGCCCCTCTATTTATATGTTGAGCCTTGGGGTCTAAACTTGGAGTAAAAGCCTCCTCCAGGTCGGTTTTGCCCGCACAAGGTTGGTTTGGCCCGCAGGGAAAGAGTCCAACTCGGATCCCTGCAGTATCGCGCACAAGCGGTAGTACCGCTCACGAGCGGTAGTACCGCTTGAGCGGTAGTACCGCTTCACACAAGCGGTAGTACCGCTTCACACAAGCGGTAGTACCGCTTACGCGGTAGTACTGCCTTACCAGCGGTAGTACCGCATAAGGCAGCAGCAAAACTTCCTTTTACACTTTCCAATACCTCGTGGGCTTTACCCCTTTGGCTCATATAAAGTGTTGCTGCACCCGAACACTTCGGTAAACATCCGGAACCCCTTCCGGTGAATTCCGGAACCCTTCCGGAGATCAAAACACTATTATCACATATATCAATCTTTACCTCCGGACTATTCCGGAGATCCTCGTCATGTCCGGGATCTTATCCGGGACTCCGAACAACTTTCGGTCACCAACAAAATAACTCAACTATACTAATCGTCACCAAACGTTAAGTGTGTAGACCCTGCGGGTTCGAGAACTATGTAGACATGACCGAGACTCCTCTACGATCAATAACCAATAGCGGGACCTGGATGCCCATATTGGCTCCTACATATTCTACGAAGATCTTTATCGGTTGAACCTCTATGTCAAGGATTCAGTTAATCCCGTATGCTGTTCCCTTTGTTCTTCGGTATGTTACTTGCCCGAGATTCGATCATCGGTATCTCTATACCTAGTTCAATCTCGTTACCGGCAAGTCTCTTTACTCGTTCCATAATACAAGATCTCGTGGCTAACACTTTAGTCACATTGCTTGCAAGGCTCATTGTGATGTTGTATTACCGAGTGGGCCCTGAGATACCTCTCCGTCACACGGAGTAACAAATCCCAGTCTTGATCCATGCCAACCCAACAGACACCCTCGGAGATACCTGTAGAGCACCTTTATAGTCACCCAGTTACGTTGCGACGTTTGATACACACAAGGTACTCCTCCGATGTCAGGGAGTTGCATGATCTTATGGTCATAGGAACAGATACTTGACATGCAAAAAACAATAGCAATAAACTGACACGATCATATGCTACATTTATAGTTTGGGTCTTGTCCATCACATCATTCTCCTAATGATGTGATCCTGTTATCAAATGACATCTCATGTCAATGGCTAGGAAACCTTAACCATCTTTTGATCAATGAGCTAGTCAACTAGAGGCTTACTAGGGACACAGTGTTGTCTATGTACCCACACATGTATTTGAGTTTCCAATCAATACAATTATAGCATGGATAATAAACGATTATCATGAACAAGGAAATATAATAATAACTAATTTATTATTGCCTCTAGGGCATATTTCCAACAGTCTCCCACTTGCACTAGAGTCAATAATCTAGTTCACATCACTATGTGATTTACATTGTAATGAATCGAACACCCATGCAGTTCTGGTGTTGTTCATGTTTAGCCCTTGGAAGAGGTTTAGTCATCGGATCTGCAACATTCAGATCCATGTGTACTTTGCAAATATTTATGTCGTCCTCCTTGATGTAATCGCGGATGGAATTGAAATGTCACTTTATGTGTCTGGTCCTCTTGTGAAATCTTGGTTCCTTGGCTAGAGCAATGGCACCAGTATTATCACAAAACAGAGTCATTGGGTTAAGCGCACTAGGCACTACTCCAAGATCTGTCATGAACTCCTTCATCCAGACACCTTCCTTCGCCACCTCCGAGGCAGCGATGTACTCCGCTTCGCATGTAGAATCAGCTACCACGCTTTGCTTGGAACTGCACCAGCTAACCGCACCCCCATTAATAATAAATACGTAT
The DNA here is from genome assembly GCA_039707655.1 of Elymus sibiricus. Classification (NCBI taxonomy): domain Eukaryota; kingdom Viridiplantae; phylum Streptophyta; class Magnoliopsida; order Poales; family Poaceae; genus Elymus; species Elymus sibiricus. The sequence continues at coordinate 357,723,040 of CM077665.1, forward strand.
CCGGTTTGCGACTTAGAGTCATCCGGATCAGTGTCAAAGCTTGCATCGACGTAACCCTTTACGACGAGCTCTTGATCACCTCCATAAACGAGAAACATGTCCTTAGTCCTTTTCAGGTACTTCAGGATATTCTTGACCGCCGTCCAGTGTTCCACTCCTGGATCACTTTGAAACCTTCCGGCCATACTTATGGCAAGGCTGACATCGGGTCTTGTGCACAGCATTGCATACATGATAGAGCCTATGGCTGAGGCATAGGGGACGACACTCATCTTTTCTCTATCTTCTGCAGTCACTGGGCATTGAGTCTTACTCAACTTCACACCTTGCAATACAGGCAAGAACCCCTTCTTGGACTGATCCATTTTAAACTTCTTCAAAACTTTGTCAAGGTATGTGCTTTGTGAAAGTCCTATTAAGCGTCTCGATCTATCTCTATAGATCTTGATGCCTAATATGAAAGCAGCTTCTCCTAGGTCCTTCATTGAAAAACTCTTGTTCAAATATTCCTTCACGCTTTCCAACATTTCTATATTGTTTCCAATCAGTAATATGTCATCCACATATAATATTAGAAACGCTATAGAGCTCCCACTCACTTTCTTGTAAATACAAGCTTCTCCGTAAACTTGTATAAACTCGAACGCTTTGATCACCTCATCAAAGCGAAGATTCCAACTCCGAGATGCTTGCACCAGTCCATAAATGGATCGCTGGAGTTTGCAAACTTTGTCAGCATTCTCTGGATCGACAAAACCTTCTGGTTGTATCTTGTACAACTCTTCCTTAAGGAAACCGTTAAGGAACGCTGTTTTGACATCCATCTGCCAAATTTCATAATCGAAAAGGCAGCTATTGCTAACATGATTCTGACGGACTTAAGCATCGCTACGGGTGAGAAGGTCTCATCGTAGTCAACTCCTTGAACTTGTGAAAAACCCTTTGCCACAAGTCGAGCTTTATAGACGGTGACATTACCGTCCGCGTCCGTCTTCCTCTTAAAGATCCATTTGTTCTGAATGGCCTTACGCCCTTCAGGTAATACTTCCAAAGACCACACTTAGTTTTCATACATGGATCCCATCTCGGATTTCATGGCCTCTAACCACTTCTCAGAATCCGGGCCCATCATCGCTTCTCCATAGCTCGTAGGTTCATCGTTGTCCAACAACATGACATCTAAGACAGGGTTGCCGTACCACTCAGGGGCAGTACGCGTCCTTGTCGACCTACGAGGTTCGATAGCAACTTGATCCAAAGCTTCATGATCATCATCATTAACTTCCTCTTCAGCTGTTGTAGGCTCTACAGAAACATCTTTCTGCGCTGCGCTACTTTCAGGTTGAAGTAAAGGTTCAACAACCTCATCAAGTTCTATCTTCCTCCCACTCAATTCTTTCGAGAGAAACTCTTTCTCAAGAAATGTTCCGTTTTTAGCGACAAACACTTTGCCTTCGGATCTGAGGTAGAAGGTATACCCAACTGTCTCTTTTGGGTATCCTATGAAGACGCATTTCTCCGCTTTGGGTTCCAGCTTTTCAGGCTGAAGCTTTTTGACATAAGCATCACATCCCCAAACTTTAAGAAACGACAGCTTTGGCTTCTTGCCAAACCAAAGTTCATATGGCGTCGTCTCAACGGATTTCGATGGTGCCCTATTTAAAGTGAATGCAGCTATCTCTAATGCATAACCCCAAAACGATAGTGGCAAATCGGCAAGAGACATCATAGATCGCACCATATACAATAAGGTTCGATTATGACGTTCGGACACACCATTACGCTGTGGTGTTCCAGGCGGTGTCAATTGTGAAACAATTCCACATTGTCTTAAGTGACTGCCAAACTCATAACTCAGATATTCTCCTCCTCGATCAGATCGTAGGAATTTAATCTTCTTGTTACGATGATTCTCAACTTCACTCTGAAATTGTTTGAACTTTTCAAACGTTTCAGACTTGTGTTTCATTAAGTAAATATACCCATATCTACTTAAGTCATCAGTGAAGGTGAGAAAGTAACGATAACCACCGCGCGCCTCAATGCTCATCGGACCGCAGACATCAGTATGTATGATTTCCAATAAGTCACTTGCCCGTTCCATTGTTCTAGAGAACGGCGTTTTAGTCATCTTGCCCATGAGGCATGGCTCACATGTGTCAAGTGATTCAAAATCAAGTGACTCCAAAAGTCCATCAGCATGGAGCTTCCTCATGCGTTTTACGCCAATATGACCTAAACGGCAGTGCCACAAGAAAGTGGTATTATCATTATCAATTTTACATCTTTTGGCATCAATGTTATGAACATGTGTATCATTACTATCGAGATTCAATAAGAATAAACCCCTCACATTGGGTGCATGACCATAAAAGATATTACTCATATAAATAGAACAACCATTATTCTCTGATTTAAATGAGTAACCGTCTCGCATTAAACAAGATCCAGATATAATGTTCATGCTTAACGCAGGCACTAAATAACAATTATTCAGGTTCATCACTAATCCCGATGGTAATCGAAGAGCGAGCGTGCCGACGGCGATCACATCAACCTTGGAACCATTTCCCATGCGCATCGTCACTTCGTCCTTTGCCAGCCTCCGTCTATTCCGTAGTTCCTGTTTTGAGTTGCAAATATGAGCAACCGCACCGGTATCAAATACCCAGGCACTACAACGAGAGTTGGTAAGGTACACATCAATAACATGTATATCATATATACCTTGTTTGTTGTTGGCCGCCTTCTTGTCAGCCAAATACTTAGGGCAGTTCCGCTTCCAGTGTCCAGTTCCCTTGCAATGAAAGCACACAGTTTCTGGTTTGGGTCCAGCCTTGGGTTTCTTCACGAGAGGAGCAACTGCTTTGCCACTCTTCTTGGAGTTACCCTTCTTACCCTTGCCATTTTTCTTGAAACTAGTGGTTTTATTGACCATCAACACTTGATGCTCCTTCTGAATTTCAGACTCAGCGGTTTTTAGCATCGCAAACAGCTCGGCGACTGACTTGTTCATCCCGTGCATGTTATAGTTCAACACGAAGCTTTTGTAGCTAGGTGGCAATGATTGAAGAACTCTGTCAGTGATAGCCTCTGGCGGAAGGGGCATCCCCAATTCAGCCAGACGGGTGGAGTACCCAGACATTCTGAGTACGTGATCACTGATAGACCCGTTCTCCTCCATCTTGCAAGCATAGAACTTATCGGAGATCTCATATCTCTCGATCCGGGCATTCTTCTGAAAGATAAACTTCAACTCCTGGAACATCTCATATGCTCCATGACGTTCAAAACGTCTTTGAAGTCCCGGTTCTAAGCCATACAATATTGCACATTGAACTATTGAGTAATCTTCAGAACGAGCCTGCCAGGCGTTCACAACGTCTAGAGACTCAACTGGAGCGGGTGGATCACCAGGCGGTGCATCAAGGACATAAGCCTTCTGGGAAGATGTAAGGATAATCCTTAGATTACGGGCCCAGTCCACAAAGTTACTTCCATCATCTTTCAAGTTAGCTTTCTCTAGGAACGCATTAAAATTCAGGGGTGCTACTGCGCGAGCCATGATCTACAACATAAATATAGCAAAGACAACTTAGACTATTGTTCAAGATAATGAGTTTAGTTAATCATATTACTTAAAAACTCCCACTCAAATTGACATCCCTCCGGTCATTCGAGTGTCACATGATCCAAATCCACCAACTCAAGTCCAATCATCACGCGAGTTGAGGTGGTTTCAATGGTGAACATCTTCATGTTGATCATATCTACTATATGACTCATGTTCGACCTTTCGGTCTCTTGTGTTCCGAGGCCATGTCTGTACATGCTAGGCTCGTCAAGTTTAACCCGAGTGTTCCGCACGTGCAACACTGGCTTGCACCCCGTTGTATGCGAACGTAGAGTCTATCACACCCGATCATCACGTGGTGTCTCGAAACGACGAACTTTCGCAATGGTGCACACTCGGGGAGAACACAATTTATCTTGAAATTTAAGTGAGGGATCGCCTTATAATGCTACCGTCGTCCTAAGCAAAATAAGATGCATAAAAGGATTAACATCACATGCAAATCATAAGTGACATGATATGGCCATGAACTTGTGCTTTTGATCTCCATCTCCAAAGCACCGGCATGATCTCCATCGTCACCGGCATAACACCATGATCTCCATCATCTTGATCTCCATCAATGTGTCGCCATGAGGTTGTCGCACCGACTGCTGCTTCCACGACTATTGCTAACTCACAGCGATAAAGTAAAGAAAAACGGCAAAAATAATTAAAGACAACCCTATGGCTCCTGACGGTTGCCGTACTCAACGACATGCAAGTCGTGATATTCTATACAATACATGATCATCTCATACATCACATATATCTCATCATGTAATTGGCCATATCACATCACAACATACCCTGCAAAAACAAGTTAGACGTCCTCTAATTGTTGTTGCAAATTTTACGTGGCTGCTACGGGTTTGCAAGAACCGTTCTTACCTACGCAAAACCACAACGTGGTGTAGTGATTGCTTTTTGATCTTCTAAAAGAACCCTCTTCATTGAAATTGATTCAACTAAAGTGAGAGAGACAGACACCCGCTAGCCAACTTTATGCAACAAAGTTACATGTCAGTTGAAGGAACCTGTCTCGCGTAAGCGTACGCGTAATGTCGGTCCGGGCCGCTTCATCTCACAATACCGCCGAATCAAGTATCAACTAGTAACGACAAGCAATATGTATACACCCACGCCCACAACTCGTTTGTGTTCTACTCGAGATCTCATCTACGCATAGACCTAGCTCAGATGCCACTGTTGGGGAACGTTGCATGGGAAACAAAAATTTTCCTACGCACACACAAGATCTATCCATGGTGATGAGCATCTACGAGAGGGAGAGTGAATCTACATACCCTTGTAGATCGCTAAGCGGAAGCGTTAAGAAACGCGGTTGATGTAGTCAAATGTCTCCGCGATCCAAATCGCAAGTCGTCCCTCGATCCGATCACGAACTAGTGCCGAACGGACGGCACCTCCGCGTTCAACACACGTACGGCTTGATGACGCCTTCACCTCCTCGATCCAGCGAGCGATGATGAAGTAGTAGATGAGTTCCGGCAGCACGACGGCATGGTGATGATGGTGAGGAACAATCTCTGCAGGGCTTCGCCAAGCACTACGGATATTATGACGGGAGAACTAGAGGGTTAGGGTTGCCGACACACGGCTTGGGAAATCTTAATGTGTCCCGTGTGCTAGCCCTGCCCCTCTATTTATATGTTGAGCCTTGGGGTCTAAACTTGGAGTAAAAGCCTCCTCCAGGTCGGTTTTGCCCGCACAAGGTTGGTTTGGCCCGCAGGGAAAGAGTCCAACTCGGATCCCTGCAGTATCGCGCACAAGCGGTAGTACCGCTCACGAGCGGTAGTACCGCTTGAGCGGTAGTACCGCTTCACACAAGCGGTAGTACCGCTTATGCGGTAGTACCGCTTCACACAAGCGGTAGTACCGCTTACGCGGTAGTACTGCCTTACCAACGGTAGTACCACATAAGGCAGCAGCAAAACTTCCTTTTACACTTTCCAATACCTCGTGGGCTTTACCCCTTTGGCTCATATAAAGTGTTGCTGCACCCGAACACTTCGGTAAACATCCGGAACCCCTTCCGGTGAATTCCGGAACCCTTCCGGAGATCAAAACACTATTATCACATATATCAATCTTTACCTCCGGACTATTCCGGAGATCCTTGTCATGTCCGGGATCTTATCCGGGACTCCGAACAACTTTCGGTCACCAACAAAATAACTCAACTATACTAATCGTCACCAAACGTTAAGTGTGTAGACCCTGCGGGTTCGAGAACTATGTAGACATGACCGAGACTCCTCTACGATCAATAACCAATAGCGGGACCTGGATGCCCATATTGGCTCCTACATATTCTACGAAGATCTTTATCGGTTGAACCTCTATGTCAAGGATTCAGTTAATCCCGTATGCTGTTCCCTTTGTTCTTCGGTATGTTACTTGCCCGAGATTCGATCATCGGTATCTCTATACCTAGTTCAATCTCGTTACCGGCAAGTCTCTTTACTCGTTCCATAATACAAGATCTCGTGGCTAACACTTTAGTCACATTGCTTGCAAGGCTCATTGTGATGTTGTATTACCGAGTGGGCCCTGAGATACCTCTCCGTCACATGGAGTAAGAAATCCCAGTCTTGATCCATGCCAACCCAACAGACACCCTCGGAGATACCTGTAGAGCACCTTTATAGTCACCCAGTTACGTTGCGACGTTTGATACACACAAGGTACTCCTCCGATGTCAGGGAGTTGCATGATCTCATGGTCATAGGAACAGATACTTGACATGCAAAAAACAATAGCAATAAACTGACACGATCATATGCTACGTTTATAGTTTGGGTCTTGTCCATCACATCATTCTCCTAATGATGTGATCCTGTTATCAAATGACATCTCATGTCAATGGCTAGGAAACCTTAACCATCTTTTGATCAACGAGCTAGTCAACTAGTGGCTTACTAGGGACACAGTGTTGTCTATGTACCCACACATGTATTTGAGTTTCCAATCAATACAATTATAGCATGGATAATAAACGATTATCATGAACAAGGAAATATAATAATAACTAATTTATTATTGCCTCTAGGGCATATTTCCAACACTAATATCTTCTATGCAGCATCGGGTCTCCAGATAGGATGAAGCCTATCCTGAAGATCATCTCTGGGGACCCAAAAATATTCTTGTCTGAACGCAAGAGAATTAATGCATACCTCGTTCAGAATACTTACCACTATCTTCTGCTATATCTTCATCTTAGCATGTTACTCTTACATGCTTTGGTGAACTCGACTAATTCTCAATGCAGGAAGACAAATCCAATGCCACCGAATGGATTATGGACAGTGGATGCACAAGTCATATGACTGGTGATCGAAGCCTATTAATGGAGCAAACTCTTCGACCTCCAACAAAAGATCACATTGTCTTTGCTGACAAGAGCAGCAGCAAAGTGCTGGGACTAGGTAGAGTTGCTATCTCAAGGGATCGTCACATGGATAATGTCATGCTTGTCGAATCCCTTGGTTACAACTTGATGTCTGTCTCAATGCTCTGTGACTTAGATATGCTTGTCATCTTTGGAAAATTTCGATGTGTGGTACTAATGGCCTCTGACAAAACCAAAGTCTTCGAAGGTTTTCGAAGAGGTGATTTGTACATGGTAGACTTCTCTGCAGGACCACAGGTTGCCTCATGTCTTCTAGCAAAAGCTTCGGAGTGCTGGCTATGGCACAGAAGGCTAGGGCATGCTGGGATGAGGAACTTACACACACTCGCCAAGAAGAAGCTCATCATTGGCGTCGAGGGTGTCAAGTTCAAGAAGGACCACCTTTGTGGTGCCTGTGAAGCCGGGAAGATGACCAGGGCCAAACACCCCTTGAAGACAATCATGATGACTTCGAGCTGCTACACATGGACTTATTTGGCCCTACTCACTATTCCACCTTCTCTACCACTGCAAATCTATATGGCTTCGTGATTGTTGATGACTATTCTCGATACACTTGGGTGCATATTATTCTTTACAAGACTGAAGTGCAGGATGTCTTCAGGCGCTTCGCAAATAGGTGTATGAACAACTACGACATCAAAATCAAGCACATCAGGAGTGACAATGGCACTGAATTCAAGAACACAGGCCTGGACACCTATCTTGATACTCTTGGCATCACTCATGAGTTCTCTGCTCCATATACTCCTCAGCAGAATGGTGTTGTGGAGCGCAAAAATAGGACTCTTATTGAGATGGCTCGCACAATGCTTGATGAATACAAGACACCACGAAAGCTATGGCCTGAAGCCATTGATACTGCATGTCACATCATCAACAGAGTTTATCTTCACAAGTTCTTCAAGAAAACATCATATGAGCTTCTCACTGGTAAGAAACCCAATGTAAGTTATTTCAAAGTCTTTGGCGCAAGATGCTGGATAAGGGATCCACACCACACTTCTAAATTTGCACCGAAAGCACATGAGGGTTTCATGCTTGGTTATGGAAAGGATTCACACACCTACAGAGTCTTCAACATCCTTCACAACAAGGTTGTTGAAACTATAGATGTGCGATTCGATGAAACTAATGGCTCGCAAAGAGAGCACCTACCTCCTGTGCTAGATGAACTACCTCCCGATGAAGCTATTAGACCGATGGGCACTGGAGAAATTGTACCTGAAGAACCTATGGTTGTAGAAGAAGTCATCATTCCTCCACCTACTCAGCGCGAAGACAATGCTGAACCCGAAGACAATGCTGAACCCGAAGACAATGCTGCTGATGAAGACAATACTCAGCAGCCCGAACAAAGTCTTCACCCTACTCATCCACGTGTGGCAAATGAAGTCCAAATTGAGAGAATGCTTGACAGCATAAATGCACCAGGTCCACTTACTCGCTCAAGAGCTACTCAACTGGCCAACTTTTGTGGGCACTTTGCTTTTGTATCTATCACAGAACCCACAAAAGTAGATGAAGCTTTCAAGGAACCAGAATGGATTCAAGCCATGCAGGAAGAGCTTCACCAGTTCGAGCTGAACAATGCGTGGGAGCTTGTAAAGCGTCCTGATCCAAGGAAGCACAACATCATCGGTACCAAGTGGATCTTCCGCAACAAGCAAGATGAGTCCGGTCAAGTCGTCAGAAACAAGGCCAGACTTGTGGCCCAAGGTTACACACAGGTTGAGAGTATTGACTTCGGTGAAACCTTTGCACCTATCGCTAGACTCGAAGCCATTCGTATACTGCTTGCTTATGCTAACCATCATGACATATGCTTATATCAAATGGATGTCAAAAGTGCATTCCTCAATGGTAAGATTGAGGAAGAAGTATATGTTGCTCAACCACCAGGGTTTGAAGATCCAAAGCATCCGGACAAAGTCTTCAAGCTCAACAAGGCACTCTATGGCCTCAAGCAAGCACCAAGAGCTTGGTATGACACACTCAAGGAATTCCTCAAGAAGAAAGGCTTCAAACCTGGTTCACTCGATCCCACTCTCTTCACTAAATCCTATGATGATGAACTGTTTGTATGCCAAATATATGTGGACGACATTATCTTCGGCTGCACTAACAGCAAATACAGTGATGAGTTTGCTTATATGATGCAAGAAAAATATAAAATGTCAATGATGGGAGAACTAAAGTTCTTCCTAGGGCTTCAAATTAGACAACAACCAAATGGCATCTTCATATCTCAGGAGAAGTACCTCAAGGATTGCCTCAAGAAATTCGGCATGAATGAAGCCAAAGGTTACAAGACGCCAATGCCTACCAATGGACACCTCTGCACTGACGAAAATGGTAAAGATTTCGATCAGAAGGTATATCGCTCCATGATTGGATCTTTGTTGTACTTATGTGCATCTAGGCCAGATATAATGCTTAGTGTTTGCATGTGCGCCCGATTTCAAGCGGCACCAAAGGAGTCGCATCACCTTGCTGTGAAGCGAATACTTAGATACCTGGCTCACACCCCAACACTAGGATTATGGTATCCAAAGGGTTCGAAGTTGTAGCTGATTGGCTATTCAGATTCTGACTTCGCTGGTGACAGAGTTGATCGCAAGTCTACATCAGGCACTTGTCGCTTTCTGGGACGATCTCTAGTGTGTTGGTCTTCAAAGAAGCAGAACTGTGTTTCACTCTCCACTGCTGAAGCCGAATACATTGCTGTTGGCGCATGCTGCACTCAGCTTCTCTGGATGAAGCAAACACTCAAGGACTACGACATCAACCTAAAGCATGTACCTCTCTACTGCGACAATGAGAGTGCAATCAAGATCTCCCACAACCCCATACAACATTCGAAGACAAAGCACATTCAAATACGACATCATTTTCTTCGGGATCACGTGATGAAGGGCGACATCAACATCAAGCATGCTGACACTGAAGATCAACTCGCAGATATCTTCACGAAGCCTTTGGATGAGAAGAGGTTTTGCAAGTTGCGGTATGAGCTAAATATCTTAGAATCCTCAAATGTCCTTTGAATGGGAATACATCCTAACGCTTATGCATGTTGATGACTTTGATGCACAACACACGATGTAACATATGTCTTCAATTCATGAAGACTTACAATCTGAGTGTGAATACATTAACGAAGAATATGACTTCAGAGTGCCATGATAATTGTGCGTTGTGTCTGAGTCAAACATTCTTTTACGGTGGGTAACGCCACCTACCAAACTCGAAGACATCACTTCTTTTCATCTAATTGCTTTTTATCTCAAATTCTTCACATGTCTTCGAGAGTTGAATGTCTTCGGAACAAAGTTTATATGTGTTACGGTTAAAAAATATTTGCAGATCTACATTTGGATTGGAGCTTTGTCCTATACAACATTTGTCCTATAGCTTTGTCTTCAACTTTTTCCTAGGCAAATGTGATCGGACCCGACATTCTCTTCTATTCTTCCTCATCCAAGTCTGTTCTAATCCAGTCATATGCATTCTATATTGACACGTGTTGACTGTCTTCTCTGTGTCCTTGACAGTTGAAGACAAATCAACCACATATTTAATTCTCAAATCTCAACTGTCTCCGCATTATTACCAACAACTCCCGTGCCGCCGCTTCGATTATGGTAGTGGGTTGTCAGGTGGGTTGCATGTATGCCACGTATCTACAAAAATCGAAGAGTCAGGGGCATATCCGTCCAACTTGTTCGGAGGTTTCCACACCCTATAAGTACAAGTTAACCCCCTTCCATTATTACTTTCCACTTCCTCCGCCACCCACGTGCTCAAAACCCTAGCACCGTCGCTGGATTCCATCGCCGCCAGAGACGAAGTGCTTAGCTGCCACGCCTTCTCCGACGACGTACTCACGCCGGCCGCGTTCATCTTCCGCTCGCCGCCGCCGTAGTTGTCTGCCTCCATCGAGTTAGGGTGAGGCAGATCGAACCGCTTGGCTTCTCCGCCTCATCGAGCTGTTCGTCGGGTTCCTCCTTGCGGTAAATAAAAAGCTATTTTTACTGCATGTTTGATCTGAAATTTCTACTGAAAATAGTCGGTTGTTGTTTCTTCACTTTCCACTCAACCGCATATAGATCTAGATCTCTATTTTTCCAAATACTTTCACTTTTGGTCTGAAGATTGGTTTGATTCCTCACTTATACGATTCCTTGGACTTGTACAAATCTGAAATCACCATATAAGCTATAAAAGTGAATGTCTTCGGTAAAAGGTCAATGTCTTCTAAACACAGTGCTATCTTCCAAATCTTCTGAGAATGCATATGACCTCTCCTCTTCCCTCGCATCTCTAACTCTTTCACAGGTACATGTCCGCAGCAGAATCTCTTGGATCTCATAGTCTGAATTCATTTGCAGACTACTTGCAGATACATCCGGAATCCTCTGGTGCGTGCTCATACTTGCGCACTCCTGTGAAGCCTTTACTGAAACCTTTGTCGAAGCCAATGGCTGATAACAATCCAGTCAAGAAGGGAGGGAAGCAGAGACATAAGAATACAGCTAAAGATCTTCCTCCAGCACTCTATGAGCAATACAAGTCAGATGAGGAGGAAACATATACACAGCGCAAGAATAGAATCCAGTGGATTCGAAGATATTGGAGTGTGGAGTGGTTCAACTACCATTTTGTCACCAAGGAATATGCTGAGAAGTGTGCTGAAAAGGCACCATGGACAGACATCATTTACAGAAATCTTCATCCGAATACTAAGGCAGAAGCCATCAACATGGGATTTTATCCGTGCATGCTCGGGCACCCAATGCCCAGCAATCCTCATCCATCGAGCATTCTTGGCTGCCCCGATCCTACACAGTCTAACTCGGATGATGATGATGATGAAGAGCGTCCACCAGCCCCAAGGCCGAAGCCTCTAAAGAAGTCAAAAGCTTCAAAGCCTAAGGCTTCAAAGCTTCCCAAGCCATCTGTCCACTCACCTCAGGCTTCGCACTCTCCCACTGACAATCCAGAAGAGCCTGAGGAAGAAGATCGCCTTCATAGGCGTATGAAAAGGAAAGCTGTTGCATCCAGAGGTCCGAAGCCTTCTCTGTCACTAATGGACGCATCAAATATGATTGAACTGTCTGACGATGAGTTCGACGATGAAGCCTTAGCTAGGCTCATCCAGCATAAAGAAGAGGAAGCCAAAAGGCTTGAAAACTTACCTCTGTTTGATCCTGTCATTTTTGAACACTTCATCTCCCAATTGGACTGAGTGTCATGTTCCAAGGTCTTGTGAACGAGGAACTGACTGTGGCTCAGAAGGCCAAGATCAGCCATGAAAAGGAGCTCTTCAAGCAAAATGTGAACAGACTCAACGCCGAGCAGATCAAGGGATATCAGCTGATGATGACAGATCTCAAGGCTGCCTTCGAGAAGCGATGTGAAGCTGTCAAGGGATCCCTTGCGCGCCTCAAGAGAAAGACTGCTATCATGGTCCAGGCTCACAATGACATGCTGAAGAGAAAAGCACTTGGCCAGCCCGCACTTGCTCCCGAAGTCATTGCACGCTCCAGGCAAGCTTCGATGTCTTCGAATGTGCCTTCCCCTACACCATCTGTGCGCCGAGGCATTGAATTTCCTGCTGGCTTCTCCAGTCCTCGTGCACCTCCGTCTTCCTCTGCTGCTGATAGCAAGAAGACCAAGAAAGCTGAAGCCGAAGCCAAGAAGCGCAAGGCAGCTGCATCTGAAGCCCAACCTCCAAAGAGGTTGAAGACAAGAAAATCAAAGTCTTCAGAGCCAACACAAGATACAACACCAGTTCCCCCTCCTGCTCCGTCATCAATCCCCGCTCCTCAACTAGAGCCACTGGTCATCAAGCCAATCTCTATGGCTCCTCCCGCCTCAGAGAACTTTGAAAGAAGAGTTGTTCTGCATGAGTCTGCTTCCACAGAGACTCAAAATCCAGAAGCTACCCTAGCTGCTGAAGGCACTGCAGCAGCTGAAGACTTTGCTCATGACGACATTGGTCCTGAAGCCAATGTTGAGCCCGAACATGTTCCACAGGTGAACATGCCAATGGATTCCTCCCCACAACCAACAAGTGACTTTGTGGATATTGGGACTCCCCTCCGGCCAGAAATTACTGAAGCTGAACCCGGTACACCATCACCACCCTTCTTCCCACCAGTGTCTACCTCACCAGAATCTCCATTTGCTCCAGAGGGGATTGACGCCACCACTCGCACTTCCCCACTCAAACGTCTTCATCGAGGCCCTCTCGCTCTCATGTCTCCTATTCCCGAAGACGAAGTACGAGTTTCACCGACTGCACCAGTCGAAGGAGTGCTGATGATTGAAGATGTACCTCCAAGTCAACCTGCAACAGACAATACGGCAACCAAAGACATTGCTGCCGATGCCACTATGGGCGATGCCAATGCCCCTCCCCAGATGGACCTCCTGTCCCTGCCACGCCATCAACTGAAGACAATGAGGACAACATTATGATGGCTCGGAATAGGGAAGGAGAGATGGTTCCTGTAAGATGGCCTCGTCTGGTTGCACCACCACGGATGGGACCACAGTACGAGTTCCACCTTGATCGGCGCCCCAACGTCATGAATCCCATGCCGCGTCTTCCATGTCTTCGCCAGTCAGGCCCAGCAAGACCCTTGGTCTTCAAGTTGGAAAGGTTTCGGCTGAACAACACCTTCTTCAACTCTGAACGCAATCCATACAAGCATGCAAGGATACAGTCTGACAGATTCTGGAGTGCTCCACAACGTCAGTACTACATGTGTGTGCTCTACAGTCAGAACAGGATCTTTCCCCACAAACATCTCAGTTTTGAAGCTATGAAAGGTCTTCCATGTTATGATCAAGCACTGGACTGTCTTCGTGATGTGGGTCTCCTTCCTTTCTGCACTGACCATGAAGACTGGAATGAAGAGCTCATCCTCTAGTTCTACGCAACTCTCCATATCTCTGGCTTCAGTCGTGACTTGAACACCTGGCAGATGGAGTTTATGATAAGAGATGAGCATAGCACTGCTTCACCACTGGATTTCTTTCCTACAACACCACATGCTGCCTCTGGTGAAGACTTGGATCCTTGCTCTGAAGCCTATGAGATTGCCACTCGAAGCCTCTTCCAAATGCGAGAACCCAACATGACTGAGATGCTAACAATGATGAAGCCTTTGGCTAGAGATGCAGAATTGCCCACTTCATTCTTTGTGGATGATCTTCAGTACTTGCCCAGGACTATCTATCACATTCTTCGGCACACTATCTGGCCGATTAAAGGGCACAACTCATCCCGCAATATTGAAGGGCCTCTGAAGACATTGCTCTACAACATTGTCTATGGCATCAGGTTCAATCTTCAAGACCTATTTCTTCGCAACCTTGCTGCAAATGGTTTCAATGTTCTTGAGCCGAAGATATATGCTCCCTGGATCATGCGCTTCATCAAGTACAGAACCAACACCAGGTTTCTTCCTTCTGCTCGCAACCATGGCGTTTATCTTCCAGATATTGAAGTTGTGCCAGCAGATCTATATCCATCCAAGAGCAAGAATCCTATTGTCGAAGGCACTAGTGGCACTGCTGATATTGAAGGTCTTCACATTCCTTCTGATACATCAAGGGCAAGACTTATTGGTGCATTTCGACAGCCAAGATCCGGTGCTACCAACACCGAAGCCATTGCTAGCACTCTGCCTCGCCAACGCCTGCCAAGGAGAGAGTGTGCACTCACTGATCGTGAACTTCTTGTTTCACTGATTCAAAGACAAGACAAGCACCATGAGTGGACTCGGCGCCAGATGCATGCCATGATGCAAGATGTCAATCATGTTCGCAATGTCGCCACCAAGAATGCCTTTGTGGCTTATGAAACCAGTCGCTGCTCATGGAGGACTTTGACTATGCTGGCTCCTAAAGATGAGCTTCAAGAAGATGGCTTTCACCCCCGCTACAGATTTGGTGCACAACCTCCCAGTGCGGAGAAATGGCACAAGACTCCATCCCTCGAAGAAAGTGATTACTCTTCTTCAGCCCCATCCGTCAACGTCAGGCTCACAGATGAAGCTGATGATGCCACCTCTCTGCCTCCATCGGCTCGGCGTCGCGGCACTGCACCAGGCTCCTCTGCACCAGCTCCCCGCGGCCCTGCTGCACCGTCTTCATCGACACCTGCTGGGAACGTTTAGTTCTTCCATGTCTTCGTCCCTTTTTGGTCATTCGATGACAAAGGGGGAGAAGCATTGGATGATAGTCTTCAAGCGGGTCTGCTAATAAGGGCTGGGTGTTATTTTTGCTAAGTTTACAACTCTCGTTTCTGAACATTTGCCGTTTTGGGTTGTAGAACTTAAGTCCTGATGGACGTCTGCACTTTATGTTTACCGTACTCTTTGGCGCTTCTTACCAGTTATTTTATGCGCTCGAAGTCATTCTGCAGACGCCCATATTTCATTATGCATTTCATTATCTTCGACATATCTATTAATGCATAGTGATTGGATTACAAGGTATAGGGGGAGATCTCCACAAACTACAACCTGCCATGTGCACTTGCATTCAAAGCAAAATTTTCATGAGCACATATTCAGGGGGATCTCTCTATATCTTGTAATCAAAATCTTCAAAACCTTATCTTCACATATTTTTATCCCCGTTGAAAACTTCAACCAGTTTGTCATCAATCACCAAAAAGGGGGAGATTGTAAGTGCATCTAGTGCCACCCTTGTTTGGTTTTGGAGTATTGAAGACAAACGTGGTTGATGGACTAATGTGTTTGTGAGAGTTCACAGGTTAACACAGAGAGAAGTCCCTGGAGTTTCGGTTTAGCCGTCGAAGATGACCCCCAAAAATGTCCGAAGACATTGATGACGGCTGAAGCCATTGGTCGTAAGCGAAGATATTCGTCCGAAGACAATGAAACGCGAAGACGAAGTCTTTTGGTAGTTTTGTTTCTTCTTTCCTGAGTCATAGGAACCACCGTACTGTTAAGTGGGGTCGATGTGATCGAAGTCAGATGCTGACGTGATGCTCAACCCATACCTATGTCTTCGAGTGAAGACTATGAGAGAAAATCTCTTCCAGAGTTGGTTGAGTCAGCTTTACTTGGAGCTCAAGTAAAGCTGCCGCGTGTGTTTGAAATCCGACCGTTGTGACACGTGTCGGTTGGCCATTGACCCAGGGTCATTTCGGTCATATCAGGTCGGGTTGCCCGCTGGCTATAAATAGCCCACCCCCTCCACCATAAGAAGGTGGCTGCTTAGAGAGAGATACCGCTGTTGTCATTTTGGAGCAACCCACCTCGAAGACATTGAGAGAGACACATCCTGCGAGGATACACCTAAACACCTAGAGCTAGAGTGTTTGAGCATCACCGAAGTCATTCTGTTCTAAGAGAGCTGAAGACTTATTACACTTGAAGACTGTGATCTTCCAGACGGTTAGGCGTCTGGGTCTAGAGCAATCCAAGAGTCATTGTGGATAGCCGGGTGACCAAGTTTGTACGGGTTTTGGAAGTCTCCCCTAAAGACTTACCAGAGTGATTGGGCGCTGTCTAAGTGACTTTGGCTCAAGGGGAATAAGGTGAAGACGAGGTCTTCTGAGTTCAATCTCAGCCTCCCTAACCAGACGTACAGTTGTCACAGCAACTGGAACTGGTCCAACAAATACCGTGTCTTCGTCAAGCTACTGGTTCCATCCTTCACTTCCTTACATTTCTGTTCTGTATCGTGAAGCCTTTCCCTGTTCATCACTGAAGACTTGTCTTGAAGACATTCATGCCTGCTGTTTATCTTCGTACTGTCTGAGTTTATCTTCTACTCATCTTATTGTGCATGATGTTAAAGCTTAACATGTTTGTATGTCTTCACTGTGATGCATGTCTAGATTAGATTCTTGATTGTATCCCTACCTGATCCTGTTTACGTTTCCGCACTATTCGAATACATTCATTGTTTCGAAGACTTTCATAAAAATCGTCTATTCACCCCCCCTCTAATCGATAACTAGCACTTTCAGAGGGCGCCGTGGCCGCTTCACGGGGAGACCCCATGAAGTGCCTGGTGGTGACGCCGCCTTGTGCCTCGCGAGGCGTTGGCCCTCACGAGAACCAATTCCATGAAGCCTGCTGGTGGGGCCACTCAATGTCCAAGGCGACCCGCGCGCCCCGAACCGCAGGCAGACGGGCCTGGGCACCCCTAGTCCCAGAGGCCCGACACACTTCCTAATAAGACTCAAGCTGAGAAAACAACTAAGAAAAAAGTAAAGAGTATATGTTGCTACTTATGTCGTTAGAAGGGTCACCTAGCTTCTTCATGCACGAATGGTAACTTATCCAACCCAATTGTTATTGATGGTATCTATTCTCTTGGGAAGGATAAGGTTGGAAATGTGTTTGCCAACTCAAAGTGGTGTCAAGAAAAAAACCATTTGGGTAGCCACGCCTATTGCGACTAACCTCTTAGGACCCAATTTGGTTGAGGACCAACAAGCTCAAACTTGATCAATAGGTGATGTTGGAGGGCATTGGAGACTTGGCTACCTTATGAAGAATTAAGGGATCTTCATCAATTAAATTTTCTCAAGCTAAGTCATTTGGATTATCATGTTCCTATCTTATATCCAATGTGCTTCCTTGTGGTAACTTGTACTTAGATTGTTTACATTGAAAGTTACTTGACCCCTTGCATGTTTTGGTTTTGTACCTTGCATGTGTGTGTACATGTTGTGCTTCCAATTTGTTTATCTTGAGAAATCAAGTATGTGTATGTTTGTTTGCACATCATGTACATGTAAGTAGTGTGTTGAGCCTAGTTTGCATCTTGTTTGTATCTTAGTGGCTCTTGTGAGAGATTAATGGAACATCCCATTTTGGGGGAGTGATGTGCTTTGTGCACTTCACGATCCTACAAATGTGTGTACATGAGGAATACCACCTAGTATTGATATTTCAAGTTTATCTAGTTTCTATGAGGTGTATCTTACTCATGAGAAAATCAAATTCTAAATGGTCCATTAATTATCTCTTGTTGAGTTTTATTTGCCACTTGTTAAGTAGTGTGGGTTATCACATTATGGGGGAGTAATATGCTATGTGTATATTTGATACGTCCATTTTGCATCATGATTTCTTATTAATAATTATATTATTCTTGGTAATTATTCCACTTTATGATACAATTCTTATGCCTTTTCTCTCTTAATTTACAAGGTACATCACAAAGAGGGAAATTGCCAGAAACTGGAATTTTGGACCTGAAAACCAAGAAAAAGGCTGAGAATTCTCTGGACACCAGATGATCTGAAACTTCACGAGGAATTTTTGTGGAATATATATATGAATTTATGGAGCAAAAATGTACAGAAGAGGAAAGGGTGATGCAGCAGAGTAGATAAGTATTTCCCTCGGTTGTTGAGAACCAAGGTATCAATCCAGTAGGAGACACAAGCAAGTCACCAATAGATGCACCTACACAAATAATCAAACACTTGCACCCAACGCTATAAAGGGGTTGTCAATCCCTTCACGGTTACTTGCAAGGATGAGATCCGATAGAGATAGATGGAAAAGATTACTAAAACGAAAAGTAAAACAAAAGTAAAAAGATTGCAGCAAAGTATTTTTTGGTATTTTTGGTTTATAGATCTGAAAGTATAATATGCAAAATAGACCCGGGGGCCATAGGTTTCACTAGAGGCTTCTCTCATGAAGGAAAATAACACGGTGGGTGAACAAATTACTGTCGAGCAATTGATAGAAAAGCGCATAGTTATGACGATATCCAAGGCAATGATTATGCATATAGGCATCACGTCCGTATCAAGTAGACCGAAACGATTCTGCATCTACTACTATTACTCCACACATGGACCGACTCCTGCCTGCATCTAGAGTATTAAGTTCATGAAGAACAGAGTAACGCATTAAGTAAGATGACATGATGTAGAGTGATAAACTCAAGCAATATGATGAAAACCCCATCTTTTTATCCTTGATGGCAACAATACAAATACGTGCCTCGCTACCCCTACTTTGTCACTGGGTGAGGACACCGCAAGATTGAACCCAAAACTAAGTACTTCTCCCATTGCAAGAATTACAATTCTAGTTGGCCAAACCAAACCAATAACTCGAAGAGACTTGCAAGATATGAAATCATGCATATAAGAATTTCAGAAAAGACTCAAATAATATTCATAGATAATCTGATCATAAACCCACAATTCATCGGATCTCGACAAACACACCGCAAAAGAGTATTACATCGGATAGATCTCCATGAAGATCATGGAGAACATGGTATTGAAGATCATAGAGAGAGAAGAAGCCATCTAGCTACTAGCTATGGACCCGAAGGTCTGAGGTGAACTACTCACGCGTCATCGGAGGGGCAATGGTGTTGATGTAGATGCCCTTCGTGATTGAATCCCCCTCCGGCAGATTACCGGAAAAGGCCCCAAGATGGGATCTCACGGGAACAGAGGCTTGCGGCGGCGGAAAAGTATTATCGTGGCTTTTTCTGGTATTGGGGGAATATTTGGGAATTTATAGGCCGAAGATTAGGGTTAGGAGGCCTGCTGGGGGGCCACAAGCCAGGGGGGCGTGCCCCCCTAGGGCGCGCCCTGCAGGCTTGTCGCCTCCCGACAGGTCTCCTACCCTCCTCTCCAAGTCTGGTAGGTTTCTTCTGGTCCAAGAAAAATCATCGCGAAGATTTTATTCCGTTTGGACTCCGTTTGATATTCCTTATCTGCAATACTCAAAAACAAGGAAAAACAGAAACTGGCACTAGGTTAATAGGTTAGTCCCAAAAATAATATAAAATAACATATTCATGCATATAAAACATCCAAAATAGATAATATAATAGCATGGAACAATCAAAAATTATAGATACGTTGGAGACGTATCAAGCATCCCCAAGCTTAATTCCTGCTCGTTCTCGAGTAGGTAAATGATAAAAACAGAATTTTTGATGTGGAATGCTACCTAACATATTTATCGATGTAATATTCTTTATTGTGGCATGAATGTTCAGATCCATAAGATTCAAAACAAAAGTTTAATATTGACATTAAAACAGTAATACTTCAAGCATACTAACAAAGCAATCGCATCTTTTCAAAATAACATGGCCAAAGAAAGTTATCCCTACAAAATCATATGGTCTGGCTATGCTCCATCTTCCCCACACAAAGTATTTAAATCATGCACAACCCCGATGACAAGTCAAGCAATTGTTTCACACTTTTATGTTCTCAAACCTTTTCAACTTTCACGCAATACATGAGCGTGAACCATGGATATAGCATTATAGGTGGAATAGAATATGGTGGAGGTTGTGAGGAAAAGGAGAAGAAGTCTCACATCAACTAGGCGTACCAATGGGCTATGGAGATGCCCATCAATAGATATCAATGTGAGTGAGTAGGGATTGCCATGCAACGGATGCACTAGAGCTATACGTGTATGAAAGCTCAAAAAGAAACTAAGTGGGTGTGCATCCAACTCGCTTGCTCACGAAGACCTAGGGCAATTTGAGGAAGCCCATCATTGGAATATACAAGCCAAGTTATATAATGAAAAATTCCCACTAGTATATGAAAGTGACAAAATAGGAGACTCTCTATCATGAAGATCATGGTGCTACTTGAAGCACAAGTGTGGAAAAGGATAGTAGCATTGTCCCTTCTCTCTTTTCTCTCATCATTTTTTTTGGTGGGCATCTTTGGCCTCTTTTTTTTATTTGGGCTTCATTGGCCTCTTTTATTATTTGTAAAGTCCGGAGACTCATCCCAACTTGTGAGGGAATCATAGCTTCCATCATCCTTTCCTCTCATGGGACAATGCTCTAATAATGATAATCATCACACTTTTATTTACTTACAACTCAAGAATTACTTAGAACAAAATATGACTCTATATGAATGCCTCCGGCGGTGTACCGGGATGTGCAACGTTCTAGCATAGCAAAGGACATCATGAAAACATCATGCTAGCTGTCTTACGATCATGCAAAGCAATATGAAAATGATCGTGCATGTCATAATAAACGGAACGGTGGAAGTTGTATGGCAATATATCTCGGAATGGCTATGGAAATGCCATAATAGGTAGGTATGGTGGCTGTTTTGAGGAAGGGTATATGGTGGGTTTAATGCACCGGCGAAAGTTGCGCGGTACTAGAGAGGCTAGCAATGGTGGAAGGGTGAGAGTGCGTATAATCCATGGACTCACATTAGTCATAAAGAACTCACATACTTATTGCAAAAGTCTATTAGTTATCGAAGCAAAGTATTAGACGCATGCTCCTAGGGGAGAGGTTGGTAGGAGTTAACCATCGCGCGCTCCCGACCCTCACACAAAGGATGACAATCATTAAACAAATCATGCTCCGACTTCGTTACATAACGGTTCACCATACGTGCATGCTACGGGAATCACAAACTTTAACACAAGTATTTCTACCAATCCACAATTACTCACTAGCATGACTCTAATATCACCATCTTTATATCTCAAAACTATATGCAAGGAATCAAACTTCTCATAGTATTCAATGCACTTAATATGAAAGTTTTTATTATATCCCTCTTGGATGCCTATTATATTAGGACCAAATTCATAACCTAAACCAATTACCATGCTGTTTAAATACTCTCAAAATAATATAAGTGAGGTACGAGAGTTCAATTATTTCTATAAAATAAAACACCACCGTGCTCTAAAAAGATATAAGTGAAGCACTAGAGCAAAATTGCCTAGCTCAAAAGATATAAGTGAAGCACATAGAGTATTCTAATAAATTCACGATTCATGCATGTCCCTCTCAAAAAGATGTGTGCAGCAAGGATGATTGTGGCAAACTAAAAAGCAAAGACTCATATCATACAAGACGCTCCAAGAAAAACACATATCATGTGGTGAATAAAAATATAGCCTCAAGTAAATTTACCGATGGATTGAAGAGGAAAGAGGGGATGCCTTCCGGGGCATCCCCAAGCTTAGGATCTTTGGCATCCTTGAATATTCCTTGGGGTGCCTTGGGCATCCCCAAGCTTAGGCTCTTGCCACTCCTTATTCCATAGTCCATCAAATCTTTACCCAAAACTTGAAAACTTCACAACACAAAACTCAACAGAAAACTCGTGAGATCCGTTAGTATAAGAAAAATAAATCACCACTTTAGGTACTGTTGTGAACTCATTATTTATTTATATTTGTTTAATATCTACTGTATTACAACTTCTCCATGGTTCATACCCCCCGATACAACCCATAGATACATCAAAATAAGCAAACAACACAAACAAAACAGAATCTGTCAAAAACAGAACAGTCTGTAGCAATCTGTAGACTTCGAATACCTCTGTAACTCCAAAAATTCTGAACAATTAGGACAATCTGAGCAATTTGTATATCAATCTTGTGTAAAAATTTCAGACTCATTCGACTCTCTGGTGAATTTATAAAATTCCTGGACTGAGCGCAAAAGTTTCTGTTTTTCAGCAAAATCAAATCAACAATCACCGTAGACCATCCCAAAGGTTTTACTTGGCTCAAACACTAATTTAAACATTAAAACACAATTACTACAGAGGTTATAATGTGTAAAACACTCAAAAACAGAAACAAAAACAGAAAGCATAAAATAAAATTGGGTTACCTCCCAACAAGCGCTATTGTTTAACGCCCCTAGCTAGGCATAATGATTTCAATGATGCTCACATAAAAGGTAGTAATTGAAATATGCAAGAAAGCAACATGAATCTCATGACAAGCACATTTAAGTCTAACCCACTTACTATGCATAGGGACTTTGTGAGCAAACAATTTATGGGAACAAGAATCAACTAGCATAGGAAGGCAAAACAAGCATAACTTCAAAACTTTGAACACATAGAGAGGAAACTTGATATTATTGCAATTCCTACAAGCATATGTTCCTCCCTCATAATAAATTTCAGTAGCTTCATGAAGGAATTCAACAATATAACTATCACATAAATCATTCTTTTCATGATGCACAAGCATAGAATTTTCATTACTCTCCACATAAGCAAATTCCTTTTTATCCATAGTAGTGGGAGCAAACTCAACAAAATAACTATCATGCGACACTTGATTGACATAACCAAATTGCAAATTAAAACCATGATGGTAAGTTTCACCATCATCATGAATAGAAGGCATGCAAACATCATAATAAATTT
Source organism: Elymus sibiricus (assembly GCA_039707655.1). Classification (NCBI taxonomy): domain Eukaryota; kingdom Viridiplantae; phylum Streptophyta; class Magnoliopsida; order Poales; family Poaceae; genus Elymus; species Elymus sibiricus. The sequence goes on from CM077665.1 coordinate 357,746,296, forward strand.
GCTCATCAAAACTTGGGGGACTAAAAATATCATCTTCATCAAACATAGCATCCCCAAGCTTGTGGCTTTGCATATCATTAGCATAATTGCCATTAATAGAACTGATAGTAACATCATTTCAATCATGCTTTCCAATCAAGGAGATATCATGAATCACCTTATAAATTTCTTCTTTCAACACTTCATCAAATTTTTCATGCTTTTCAAGCAAAACTTCATAGAGATAATCAAGTGCACTCAACTCACTAGCAATTGGTTCATCATAATTTGGTCTTTTGAAAAGATTAGCAAGTGGATGAGGATCCATATCACTAGATTTTTAGCAAGCGAAGATGCAAGCAAATAGAAGGCACATGGCAACACAAGCAAACAAAAAGAAAACGAAAAGACGAACGGAAGAAGGGTGAATAAAAAGGCAAATCTTTTTGGTTTTTTCTGAAAATTGTTTTAGAAGTGGGGGAGAGGAAAACGAGAGGCAAATGGAAAATAATGTAAGTGCAAGAGATGAGTTTGTGATGGGTACTTGGTAGGCTTGATGTATATCTCCCCGGCAACGGCGCCAGAAATCCTTCTTGCTACTTCTTGAGCTTGCGTTGGTTTTCCCTTGAAGAGGAAAGGGTGATGCAGCAGAGTAGATAAGTATTTCCCTCAGTTGTTGAGAACCAAGGTATCAATCCAGTAGGAGACACAAGCAAGTCACCAATAGATGCACCTACACAAATAATCAAACACTTGCACCCAACGCTATAAAGGGGTTGTTAATCCCTTCACGGTTACTTGCAAGGATGAGATCCGATAGAGATAGATGGAAAAGATTACTAAAACGAAAAGTAAAACAAAAGTAAAAAGATTGCAGCAAAGTATTTTTGGTATTTTTGGTTTATAGATCTGAAAGTATAATATGGAAAATAGACCCGGGGGCCATAGGTTTCACTAGAGGCTTCTCTCATGAAGAAAAATAACACGGTGGGTGAACAAATTACTTTCGAGCAATTGATAGAAAAGCGCATAGTTATGACGATATCCAAGGCAATGATTATGCATATAGGCATCACGTCCGTATCAAGTAGACCGAAATGATTCTGCATCTACTACTATTACTCCACACATCGACCGGCTCCTGCCTGCATCTAGAGTATTAAGTTCATGAAGAACAGAGTAACGCATTAAGTAAGATGACATGATGTAGAGGGATAAACTCAAGCAATATGATGAAAAACCCATCTTTTTATCCTTGATGGCAACAATACAAATACGTGCCTCGCTACCCCTACTTTGTCACTAGGTGAGGACACCGCAAGATTGAACCCAAAACTAAGCACTTCTCCCATTGCAAGAATTACCAATCTAGTTGGTCAAACCAAACCAATAACTCGAAGAGACTTGCAAAGATACGAAATCATGCATATAAGAATTCAGAAAAGACCCAAATAATATTCATAGATAATCTGATCATAAACCCATAATTCATCGGATCTCGACAAACACACCGCAAAAGAGTATTACATCAGATAGATCTCCATGAAGATCATGGAGAACATGGTATTGAAGATCATAGAGAGAGAAGAAGCGATCTAGCTACTAGCTATGGACCCAAAGGTCTGAGGTGAACTACTCACTCGTCATTGGAGGGGCAATGGTGTTGATGTAGATGCCCTCCGTGATTGAATCCCCCTCCGACAGATTACCGGAAAAGGCCCCAAGATGGGATCTCACGGGAACAGAGGCTTGCGGCGGCGGAAAAGTATTATCATGGCTTTTTCTGGTATTGGGGGAATATTTGGGAATTTATAGGCCGAAGATTAGGGTTAGGAGGCCTGCTGGGGGGCCACAAGCCAGGGGGCGCGCCCCCCTAGGGCGCGCCCTGCAGGCTTGTCGCCTCCCGGCAGGTCTCCTACCCTCCTCTCCAAGTCTGGTAGGTTTCTTCTGGTCCAAGAAAAATCATCGCGAAGATTTTATTCCATTTGGACTCTGTTTGATATTCCTTATCTGCAATACTCAAAAACAAGGAAAAAACAGAAACTGGCACTGGGCACTAGGTTAATAGGTTAGTCCCAAAAATAATATAAAATAGCATATTAATGCATATAAAACATCCAAAACAGATAATATAATAGCATGGAACAATCAAAAATTATAGATACGTTGGAGACGTATCATGTACCACAGGTGGGGTACCTGTTGGTGCCAAGACAACAGGGCGCCCCCCAGGGCGCGCCCTGATGGCTTGGCAGGCCCACAGGCGGCCTTTGCCCCCCCTCTTCTGCTATATGATGTGTTTTGACCTAGAAAAAATCAAGAGGATACTTTCGAGATGAAGCGCCGCCGTCTCGAGGCGGAAACCTGGGCAGAGGGCCTTTTGCTCTGCGGCAGAGAGATTTTGCTGGGGAAACTTCCCTCTGAGAGGGGGAAATTGAAGCCATCGTCATCACCAATGCTTCCTCCTTCGTGGGAGGACCAATATTCATCAACATCTTCACTAGCACCATCTCATCTCAAACCCTAGTTCATCTCTTGTATTCAATCTTTGTCTCAAAATCTCAGATTGGTACCTCGGGGCTACTAGTAGTGTTGATTACATCTTGTAGTTGATGCTTGTTGGTTTACTTGGTGGAAGATAATATGTTCAGATCCTTAATCATATTTATTATACCTCTGATATTTAACATGGTGATGATTTGTGAGTAGTTACTTTTGTTCCCGAGGACATGGGAGAAGTCTTGTTATAAGTAATCATGTGAAGTTGGTATTCATTCGATATTTTGATGATATGTATGTTGTTGCTTCCTTTAGTGGTGTCGTGTGAATGTCGACTACATGACACTTCACCATATTTGGGCCTAAGGAAAGGCATTGTGGAGTAATAAGTAGATGATAGGTTTCTAGAGTGACAGAAGCTTAAACCCTAGTTTATGCGTTATTTCATAAGGGGCTGATTTGGATCCACATGTTTCATCCTATGGTTAGATTTATCTTAATTCTTCTTTCATAGTTGCGGATGCTTGCGAGAGGGGGCAATCATAAGTGGGTTGCTTGTTCAAGTAAGAACAACACCTTAGCATCGGTCCACCCACATATCAAATTATCAAAGCAACGAACGTGAATCAACTCGACATGATGAACATGACTAGACGGAAATTCCCATGTGTCCTCGGGAGCGCTTGCTTCATATAAGAGTACTTTCAGGCCTCCTTCACTATAAAAAGGATTGGGCTATCTTGCTGCATAGTTGTTACTTTTTTTACTTGTCACTTGTTACGAATTATCTTGCTACAAAACTATCTATCACTGTTACTCACAACACTTGCAGAGAATACCTTGCCGAAAACTGCTTATCATTTCCTTCTGCTCCTCATTGGGTTCGGCACTCTTACTTATCGAAAGGACTATGGGTCATCACTCTTTTCTGGCGCCATTGTCGGGGAGTGAAGCGCCTTTGGTGAGTGGAATTTGGTAAGTAAACATTTTTGGTACGTACTGAAATTTACTGTTCCTTATCACTATGGATAGTAATCCTTTGAAGGGCATGTTTGGGGTATCTTCACCCCGACCAGAAGTGGAAAAAGTTGCCCCTCAACCTGCTAAACCTGCTGAAAATATTTATTATGATATTCCTTTGGGTATGTTAGAGAAACTGCTAGCTAATCCTTATGCAGGAGTCGGTACAACTCATCCTGATTTGCACTTGATATATGTAGATGAGATTTGTGGATTATTTAAGCTTGCGGGTTTATCCGAGGACAAAGTTAAGAATAAGGTTTTCCCTTTATCTTTGGAAGGAAATCATTGATTTGGTATAGGCTAGTGGATGACATGGGATCATGGGACTGGAGCCGGTTGAAGCTGGAATTTCACCAGAAATTTTATCCTATGCATCCAGTTCATCGTGATCGGAATTATATATATAATTTTTGGCCTCGTGAAGGACAAAGCATCGCTCAAGCTTTGGGGAGGCTTACATCTATGATGCACACTTGCCACAACCATGATCTCTCAAGAGAAATGATTATACAAAAACTTTTATGCTCGGCTTTCTCATGATGATCAATTAATACTCGATTCTTCCTCCACCGGTTCCTACATGAAGAGAACTATTGAATTCAAATGGGATCTTCTGGAAAGAATTAATCGCAACTCTAAAGATTGGGGACTCGACAAAGGTAAAGAGTCGGGTATAAATCTTGATTTTGATTGTGTTAAATCTTTTATGGAAACCGATACTTTTCATAAGTTTATCCCTAAATATGGACTTGACTCTGAGATAGTAGCTTCCTTCCGTGAAAACTTTGCTGCTCATGTTGATCTCCCTAAGGAGAAATGATTTAAATATCATCCACCCATTGAATAATTGTTAGAGGAACCTATCATTGCTAAAGAAGAAGCCATTATTTATAATATTGATCCAGTTGTGCCCACTACTTATATCAAAAAACCACCTTTTCCTGATAGGATTAAGGAACATGCTAAGGCTACAACTGTGGTTAATAAAATCCATATTAGAACACCCAAGCCATCTGAACAAATAAATGTAGAACCTAATATTGCTATGGTTAAAGATCTCTTGGTTGATAATATTTATGGACATGTTATTTACTTTTGTGATGAGGCTGCTAGAATTGCTAAACCTGCTAGATAAGAATAAACCCGTTGTTGGCATGCTTGTTATTTCTGTTAAGATTTGAGATCATTGTTATCATGTCTTGTGTGATATGGGTGCTAGTGTTAGTGCTATACCTTTCACTTTATATCAAGAAATTATGAATGACATAGCACCCGCTGAGATGGAAGACGTTGATGTTACTATTAAACTTGCAAACATAGACACTATTTCACCACTTGGGATTGTTCGAGATGTTGAAATCTTGTGTGCAAAAATTAAGTACCCCACTAATTTCTTAGTACTTGGTTCACTACAAGATAATTTTTGTCTCATTATATTCGGTAGACCCTTCTTGAATACTGTCAATGCTGAAATTAATTGTGTTACAGAGAAGGTTAGAGTAAGTTTTGGTGATGCATCTCATGAATTTAATTTCTCTAAGTTTGGTAGACAACCACATGAGAAAGAGTTATCTAGCAATGATGAAATCATTGGTCTTGCTTCTATTGTCGTGCCTCCTACCGATCCTTTAGAACAATATTTGCTGGACCATGAAAACGATAGGCATATGAATGAGAGAAATGAAATAGATGAGATATTCTTTAGACAAGAACATATTCTTAAACACAACTTGCCCGTTGATATTTTAGGGGATCCTCCTCCACCTAAGGGAGATCACGTGTTTGAGCTAAAGAAATTACCTGATACATGATACATCTCCGTCGTATCTATAATTTTTGATTGTTTCATGCCAATATTATACAACTTTCAGATATTTTTGGCAACAATTTATATGATTTATTGGACTAACCTATTGATCCAGTGCCCAGTGCCAGTTCCTGTTTTTTGTTTTGCAGAAATTCCATATCAAATGAAGTCCAAACGTGATAAAAATTTACGGAGATTTTTTTTTGGAATATTTGTGAATTTTGAGAAGTGGAATCAACGCAAACGGAGGCCCACAGCCCCCACAAGACACCAGGGCGCGCCCAGGGCCCCAGGCGCGCCCTGGTGGGTTGTACTCACCTCGTACGTCGGTTGGAGTTCTCCTTCGGGCGCAAGGAAGCTAATTTTTGGAAAAAAATCGTGTTAAAATCTCTGCGCAATCCGAGTTATGGATCTCCGGGAATATAAGAAATGGTTTTCGGCCAGAAAACAGGAACGCGAAACAGAAGAGAACAGAGAGGGAGATCCAATCTAGGAGGGGCTCCTGCCCCTCCGCCGCCATGGAGGCCATGGACCAGAGGGGGAACTCTCCTCCCATCTAGGGGGGAGGCCAAGTAAGAAGAAGAAGGAGGGGGGCTCTCTCCCCGGCTCTCCCAGTGGCGCCGGAACGCCGCCGGGGCAAGCATCGTGACGGCAATCTACACCAACAACTTCGCTGCCGTCAACACCAACTCTCTCCCCCTCTATGCAGTGGTGTAACACCTCTCTTCCCTGCTGTAATATCTACTTAAACATGGTGCTCAACTCCATATATTATTTCCCAATGATATTTGGCTATCCTAAGATGTTTGAGTAGATCTCTTTTGTCCTATGGGTTAATTGTGGTATGATGTTATGGATGTGAGTTGTATGTTGATATGGTGCTGTCCTATGGTGCCCTCCGTGTCGCGCAAACGTGAGGGATCCCCGCTGTAGGGTGTTTCAATATGTTCATGATTTGCCTATGGTGGGTTGCTTGAGTGACAGAAGCAAAAACCCGAGTAGGTGGGTTGTTGCGTATGGGAGTAAAGAGGACTTGATACTTAATGCTATGGTTGGGTTTTACCTTAATGAACTTTGGTAGTTGCGGATGCTTGATAGAGTTCCAATCATAAGTGCATATGTTCCAAGTACGGAAAGTGTGTTAGCATATGCCTCTCCCTCATTGCATATGACAAGTATCTATCATATTATATTCAATTGCCTAGGGACAATCTTTCTCTTGCGTTACACAAAAAGCTTTCTACTAAGTTATTTACTTTTATTGTTCTTTTATTAAAACAGCACCTAACTTTTATTTCCACGTTCTTTATTTTCTTGCAAAGTACTTCTAGTTTTATTCCCGCAAAGTAGTTTCATACTTGTTCTAGGTAAAGCAAGCATTAGCGTGCGTAGAGTTGTATCGGTGGTCGATAGAACTTGAGGGAATATTTGTTCTACCTTTAGCTCCTCGTTGGGTTCGACACTCTTACTTATCGAAAAAGGCTACAAACGATCCCCTACACTTGTGGGTTATCAAGACCTTTTTATGGCACCGTTGCCGGGGAGCAATAGCGTGGGGTGAATATTCTCGTGTGTGCTTGTCTGCTTTATCACTAAGTAGTTTTTATTTTGTGCTCTTGTTTTCTATCTTTAGATATGGGTAGGAAACGCAAAATACCAAAAACAATTAGATGTACTTGCTGCTCCAAAAGTTGAGGAACCACTAGTGTTCCATACTACCGAAGAATATTACTTGGATCATCTTCGATCCATTTGTGCTCGTGCTGAAAACCCAACTAGCTTAGTTGAGGGAAAATCATTAAATGAGCATGCTTATTATGTGCGACACCGCATATCTCAAAAAGGGAAACTCTTGTGGCATCAAATTAATACTTTGTGTTGCTATGCTTGGAATTTATGCGAAATAGATGATTTTACTTGTTGTTCTGAAGAAACTAAAAAACACCTTCCCTACCAATGTGTGTTTAATGATAATGAAATACTATCTTCTTATTCCAAGGAAGCCTATTGTTATTTTGATGTTGAACAAATTGAAGAATTTGTTGCTTTTAAGGGTGCATATGAAATTGCTTCTTTGATTGAAAAGTATGATGCTACTCTTTACGAATCTGAAATTTTTTCCATACTTAAATATTGCTATGAAAAGTATGCTTATAATGCTTACGTTAAAGAAGTTATTGAAGGAATGACCGCTGCCTTGGAAGAGACTAATATTTTGCAGGAATCTATGAAAGAAGAAATTGCTAAAATTGTGAGCTCATTAGATGAAAAAGATGAGGAGGAGAGCGAAGAACAAAAGGAGGAAGAGCGGATTGATCACCCGTGCCCACCTTCTAATGAGAGTAACTCTTCAACTCATACATTGTTTAATTACCCTTCGTGCTTACCGAAGGATGAATGCTATGATGATTGCTATGATCCCTTGGATTCATTTGAAATATCCCTTTTTGATGAACTTGATGCTTGCTATGCTTGTGGCCAAGATGCCAATATGAATTATGCTTATAAAGATGAACTTGCTATAGTTCCTTATGTTAAGCATGAAATTGTTGCTATTGCACCCACACATGATAGTCCTATTATCCTTTTGAATTCTCCCAACTACACTATATCGGAGAAGTTTGCTCTTATTAAAGATGACATTGATGGGTTGCGTTTTGCTACTACACATGATGATTTTGATGAATATAATATGCATGTGCTTGCTACTCCTACTTGCAATTATTATGAGAGACGAACCAAATCTTCACCTCTCTATGTTTCCAATACTATGAAATTGCAAGAAACTATTTATACTATGCATTGGCCTTTACTTAATGTGCATGAATTGTTCTTGTATGACATGCCGATGCATAGGAAGAGAGTTAGACTTCGTTGTCACATGATATATATTACTGTTTGCTCACTACTAAATTACAAATCATTGTTAATTAAAATTGGCTTTGATATACCTTGGGATCCGGGTGGATCCATTACTTGAGCACTTTATGCCTAGCTTAATGGCTTTAAAGAAAGCGCTGCCAGGGAGACAACCCGGAAGTTTTAGAGAGTCATTTATTTCTGTTGTGTGCTTTTATAAAGTTTAAAAACAAAAAAAAAATATAGAGGGGAACCTAAAACTTCACAAAAGGAAAGGTGAAAGTGAGAGAGATGATGAGCATCGTTGAAGTGGGGGATATCCTTGAACTTTTGTTCATGCCCATGGAAGCTTTGTGAATCTTGAATCACGGAAACTTTTCCAACAAAAATAATTATCCCCTTGTACAAATCCATTGTATTATAAAAATAATGTGCCAAGATTTGCCTTTAGGATGATTAGATTGCTTGTTGGTATGTGCGGTGTAAAAACAGAAACTTTGGCTGTAGTGCGTGAATTTTCATTTTTTACTGGAACGTTAAAAGTTTCTGAAATTTTTACACAGTATTGCTATACAAATATTTTATTTCGTCCTAAGTTTTCAGAATTTTTGGAGTTACATAAGTATGGTCAAAGTTCAGATTACTACAGACTGTCCTGTTTAAGACAGATTCTGTTTTTGATGCATTGTTTTGCTTGTTTTGATGAAACTATCGATTTTATCGGTGGTATAAGACATGGAGAAGTTATAATACAGCAGAGATAATGCAAATATAAAATATGAATGGGTTTTCAACAGTACTTAAAGTAGGAATTTGCTTTATTATACTAACGGATCTCACCAGTCTTTTGTTAAGTTTTGTGTGGATAATGTGTTCGAACATCGAGGAGGTCTCGATATGAGGAGAAGGAGGAGAGGAAAGAGTTCAAACTTTGGGATGCCCAAGGCACGCCAAGTAAATATCCAAGGAGACTCAAGCATCTAAGCTTGGGGATTCCCCGGAAGGCATCCCATCTTTCTTCAACAAGTATCTGTATGTTTTCGTTTTCGTTTCGTTCATGTGATATGTGTAAATCTTGGAGCGTCTTTTGTGTTTAGTTTTCACTTTTCTTTTATGCACCATGCTGGTATGAGATAGTCCATGGTTGATTTATAGAATGCTCATTGCACTTCACTTATATCTTTTGAGTATGGCTTTATAGAATGCTTCATGTGCTTCACTTATATCATTTGAAGTTTGGATTGCCTGTTTCTCTTCACATAGAAAACCGTTATTCGTAGAATGCTCTTTTGCTTCACTTATATTTATTAGAGCATGGTATTTTGTAGAAAGAATTAAACTCTCTTGCTTCACTTATATCTATTTAGAGAGTCAACATGAATTGGTCATTTGCATGGTTAGTCATAAAATCCTACATAAAACTTATGGATCACTGAATATGATATGTTTGATTCCTTGCAATAGTTTTGCGATATAGAGATGATAATATGTGGGAGGTACTAGTGGATGATCGTGTTTAGTAAGATATTGGTGTTAAGGTTTGTGATTCCCGAAGCATGCACGTATAGTCTCCCGTTATGCTAGGAAGTTGGAGCACAATTTATCCTTGATTGTCTATCTTTGTGTGAAGGTCGGGGGCGCGCGATGGTTAACTCCTACCAACCTCCCCCCTAGGAGCATGCGTAGTAATACTTTGCTTCGAGAAAGCTAATAAACTTTTGCGATAAGTATGTGAGTTCTTTATGACTAATGTGAGTCCATGGATTATACACACTCTTACCTTTCCGCAATTTGCTAGCCTCTACGGTACCGTGCATTGCCCTTTCTCACCTCGAGAGTCGGTGAAAACTTCATCGGTGCATCCAAACCCCGTGATATGATATGCTCAATCACACATAAGCCTTATTATATCTTCCTCAAAGCAGCCACCATACCTACCTATTATGGCATTTCCATAGCCATTCCGAGATATATTGCCATGCAACTTCCATCGCTTCCTTTTTGATGACTTGAGCATTCATTGTCATATTGCATTACATGATCGTAAGATAGCTAGCATGATGTTTTCATGGCTTGTCCGTTTTTTGATATCTTTGCTACGCTAGATCATTGCATTCATATAGAGTCATACTTTATTCTACTATCGTTGTAGTATTGAGTTGTAAGAAAATAGAAGTGTGATGATCATCATTATTCATTATTAGAGCATGCCCCAGTGATGAAAGGATGATGGAAACTATGATCCCCCCACAAGTCGGGATGAGGCTCCGGACAAAGAAAAAAGAAAGAAAAATAAAAAATAGAATAAACAAAAGAAAAAGAAAAAAAAGAAAAAAAAAGAAAAGAAAGAAAAAAAAATGAAAGAAGAAGGAATAGGGGCATGCTAATTCCACACCTGTGCTTCAAAGTAGCACCATGTTTTTCATATAGAGTCTCCTATGTTGTCACTTTCATATACTAGTGGGAATTTTTCATTATAGAGTTAAATGCATACCCACTTAGTTTTCATATTGAGCTTTCATACACTTATAGCTCTTAGTGCATTCGTTGCATGGCAATCCCTACTCCTCGCATTGATATCTACTAATGGGCATCTCCATAGCCCGTTGATACGCTGAGTTGATGCGAGACCTTCTTCTCCACTTTTACCCCTTTGAAACCTACCACCATATTCTATTCCACCCATAGTGCTATATCCATGGCTTGCGCTCATGTATTGCGTGAGAGTTGAAAATGCTGAAGCGCGTTAAAAAGTATGAACCAATTGCTTGGCTGACACCGGGGTAGTACATGATTTATACTTTGTGTTAAGAAGACAGAGCATGACAAGGCTATATGATTTTGTAGGGATAGAGTTATTTAGCCTTGATATTTTGAAAGACATGATTGTTTGTTGGGATGCCTGAGTATTAATGTCTTTACGTCAAAACTAGACTATTGCTTTGAATCACTTGTGTCTTAATATTCATGCCATGATTAGATATATGATAAAGATTATGCTAGGTAGCATTCCATATCAAAAATTATCTTTTTTATCATTTACCTACTCGAGGACGAGCAGGAATTAAGCTTGGGGATGCTGATACGTCTTCTTCGTATCTACGATTTTTGATTGTTTCATGCCAATATTATACAACTTTCACATATTTTTGGCAACAATTTATATGATTTATTGGACTAACCTATTGATCCAGTGCCCAGTGCTAGTTCCTGTTTTTTGTGTGTTTTTTGTTTCGTAGAAATTCCATATCAAACAAAGTCCAAACGCGATAAAAATTTATGGAGATTTTTTTGGAATATTTGTGAATTTTGAGAAGTGGAATCAACGCAAACGGAGGCCCACGGCCCCCACAAGACACCAGGGCGCGCCCTGGTGGGTTTTGCTCACCTCGTACGTCAGTTGGAGCTCTCCTTCGGGTGCAAGGAAGCTAATTTTTGGAAAAAAATTATGTTAAAATCTCAGCGCAATCAGAGTTACGGATCTCCGGGAATATAAGAAACGGTTTTCTGCGAGAAAACAGGAACGCGAAACAGAAGAGAACAGAGAGGGAGATCCAATCTAGGAGGGGCTCCTGCCCCTCCGCCGCCATGGAGGCCATGGACCAGTGGGGGAACTTTCCTCCCGTCTAGGGGGAGGCCAAGGAAGAAGAAGAAGGAGGGGGGCTCTCTCCCCCCGCTCTCCCGGTGGCGCCGGAACGCCGCCGGGGCAAGCATCGTGACGGCGATCTAGACCAACAACTTCGCCGCCGTCAACGCCAACTCTCTCCCCCTCTATGCAGCGGTGTAACACCTCTCTTCCCCGCTGCAATCTCTACTTAAACATGGTGCTCAACTCCATATATTATTTCCCAATGATATTTGGCTATCCTATGATGTTTGAGTAGATCTCTTTTGTCCTATGGGTTAATTGTGGTATGATGTTATGGATGTGAGTTGTATGTTGATATGATGCTGTCCTATGGTGCCCTCTGTGTCACGCAAACGTGAGGGATCCCCGCTATAGGGTGTTGCAATATGTTCATGATTTGCCTATGGTGGGTTGCTTGAGTGACAGAAGCATAAACCCGAGTAGGTGGTTGTTGCGTATGGGAGTAAAGAGGACTTGATACTTAATGCTATGGTTGGGTTTTACCTTAATGAACTTTGGTAGTTGCGGATGCTTGCTAGAGTTCCAATCATAAGTGCATATGTTCCAAGTACGGAAAGTGTGTTAGCGCATGCCTGTCTCTCATTGCATATGACAAGTATCTATCATATTATATTAAATTGCCTAGGGACAATCTTTCTCTTGCGTTACACAAAAAGCTTTCTACTAAGTTATTTACTTTTATTGTTCTTTTATTAAAACATCACCTAACTTTTATTTCCACGTTCTTTATTTTCTTGCAAAGTACTTCTAGTTTTATTCCCGCAAAGTAGTTTCATACTTGTTCTAGGTAAAGCAAGCATTAGCGTGCGTAGAGTTGTATCGGTGGTCGATAGAACTTGAGGGAATATTTGTTCTACCTTTAGCTCCTCGTTGGGTTCGACACTCTTACTTATCGAAAAAGGCTACAAACGATCCCCTACACTTGTGGGTTATCAATACACTGAAATATGCTTATCTTGATGAAAGAAGATATATCATGTTATTATTAGTGCTAACCTTTCAGAGCATGAAGATTAGAGATTACTTAAGACTCTCAAGAAGAATCGAGCTGCTACTAGATATACTCTTGATGATCTTAAGGGCATTAGTCCCACTCTATGTGTGCACAAGATTAATATGGAACCAGATGCTAAACCTGTTGTTGATCATCAACGACGCTTGAATCCTAAAATGAAGGAAGTAGTAAGAACTGAAATATTAAAGCTTCTGGAAGCAGGTATAATCTGTCCCATAGCTGATAGTAGATGGGTAAGTCATGTTCATTGTGTTTCTAAGAAAGGAGGCATAACTATTGTTCCTAATGATAAAAATGAACTCATCCCACAAAGGATAGTAACTGGTTATGGGATGGTAATTGATTTCAGGAAATTAAACAAAGCTACTAGAAAAGATCATTACCCTTTGCCTTTTATTGATCAAATGTTAGAAAGATTATCTAAGCATACACACTTTTGTTTCCTTGATGGATATTCTCGCTTTTCTCAAATACGTGTGTCAAAGGAAGACCAATAGAAAACTACTTTTACATGCCCATTTGGAACTTATTCTTATAGACGTATGACTTTTGGTTTATGCAATGCACCTGCTACCTTTGAAAGATGTATGGCTGCTATATTCTGTGATTTTTGTGAAAAGATTGTTGAGGTATTCATGGATGATTTTTCCGTTTACGGGACTTCTTTTGATGATTGCTTGAGCAACCTTGATCGAGTTTTGCAGAGATGAGAAGAAACTAATCTTGTCTTGAATTGGGAGAAGTGCCACTTTATAGTAAATGAAGGTATTGTACTTGGGCATAAAATTTCAAAATTGGGTATTGAGGTAGACAAAGCTAAAGTTGATGTAATAGAGAAAATGTCATGTCCTAAAGATGTTAAAGGTATAAGAAGTTTCCTCAGTCATGCTAGTTTCTATAGGCGTTTCATTAAAGATTTCTCGAAGATTTCTAGACCATTAACTAATCCTCTTCAAAATGATATTCCATTTGTTTTTTATGATGATTGTGTAGAAGCCTTTGAAATACTTAAGAAATCCTGAATTTCCGCACCTATTGTTTTCAACCACCTGATTGGAATTTACCATTTGATATTATGTGTGATGCTAGTGATTATGCTGTTGGTACTGTTCTAGGGCAAAGAGCAGACAAGAAATTAATTGTTATTCATTATGCTAGTAAGACTCTAAACAGTGCTCAAAGAAATTATGCTACTACTGAGAAGGAATTTTTAGCACTTGTGCTTGCATGTGATAAGTATAGACCTTATATTGTTGATTTCAAAGTTACTATTCACAATGATCATGCTGTTATTAAATATCTGATGGAAAAGAAAGATTCTAAGCCTAGACAAATTAGGTGGGTGCTTTTACTTCAAGAGTTTGATTTGCATATTGTTGATAGAAAAGGAGCTGAAAATCCTGTGGCAGATAACTTGTCTAGAATGGAATATGTTCTTGATGACCCACTGCCTATTGATGATAATTATCCTGATGAGCAATTAGCTGTTATAAATGCTTCCCGCAGTACTCCTTGGTTTGCAGATTATCCTAATTACATTGTTGTTAAATATATACCACCTAGTTTCACATACCAACAAAAGAAAAAGTTCTTCTTTGATTTAATACATTACATTTGGGATGGCCCACATCTATATAAAGAAGGATTAGATGGTGTTATTAGATGTTGTGTACCTGAGCATGAAGACGAACAGATCCTACGGAAGTGTCATTCCGAGGCCTACGAAGGGCACCACACAGATGACAGAACTGCACACAAGGTACTACAGTCTGGTTTTTATTGGCCTGCTCTTTTTAAGGATGCTCATAAGTATGTCCTCTCTTGGGATGAATGTCAGAGAATGGATAACATTGGTAGACGTCCTATGAATTATTCACTTGCAATTGAACCATTTGATGTTTGGGTTTTGATTATATGGGACGTTTTCCTTCCTCTAATGGGTACACTCATATTCTAGTTGTTGTTGATTACGTTACTAAGTGGGTAGAAGCTATTCCAACTAGTAGTGTTGATCACAGCACTTCTATTAAAATGCTTAAAGAGGTTATTTTCCCAAGGTTTGGAGTCCCTAGATATTTAATGACTGATTGTGGTTCACACTTTTTCGTAAACTTCTAGCTAAATATGATGCTAACCATAGAATTGCATCACCTTATCACCCTCAGTCTAGCGGTCAAGTTGAGTTGAGTAACCTATAAATAAAATTGATCTTGCAAAAGAATGTTAATAGATCTAGAAAGAATTGGTCTAAGAAATTTGACGGTGCATTATGGGCTTATAGTACTACTTATAAAAATCCTATGGTAATGTCCCCATATAAAATGGTCTATGGAAAAGCATGCATTTACCTCTTGAGTTAGAACATAAAGCTTATTGGGCAATAAAAGAACTTAACTATGATTTCAAACTTGCCAGTGAGAAGAGGTTATTTGACATTAACTCTCTAGATGAATGGAGGACACAAGCCTATGAAAATGCCAAATTATTTAAAGAAAAAGTTAAAAGATGGCATGCCAAGAGAATCCAAAAACGATAATTTAAAATCGGTGATCTAGTTCTCTTGTACAATTCTCATTTCAGATTTTTTGCAGGAAAACTTCTCTCCAAATGGGAAGGACCCTATATCTTCGAAGAAGTTTATCGCTCTGGAGCCATTAAGATCAATAATGCCGAAGGCACAAATCCGAGAGTGGTTAATGGGCAAATAATTAAACATTATATTTCAGGTATGCCAAATAATATTGAAACTAGTGTTATTCAAGTAATGACACCGGAAGAACACATAAGAGAGACCTTCCGGAACACTCCAGAAACCTGAAAAGGGGTAGGTATGTGATACGGTAAGTAAACCGACTCCAAAAATTCCATAAAAATATTTTCTGTATGTTTTGGAATATTATAAAAATTACAAAAATAAAAACCAGCCCGGGGGACCCACGAGGGAGTCCCTAGCTAGCAGGGCGGGGCCACCCCCTGGGCGTGCCCTGATGGCTTGGGAGCACCTCGTGTGCCTCCCAGAATCCATTTTCTTCCTGGAAACGTATTTTGACCTAGAAAAAATCATTATATATACTTCCGTATGTTTTGACCACCGCATCGCATGATTCTCTTCCGTTCTTGTTTTGGGTTGTTTTTCTGACAGATTTAGAAGCAATATGTCATCACAAGATTCAGAGGGAGAGAGCTATGTTTCATATCTCATTGCCAATCCCCAAGTTTGTGGGGATATTGATCCTTATGGGTGGTCAACGAAGGAAGAGGTGGAGGCTGATCTAAAAAGAATTGAACCTTCAAGTGATGAAGAAGAAGAGGAAGTACCTTTACCTCAACCGGGAGATATGCATGTGGAGTTTAAAAAGTCAAGCTTACCAAACAAGGTTACACCTTCCAATACTTGATTTACCCTTTACTGTCGTGCGTAGATGGATGCTACCGCTGCCTCCACTGGCAAAACCCGTCCTTTGATGGAGGGAGCAATGATCGTCACCAACAAACTTCACAAGGAGAACCTAGAACTTAAGCGAGAGATTGATAAACTTAATGAGGAGATCCATATCCTAAAAGGCATCATTGCTAGAAGGATCACTTCATCACCACCATCACCCAAGAAGGAAACTTGATTACATGGGTATGGGCACCACCCTTAGCTTATTCCAACCTTGGGGGAGGTGTCCCGATATCGTATCACCATCACTTTTGCCATTATCATTTATCTTAGTTCGATCCTTAGCTATTTCGTGATCTAAAGAAATAAAAATTTAGTATTGCTTTTGCTTACAATGCTTGCTTTGTGATCTATCTATCCTTGTAATCGAGTGTGAGAGCTATATAATAAAGATTAGTTGAGTTTGTTTGCTTTACTCTCATGCATCAATCATAGCAATGAAATTAAAGAAATAGAAAAATCATATGCTAATCCCATGGGGAGTAACGACTTCACATAGAAAGAAGTGTGTTTGATAAAAGTTGTTGGGAGTTAACAAACATAGTGTTAGTCATTGATACAATCCATGCAAAATTATGAAATAGGAGAGGAGATTCACATACAAATATACTATCTTGGACATCTTTTATGATTGTGAGCCCTGACGTGGCTTGAGACTGCGTCGGTAGTTCCCCAAAGAGGAAGGGATGATGCAGCACAACGACGGTAAGTATTTCCCTCAGTTATGAAACCAAGGTTATCGAACCAGTAGGAGGATCACCACCACCCAATAAGAAGCACCTGCACACAAACAACAAATACTTGCAACCCGACGCGAAAGAGAGGTTGTCAATCTCTCTACGGTAAAAAGATAGATTAGGTAGTGATAGATAGGAGAGATAGATCTCTCAAGAACACAAAATAAAAAGGGCAAATAAAATATGCAGCAATATGTTTTCGGGTTTTTGGTTTTGTAGATCTGAAAACAAAGATTGCAAAAAGTAGATCGGAAAGCAATATGTTGGAAAAGTAGACCCGGGGGCCGTAGGGTTCACTAGTGGCTTCTCTCATGAGTATAGCGCACGGTGGGTGAACAAATTACTGTTGGGCAATTGATAGAAAATCGAATAGTCATGACGATATCCAAGGCGATGATCATTATATAGGCATCATGTCCAAGATAGGTAAACCGACTCCTGCCTGCATCTACCTCTATTACTCCACACATCGACCGCTATCCAGCATGCATCTAGTGTATTAAGTTCATGGTAAAACGGAGTAATGCAATAAGAATGATGACATGATGTATACAAGATCTATTCATGTAGGAATAGACCCCATCTTGTTATCCTTAATAGCAACGATACATGCGTTTCTTGCTGCCCCTTCTGTCACTGGGAAAGAACACCGCAAGATCGAACCCATCACAAAGCACCTCTTCCCATGGCAGGAAAAATCGATCTAGTCGGCCTAACTAAACCAAAGATTCAGAGAATAAATAAGAGGCTATAAGTAATCATGCATATAAGAGATCAAAGAAGACTCAAATAATATTCATGGATAGAAACTGATCATGAACTCAAAATTCAACGGATCCCAGCAAACACATCGCAAAAGTTTACATCAAATAGATCTCCAAGAGACCATTGTATTGAGAATCATAAGAGAGAGAGAGAGGAAGCCATCTAGCTACTGCCTACAGACCCGTAGGTCTATGGTGGACTACTCACGCATCATCGAAGAGGCACCTATGAGGAAGATGAACCCCTCCGTGATGGTATTTAGATTGGATCTCGAGGTTCTGGAACTTGCGGCAGCTGGAATTGTGTTTTGTCGACTCCCCTAGGGTTTTTGGAATATTTGGGAATTTATAGGCATCAGAGGCGGTGGAGAGGGGCCCCGAGGAGGGCACAATCCATCATGGCGCACCGGGGCCCCCCTGGTGTGCCCTGGTGGGTTGTGGTCTCCTCGGACCACTCCCCCGGCACTTCTTTGGCCCACTGGGTGTCTTCTGGTCCAGAAAAAATCTCCAAAAAGTTTTGTCGCGATTGGACTCCGTTTGGTATTGATTTTCTGCGAAGTAAAAAACAAGCAAAAACAGCAACTGGCACTTTGGCACTATGTCAATAGGTTAGTCCCAAAAAATGATATAAAGTTGTTATAAAATGATTGTAAAACATCCAAGAATGATAATATAACAGCATGGAACAAGCAAAAATTATAGATATGTTGGAGACGTATCAGCATCCCCAAGCTTAATTCCTACTCGTCCTCGAGTAGGTAAATGATAAAAACAGAATTTTTGATGTGGAATGCTGCCTAACATGTTCATCACATTCTTTTCTTTTGTATAGCATGGACATTTGGACTTGTAGATGATTCAAAGCAATAGTCTAGTTTTAACATAATGACTTCAATACTCAAGCATGTCAACAAGCAACCATGTCTTTCAAAATATCAACACTAAAGAAAGTTATCCCTATCCCATCATGCTCAATCATTGATCCATTCATGAAACACTCTCAAATATTAACTATGCCCAATGCTCAAGTACGATCATCGTGCCCCCTAGTTGGTGCTTATAAGAGAAGATGGAGACTCAAAGTAAAAAAATAAAAGTTGCATAAAGTAAATAGATAGGCCCTTCGCAGAGGGAAGTAGGGATTTGTAGAGGTGCCAGAGCTCAAGGTTTAAATTGAGAGAGAAAAAATATTTTGGGTGGTATGCTTTTCCTATCAACGAAAACGACAAAGTAGTTCACAATACTTTCCACGATATATCATAGACGGTTCCCAAACAGAAAATAAAGTTTATTCCTTTTTCCACCAAACTTTCACTTTCCATGGCGAGCCGTATCCACGGTTACCTTCCATACCAACACTTTCCAAGGAATTTATTATTTGACAACATAAAGTAAATATTTTTTCTTTTTCATTTCGGGAATGGGCATCCCTATTACCGCCGCACTCTCGTGCAATGACAAGTGAATAAACACTCATCTTGAGAATAACATATCTAGCATGGAAAAATATTGGACACTCCCCACCGTTTCATGAGCGGTACGGGCACACAAAAGAGAAAATTTATTTTGAAAATTTAGAGATGGGACATACAAATTTGCTTGGAACGGCATGGAAATACCGCATATAGGTAGGTATGGTGGACTCATAAGGCAAAACTTGGTTTAAGGATTTTGGATGCACACGTAGTATTTCTACTTAGTACAAATGGAGGCTAGCAAATAGATTGGGAAGCAACCAAACCAAGAAATGAAAATTCACATAAGCGAGCATTGAGCATAACTAACACCGAATAATGCACCACAAGTAGGATGTAACTTCATTGCATAACTATTGACTTTCGTGCATGCATCGGGAATCACAAACCTTAACACCAATATTCCTACTAAGCATAATTACTCACTAACATGACTCACATATTACTATCATCATGTTTCAAAACTATTACAAGGAATCAAGTTTAATTTGCCCAATGATCTTCATGAAAGTTTTTATTATATCCTCCTTGGATATTTATCACTTTGGGACTAGTTTTCATATATTGCCATTGCTTTTTGGCAAGCTCAAACAAATTTAAGTGAAGCACATGAGCATAAAGATTTCATCTCTCAAAAAGGTATAAGTGAAGCATGAGAGGATTTCTCAAAAATTTACCTACTCTCAAATTAATCTAAGTGAAGCATGAGAGTATTTCTACAAAAAATTCCTAGCACACCGTGCTCAAAAAGATATAAGTGAAGCACTAGAGCAATTCTAACAAATCATAGCATGATTTTGGCTCTCTCAAATAGGTGTGTACAGCAAGGATACAAATGAAAAACTAACAAACAAAGCAAGCAAAGATACAAGACGCTCCAAGCAAAACTCATGATATGTGACGAATAAAAATATAGCTCCAAGTAAAATACCGATGGTCGTTAGAAGAAAGAGGGGATGCCACTCGGGGGCATCCCCAAGCTTAGTTGCTTGTTTCTCTTTGGATACATCTTGGGGGTGCGGTAGCATCCCCAAGCTTAGGCTTTTATCACTCCTTATTCCTTCATCCATCGTGATCTCACCCAAAACTTGAAAACTTCAATCACACAAAACTCAACAAAATCTTCGTGAGATCCGTTAGTATAATAAATCAAATCACTACTTTAGGTGCTGTTGCAAATCTATTCATATTTTATTATTGCATTATACCTACTGTATTTTAACTTTACCATGGCTCATACCCTTCAATATAACCCATAGATTCATCAAAACAAGCACACAATGCAACGAAAATAGAATCTGTCTTAAACAGAACAGTCTGTAGTAATCTGTATTCTAACTATACTTCTGTAACTATAAACATTCTGAAAAATTAGGACAACGTAAGGAATTTGTATGGAAATACTGTGTTAAAATTGCAGCTAAAGATCACGTTCCAGAAAAAAATGAAAATTCAAATACTGGACGCAAAGTTTCTGTTTCAGATTCAACATCGCTTCTACTCATCCTATGAATCATCCTAAAGGCTTTACTTGGCACAAACACTAAATAAACCATAAAAACACAATCATAACAGAGGCATAATTGTGTCAAGACTCAAAAACAGAAAGGAAAAAGCAAAAAATTATTCATTCATTGGGTTGCCTCCCAACAAGCGCTATCGTTTTACGCCCCTAGCTAGGCATAACGCATAGATTCAAGTATTGTCATCTTTGGTTTTCAATTCTTCCATAACACAACTATATTTCTTCAAGGATTTTGCATGCATACTCTTAATGACAACACTCCTAGGAAGAAAACCAAAAAAATCATTCTTGTAAATAGGGTCTCTTATGATTTCAACAAAGTCGGGGTGAATACTAATCATTTTGAGACCCCCCTTGTGACTACTAGGTGTGGCAACTTTATTCTTTTACGGGAGTTTTTTCAATAGTTTTGATAGAAGAAAAAGCTGAACCCAAGTTACTAAAAATTTCTTCCAACTTATCAATCCGGTACAGGCTCTCTTCTACCCTTTCATTAACTTCGGGTTTCTTTTCCTTTAACAATTTAAAAGCATCTCCCGCCTTAGCCCAAATTTTATTAGCAAGATCATGCATTCTCTTTTCCAAATTTTCACGATGTTCCTTGGTAATCATCTTTTTTTCAATAGCATCTAATCTCTCCATAACGTGTTCAAGAGTTAAAGTTGTTTCATTGACAATAAGAGGGGGTGATCCCACTAAACTTCCCATAGCATTAAAAGCATCCAAAGATGGGCACATCAAGAAATTCCCACCGGTAATCATATCAAGGACGAATCTAAACCAAGTGGTGATGCCCACATAAAAACTGCTAAGAAGAACAACGGTAGATTGCTTATGGATAGATCTATTATGAGCGTTGCAAATCCTATACCAAGCATATTTTAAGTTCTCCACTCCCCTTTGCTTAAAATTAAGAACCTCGTTATCGGGAGTACACGCAATAAAGGAAGAACTAGCCATAATGACTAGGCAAGAGATCTGACAAGAAAAAGGCAAAGCGAAAAAGAGGGCGAATAAAACGGCAAATTGGTGAAGTGGGGGAGAGGAAAACGAGAGGCAAATGTCAAATAATGTAATTGTAAGGAGATGAGATTTGTGATTAGGAACCTGGTAGATGATGATGGAGTCCCCTCGGCGCCTACGATAGGCACGTAGAAGAGACCGCTTCCTCCCCGACAACGGCGCCAGAAATTCCTTTGACGTGGCTTGAGACTGCGTCGGTATTTCCCCAAAGAGGAAGGGATGATGCAGCACGGCGACGGTAAGTATTTCCCTGAGTTATGAAACCAAGGTTATCGAACCAGTAGGAGGATCACCACCACCCAATAAGCAACACCTGCACACAAACAACAAATACTTGCAAACCGACGCGAAAGAGAGGTTGTCAATCTCTCTACGGTAAAAAGATAGATTAGGTAGTGATAGATAGGAGAGATAGATCTCTCAAGAACACAAAATAAAAAGGGAAAATAAAATATGCAGCAATATGTTTTTGGCTTTTTGGTTTTGTAGATCTGAAAACAAAGATTGCAAAAAGTAGATCGGAAAGCAATTTGTTGGAAAAGTAGACCCGGGGGCCGTAGGGTTCACTAGTGGCTTCTCTCATGAGTATAGAGCACGGTGGGTGAACAAATTACTGTTGGGCAATTGATAGAAAATCGAATAGTCATGACGATATCCAAGGCGATGATCATTATATAGGCATCACGTCCAAGATAGGTAAACCGACTCCTACCTGCATCTACCTCTATTACTCCACACATCGACTGCTATCCAGCATGCATCTAGTGTATTAAGTTCATGGTAAAACGGAGTAATGCAATAAGAACGATGACATGATGTAGACAAGATCTATTCATGTATGAATAGACCCCATCTTCTTATCCTTAATAGCAATGATACATGCATGTCTTGCCGCCCCTTCTGTCACTGGGAAAGACCACCGCAAGATCGAACCCATCACAAAGCACCTCTTCCCATGTCAGGAAAAATCGATCTAGTCAGCCTAACTAAACCAAAGATTTGTAGAAGAAATACGAGGCTATAAGTAATCATGCATATAAGAGATCAAAGAAGACTCAAATAATATTCATGGATAGAAACTGATCATGAACTCAAAATTCATCGGATCCCAGCAAACACACCGCAAAAGTTTACATCAAATAGATCTCCAAGAGACCATTGTATTGAGAATCATAAGAGAGAGAGAGAGAGGAAGCCATCTAGCTACTGCATACGGAGCCGTAGGTCTATGGTGAACTACTCATGCATCATCGGAGAGGCACCTATGAGGAAGATGAACCCCTCCGTGATGGTGTTTAGATTGGATCTCGAGGTTCTGGAACTTGCGGCGGCTGGAATTGTGTTTCGTCGACTCCCCTAGGGTTTTTGGAATATTTGGGAATTTATAGGCATCAGAGGCGGTGGAGAGGAGCCCTGAGGAGGGCACAACCCATCAGGGCGCGCCGGGGGCCCCTTGGCACACCCTGGTGGGTTGTGGTCTCCTCGGCCCACTCCCCTGGCACATCTTTGGCCCACTGGGTGTCTTCTGGTCCAGAAAAAATCTCCAAAAAGTTTCATCGCGATTGGACTCCGTTTGGTATTGATTTTCTGCGAAGTAAAAAACAAGCAAAAACAGCAACTGGCACTTTGGCACTAGTTCAATAGGTTAGTCCCCAAAAATGATATAAAGTTGTTATAAAATGATTGTAAAACATCCAAGAATGATAATATAACAGCATGGAACAAGCAAAAATTATAGATACGTTGGAGACGTATCAAGCCCCCATCAAATATTATATAATGATCGAATTGTTGATGTTGGACATGGAAGACAGCGTAATGACTTATGTTTGTTTTCATTCACATATAAGTTATATTGTCATGGATGCTCTAACATGTGGTGCTTGCTTAGGATCTTTTGCTAGCCAAGAATCTGCACTATGTAGAGACACTACTTGTGCATCCATAACCCTTAAACCCAGTATCTTTCCATGAGAGTTCACTATATCTACCTCTGGATTGAATAAGATCCTTCAAGTAAGTTGTCATTGGTGCATAAATCAATAAAAAATGCCTCTAAATATGTATGATATTTTATTGTAAGGGAAAATAAGCTTTGTACAATCTTGTGATGGCAAATAAATAAAAACGACATACTGCATAATAAAGGTTGTTATCATAAGGGGCAATATAAAGTGATGTTCCTTTACATTAAGAGTTTGCACATCCAAAAATAAAAAGCGCATGACAACCTCTTCTTCCCTCTGTGAAGGGAATATCTTTTACTTCCATGTATTTACTTTTATGCAAGAGTCAATAATGTTTATCCCTATTCCAATCTACTAATTCATTAGTGGCAAGCATCATGTGTCGGGGAAAGATCCAGGCACATATATCCAGTTGGATGTAGATGATCATGAGTCATTATTGTTGACATTATCCTTGAGGTAAATAAGTTGGGTGGCGGAAATAATAAAGCCCCTATCTTCCTATGTGTCCGATGTAAACATTTGCTCCAAAAATATGCATTGAGTGATAGCAATCATAGAAGACTAAATGCTGGTTGAGTATGTGAACTTGTTAAAATGAAAAGATCTTACATAGTCTCTTCTCTGAAATATGATGAATTGTGATTGTTTCAATGACTAAGAACATAGGTTGTTGGTTGTCAATTAAGTTTATACTTCATACTTCAAGGTTGTGGATAGATTGTTACTTGTTTATGAGAAGCTATATGATGAAAACTTGCTGCTATGATAATATTCATGATGCTCGCATGTCCGTATTTTGTTTTTATCGACACCTCTCTCTAATTATGTGGTCATTATTATCGAGTTCGGCTTTTGCTTGAGGACAAGCGAGGTCTAAGCTTGGGGGAGTTGATACGTCCATTTTGCATCATGATTTCTTATGGATAATTATATTATTGTTGGTCATTATCCACTTTATAATATAATTCTTATGCCCTTTCTCTCTTAATTTACAAGGTACTTCACTGATACGTCTTCAACGTATATATAATTTTTGATTGTCCCAAGCTATAATATTATCATTCTAGGATGCTTTTTGGGTGATTATTTACCAATTCATATTATTTTTTAGCACTAACCTATTAACCTAGTGCCCAGTGCGAGTTGTTGTTTTCTGCATGTTTTTGACTTTTCAGGTTTAGAGTACCAAACGAAGTCCAATTTCCCCGAATTTTTTTTATATTTTTTTCCGGACCAAAAAAAGACCTCGAAGCTTCGGGAGGAGGCCGGAGGCTCCACGAGTGAGCCACCACACAATAGGGCGCGCCCAGGGGGGTGGTCGTGCCCTGTTATGTGGTGGCCCCATCGGGTGTCTCCCGGTGCCCCTCTCTGGCCTATAAATCCCAAAACCCTAGAGAGCCTCCCGAAACACTTTTTTCGTCGCCGCAAGTCTCTGTTTCGTCGTGTACCCATGTGGTGCCATGTTCCGGTGCTCTGCCGGAGGGGGGATCGATCACAGATGGCTTCTACATCAACCTTGCTGCTCCCATGGTGATTTGTGAGTAGTTCCCTACAGACTTATGGGTCCGTAGCTAGTACCTAGATGGCCATCTCTCTCTCTCTCTTGATATTCAATACAAAGTTCACCACGTCTTCGCGGTGATCTATTCAATGTAATCACTTTGTGCGATGCGTTTGTTGGGATCCGATTAATTGTGGGTTTATGTTCAGATTATTCATGAAAATGATTTGAGTCTTCTCTGATTTCTATTATGATTCTTATTTGCATGATTATTATAGCTTCATAAATCTCTCCGATCTATTGAAATAGTTTGGCCAACTAGATTGATATTTCTTCAGTGAGAGGGGTGGGTTGTAGTGGGTTCAAGCTAGCAGTGCTCTATATCCCAGTGACAGAAGGGGACAATGCACGTCTTTGTATTGTTGCCACTAAGGATAAAATGACGGGGTTAATTCATATTGATTGAGTTTTCTTTGTCTACATCATGTCATCGCTCTCCAAGCATTACTCTATTTGTCATGAACTTTATACTTAGAGAGGCAAGCATAGAAGCGCTCTCTACGTGGAGTAATAGTAATAGGTGCAGGCAGGAGTCGGCCTATTTCCTTATGGACGTGATGCCTATATACACATGATCATTGTCGTGAATAAATATTGCATAACTATGCGCTTTTCTATAAATTGCCCAACAGTAACTTGTTAACCCACCGTATGCCTACTACATGAGAGATGCCACTAGAGAACACTACGCCCCCCAGATCTATTCACTTATATATTTACAAAAGCTTTCAATACCTTGCTGCCATTTATTTATTTTTATTTTATTTTGCAATTTATATTATTCAACTTGCATCTACATACTTCACTAGCTTGCAAATAACGAGTCCAAGGGGATTGACAACCGTCTTGCCCACGTTGGGTGCAAGTGTTTACTTCTTTCTGTGCAGTCGCTGAAGATGGGGGTTGCGTGCTACTCCTATTGTGTTGCATCACCCGTTCCTCTTCACGGAAAACCCAACACATATCACAAGTATGAGGAAGGATTTCTGGCGTCGTTGCCGGAGAGTATCACCGACATACTACCAAGTAACTTCGCACAAATTATCATTCACTTGTTCTACCTTTTATTTGTTGTTATATTTTGCTTGTTTCATAAAAATCAAAAATACAAAAATATTTACCTTTGCTAGTTTGGTTGTTACTATGGCTAATCTTACTTATGTTCCCTTTACTCCCGAGAATGAGGTGCTTAATTTTAAACAAAGGGGAGGAGAAAGTTTGCGAGATGCTTGGCATAGGATTTGCAATGCTCAAAATAAATCAATTCATAAGCAATCCGCCAATATCTTTCTTCATAACTTTTATGTGGGTATTACTACTTGGTATAGGTTTGTACTTGATACTATTACCGGTGGTAATTTCTTGATGAGTCACACTTCGGATGCTTTCAAAGCCATGGAAAATGTAGTTGGGTCACCACCTCTTGTTATTAATGAAACTATGTTGACCTTGGAACATGTTATGCAAAGGCTTGATATTATTGAAAATAAAATTGCCACTAAAGAACAAGTTGAGGAGTTGGATAAAAAGATTCACAATCCTATTACTCAATTTGGGTCAAAGATAGGAATCACTTTGAAAGCACTAAAGGAGAAAGATACATCTATTAATGAGAGGGTAGAGCAAAGTTTTGGTAGAATTGATAAAATATAGGAAGTCTTTGATAAAATGGGTTCCGCTTTTACCCCATCCAAAGCTAATGATACTACCTCTCAAGGAAAAAAAGTCTAAGATTATGTATGTCTCCAAGAATACTAGTATCACTCCTACTAAAAGAAATGAGGATCTTAAGATGATTAGTGTGCATCCCAATTTTATAAGTTTGACAAAACACCTATATTCAAGCTACCTCCTCTTAGGAAACATGGTTGTGTGATTGAGGAGCTTGAGATCAAAGATGAAAACACTTGAAACTATGCAATATGCCTAGCTAGGGGCGTAAAACAATAGCGCTATTTGGGAAGCAACCCTATAGTTATCTTTAATTTTGCCTCTTACTTTCTGTTTGTGCATGATAACATGATTATTGCCTCTGTAATTCTTGTGTTTTTATGTTTAAATTAGTGTTTGTGCCAAGTAAAGCCTTTGGGATGACTCACAAGATGAGTAGAATTGATATGGTGCAAAAACATAAACTTTAGCATTCAGTGCAGAATTTCTCTGATTTTACCGGAACGTCTTTTTGATCTGAATGTTTTACACAGTAATTATATACAAATTGTTCAGGTGTTCCTAATTTTTCAGAATTTTCTTAAGTTACAGAAGTACAGGTTCTCTACGGGTATTTACAGACTGTTCTATTTTAGGCAGATTCTGTTTTATGCTTGCATGGTTTGCTTGTTTTGATGATGCTATGGATTGTATCGGGGGGTATAAGCCATGGAGAAGTTAGAATACAGTACCTTGTGCAATAATAAAATAAGAATCAATTTATAACAGTAACTAAAGTATTTGATATGTTTGCTATACTAACGGATCTCATGATGGATGAAGGAATAAGGAGCGGCAAGATCCTAAGCTTGGGGTTGCCCAAGGCACCCCAAGGTAATATTCAAGGAAGACTCAAGCGTCTAAGCTTGGGGATGCCCCGGAAGGCATGCCCTCTTTTGTCTCAATCCATCGGTATGTCACTTGGAGATATATTTTTATTCATCACATGATATGAGTTTTGCTTGGAGCGTCGTTTGCTTTAGTTTGTTTTTGGTTATAGTTTTCCACAATCATTGTTTGATGGACACACCCACTTGATAGAGACACAAGATCACCATGATTTGTTAGAATACTCTTTGTGCTTCACTTATACCTTTTGAGCTTAGCGGTTGCTCTAGTACTTCAGTTATATCTTTTAGAGCACGGTGGCGTATATATTTTATAGAAATAATTGCACCCTCGTTCTTCACTTATATTTGTTTGAGATTTAATAAATAGTGACGGTAATTTGCATGGGTTATAAGACTAGTCCAAAAATAATAGGTATCCAATGAGTGCATAATCAAAACCACATGTAGCACATAAAAGAGAAATTGTGGGTTAATGATATCTATATGGTAATATGAAAGGGCATGAGTGTATGATCATTGGTTAGTAAAAGTATCGTGAATTAGAGGGTGTTAACTTGTTGTTCATCTAAATATTTTTTATAGCATGGTGATGATGTGTGAGCATACTTATTCCTCGTTGAAATCCTAGTGCTGTTTAAGTCGAAGGCGCGCGATGGTTAACTCCTCCCAACCTCCTCCCTAGGGGCATGCGAGTAGTACTTTGCTTCGAGAGAAATAATAAAATCTTGCAATAAGTATGTGAGTTCTTTATGACTAATGTGAATCCATGGATGTACGCACTCTCACCACCTCATATTTGCTAGCCTCTTCGGTACCGTGCATTGCCCATTCTCACCTCGAGGATCGGTGCAACCTTCACCGGTGCATCTAAACCCCGTGACATGATACGCTCTGTTGCACATGAGCCTCATTATATCTTCCTCAAAACAGCCACCATACCTATCGATCATGGCATTTCCATAGCCATTCCGAGATATATTGCCATGTAACTTCCACCGTTACGTCATATGACTAGTACTTTCATTGTCATATTGCTTTGCATGATCATATAAGCTGACATAGTATTTGTGGCAAAGCCACCGTTCATCATTTTTATACATGTTACGCTTCATCATTGCACATCCTGGTACTGCTAGAGGCATTCATATAGAGTCATACTATATTTTTCATGTTGATTTGTAAGTAAATAAAAGTGTGATGATTATCATTATTAGGGCACTGTCTTAGTGAGGATGTTGGAGACAATGATTCCCCCACAAGTCGGGATGAGACTCCGGACGAAAAATAAAAGAAAGAAAGAAAGAAAAAAGAAAAAGAAAAGAAAAGAAAAAGGAAAAAAAGAAAGAAAAAAAAGGAAAAAGAGAGAAAAATAAAAAAATAAATGAGAGAATAGAGAGATGGGACAGTGCTACTACTTCTTTTTCCACACTTGTGCCTCAAAGTGGAACCATGTTCTCCATATAGAGAGTCTCTTGTTTTATCACTTTCATATGCTAGTGGGATTTTTTTCCATTATAGAACTTGGCTTGTATATTCCTATGACGGGCTTCCTCAAATGCCCCGAGGGCAAGTTGGATGCACACCCACTTAGTTTCATTTGACCTTTCATACACTTATAGCTCTAGTGCATCTGTTACATGGCAATCCCTACTGCTCGTATTGATATCTATTGATGAGCATCTCCATAGCCCGTTGATATCCCTAGTTGATGCGAGACCTTCTTCTCCACTTTTACCCCTTTGAAACCTACCGCCATATTCAATTCCACCTTCATGCTATATCCATGCTTCACGCTGATATATTGCGCAAGTAATAAAAAGCTGAAGTGCATTAAGAAGTATGATCCAATTGCCTGACTTGACACCGTGATGCTTTACATTTGTATTTATGTGGTGAAGATGGAGCCATGCTATTCTAATATGATAAAATGAATAGGGGGTGGACATTCATTAAGGATCATATATTTTGAAACTTGATGATTATGTTGCTTATGTTTATAAGTATTACTATGTAGATGTTTATTAATTCATCATTTCTCAATGATCATACATGTAATAGATTACATGTTGGGTAGCATGTCACATCAAAAATTCTATTTTTATCATTTACCTCCTCGAGGACGAGCAGGAATTAAGCCTGGGGATGCTGATATGTATCCAACCTATCTATAATTTTTGATTGTTCCATGCTATAATATTATCATTCTAGGATGCTTTTTGGGTGATTATTTACCAATTCATATTATTTTTTAGCACTAACCTATTAACCCAGTGCTCAGTGCCAGTTGATGTTTCCTGCATGTTTTTGACTTTTCAGGTTTACAGTACCAAACGAAGTCCAATTGCCCCAAAACTTTTTTATGATTTTCTCTGGACCAAAAGAAGACCTGGAAGTTTCGGGAGGAGGTTGGAGGATCCACGAGGGAGCCACCACACAACAGGGCGCGCCCTGTTATGTGGTGGCCCCCTCGGACATCTCCCGATGCCCCTCTCTGGCCTATAAATTCCAATAAATCACAAAAACCCGAGAGAGCCTCTCGAAATACTTTTTCCGCCGCCACAAGTCTCTGTTCCACCGTGTGCCCATCTGGAGCCCTGTTCCGGTGCCCTGCCGGAGGGGGGATCGATCACGGAGGGCCTCTACATCAACCTTGCTGCTCCCATGGTGATGTATGAGTAGTTCCCTACAGACCTACGGGTCTGTAGCTAGTACCTAGATGGCTATCTTTCTCTCTCTCTCTCTCTCTTTCTTGATCTTCAATACAAAGTTCCCGCATCTTCGCGGTGATCTATTCGATGTAATCACTTCGTGCGGTGCATTTGTTGGGATCCGATGAATTGTGGGTTTATGTTCAGATTATTCATGAAAAAGATTTGAGTCTTCTCTGATTTCTAATATGATTCTTATTTGCATGATTATTATAGCTTCGTAAATCTCTCCGATCTATTGAAATAGTTTGGCCAACTAGATTGATATTTCTTCAGTGAGAGGGGTGCGTTGTAGTGGGTTCAATCTGGCGGTGCTCTATATCCCTGTGACAGAAGGGGACAAGGCATTGTTGCCACTAAGGATAAAACGATGGGGTTAATTCATATTGATTGACTTTTCTTTGTCTACATCATGTCATCGTTCTCCAAGCATTACTCTGTTTGTCATAAACTTAATACTTATAGAGGCAAGCATAGAAGCGCTCTCGACGTGGAGTAATAGTAATAGGTGCAGGCAGGAGTTGGCCTATTTGCTTATGGACGTGATGCCTATATACACATGGTCATTGCCGTGAATAAATATTGCATAACTATGCGCTTTTCTATCAATTGCCTAACAGTAATTTGTTTACCCATTGTATGCCTACTACATGAGAGATGCCACTAGAGAACACTACGACCCCCGGGTCTATTCACTTATATATATTTACAAAAGCTTTCAACACCTTGCTGCTATTTATTTGTTTTTATTTTATTTTTCAATTTATATTATTCAACTTTCATCTACATACTTCACTAGCTTGCAAATAACGAGTCCAAGGGGATTGACAACCCTCTTGCCCGCGTTGGGTGCAAGTGTTTGCTTCTTTGTGTGCAGTCGCTGAAGACGGGGGTTGCGTGCTACTCCTATTGGTTGATAAACCTTGGTTCTCAACTGAGGGAAATACTTATGTATACTGTGCTGCATCACCCGTTCCTGTTCACGGAAAACCCAACACAGATCACAAGTATCAATCACAAAGAATGAAATTGCCGAAAACTGGAATTCTAGACCTGAAAACCAAGAAAAAGGCTGAGAATTCTCTGGAATCCAAATGACCTGAAACTTCATGAGGAATTTTTGTGGAATATATATGAATATATGGAGCAAAAATATACCAAAGGGGGCCACCTGTTGCCCCCAAGGCAACAGGGCGCGCCCTTTTGCCTTGGGAGGCCCACAGGCACGCTCCGATGCCCCTCTTCTACTTTATTAAGGGTTTTGACCTAGAAAAAATAAAGAGCATACTTTCGGGACGATTCGCCGCCGTCTCAAGGCGGAAACCTGGGCAGAGGCCCTTTTGCTCTTCAGCAGAGAGATTCTGTCGGGGAAACTTCCCTCCGGGAGAGGGAAATCGAAGCCATCGTCATCACCAATGCTTCCTCCTTCATGGGAGGACCAATCTTCATCAACATCTTCACCGGCACCATCTCATCTCAAACCCTAGTTCATCTCTTGTATTCAATCTTTGTCTCAAAACCTCAGATTGGTACCTGGGGGCTACTGGTGGTGTTGATTACATCTTGTAGTTGATGCTTGTTGGTTTAGTTGGTGGAAGATAATATGTTCAGATCCTTAATCATATTTAGTATACCTTTGATGTTGAACATGGTGATGATTTGTGAGTAGTTTATTTTGCTCCCGAGGACATGGGAGAAGTCTTGTTATAAGTTATCATGTGAAGTTGGTATTCGTTCGATATTTTGATGATATGTATGTTGTTGCTTCCTTTAGTGGTGTCGTGTGAATGTCAACTACATGACACTTCACCATATTTGGGCCTAAGGTAAGGCATTGTGGAGTAATAAGTAGATGATGGGTTGCTAGAGTGACATATGCTTAAACCCTAGTTTATGCGTTATTTCATAAGGGGCTGATTTGGATCCACATCTTTCATGCTATGGTTAGATTTATCTTAATTCTTCTTTCGTAGTTGCGGATGCTTGCGAGAGGGGGTAATCATAAGTGGGTTGCTTGTTCAAGTAAGAACATTACCTTAACACCGGTCCACCCACATATCAAATTATCAAAGTAACGAACGCTAATCAACTCAACATGATGAACATGACTAGACGGAAATTCCCATGTGTCCTCAGGGGCGCTTGCTTCATATAAGAGTACTTTCAAGCCTGTCCTTGCTATAAAAAGGATCGGGCTATCTTGTTGCACACTTGTTACTTCTGCTACTTGTCACTTGTTACGAATTATCTTGCTAGAAAACTATCTATCACTATTACTCACAGCACTTGCAGAGAACACCTTGCTGAAAACTGCTTATCATTTCCTTCTGCTCCTTGTTGGGTTTGACCCTCTTACTTATCGAAAGGACTATGATTGATCCCCTATACTTGTGGGTCATCAATATTACAAGCCTAGAAAATGTGTACATTGAGGTATTGCCACTTAGAATTGATATTGTAAAGTATCTTGTTACTAGGTGGCATGTTACCTCTACAAGTTTCATTATGCTTAATTCTTATCTTGTGCGGTGTGAATATGATTTTGGGTATCTATGCAATCTATCAATGAGAATTATTTCCAAATACTTCTTGTCTTTTGACAATTGGTATTCTTTCATCATCTTTACATTGGATCTTGTTTATAGTTGTTTTGTTTCTCTCCCATTTGTCTTCCATGCCTCTTGTGGATCTTTGTAAACATGTCTAGTGTTTCTATATATATACAGCCGGTCTATTCTACTAATATTAGCAAAATAGTTATTTTGCTAACACTTACGAACTGCACGCACAACGTGAGGGCATTGCACTTTCCGTAGCAAAAGTACTGCAATACAGAGACTAGTGAACTTCGTGTCGGAAAAAACTGCACGACACTATTTTTTGCGACACCAAAATCGTCGAGGGAACTGCATCAAACAGAAAAACGTACTGCTTCAGACTGAAAACCATACTACATTAGACGGGAAAGTGAACTGCATTAATTTTTTCAGACGAGGAAGTGGAATGAGGTTCACATGGTCAACGTTAGTGAACCTCTTGGTCGAGACTAAAGAACTGCATTTCTTTTTTCGGTCACCGATGGGAACTCGTACGCTGGACGTCCGGGCACCGCAACGCTCGCACAACTTGAGCTGCCTTTTGCCGCCTTGCGCACTGCACGCGCACGCCTCGCGTACTTCAAGTGCGTGCCACAACCAAACTTCACGTCGTCGCCTTGCGGACTGCACGCGCACACCTCGCGTACTGCAAGTCCGGTTTTTTTGTGAGCTCGACCTCAGGCGCCCGTGGATGAACCACACGAGGACGCACGACGCACTGCTAGAGAGATCCAGATGCACTATAATGCCGCCATTGATGGAGCAACACAGGGCGGATCCCGCGTCCTCCCGACCGGCGCCTTCCCTCCAGTCGTCGCCCCAGCAACGGGCCTTTGACGCGCGCCGCCACGCAGACGAACAACGCCACACGTCGGAGTGGGTGGATCCGGACAGGAGTATGGGGAGAGGGGGAATCCACGACCGTCCAAATTGCAGCGCGTGGCGGGGCCGTGGCCATGGCTGGAGTGAGCCGGGGCCGGGGCCGGCGTTGGGCGGCGCTGTGGGTCGGAGGCGCACGGGGGAGTAGGAGGCGGGGCGGCGCCGGGCGGGAGAAGAAGGAGGCGGGGCGACAGGTCAGTGCCGGCCGGGAGGAGGAGGAGGCGGGGTGGCGCCGGCCTGTAGAAGGAGGCGGCGGGGCGGTGCCGGCCGAGAGGAGGAGGCGGCGGGGCGGTGTGGGGAAGGAGGTTTGTAGTGCGGGGTGGGAGGTGGAGGTTACTTTGTAGCTACAGCGGTAGGTGGGGGTGTTAGCAGAATAAGTTAGGTGTTATTAGAATTAGACTCTTAAGGGTGTTATTAGAATAGACCCACCCTATATATATATATATGTGTGTGTGTGTGTGTGTGTGTGGAAAGTATAGGTAAAGTGGTGATCTCATCTTGCACATTTTGTATTCATATTGAAATTCTATATAATGCACATCTTTTGGGGGAGCTATCCTTTTGTCTTTAGAACACTCTCTTTATGCATTTATCATAAAACCTTTTGATCCTTATCAAGTGCATGTTGTTGGAAGGAAAACCTTTTCTTTTTGGTACTTTGCGCCATCTTAAATTTTGTAGAGGGTTTGATTTATTTGTTGGAACCTAGCTCTCTTTTGGGAGCTTGATACCTTTTTACTTGATATCCTTCAATTGGTGTGTTTCGATGGATATCTCGTTCCTTGATGTACCTTTGAATTGGTATCCTTCAAGTGATATTTTCTTCATTTGGTATCCTATTTTCACTTGGTATCTTTTCAATTGGCTGCTTATCAATCATGTGTTGATTTGGTTCTAGAAAGTCTTGAGCATGCATATTTACTACATATACTTACTTTGGCATGTTTTCTTTCTTTGACCCAATATATAGGGGAAACTCCATCAAGTCCTCTTTGGCTAAGATGTGCATGAAATTCAATTTCATATATATATATATATATATATATATATATATATATATATATGCACATGTTTATGTGGAGTTTGTCCTATGTATTGTTGTTTCTCTAGCTGTTTTGTTCCAATGAGTTTGGGTACCATTTTGGTTGTGATGTTGTTCTAGGAACAATTGGAGATGCATTGGATGCTCGACTCATTCACGAGGAAGGTGGTGTCACCATGTGCTTATTGGAGTCAAGCTAGGATGATCAATGAACTACTATCTACTACATCATTCCAATGCTATCTCGATAACAAGTATCTATTCATGCATACATCTCTTGCATTCAACCTTGTGTAGGTTGCTGATACGCCTCAAACGTATCTACTTTTCCAAACACTTTTGCTCTGGTTTTGTCCTCTAATTTGCATGATTTGAATGAAACTAACCCGGACTGACGCTGTTTTCAGCAGAACTACCTTGGTGTTATTTTTGTGCAGAAATAAAAGTTCTCAGAATTGGACAAAACTTTCTGTGGATTTTTTCTGGAATATATAAAGATTTTTGGAGTGAAGAACTGCCGTAGGGGGTGGACCAGAAGGCCACCACACATCTGGCCGCCTCCCTAGGGGCGCGACCAGATGGCTTGTGGGGCCCTCGTGGCCCCTCCGACCCTAATTCCAACACTATAAATTCACATCCGCGGAGAAAAAAATTAGAGAGAAGATTTCATCGCGTTTCATGAGACGGAGCCACCGCCACCTCCTGTTCTTCCTCCGGAGGGCTGATCTCGAGCTTGTTTTGGGCTCCGGAGAGGGGAAATCGTCGCGGTCGTCATCACCAACCCTTCTCCATCAACACCGCCATGATGCTCACCACCGGGAGTGAGTAATTCCTTTGTAGGCTTGCTGGACGGTGGTGGGATTTGATGGAATTGATCATGTAATCGAGTTAAGTTTGATAGGGCTTGATCCCTAGTATCCACTATGTTCTGAGATTGATGTTACTATGACTTTGCTATGCTTAATGCTTGTCACTAGGGCCCGAGTGCCATGATTTCAGATCTGAACCTATTATGTTTCATGAATATAAGAGTGATTTGGATCCTATCTTGCAAGTTATATGTACCTATTACGTGTCATGATCCGCATACCCCAAGGTGACAATAATTGGGATTCTTTCCGGTGATTGTCGTAGTTTGAGGAGTTCATGTATTCACCATGTGTTAATGCTTTGTTCCGGTTCTCTATTAAAAGGAGGCCTTAATATCCCTTAGTTTCCAATAGGACCCCACTGCCACGGGAGGGTAGGACAAAAGATGCCATGCAAGTTCTTATCGTAAGCACGTATGACTATATACGGAATACATGCCTACATTATATCGATGAATTGGAGCTAGTTTTGTGTCGCCCTAGTGTGTAACTGTTATATGATCAATGTCATCTAAATCATTATCCACCACCGATCCACATGCCTACACGTTACATATGTTGAATCTTGCCAAGTTACTATTGCTATTGTTACTGTCACACTTGCTACAAAACTGCTACCGTCACTACTACTGTCACTTTTGCTACCACTATTTGTTATGCTACTAAATCTTTGTTGCAGAGAGATATCCTCAGTGCGGTTGAATTGACAACTCAAATGTCAAGGCCAATAAATATTCTTTGGCTCCCCTTGTGTCGAATCAATAAATTAGGGTGAAATACTACCCGCGAAGACTGTTGCGATCCCCTACACTTGTTGGTTATCAAGACCTTTTTGTGGCGCTGTTGCCGGGGAACATAGCTCTATTTATTGTGTTAACTGAAGGATATCCAATTGCCACTATGAGAAATCTGAAAGACGACCAAACTAAGATCGCCCCCTCTCGCACGAGAGGTGGTAAAGAACTGCCATCTAGCTCTGCTTTTGATTCACCTTCTGTTTTGAATCAGCTTGTTACACCACCACCTGTTGATCGTCCTGATATGTCAAATGAACTTGATGATGCTACTTCTGAAATTAATGATGAAACTATTGCTACACATGTTGAAACTGAACCTGTGCCACTGAATGAATTACTTGATGCTCATATTACTAAAGCTAGAGAACTTGAGAATGCTGAAATTGAGGAAAAGATTCGTTACTATTATATCCTTAAGCCTTTTCCTTTCTCGCTAAAAGGCGAGGCCAAGGAATGGTTCTTATCACTTACTCCTGGTTGCATACGTAGTCCCCAGGATATGCTTCAACACTTTTCTGCAAAATATTTTCCCGCTCATAAGAAACAAGCTGCCTTACAGGAAATATTTAACTTTGCTCAAATTAAAGAAGAGAATCTCCCTCAAGCTTGGGGGAGGCTTCTCCGGTTACTCCGAGCTTTGCCTGATTGTCCGTTTGAGAGGAATGAAATACTTGATATTTTTTATAATGGACTAACTGATGCTTCTAGGGATTTCCTAGATCGTTATGATGGTTGTGTTTTCAGGGAAAGAACTGTTGGACAAGCCGAAGAATTATTGCACAACATAATGCAAAATGTCGATGATTGGACACTCCTTGAACCACCTTCAGAACCTATTCAAAAGAAGAGAGTATTCTATTTCTCAGTCCCGAAGATATGCAAGAAGCAAAAAAGATCTATGAAAGAAAAAGGTATTAAAACTGAGGATGTCAAGAAATTACCACCTATCGAAGAAATACATGGACTTGATACCCCGACACGGGTAGTAAAGGTAAACTCTCTCCGTTCCTTTAATAAAAGTGATATACCTTATACTAAGACTCCTGAACAATGCTTGGATGAATTTGATAATTACGTTGTTAAGCAAGAACATTTCAACAAATATGTTAAGAATCAATTGCAACGTAACGCTGTGATGATAGATCGCTTAAGTGACTTGATGTTTAAAATTGCAAATGATGTGAAAGGTTTAGGCAAACATGCTTCTATGGTTCACACTCAATTAGACCAAGTCGCTAAATCACAAAATGATTTGCTTGCTGAAATGAATAATATAAATGATCATGCCATTAGAGTAGTGACTAGAGGAGGTAGAATGACCCAAGAACCTCTTTATCCTGAAGGTCACCCTAAAAGAATTGAACAAGATTCTCAGAAAATTAATGAAGATACACCTAGTTCATCTAAGAATAAGAAGAAAAAGAAAAATGATAGGAACTTGCATGCCTCTAGTGAACCTATTATAGAAAAACCTGTTGAGAAAAACAATGAAGTTTCTGTTTCTGATGCCGAGACTCAGTCTGGTAGTGAGCATACACCTAGTGATAAAGATAATGATACTCATATAGATGCTCAACCAGATAATGATAATGATGTAGAAATTGAACCTGCTGAGGATCTTGATAACCCACCTTCTAAAATAAACGTTATGATAAGAGAGACTTTGTTGCTAGGAAACATGGAAGGGAAAGAGAGCCATGGGTTCAAAAACCTATGCCATTCCCTCGTAAAGCCACTAAAAGTAAAGATGAGGAAGATTTTGAGCGCTTTGCTGAAATGATTAGACCTGTCCATTTACGCACTCGCTTGACTGATATATTGAAAATGCCTCCATATGCTAAGTATATGAAAGATATTATCACTAATAAAAGAAAGATACCTGAAACTGAAATTGCCACCATGCTTGCTAATTACTCTTTTGATGGAGGAATACCTAAGAAGTTGGGGGATCCAGGTATACCCACAATACCTTGCTCTATTAAAAGGAATTATGTTAAAACTGCTTTATGTGATTTAGGGGCCAGTGTTAGTGTTATGCCTTTCTCCCTTTATAAAACACTTGAATTGAGTAAACTCACACCTACTGAGATATCTTTGCAAATGGCCGATAAATCCACTGCTTTACCTATTGGAATTTGCGAACGTTCCCGTCGTGGTTGCAAATGTTACTATCTTAACAGACTTTGTTATTCTTGATATGTCGAAGGACGACAATATGTCGATCATCCTGGGTAGACCTTTTCTAAATACTATAGGGGCTGTTATAGATTGCAATAAAAGCAAGGTCAACTTTCATATCAATGGCAAGCAACATACCGTGCATTTTCCAAGGAAGCAAACTTTGGTTAATAATATTAATGTCATTGATCCTCTACCTACGATTATCATTGGAGATATTGCAATTCCTCTCCCTACTGCCAAGAAGAAGAAATATTATAATCTTATTGTTGGGGAGATACAAATCCCAATTTAGGTAACCTAGTGACATATGAAGATTCTTCGGTTTCATGTTAATCGGAAACGTTTACTAATAAGACTTGATCAACCTTATTAACGAATTATTTTTGAAAGACATGAGATTGATGAATTGAATATTCACAACTCTCTGTATCACAAGTTTATATTCTGTTTTTTTAGTAAAAATAAAAATAAAATTCCATGAAATTCCTGTTTTCTGTTTTTCCCGTGCATGAAAAATACCTCAAAAATAAAAAGTCTCAGATTTCCACGAAATTTTAACATGAATTTTTTTGGAATAAATAAAAACTTTTGGAGTAAAAATCACTGCAGGGGGGCCTAGCAGTGGGCCACCACACAACAGGCCGCGCCCCCCTTAGGGTGCGCGACCGGTTGGCTTGTGGGGCCCACAGGCCCCCCTACCTTATCTCTTCCTCCCACTCCTTCTCCTACCTCTAGAAAAAATTCTCCAGCCATCTCTCTCCCGTGTTCTTCACCCAGAAAGTGAAATTTTCGATCTCTTTGCTCGGAACTTCGTTTCTGAAACTGTTTTGAGGAATTGGTATGTGACTCTCCCATTCCTCCAATTAGTTTTTGTTCTAGTGGTTTATATTTTGCATAAGTTGCCGCACTTGGTGCTACAAAAAATAAGCTTGCATGTCTAATTCTTTGAGTTCCAAGTAGTGGGAATGCTTGATATGTCCTCTAGGCATCCATATGAGTAGTTGCTACCAATCTTGCAAAGTTTTATTGACATAATTTTGTGACTAAAAAATTTCAGAAATTTGTTCTTAGGAAGATGAACTTTCTAACAAGAGCTTCTTCAAGCCGGAGCCCCAAGGGAGTTTCTAGGAGGATTTAGGATAGCGATATCAATCTCCCTCGCAATGCGGAAGTTAGGCCCTGTGAATGGCCACATATACCCTTCATGAGTGAAGCGGGTTTTTATGAAGAGTTCATGCATTTCGTGGCAAATGCCGGGCTAACCAGCTTCTTCGCAGATAAGTGTGACCAACACTACCTCCTTACTAATTCCTTCGTGCGAAACTTTTATTTCGTTAATATGCACGGTGCTCCTATGGTACGCTTTGCTCTATATGCCGAGAACTATGAGTTACCTCTGCATGGATTTTGTGAAATATGTCTGCTTCCCTCTGATGGGGGAGTGCGTGAACCTAAAGCAGAGGAGTTTGAGGACTTTATTCATACCTTAAGTGCAGGGGAAACCAGGGGCGTTTCACATGCCAGAGACACTAGTTTGCATTTTCCATCTGTGCATTGTTTTTCTCTGGTTATAGGAAAATGCATAACTGCTATGGAACAGGGTGGTGCCCTCAGCGCTCCCACCCTCACTATTTTACGCCGTGCACTTTATGGTGATAATGCATACAACCTAGGAGCTATTGTTGTGCGCCGCTTGCATCTTAACCGAACTAAAGGTAAAATTCATGGTGGTATTTATGCTGCACGCTTGGCTAAGCGCTTTGAGGTATCAATACGCCCTACTGATTATTTGTTGCCTGAGGTGCACCTCGACCATCTATCCATGGAGGAACACCAGTTCCTCTGGAAATCCGAACCACTACAACCCCTTCGTTGCAGCCTAGTGTTTAGCGAGAAGACTTGCGGTATTATTTCGTTGCATGCACCTTCTTTGTTTAACTATCATGCCAAGAACGGATACCGAATAATGCCAGAGGACATCATTGCTTACCGGGATGAGCTTGCTGCTGCAGATGCCGAGGCCCAGGCATGGGACTCTCGGGTACCTCGGCGGAAGTACTTCCCTGGACCTGACGGCTACTACCAGTGGTGATTACCAAGCCAGGCAAAAGCCTAAGCTTGGGGGAGTACATATTTCTCACCGACATTACATTCATGTTCTCACACTTCATACAAATTGTCGGTGTTCATCCTCTTTCTATGTATATCCATGTTAGCTTTATTTTCTGTTTTCTTCTTGTGTGTTTTAAAAACTTTGAAAATCCAAAAATATTTTTCGCTTCTTTTCGGTACTTTTCTTTTCCTTGTCTCTTTAGCTGTAATACTAAAAAGAAAACCCAAAAAGATTTCCTTTTCTTGTTGGGAGCTTTCGCGTGTAAATAATTTTTCTCGTTCTTGTTTTTCCCTTAGTTCCTTTGCTTGCTTAAGAAAAAACAAAAACTCCAAAAATATTTCAGTGTGTTTCTCTGAATTTCTTTTCTTTTGTTGAGTTGTCGAAAGGAGAAGACCACGATGAAAATGTTGAGTGGCTCTCATATGCTTTACTGATGATCTAACAGAGAGCCAATTTTACCTTGTCTTCTCCTTTGTCTTGTACTGCCCTGCAGATTCCAGCTTAGTCCACGGCATTCTTGCACTATTATTATTATCACACTGTTCGATCGTGCAAGTGAAAGGCAATAATGATGATATTTGATGAAGTGATTGTGGCAAAGGAAGCTGGTATGAACTCTTCTTGTTTTCCGTTTTTGTAAATATGTTTAGCCAGTTTGATCCTGATTCAGTATATCATGAGTAAACATGTTCGTAATGACAATTAGAGATTATAGCTTCTCATGCCATGCATAAATAGCTAGGAGTTAATAATGATTTATCTTGTGTGTCAACATGCATTAAAATGGTTATAATATGGTATGGTAGTATGGTATTTCCCTATGAGAAATTCAAGCAGTTTGACTTGGCCCATGTGCAAACATGTAGTTGAATCAAAACCAATATAGCCTTTGTGATCTTTAAATTCAGAGTGTTCATATCCTACTCATGCTACATCCAATGTTAAGTATTAGAAATGCATGTTCATGATAGTTGTTGCTCTCTAGCTGGTCACTTCTCAACCTATTACTAGCCTTCACCTATACTAAGCGGAAATGCTGCTTGTGCATCCAAATCCTTAAACCAAGTTATTCCACATGAGTCCACCATACCTACCTATATGCGGTATTACCCTGCCGTTC
Organism: Elymus sibiricus; assembly: GCA_039707655.1. Classification (NCBI taxonomy): domain Eukaryota; kingdom Viridiplantae; phylum Streptophyta; class Magnoliopsida; order Poales; family Poaceae; genus Elymus; species Elymus sibiricus. The sequence continues at coordinate 357,788,494 of CM077665.1, forward strand.
CAAGTAAATTTGCATGTGCCATCTCTAAATATTCAAATAAACATCCATTTCTGTGCACTCGTCCCACTCATGGAGCGGCGAGGCGGTCAATATTTTCCATGCTAAGCAAGTCATTCTCAAGACGGTCATTTATTCGCCGTCATTGCACGAGAGAGGCTGGTAAGAGGGATGCCCAGTCCTACATAATCGAAATAAATTACACCAACTCCTTGGGACAGTTGATTGTTTGGAGGGAAACCGTGGATTCGGCCAGCCATAGAATGTGTTTGGATGGTGGATAGGAGTAAACTTTACTATTTTGTTTGGGAACCGCCAATAATGAGTTTAGCATGGAAAATGTTGAAAACCTTTGTCGTAGCGTTGACAAGAAAAGTGCACCCCTAAAAAATTATACTTTCACTCTTGTTTTAAGCTTCGAGCTCTGGCACCTCTGCAAATCAATGCTTCCCTCTGCGAAGGGCCTATCTATTTACTTTTATGTTGAGTCATCATCCTCTTACTAAAAGCAACAGACCCGAGAGCACTATTGTCATTCTTATGCATTTAGTTTAGTTAATGTTGGATATGAGCATGATTGGATCTTTGCTACCCTGAATTATAATGTTTAGTCGCTGCTTGGATCTCAGAGGTGCTCTGCATTTATGTTTTGCGGTCTCAGAAAGGGCTAGCGAAATACCATGTCACCATATTGTATTATGAGTGTTTTGATAAATTGTTGGCATGGGAGATGTTTTATTATTACTTTCTAGATGGTTATGTCTTGCCATGAGTTCATATAATATCTATTTGTTGTCATGGATGTGTCTATCTATGATTTATGCTGAAAACTTGAGCACTAGCTAAGCATGTGTATAATAACAAGAACAAAAGAGTTTGTAAAAGTTTTTCTTTATCACTTTCAGTTTATCAACTGAATTGCTTAAGGACAAGCAATGAGTTAAGCTTGGGGGAGTTGATACGTCTCAAACATATCTACTTTTCCAAACACTTTTGCTCTGGTTTTGTCCTCTAATTTGCATGATTTCAATGAAACTAACCCAGACTGACGTTGTTTTTAGCAGAACTACCTTGGTGTTATTTTTGTGCAGAAATAAAAGATCTTGGAATTGGACGAAACTTTTGTGGTTTTTTTTTGGAATATATAAAGATTTTTGGAGCGAAGAGCTGCCGGAGGGGGTGGACCAGAAGGCCACCACACATCTGGCCGCACCCCCCCAGGGGCGCGACCATATGGCTTGTGGGGCCCTCGTGGCCCCTCCGACCATAATTCCAACGCTATAAATTCACATCCGTGGAGAAAAAAATCAGAGAGAAGATTTCATCGCGTTTCACGAGACGGAGCCGCCGCCACCTCCTGTTCTTCCTCCGGAGGACTGATCTGGAGCCTGTTTTGGGCTCCGGAGAGGGGAAATGATCACCGTCGTCATCACCAACCCTTCTCCATCAACACCGCCATGATGCTCACCACTGGGAGTGAGTAATTCCTTTGTAGGCTTGCTGGACGGTGGTGGGATTGGATGGAATTGATCATGTAATCGAGTTAAGTTTGATAGGGCTTGATCCTTAGTATCCACTATGTTCTGAGATTGATGTTACTATGACTTTATTATGCTTAATGCCTTTCACTAGGGCCCGAGTGCCATGATTTCAGATCTGAACCTATTATGTTTTCATGAATATAAGAGTGATTTGGATCCTATCTTGCAAGTTATATGTACCTATTACGTGTCATGATTCGCATACCCCAAGGTGACAATAATTGGGATTCTTTCCAGTGATTGCCGTAGTTTGAGGAGTTCATGTATTCACCATGTGTTAATGCTTTGTTCCGGTTCTCTATTAAAAGGAGGCCTTAATATCCCTTAGTTTCCAATAGGACCCCGCTGCCACGGGAGGGTAGGACAAAAGATGTCATGCAAGTTCTTATCGCAAGCACGTATGACTATATACGGAATACATGCCTACATTATATTGATGAATTGGAGCTAGTTCTGTGTCGCCCTAGTGTGTAATTGTTATATGATCAATGTCATCTAAATCATTATCCACCACCGATCCACGTTCCTACGCGTTACATATACTGAATCTTGCCAAGTTACTATTGCTATTGTTACTGTCACACTTGCTACAAAACTGCTACTGTCACTTTTGCTACCACTATTTGCCGTGCTACTAAATCTTTGTTGCAGAGAGATATCCTCGGTGCGGTTGAATTGACAACTCAACTGTCAAGGCCAATAAATATTCTTTGGCTCCCCTTGTGTCGAATTAATAAATTAGGGTGAAATACTACCCGCGAAGACTGTTGCGATCCCCTACACTTGTGGGTTATCAGTTGCATCATGGCATGGATTTCTTGATTAGTTCTTGTGATACTTGTCTCCTTTCTCAAAGCATCCCAACAATGATCTCTTGTTGCAAGTTGTGATGTCTTTGATGTGTGTATGGTTGAAGTTCATTTATATATTATAATATAATATTAAGCCATGTGTTATATGCTTTTCCAGCAAAGATCTTATTGGTAATATTCTATGTATTCCTTTTGGATATCCTATTCTTTCCTTGTGTAACCATTTCGTGTGGACATCCTTCTTTGTGGATTGATATCATCATGATTTTCATCTACCTAGAATCTTATACACTTGAGAGAAGTTACATCTTCAGTGGATACCCTTGTTCTTTCACGTCCACCTTTTCATTCCTTTTTATTTCCTTGGTGGTTCCATGAAAGGATTTGTCTTGAGTGAGGATCTTATATCCTTGAATCTTGATGCACTCGTTTGTGGTGAAGATTGTTTTCCTCATGCTTGTCGTGATGAGGCTTTTGCCGGTTCAATTGGTATCCCTCCTCTTGACGAGGCTATCATTTTCTATTTTCACCATGGGTTGTCCCAAGCTTTCATTTTAATTTTTATAATAGTGAGCTTGTGAACCCATTTGATAGTTGTGTGTGTCAAGTACATGTTTCGCACCGTGTATCTCATCTATTCAAGACTATGTTGATGCTTAATGCTCATCCTTATATTAGTCTTCTCAAGTGCTTTGCCTTGACTCACACACATCTTTTTGGTTGAGTCTATTCTTAGGTTTTCCCATTTACATGTTTCTCAACCATATGTTTGTTGCAGGTGCTATGCTTAATTTCCTATCTATGCTCGCTTGCACTTGTTTTGTGTTTCTATTGATTTTGGGGGAGTGATGATCCTATTTTGTGCACTTTGTATCCAAATACAAAAAATTTAAATAGTGCAAAAATCATGGGGAGCTTATCTAGTTTCTTTAGAACCCTTCGTGGCTCATATCATAATATGTTTTATCCATTTGTCTTGTTGGAACTTTTGATTGCTTGCTTCACTTGTTGGTATGCATTTGTGCCATATCATCCTTTTGCAATCTTTTACCCTCAATATTGTTTGTCTTCCTCCTAATATTTATCATTGGATACGTGAATTTCATTGCACTCGTATTTTGAGAAATACACACTTTATGGAGGAACACATATTATATTGGCCTTCTAATTATTTGCCCATTTAGGCAATCGATGCCAATGGGGGAGAAGTTTAGAGAGTTTATAGGAGAAGTTTGGAGAGTTTAGGGGGCTTCTTTGTTTTATGCTTTGGTTTTATTCCTAAGCATTTGCATATTGATACGTCCATTATGCATCATGATTTCCTACTATTATTTATAATGTTTTGTTGAATAATAATGCTTTAGGGAGTGATTCTAAAGCCTTTTCTCTCATAATATGCAAGGTTTACACAAGGAGGGAGAATACCGGCAGCTGGAATTCTGGACCTGAAAAAGCACATCAGAGTTACCTATTCTGCACATCTCCAAAGAAGCTGAAACTTTACGAAGAATATTTTTGGAATATATGAAAAATATTGGAGCAAATAACTACCGGAGGGGGCCACCCTGGTGGGCACAAGACACCAGGGCGCGTTAGGCCCCCCTGGCGCGCCCTGGTGGGTTGTGCCCTCCTCGGCCCACCTCCGGTGCCCATCTTCTGGTATATAAGGTCTTTTGACCTAGAAAAAAATAGGAGAGGACTTTCGGGACAGAACGTCGCCGTCTCGAGGCGGAACTTGGGCAGGAGCACTTTTGCCCTCCGGCGGAGCGATTCCTCCGGGGGAACTTCCCTCCCGGAGGGGGAAATCGAAGCCATAGTCATCACCAACACCCCTCTCATCTTTGGGAGGCCAATCTTCATCAACATCTTCAACAGCACCATCCCCTCTCAAACCCTAGTTCATCTCTTGTGTTCAATCTTTGCACCGGAACCTCAGATTGGTACCTGTGGGTGACTAGTAGTGTTGATTACATCTTGTAGTTGATTACTATATGGTTTATTTGGTGGAAGATTATATGTTCAGATCCATTATGCTATTCAATACCCCTCTGATCTTGAGAGTGAATATTATTTGTGAGTAGTTACCTTTGTTCTTGAGGTCACGGGAGAAGTCATGTTGCAAGTAATCATGTGAATTTGATATGTGTTCGATATTATGATGATATGTATGTTGTGATTCCCTTAGTGGTGTCATGTGAACGTCGACTACATGACACTTCACAATCCTTGGGCCTAAGGGAATGCATTGTGGAGTAGTATTTAGATGATGGGTTGCTAGAGTGACAGAAGCTTAAACCCTAGTTTATGTGCTACTTCGTAAGGGGCTGATTTGGATCCAAACGTTTAATGCTATGGTTAGATTTTATCTTGATACTTTTCTCGTAGTTGCGGATGCTTGCGAGGGGGTTAATCATAAGTGGGAGGTTGTTCAAGTAAGAAAAGCAACCAAGCACCGGTCCACCCACATATCAAATTATCAAAGTAGCGAACACAAATCTAACCAACATGATAAAAGTGACTAGATGAAATTCTCGTGTACCCTCAAGAACACTTTGCCTATTACTAGATACTGTTCTGGCCTGTCCTTTGCCGCGAAGGATTGGGATACCTTGCTGCACTTTATTTACCATTACCATTACTTGCTTGTTACCAATTATCTTGCTATCAAACTACCTATTACCTACAATTTCAGTGCTTGTAGAAACTACCTTGCTGAAAACCGCTTGTCATTTACATCTGCTCCTCGTTGGGTTCGACACTCTTACTTATCGAAAGGACTACGATTGACCCCCTATACTTGTGGGTCATCAAGACTCTTTTCTGGCGTCGTTGCCGGGGAGTGAAGCGCTCTTGGTAAATGGAAATCGGTAAGGAAAAACTTATACTACGTGCTGAAATTTATTGTCACTTGCTACTATGGAAAACAATCCTTTGAGGGGTTTGTTCGGGGTATCTTCACCTCGACCGGAACCACAATTAGTTGCCCCTCAACCTACTGCACCTACTGAAAATACTGGTTATGAAATTCCTTCGGGTATGGTAGAACAACTGGTAGCTAAACCTTATGCAGGAGATGGAACTGAACATCCTAATATGCATATCTTATATGTGAACAAAATTTGTGGATAATTTAAGCTTGCAGGTTTACCCGGAGATGAAGCTAAGAAGAAGGTTTTCCCTTTATCTTTGAAGGGAAAAGCATTGACATGGTATAGGCTATGTGATGATATTGGATCATGGAACTGGAATCGATTGCGATTGGAATTCCATCAAAAGTTTTATCCCATGCATCTAGTTCATCGTGATCGGAATTATATATATATAATTTTTGGCCTCGTGAAGGAGAAAGCATCGCTCTATCTTGGGGGAGGCTTAAGTCAATGTTATATTCATGCCCCAATCATAATATCCCGAGAGAAGTTATTATTCAGAATTTTTATGCTCGGCTTTCTCATAATGATCAATCCATGCTCGATACTTATTGTACTGGTTCTTTTATGAAGAAGACTATTGAATTCAAGTGGGATCTCTTAGAAAGAATTAAACGCAACTCTGAAGATTGGAAACTCGACGAAGGTAAGGATTCAGGTATAAAGCTTAAGTTTGATTGTGTTTAATCTTTTATGAATACCGATGCTTTTCACAAGTTTAGATGATAAACCTAGACTTATTAGGTGGGTTCTCTTGCTTCAAGAATTTGACTTACATATTGTTGATAGGAAGGGAGCTGAGAACCCCGTAGCTGATAACCTGTCTAGGTTAGAAAATATTCTTGATGACCCACTACCTATTGATGATAGTTTCCCTGATGAACAGTTAGCTGCAATAAATGTTTCTCAAAGCACTCCTTGGTATGTTGATTATGCTAACTACATTGTCGCTAAATATATACCACCTAGTTTCACATACCAACAAAAGAAAAAATTCTTCTATGATTTAAGACATTACTTTTGGGATGACCCACATCTCTATAAAGAAGGAGTAGATGGTATTATTAGACGTTGTGTATCTGAGCATGAACAGGAACAACTCCTATGGAAATGTCATTCCGAAGTTTATGGAGGACATCATGCGGGAGATAGAACTGCTCACAAGGTATTGCAATCTAGTTTTTATTGGCCTACTCTCTTCAAGGATGTCCGTAAGTTTGTCTTGTCTTGTGATGAATGTCAGAGAATTGGTAATATTGGTAAGCGTCAGGAAATGCCTATGAATTATTCACTTGTTGTCGAACCATTTGTTGTTTGGGGTTTTGATTATATGGGACCTTTTCCTTCCTCTAACGGGTACACTCATATTTTGGTTGCCATTGATTATGTCACTAAGTGGGTAGAAGCTATTCCAACTAGTAGTGCTGATCACAACACCTCTATTAAAATGCTTAAAGAAGTTATCTTCCCGAGGTTTGGAGTCCCTAGATATGTAATGACTGATGGTGGTTCACACTTTATTCATGGTGCTTTCCGTAAGTTGCTTGCTAAATATGATGTTAACCATAGAATTGCATCACCCTATCATCCTCAATCTAGCGGTCAAGTTGAACTTAGCAATTACAAAAAACTGTCAATAGGTCTCGAAAGAATTGGTCTAAGAAATTATATGATGCACTTTGGGCCTATAGAACAACTTATAAAAATCCTATGGGTATGTCTCCATACTAAATGGTATATGGAAAAGCTTGTCATTTGCCTCTAGAGTTAGAACATAAAGCATTTTGGGCAATTAAAGAACTCAATTATGATTTCAAACTTGCCGGTGAGAAGTGGCTATTTGATATTAGCTCACTAGATGAATGGAGAACCCAAGCCTATGAAAATGCCAAACTATTCAAAGAAAAAGTAAAAAGATGGCATGACAAAAGAATCAAAAAGCGGGAATTCAAAATAGGAGACTATGTTCTTTTGTTCAACTCTCGTTTAAGATTTTTTGCAGGTAAGCTTCTCTCCAAATGGGAAGGACCATATATTATCGAAGAGGTTTACCGTTCTGGAGCTATCAAGATTAATAATGCCGAAGGTACTAACCCGAAGGTGGTCAATGGACAAAGAATTAAACATTATATCTCAGGTACGCCTATTAATGTTAAAAGCAATGTTATTCAAACCATGACACCGGAGGAACACATAAAAGAAGACTTCCGGAACACTCCAGAATTCTGAAAAATAGGAGGTACGTGATACGGTAAGTAAACGGACTCCAAAAAATCCGCTAAAATATTTTTTGTCAGTTTTGGAATATTAGAAAAATTAGGGAAATAAGAAATAAACCGGAAGGCAACTGAGGTGAGCATGATACACCAGGGTGCGCTAGCCCTACCAGGCGCGCCCTGGTGGGTTGTGCCCACCTCGGACACCTTCCCGACTCCGTTTTCCTTCCGTATGCTTGCTTTCCAAGAATAAAAATTCTCTATATATACCCCCGACTATTTTGGCCACCGCATCGCAGAAAAATCCTCTGTTCTTGTTTCGTGCTGTTTTCCTATCAGATCTACCAAGCCAGGCATCATGTCTTCTCCCTCCAATAACGTAGAAGAAGATGCCTGGCTGATGAAGATGGAGTTGAAGAGAGAGGAGCCAAAAGAAGCCAGCAAGGAAGACAAGGGCAAGGAGGCTATGAAGGATCAAGCCCCAGAAGGAGGGCAATCCATGCTAATAGAGGAAGGGGAAGAAGAGGATATCCTTCAACCTTATTACAGTCATCTCACCCCGATTGAAATTGAAGCTTTTAGGGCTTTCGAAGCGGTTCGTGTTCTTAATAAATTTCTCACTCGTGAAAATATTTTGCTAGAGGAGCACATCAATACCCTTCAGAGAGTCATCTGCAAATTGGAGTACCTATTGAGTCTGAAGTGTGATACATCATCACCACCACCTACTTCATCACCACCACCGAAGGAGACTTGAGCACACGGGTATGGGTACTCCCTTGGCTTGAGCTAAGCTTGGGGGAGGTGCCCCGGTATCGTATCACCATCACTTTTATTCACCTTTACCTATTTTAGTTCGATCTTTAGTTTCCTTTTGATTTAGTTGAATAAAAGTTTAGCATGATCTATTTTTGTGTGTTAGTTTCGTGGTCTATCTATCTATGTAATCGAGTGAGAGTTATATAATAAAGTTTGGTTTGAGCTTTTGTTTCTTTACTTTCTTGTTGCAATCAAAATAAAAGGAAAGAGAAATAAATGAAAAGAATCATATGCTAATCTTATGGTAAGTAATGACATCACATAAGGAAAAGTATAAGTGGTAAAGTTTGTTGGAGATTGACAAACATAGCATTGGTCAATGATGCAATTCATGAAAGAATTAATAAGGGAAGAGATGATTCACATGTAAATACACTATCTTGGACATCTTTTATGATTGTGAGCCCCCATTAAATATTATATGTCAAAATTGTTGACGTTGGACAAGGAAGACAACGTAATGATTTATGTTTGTTCATATTCACATAGAAGTGATATTGTCATAGATCCTTCAACATGTGGTGCTTGCTCAACATCTTTGCTAGCCAAAAATTCCGCACTAAGTAGAGATACTACTTGTGCATCCAAAAACCTAAAATCCAAATTCATGTTTTGAGAGTCCACCATACCTACCTACGGATCGAGTAAGATCCTTCAAGTAAGTTGTCATCGGTGCAATAAGGCAATAAAAATTGCTTCTAAATGTGTTTTGATCACTTATTGTAAGAGAAAATTGAGCGCTATACGAACTTATGATGGCAAAGTAATAAAAGCGACGGGCTGCATAATAAAGGTTGCTATCATAGGGGACAATATAGCGTGACGTTCTTTTACATTAAGGGATTGGGCATACAAACCAAAAAGCGCATGACAACCTCTGCTTCCCTCTGTGAAGGGCCTATCCTTTACTTTTATGTATTTACTTTTATGCGAGAGTCAACGTATTCTGCCCTATTCCTTTTTACTTTTTCTTTTGCAAGCATCATGTGGTGAGGAAAGATCTAGGCACATATATCCGGTTGGATGTGAGTGAGCATGAGTTATTATTGTTGACATCACCCTTGAGGTGAGTGCGTTGGGAGGTGAAACTATAAGCCCCTATGTTTCTATGTGTCCGGTTGAAACTTTTTGCTCATGGGTATGCTATGAGTGTTAGCAATCATAGAAGACTAAATGATGGTTGAGTATGCGGACTTGCCAAAAGGCTCCGACATGAGACCCTTCCTGAAAATATGATGAATTGTAATTGCAAAGTTGACTGAGAACATAGTTTATTGGTTTTCAATAAGGTTTATGCTTTATACTTCTATGTTGTGATGAATTGTTACTTGTTCATGAGAAGTTATATGATGAAAGTATATGAATAAGTTTTATGATAGAGTTTGTTGCTGTTATGTTAATAAGCATGATGCTACTATGTCCGTATTTTGTTTTTATCGACACCTCTCTCTCAAACCATGTGGACATGCTTTTCAATATCGGCTTTCGCTTGAGGACAAGCGAGGTCTAAGCTTGGGGGAGTTTGTCGGCATTCTAGGAACGGGGGTACCCAGACCTGCCTACCTACGGGCCGGGGCATGGCCCACCTCGTCAGCCAAGCACGCCCCGGCGCGGCCTCACTCAAGACAAGGCCCTCGCGAGGGCCCTAGCCTCGCGAGGAAGGATAGCGCCAAGACCCGCGAAGGGGCGGGCCTCCTCAGGTCCCCTCCAGAGCGGCAGAGATCTCTATGCAGGCCCCGGCCTCAGGAGTCAAGGATGACGCAGGTAAGGACAGGCGGGCGCCAGCGCGCCAGGCGGCGCAGTTTCCCCTTTGGTGCAAAGGGAGCAAGGACGTACGCGGGTTCCCAAAGCATCCCCAAAGGTTTCCATTCTGGTGCAACGAGACCACGACCACGAGCCCCGCAGGGCGGATGTCATCGCCCAGCCCACCTCTGCATCATCGACAGCTGCTTTGCAGGCGAAGATCGCCTTTGGACAGGGCGAGCATGAACTCTTGTCCCCCTTCAAAATTGGCCGTTGTGGGATCCCTTCCCACCATTGTGATAAGGGAGGAGGACCCGGGCCACCGTTATATATAGAGGCTAGGTTGCACCGTAGCGAGGACGGGGGAGAGAGGGACGAGAGGATGAACAAGAGGAAGAACACTCCACCACTAGGCTAGCAGAGAGCCAAGAACACAACTTGAGCGCCCTCGCGAGGCTCCTCACCACTGTACTAGTTCGTCCACCACACCTCCTCGAGAGGCAATCCACCAAAGCAGGAGTAGGGTATTACGCTTCGCAGCGGCCCGAACCTGGGTAAATCGTTGTGTTCATCTGCTTCCTCGTCATCATGCGAGTTCATCGACCTAACCATCGAGTAGCGAGCTAGGAAGGGCGAGGCTGCAGGAGATCTTCGCACACGCCCCTGTGTTCGAATCTTAAGGGTTTTGCGGAGCCCGAAATCCGACATTTGGCGCGCCAGGTAGGGGGCATGTCGAAGCCTTCTTCAAGCCAAGCTCTTCTCCCACCTCGCCGCTCCGATGTCTGACGCCCGCCGAGCCCGCGCCGAGCGCCGAGCTGCCCGCGTCGCCCAGACGGCACTCGTGGGCCGCACCGGCGCGCGCCGGTCCGCTTCACCCGTGGCTAACGCCGCCACGGGCCCGGAGGCCCACGAACAGCAAGACTCCTCCCATCCGGTCACCGCACAGCGCAACGGCCACACCGCCACCCCGTCGATCGATCCAGCTACCGGGTCGTCCTCCCACGCTCGCCCCGGGCTGGCGCGCAGTTCGGGCGCACTCGCCATGGCGAACGAGCTGCTCCGCTACCGCCCCGCCCCCGACCGCTACGACGACTGGCTTCGGCGCATCGCGGAACTCGTCAGTGCTGCCAGCGACGCCTCGGCGCTCTCCTACTCGCTTCGACCCCGGCCTTCCCTGGCAGACGACGTGGCCCACGATGCGCCGCCACCTCCTCCGCAACGCGACGTCGACCCCGAGCCCAGGCGCGGAGCACGCCCGCGCGACCAGCCCCGCGAACCGCGAGCGAGGGCAAGGGATGAAGTAAGCTGCCAAGTGGTGCCCTGGCCGCGCGTCGACGCGCGTGCGCTCCCCGCGCTGCCGAACCACCGTCGCGACCGGGCCCCACTCGAGGCGGCTTCCCAGGAGCACCAAGACCGGGCCCCTCCGGTACACGCAGTACCCTTCGAGCCGGTGGGGTGCCTCGCCATCGCCCCGGAGCTCCATCCAACCACGTGGCCCTGCAAGTTCAAGCCTGACCTGCCCCTCGCTATGACGGCACCCCGGATCCCGCCACGTTCCTACAGCTCTACTCGCTGAGCATCCGGGCGGCCGGTGGAGATGACAAGGTCATGGCGTGCTGGTTCCCCATGGCGCTCAAAGGTGGCGCACTCTCCTGGCTCCTCAACCTCCCGGAGCGGTCCATCACCTCCTGGGACGACCTGCGCAAGCGCTTCGTCGCCAACTTCCAAGGTACCCGCGACCGCGCGCTCACCGTGAACGACCTGCGGCGGATAAAGCAGCATGAGGGAGAGACCCTGCACAAGTTCATATAGTGTTTCACGACCACGCGCCTCAAGATCCCGAAGGCGTCGGATGAGGCGATCATCTCCGCGTTCACCGATGGCGTCAAGGACCTCAAGATGAAGGAGGAGCTCGCCATGAACGACGAACTGTGCTCAGCCCTGGAGATGTTTAACTTGGCAAACCGGTGCGCCAAGGCCGAAGAGGGCCGTCTGTCGCTCCGCGAGCCTCCGGCGGCAGAGCCAGAGGAAAAGAAGACCAAGGCCAAGGAAGCGAAGCGCAATGCCCTAGCGGTACTTGCGGCCGAGCCTGAGGCGAGGAACACCCCGCGGGAGGGAGACCGACCTGCATCTTCCATGGCACCAACAACTCCGACACCGCCGACTGCCAGGAACTCAGGCTGGTCCGCGCCGAACACTTCGGCCGGCGCCCGAGACGTGCTGACCGTGGCTTCGGACGCGGCGGAGGCCGCGGTGGAGGCCGTTGGGACAACCGGGAGCCGCGTCAGGGGTGGCGAGACCAGCCTCAGGAGGACCGCTGGTGCGATTAGGCCCGGGAGGACCGCTAGCGCGACCAGCCTCGGGAGGACCGCTGGCGCGACGACACTCCGGAGGGTCACGACGCGGCCAGCCTCGCGAGGTCCGACCTCGTGAGGCCGGCCTGCCACCACTACCACCACCACCCAGAAGGAAGGAGGAGGACAGGCAAGACGATGGGGCTGGGGGCTTCCAGGAGGTCAGGGCGGTAGCCTGTATCCTGGGCGGCGCCCAGGCCCCGGCCTCGAACCGCGTCTTCAAGCAGTTCGCGCGGGAGGTGAACGCGGCTCTCCCGAAGCCCGAAGCCACGCGCCCCTCAAGTGGTCCCAGACCGCGATCACCTTCGATTCGAAGGATCAGCTCAGGTGCTCAGCCATGGCCGGCATGCTCCCCATGCTGTGCACTCGAACCATCAGCAACGTCCTCGTCACCAAGACCCTCATCGACAGTGGAGCGGGGCTCAATGTCCTCTCCATTGAGACCTTCGAGACGCTCCAAGTACTGTATGACCAGCTCATGCCAACCAAGCCCTTCTCGGGAGTCACTGACGGGTCCACCGTCCCCATTGGGCAAGTGCGCCTGCCCATCACCTTCGGCGGGCGCAAGAACTACCACACCGAGATCATCGTCTTCGACGTCGCGCACATCCACCTCCCGTACAATGCGATCCTCGGGTACCCGGCTCTCGCCAAGTTCATGACGGTGACTCATCACGGCTACAACGTCCTCAAGATGCCAGGGAGTGGCGGCATCATCACCGTTGCCTACGATGAGAAGGATGTCGTCTGCTCCCTCGAGCGCGCTTACCGCGCTGCGGCAGCCGAGCGCTCGGACGACGAGGAGGATGCCCTGCCTTGTGAGGATGCACGCAAGAAGACGAAGCAGCTCCTTCCCGCGGGGCGCCAGGGGGCTGGAACCTCCAGGGGCGGCGCTTCAGGCCCCGTGCCCCGAGACGGGGCCCCACCTTCCATTGCATAGGAAAGCGCGCTCGGCGCCCCCCTTGGGCCGGGCTCGGGGGCTTCCACCCGGGGAGCTTCCGGCCTGGCCGGTGAGACAAGGGAGGCGCTCAGGCACAACATGAAGGCGCGTCCCGACGAACGCCAGCTCGAACCAGGGGCTCGGCGCAAGGCACCGAGCTCGCAACAGTCCGTCATCAAAGCGATCGAGGAGCTTCAGGAGGGACAGGCCACGCGAGGTGAGAGCTGCCCTGCACCGCTGGACGCAGCCGCCGTCGTCGGCCCCGTCAGCAAGCCACGCGTCTACGTCAACGCGCGCGAGATCAACAGGGCCGCGTCCCAGGGCCTCTCCTGGCCAATGCACACCGATCGCGGATGGGTCAACCCGCACGGTCACGTCCGCATGCCCTTCGGCCTGGCAAACGCAGGCACCACGTTCCAGCGCCTGGCCCGGGCCATGCTCATACCATGCCTGCCAAGGCGCGGCGAGGAGTTGGAGGAGTTGCCCGGACCGAGCACGGGTCCCGGGCCCCGGGAGATGACAGGCTCATGAAGGTCACGCTCGCGGAGGTACAAGATCAGGCCACGACGGTAGCTTCGGCTCTTCAGCGGCATGGCCGCCAGGTGTTTTTTGGGTTTGTGCCAGGTAACTTGTTGGTTTACTCCGTTTGAGAGCGCCCACCGGGCCGCAGCACCCTCAGGCGACCAGGGCATACCCCTACAGCCGCCTTGTTTACGTATGTTTCCGTAGCCTTTCATGCATGTGATTTACCTGCTAATGTCTCACTTTGCCCGCTCGGCTTTTTGCCGGCATAAATGTCGACGTAACCGAATGGCCCTACCTTCGACCGCCTCATGAGAGGGCTGGGCCCGGCGTCTGTGCTCGGGTCCGTCCCTGCAGCGTTGCTAAATCCGGTGGCTGAGCTCTGTCCGGCGGGCCGGGCCCACTCGCGACACCTCCTGGGGTCACTGGTGCTTGGTCCCTTCATGCGATGGTCCCCGGGGGCGCATTCGGCGCAGGCATCTCCAAAATTTGCAGGACCTTGGATGGCGCTATCTACGAGAAGACTCAGGCGCAAACCGCCTTTGAGGTAGGGACCAGAAATCCTTCTTGCTACTTCTTGAGTATGCATGGGTACTTGGTAGGCTTGATGTAGATCTCCCCGGCAACGGCGCCAGAAATCCTTCTTGCTACTTCTTGAGCTTGCGTTGGTTTTCCCTTGAAGAGGAAAGGGTGATGCATCACAGAGTAGGTAAGTATTTCCCTCAGTTGTTGAGAACCAAGGTATCAATCCAGTAGGAGACACAAGCAAGTCACCAATAGATGCACCTACACAAATAATCAAACACTTGCACCCAACGCTATAAAGGGGTTGTCAATCCCTTCACGATTACTTGCAAGGATGAGATCTTATAGAGATAGATGGAAAAGATTGCGGAAAGTAAAAACACAAGTAAATAGATCTGAAAATATAAGATGGAAAATAGACCCGGGGGCCATAGGTTTCACTAGAGGCTTCTCTCATGAAGGCAAATAATACGGTGGGTGAACAAATTACTGTCGAGCAATTGATAGAAAAGTGCATAGTTATGACGATATCCAAGGCAATGATTATGCATATAGGCATCACGTCCGTGTCAAGTAGACCGAAACGATTCTGCATCTACTACTATTACTCCACACATCGACCGATTCCTGCTTGCATCTAGAGTATTAAGTTCATGAAGAACAGAGTAACGCATTAGGTAAGATGACATGATGTAGAGGGATAAACTCAAGCAATATGATGAAAACCCCATCTTTTTATCCTCGATGGCAACAATACAATACGTGCCTCGCTACCCCTACTATGTCACTGGGTGAGGACACCGCAAGATTGAACCCAAAACTAAGCACTTCTCCCATTGCAAGAATTACCAATCTAGTTGGCCAAACCAAACCAATAACTCGAAGAGACTTGCAAAGATATGAAATCATGCATATAAGAATTCAGAAAAGACTCAAATAATATTCATAGATAATTTGATCATAAACCCACAATTCATCGGATCTCGACAAACACACCGCAAAAGAGTATTACATCGGATAGATCTCCATGAAGATCATGAAGAACATGGTATTGAAGAACAAAGAGAGAGAAGAAGCCATCTAGCTACTAGCTATGGACTCGAAGGTCTGTGGTGGACTACTCACGCATCATCGGAGGGGCAATGGAGTTGATGTAGATGCCCTCCGTGATCGAATCCCCCTCCGGCAGATTACCGAAAAAGGCTCCAAGATTGGATCTCACGGGAACAGAGGCTCCTGGCGGCGGAAAAGTATTTTTGTGCCTCTTTTTGGTATCTAGGGAATATTTGGGAATTTATAGGCCGAAGAATAGGGTTAGGAGGGCTGTCGTGGGCCCACAAGCCATCAGGGCGCGCCCCCCTGGGGTGCGCCCTAGTGGCTTGTCGCCACACGGCGGCTCTCCTGCCTTCATCTCCAAGTTTGCTGGGTTGCTTCTGGTCCAAGAAAAATCATTCCGAAGATTTTATTCCGTTTGGACTCCGTTTAATATTCCTTATCTGCAATACTCAAAAACATGGAAAAAACAGAAACTGGCACTAGGCCCTAGATTAATAGGTTAGTCCCAAAAATAATATAAAATAGCATATTAATGCATATAAAACATCCAAAACAGATAATATAATTGCATGGAACAATAAAAAATTATAGATATGTTGGAGACGTATCACCGACGTAGAGTGCAAGTTGTTCGAAATCTTTAAGTTAACCCAATCTTCACCATGTTACCTTCATGAGGGCTGCTCGTACGTCAAGGGGGACTCCTGAGCATCGCGACTCAGGAGCCTCACTGGTCCTGTAGCCCCTCACCCCTTGGGACCGTCCTCGATGATCCGGTCGGCCCCAACGGCGGCTGAGGTATGCGCGGGGCCGGGCCCTGCCGACGCAGAGCATCAAAGCAAGCAGGAAGGAAACAAGGCGAAGATAGCAATCACATAGTTCAACAGTTATTACAAGCATTAGAAGTTTTCGCAAATGCAAACAAGTTTAACGCCTCCACGAGGCACGATGAACGTTGCAGGAAAGGAATAAGGAGGAGCAATCAGGAGGAGCCATCATCGCCGCTCGCCCCGACCGCGGGGGACTCGTCGTCGACATCGCTTGCGTCATCTTCTTCGCCGCTAACCCCTGCAGCTTCAAGAGGCGGAGGAACGGTGATGCGGGTGAACCTCTTCACCAGCACCTCCACGGCGCCCTTCACTACCGCTGCAGCGCCGGCGCGGACCTCGGGGGCGACCGGGCGGATCACGGAGTCAAAGTCAAACCCCGCCTCGCGAAGGTGGAGATGGCTGAAAACGCGCGTCGCGGCCTCGGAAAGGAGGTCGCGGCACTCACTCTCCAAGACCCCGTCCACCACGGCGACGGTGCCCTCCAGCACCTCGGCGAGCTTCGAAGCGAGCCCCGCGAAGCCGCCCTCCGGAGCCGCCAGGGGCTCTGCGAACCCGTCCCGGCAGATGGAGTGGAGCGCTTGACGAAGCTTGAGCTCGACGAAGGGAAAGGCGCTAAGCTCCTCGGCCTTTCTCTCCTCAGCCGCGGCGACAGCCTCCTCCCTGGTGACGAGCCGAGACTTCTCCGAAGCGATTTCCTTGTCCCGCGCGTCCAGGCGCTCTCGCTCCGCGGCTTGATCGGCCGCCGCCTGGGATAGCTCGGAATCCCGAGCGGCAAGCTGGGCCTCGCGGGTCTTGAGTTCTTCCTCCCGCAAACGCAGCTGCTTCGCAAGCACAGACTACTCCTCCTGAAGATCCTTCAAGCGGGCCTCCGCTTCGCCGCAATGCTTCACGGCAGATGCTGCGTCGGTCAGTGCCGCCTCGCGGGCTGCCTTGGCTGACGTGACCACCTTCTCGCTCTCCGCCGCGGTGGCCTTGGCCTGGCCCCAAGCAGCCACAACAGAGGCGTTGGCCTGAAGCCACCCGGAGAGGAGCCCCAGGCGCCCACTCGCAAGGCAATCGTCAGCACCCCTGAGGGAGTCCCGAACTTGACTTAGAGCGGTGTATGCCCCGTCCAGGACACTGGGGCCGCGCAGTGCGGACACCAAGGCCTTGTCCGGGGAAGTCTGATACGTCTCCATCGTATCTACTTTTCCAACTCTTTTGCCCTTGTTTTGGACTCTAATTTGCATGATTTGAATGGAACTAACCCGGACTGACGTTGTTTTCAGCAGAATTACCTTGGTGTTATTTTTGTGCAGAAATAAAAGTTCTCGGATTGACCTGAAAATTTACGGAGAATATTTTTGGAATTAATAAAAAATATTGGCAAAAGAATCAAGCCAGGGGGGCCCACCTATTGGCCACAAGCCAGCTCTGGTGGCTTGTGGGCCCCCTGTGGCTCCTCCGACCTCGATTCCACTTCTATATATTCACATCCATGGAGAAAAAAATCAGAGAGAAGAGTTCATCGCGTTTTACGATACGGAGCCGCCGCCACCTCCTGTTCTTCCTCGGGAGGGCAGATCTGGAGTCTGATTTGGGCTCCGGAGAGGGGAAATCGACGTCGTCGTCATCACCAACCATCCTTCATCACCAATTTCATGATGCTCTCCGCCGTTCGTGAGTAATTCCATCATAGGCTTGCTGGACGGTGATGGGTTGGATGAGATTTACCATGTAATCGAGTTAGTTTGGTTAGGGTTTGATCCCTAGTATCCACTATGTTCTGAGATTGATGTTGCTATGACTTTGCTATGCTTAATGCTTGTCACTAGGGCCCGAGTGCCATGATTTTAGATCTGAACCTATTATGTTTTCATGAATATATATGTGATCTTGATCCTATCTTGCAAGTTGTAGACACCTATTACGAGTTATGATCCGCATCCCCCAGGGTGACAATAACTGGGATTCTTTCCGGTGATTACCGTAGTTTGAGGAGTTCATGTGTTCACTAAGTGCTAATGCTTTGTTCCGGTTCTCTATTAAAAGGAGGCCTTAATATACCTTAGTTTCCATTAGGATCCCGCTGCCACGGGAGGGTAGGACAAAAGATGGCATGCAAGTTCTTTTCCATAAGCACGTATGACTATATATGGAATACATGCCTACATTACATTGATGAATTGGAGCTAGTTCTGTGTCACCGTATGTTATAACTGTTGCATGATGAATGCCATCCGACACAATTATCCATCACTGATCCATTGCCTATGAGATTTTCATACATTGATCTTTGCTAAGTTACTTTTCCGTTGCTGCAGTTACGATTGCTACAAAACTGCTACTGTCACTTTTGCCACTGTCACCGTTACTTCCATACTACTTTGCTACTGAATACTTGGCTGCAGATATTAAGTCTTTCAGGTGTGGTTGAATTGACAACTCAGCTGCTAATACTCGAGAATATTCTTTGGCTCCCCTTGTGTCGAATCAATAAATTTGGGTTGAATACTCTACCCTCGAAAACTGTTGCGATCCCCTATACTTGTGGGTTATCAAGACCCTTTTCTGACGCTGTTGCTGGGGAGCATAGCTCTATTCTCTGAGTCACTTGAGATATATATCTGTTGATCACTATGAAGAATTTGAAAGACTCGAAAACCAAGATCTATCCCTCAACTACGAGGAGAGGTAAGGAACTGCCATCTAGCTCTGCACTTGATTCACCTTCTGTTATGAGTAAGTTTGCGACACCACCACCTGCTAGTAATTCTGATATGTCGCAAGTAATGGATGATGCTACCTCTGCTATGCATGATGCTTATGATGATACTTTGCTTGATACTACTGTGCCACTGGGTGAATTTCTTGATGAACAAATTGCTAGAGTTAATGCTGAAACTGATGATATTTCTGAGTCCGATGAAATTATTGAAACTGAACACTATGGTACACCTGCTAGACCTAGCTCTCCTAGATATGAATTGCCTGATATACCTGAGGTTTATGTTATGGAAGGAGAGGTAGCTAGGGACTTTCTTGCTTGTAAGGATAGAGATGATCTTAAGAAATTGCTATGCAAGTGGAAAGAAAAAATTTTGAATGCTAGAATGCAATATGATCCTAAGTTTGCTACTTCACCTATCTTTGTTACTGATAAGGATTATGAATTCTCTGTCGATCCTGAGTTAATTACTTTGGTTGAATCTGATCCTTTCCATGGTTATGAATCTGAAACTGTTGTGGCACATCTTACTAAACTGAATGATATAGCCACCCTATTTACTCATGAGGAAAAAATTCGCTATTACTATATTCTTAAGTTGTTTCCTTTCTCGTTAAAGGGTGATGCTAAGATATGGTTTAATTCTCTTGCTCCTGGTTGTGTGCGTAGTCCCCAGGATATGATATATTACTTCTCTGAAAAATATTTTCCTGCCCATAAGAAACAAGCTGCTTTGCAGGAAATATTTAACTTTGTGCAGGTTGAAGAAGAGACTCTCCCACAAGCTTGGGGGAGGCTTCTCCAATTACTTAATGCTTTGCCTGATCATCCTCTCAAGAAAAACGAAATACTTGATATCTTTTATAATGGACTAACCGATGCTTCTAGGGACCACCTAGATAGTTGTGCTGGTTGTGTTTTCAGGGAACGAACTGTTGAACAAGCTGAACTACTATTGAATAATATATTGAGCAATGATAATGATTGGACTATTCCCGAACCACCTCCAAAGCCAACTCCAAAGAAAAGAGGTATTCTATTTCTCAGTCCTGAAGATATGCAAGAGGCAAAGAAATCTATGAAGGAAAAAGGTATTAAAGTTGAAGATGTTAAGAATCTTGATAACCCGATACAGGTAGTAGAGGTAAATTCTCTCAGTAGATTTGATGAAGGTGATATTCCTTATAATAAATCTGCTAGTCAATGCTTGGATGAATTTGATAACTTTGTAGTCAAGCAAGAAAATTTCAATGCTTTTGTTAGTAGACAATTGAAACATAATGCTTACATGCTTGATCGCTTGGGTGATTATTTGAGTAGAACTGTCAATGATCTTAAACTTATTAGTAAACATGCTTCCATGGTAACTACTCAAGTAGAACAAGTACTTAAGGCTCAGAATGATTTGCTTAGTGAGATGAATAGTAAGAACAATGATCATTCTGTTAAAGTTGTGACTAGAGGTGGTAGAATGACTCAGGAACCTTTGTATCCCGAGGGCCACCCTAAGAGAATTGAGCAAGATTCTCAGAGAGTTAATACTGATGCACCTAGTTGTCCCAGTAAGAGTAGGAAAAAGAATGACGATAGGACTTTGCATGCTGCTAGCGAACCTGTTATAGATACACCTGAGAATCCAAATGATATTTCTATTTCTGATGCTGAGACACAATCTGGTAATGAACATGAGCCTAGTGATAATATTAATGATGATGTTCATGATGATGCTCAACCTAGTAATGATAATGATGTGGAGATTGAACCTGCTGTTGATCTGGATGACCCACAACCTAAGAATAAAAGATATGATAAAAGAGACTTTGTTGCTAGGAAGCATGGTAGAGAAAGAGAACCATGGGTTCAGAAACCCATGCCCTTTCCTCCTAAGCCATCCAAGAAAAGGGATGATGAGGATTTTGAGCGCTTTGTTGAAATGCTTAGACCTGTCTTTTTGCGTATGCGCTTGACTGATATTCTGAAAATGTCTCCTTATGCTAAGTATATGAAAGATATTATGACTAATAAAAGAAAGATTCCGGAAGCTGAGATTTCCACCATGCTTGCAAATTATACTTTTAAGGGTGGGGTACCAAAGAAATTAGGAGATCTTGGAGTACCTACTATACCATGCTCTATTAAAGGAAACTATGTTAAAACTGCTTTATGTGATTTGGGAGCCGGTGTTAGTGTTATGCCTTTCTCTTTGTATCGTAGACTTGATTTGAATAAGTTGACACCTACTGAAATCTCTTTACAAATGGCTGATAAATCAACTGCTTTACCCATCGGTATTTGTGAGGATGTGCCTGTTGTGGTTGCAAACGTTACTATCTTAACGGACTTTGTTATCCTTGATATTCCCGAGGACGACAGTATGTCGATCATCCTCGGTAGACCCTTTTTGAATACTGCAGGGGCTGTTATTGATTGCAACAAGGGCAATGTCACTTTTCATGTTAATGGCAATGAGCATACGGTACACTTTCCGAAGAAACAACCTCAAGTTCATAGTATCAATTCCATTGAAAAGGTTTCAACAATTATTATTGGAGGTTTTGAATTCCCTCTCCCTACTGCCAAGAAGAAATATGATATACTTATTGTTGGGGACATGCATATCCCCATTCAGGTAACCTAGTGTCATTCGAAAATTCTCCGGTTCCGTGTTATTCGAAAAAGTTTGTCAATAAGACTTGATCAACCTTATTGATGGATTCTTTTTGATGAACATGAGATGGATGAATTTAGGATGCACAACTTTCTGTACCTAACCTTTACTCTCTGTTATTTAGATTAAATAGAGTAAAAATGATGTTATTTCTCCTGTTTTCTAATTTAACTGTGCAATAGAAAATTGACCTGAAAATAAAAGTCCTCAGAATGCTCTGAAAATTTAGTATGATTTTTTCTAGAATATTTTAGAATTTTTGGCACTAAAAACACATCAGGGGGCTGCACCAGTGGGCCACAAGCCTGCAGGGCGCGCGCACCCCCCTGGGCGTGCCCTGGTGGCTTGTGGGTCCCACGTGGGGCCCCCTCACTTATTCCAGCCACCATCGACTTCTTCTTCCTCCAGAAAAAATCCCACCATTGCTCAAACCCGAGTTCTAGCTCATTTTGCTGCCATTTTCGATCTCCTTGCTCAAAGCTCCATTTGCAAAACTGTTTTAGGGGATTGCTCTTCGGTATGTGACTCCTCCAATGGTCCAATTAGTTTTTGTTCTAGTGCTTTGTATATTGCAAATTTTTGCTGCTGTGGTGACCTTATTCTTGAGCTTGCATGTCAAATTTTTATGGTCCCAAGTAGTTTTGATGCATGATATAACCTCTAGGCACTTGTGGGAGAAGTTGCTATAAGTTTTGTTGAGTTTTGTTTACCTTTATTTCGAGTCACTAAAAATTTCAGAAATTTTTCAAAGAAAGAAAATGTTGAGGAAAATGTACCAAGGTGGTTCCTCGAGCAAGAAAACTCCGAGACTCGCGATACGTGAGCTTGATTTTGAACCACCAAGGGAAGCTCAAGTACGGCCTTGTGAGTGGCCTTCAGACCAATTCATGGACCATGCCGGGTTCAAGGAAGAGTTTCACGCGTACATACGGAATGCTGGCCTTGAAGATTTCATCTCAGATCAGTGCGGGCAGTATTCTCAACTTACCGATTCCTTCGTGCGGAGGTTTGAATTTTCATCCAAACGTAATAATCATTCTGTTCCATTTAACCTTTATGATGAATCTTATACCTTGGACCTAGAAGATTTTAATGATGCATGCAAAATTCCACGACGGGGTAGTTATATTAAGCCGCACAAAACTGAATATATCGATTTTCTTGCTAGCATCAGTGTGGGAGATACTAGGAACATCAGACAGGCTACCATAGGGAGCATTCACTTTCCTGCCTTACATTATTTCGCTCTTTTTATAGGAAGATGTATTAATGGTAAACATGATCATAGCCACCTTTGCTCATCAGATCTTAGCGTCCTCAAGTGTGCGGTAATGAATGATAGACGTTATAATTTGGGGGCTAATATTGCCAGGAGGCTACATTTGAACGCCAAAGAAGGGGATTTCTTTGGCGGGATTTATGCCACCCGTTTAGCTAAATACCTTGGGGTACCCATTAGAGAGAATGATGTTGAGTTACACCTCGCTTTTCTTGATTATGAGGCTATGGTGCGCTACCAGTTTCTTGAAAGAAACGAACAATCCCTCCTGTACCGACTAATTTTTGACAGACAGCGTGCTGTCCATATTACTCTTCCTGCTCCTGCCTTCTTTAACTTTCAGGAAAAACGGAGATACTTTATATCCAGAGAGGAGGCAAATGAGTATGAGAGAGAGGCGGAAGCCGCTCGCCTCCGTGCTGCAGCCGCTCAGGCAGTAGCCGCCGCAGCCCAGTACAACCCCAACTATGACTTTGGATATTATCCGTGCCAGCCATGGCCCTAGACCAACTTAGGCCAAAAGCCTAAGCTTGGGGGAGTACGTATTTCTCACCGACATTACATTCATGATCACACACTTATTTCAGTTGTCGGTGTTCATACTTTTTCATTGTATCATCCATGGTAGTTTATTTCTTTTTCTCGCTTTCTTCTTGTGTGTTTAATAAACTTTAAGAAAATCCAAATCCAAAAAAATTAGTTTAGCTTTACCTTTTAGTTTGTCTAGTTGTAGTATTAAAAGAAAATCCAAAAAGATTTCTCGTTCTTCTTTTGCTTGTTGGGAGCTTTCCCATGTAAATAGTTTTCTCGTTCTTCTTTTGCTTGTTGGGAGCTTTCCTTTGGGTCGTAAGGAGAAGGCCACGATGAAAATGTTGAGCGGCTATCATATGCACTATTGGTTACTTTACAGAGAGCCCATATTACCTTATCTTCTCCTTTGAGTTATTGTTTGCAGATTCCAGCTTAGTCCAATGCACGTGCACTATTATTATTATTCACACCGTTCGGTCGTGCAAGTGAAAGGCAATAATGATGACATATGATGAAATGATTGAGATGGAGAAAAGCTGGTATGAACTCGACCTATTTTGTTTTTGTAAATATGATTAGCTCATCGTTCTGAATTCAGCCCATTATAGATGAAACATGTTTGCAATGAAAATTAGAGATCATAGTTACTCATGCCATGCTTAATTAGCTAAGAGTGTATAATAGTTTGTCTCGAGTGACAACATGCATTTTAAAATGGTTGTGATGTAGTATGATGGGATGGTATCCTCCTCTACATGATTCAAGTGGCTTGACTTGGCACATGTTCACACATGTAGTTGAAACTAAATCAACATAGCCTCCACGATGTTTATGTTCATGGTGTTTTATATCCTACTCATGCTTGCATTCAATGTTGGTTAATCTCAAAGCATGTTGATGACTGTTGTCGCTCTCTAGTTGGTCGCTTCCCAGTCTCTTGCTAGCCTTCACTTGTACTAAGCAGGAATACTGCTTGTGCATCCATTTCCATAAACCCAAAGTTGTTCCATATGAGTCCACCATACCTACCTATATGCGGTATTTACCTACCGTTCCAAGTAAATTTGCACGTGCCAAACTCTAAACCTTCAAATAAATATTCTGTTTTGTATGCCCGAATCGCTCATGTAGTGACTAGGGGCTGTCAGTATCTTCCATGCTAGGTGGGTTATTCTCACGATATGTGTTGATTCACTATCATTCACGAGAAAGTGGCTGGTATTCGGGATGCCCAGTTCCATGCTCAAAATTCAAATCAAAATATAATGAAACAAAACTCCCCCAGGATTGTTGTTTGTATGGACGGTACCCGTGGATTCGGCCCGTCGTGGAGTGTGATTGATTGGTGGAGGGGGAGTAAAAACTTTACTATTCTGTTTGGGAACCGCCTATAATGTATCTAGCATGGAAAATGGTGAAATCACTTAGTTGTTATGTTGGAAATGAAAGCATACCACTGAAAATCATTATTCATCTCTGTTTTAAAAGCTCAAGCTCTGGCACCTCTGCAAATCCATGCTTTCCTCTGCGAAGGGCCTATCTATTTTACTTTACTGTTGAGTCATCACCCTCTTATAAAAAGGCACCAGTTAGAGAGCACCACCGTCATTTGTATGCTTTGTAATTAATTGATATTGAGTATGATTGTGACTGGATCTCTTTTACCATGAATTACAATGTCTAGTCAGTCCTTGTTCTTTAGAGGTGCTCTGCATTTATGTTTTGCGGTCTCAGAAAGGGCTAGCGAGATACCATTATGTCATATTGTATCATGATTGTTTTGGAAAAATTGTTGTCATCCGAGATTCATTATTATGGCTCGCTAGTTGATTATGTCATTGATATGAGTAAATGTGAGACCTAAGTGTTATTGTGAATGTGGTTAGTCTATAATCTTTGCTGAAACCTGAACATCAGTTAGACATATTTACAATAGCAAGATCAAACAGAGTTTGTAAAAGTTTTTCTTTATCACTTTCAGTTTGTCAACTGAATTGCTTGAGGACAAGCAATGGGTTAAGCTTGGGGGAGTAGATACGTCTCCGTCGTATCTACTTTTCCAAACTCTTTTGCCCTTGTTTTGGACTCTAATTTGCATGATTTGAATGGAACTAACCCGGACTGACGCTGTTTTCAGCAGAATTACCTTGGTGTTATTTTTGTGCAGAAATAAAAGTTCTCGGATTGACATGAAAATTTACGGAGAATATTTTTGGAATTAATAAAAAATATTGGCGAAAGAATCAAGCCAGGGGGGCCCACCTGTTGGCCACAAGCCAGGAGGGCGCCCCCCCTAGGGCGCACCCTGGTGGCTTGTGGCCCCCCTGTGGCTCCTCCGACCTCGACTCCACTTCTATATATTCACATCCGTGGAGAAAAAAATCAGAGAGAAGAGTTCATCGCGTTTTACGATACGGAGCCGCCGCCACCTCCTGTTCTTCCTCGGGAGGGCAGATCTGGAGTCTAATTTGGGCTCCGGAGAGGGGAAATCGACGCCGTCGTCATCACCAACCATCCTTCATCACCAATTTCATGATGCTCTCCGCCGTTCGTGAGTAATTCCATCATAGGCTTGCTGGACGGTGATGGGTTGGATGAGATTTACCATGTAATCGAGTTAGTTTGGTTAGGGTTTGATCCCTAGTATCCACTATGTTCTGAGATTGATGTTGCTATGACTTTGCTATGCTTAATGCTTGTCACTAGGGCCCGAGTGCCATGATTTCAGATCTAAACCTATTATGTTTTCATGAATATATATGTGTTCTTGATCCTATCTTGCAAGTTGTAGACACCTATTACGAGTTATGATCCGCATCCCCTAGAGTGACATTAACTGGGATTCTTTCCGGTGATTACCGTAGTTTGAGGAGTTCATGTATTCACTAAGTGCTAATGCTTTGTTCCGGTTCTCTATTAAAAGGAGGCCTTAATATCCCTTAGTTTCCATTAGGACCCCGCTGCCACGGGAGGGTAGGACAAAAGATGTCATGCAAGTTCTTTTCCATAAGCACGTATGACTATATATGGAATACATGCCTACATTACATTGATGAATTGGAGCTAGTTCTGTGTCACCCTATGTTATAACTGTTGCATGATGAATGCCATCCGACATAATTATCCATCATTGATCCATTGCCTATGAGCTTTTCATACATTGATCTTTGCTAAGTTACTTTTCCGTTGCTGCTGTTACGATTGCTACAAAACTGCTACTGTCACTTTTGCCACCGTCACCGTTACTTCCATACTACTTTGCTACTGAATACTTTGCTGCAGATATTAAGTCTTTCAGGTGTGGTTGAATTGACAACTCAGCTGCTAATACTCGAGAATATTCTTTGGCTCCCCTTGTGTCGAATCAATAAATTTGGGTTGAATACTCTACCCTCGAAAACTGTTGCGATCCCCTATACTTGTGGGTTATCAAAGTCGCCTATGCAATCACATGAGACGCCCCTGGAGCAGCGGACGCACGAGGAGCGGGAGGCACCCGAGACTCTGCCATGACCACAGGTAAGGTGGGTACAGACGCGCCCAGAGGCAGCTGGCCTTCGGGGGCTGGCTCCCGGGGGAGCGGCGCCAGCACGCCCTCGAGGGCTGGAGCGGCCACATCATCAGGCATAGGGGGCTCAGGAGGCTCCGCGGTCGTGGCCTGGAGGGTTGCCCCGGGAGCCCCTGCACCCGCGGCACCAGGCGCCTCGTCGGGCGACGGCAGGACGGCAGGAGCAAGCTGTGCATCGGAAGGCGTCTTCGGCTTGACGCCTGCCTTCTTCTTCCTCATCTTCGGCACGGGGGCATCCCTGGTCACCAAGCAAAGGAAAGATCATCAACACACCAGCTACCGGCGCGCGACCAAGGTCGGGCCGGGTTACTTACCCTTCAACATCGACCCACTTCCTCTTCCCTTCCGCTCCGACGACGACGGCGGCGCCCCCACCCTTCTCCAGGAGGGCACCACCACGCGGGGGAGCCGGAGCGCTGTCCACAAGGGTGGCAGCCGGGGGAGTCACCATGACCCCGGCCTCGCCCGCCTTGCCCGCGAGCTGCGATTCGGGCGGGGGCGAGGTCGGCGCCTCGACCGCCTTGCCAGCAGAGGCGGGGCGGCCGGAGGAAGCCCCGTGCCGCGCTTCCTGGGAGTGGCCAGGCAGGCGGACCGAGTGGCGCGAGGGACCGGTCCTGCCCCCCTAAGGACCTTGGCGGGACGTGGAGAGCCTACAGTGGAAGCTTCACCGACATCGTCGTCATCCTCAAGGTCACGCAAGAGCATGCTCTGCGACGGGGGAGACGCCCCCGTCAGGTCGTCATCCCCTGTCTTCTCCGAATCCTCCCCACCAGCGGTGTCGCCAGATGACACCATCACCGGGGAGCCAAGGCCCTCAGCTGGGGGTAGCCCTAGCTCGTTGAATACGGGCATCGCGGCAACCAGATCGGCTACGTCGTCGTGGCGGTACAGCGGCGCGTACGCATCGGGGAGATCACCAGGGTCGCCATTGAGAAGGGTCGATATAGCCCTGCTCAATTCCTCAGGGGTTAAGCATGCGGACCGAAGCCTGAGGTTGTCGCCGCTACCCTGGTAGTCCCACAAGGGCCTAGAATGAGACTGGAGGGGCGCCAGGCGCTGCGTCAGGAACTCCTTCACTATCATCCCCCCAGTCAGCTTCTTGGCGCTGATGTCATGAGAGATCCGCTCCAGGACGGGCCTAGCCCGTGGGTCGGAAAGCTTCGTGGAGCTCCACGCAGGGGTCTTCTCCGGCAACCCCTTTGGCAGATCCAAGCGGGGGTTGGTGCTGCCGAGATCCATGAAGACCCAGCGATGCCTGAAGTTCTCCACCTTCTTCCCGGCCTTTAAGAGCATGTTACCGCTCTGGACCGCGACAAAGGAGACGCACGCCGACCGCTGAGCGCCGTCGTGCACGCGCAAGCTGAAGAAATGGCGGAAGAGGGCCACCGAAGGCTTCACACCCACAAAAGCCTCGCAGTAAAAGGCAAAGACGGACAAGAGCAAGATGGAGTTGGGTTGAAGATGGAGCGCTTGAATCTCGTAGTGGTCAAGGATGGTGGTGAAGAACGCGGAGAAAGGAGGGATGAGCCCGGCGAAGATGCTATGGAGGAAGAAGGGGTAGGCCGACCTGGTCGAGGGCCACTTTGCCGAGGAACCGCCCCATATCGCGGTCCGCCCATGCTCGTTGGTCCCGCCCGCCGTCAACGGGAGCACCGGGACCAGGTCTGCGTCCCTGGTAATGGTGGACTCTGCAAGTGCCGGTGAGGAAGGAGCGGAGGCTGAGTTCTGGGCTTCTGGCTTCGGCTTGCTGGCAGGGGCCATCGGAAGTTCACAGGACCGACGCGGCAAGGAGGAGGACGGACGGCGCCGGATCTGGAGAGGCCTCAACCGAGACCGGGATCCGAAAGGAAGGAGCAAGCGCGCAGAAGAGGAAAGCAGTAATGGCTCAGCGCAGGAAGTCAGGCTTTTGTCGATTCGAGCGGTGACCGAAGGGACGTTGGACGCCCGGCATCAGCAGCACGACGCGCGCCAGTCCCGGCCCGCAGGCATTTGGGGCCCGCGGCGCTTCGGGCCGTCCTCAAGGCTTCGCCCGGAAGCCAGCTCGAGCGCGCCTTGGGCCCGGGGGCTACTGTCGGCGTTCTGGGAACGGGGGTACCCAGACCTGCCTGCCTACGGCAAGGGCATGGCCCACCTCGTCAGCCAAGCATGCCCCGGCGCGGCCTCACTAAAGACAAGGCCCTCGCGAGGGCCCTAGCCTCGCGAGGAAGGACAGCGCCAAGACCCGCGAAGGGGCGGGCCTCTTCAGGTCCCCTCCGGAGCAGCGGAGATCTCTATGCAGGCCCCGTCCTCAGGAGTCAAGGATGACGCAGGTAAGGACAGGCGGGCGCCAGCGCGCCAGGCGGCGCAGTTTCCCCTTTGGTGCAAAGGGAGCAAGGACGTATGCGGGTTCCCAAAGCATCCCCCAAAGGTTTCCATTCTGGTGCAACGAGACCACGACCACGAGCCCCGCAGGGCGGATGTCATCACCGAGCCCACCTCTGCATCATCGACGGCTGCTTTGCAGGCGAAGACCGCCTTTGGACAGGGCGGGCAGGAACTCCTGTCCCCCTTCAAAATTGGCCGTTGTGCGATCCCTTCCCGCCATTGTGATAAGGGAGGAGGACCCGGGCCACCGTTATATATAGAGGCTAGGTTGCACTGTAGCGAGGACGGGGGAGAGAGGGATGAGAGGATGAACAAGAGGAAGAACACTCCACCACTAGGCTAGCAGAGAGCCAAGAACACCACTTGAGCGCCCTCGCGAGGCTCCTCACCACTGTACTAGTTCGTCCACCACACCTCCTCGAGAGGCAATCCACCAAACCAGGAGTAGGGTATTACGCTTCGCAGTGGCCCGAACCTGGGTAAATCGTTGTGTTCATCTGCTTCCTCGTCATCGTGCGAGTTCATCGACCTAACCATCGACTAGCGAGCTAGGAAGGGCGAGGCTGCATGAGATCTTCGGACACGCCCCTGTGTTCGAATCTTAAGGGTTTTGCGGAGCCCGAAATCCGACAGAGTTGATACGTCCATTTTGCATCATGATTTCCTTCTGTTATTTATAATGTTTTGTTGAATAATAATGCTTTAGGGAGTGATTCTAATGCCTTTTCTCTCATAATATGCAAGGTTTACACAAGGAGGGAGAATACCGGCAACTGGAATTCTGGACCTGAAAAATCACATCAGAGTTACCTATTTTGCACATCTCCAAAGAAGCTGAAACTTTACGGAGAATATCTTTGGTATATATGAAAAATACTGGAGCAAATAATTACCGGAGGGGGCCACCCTGGTGGGCACAAGACACCAGGGCGCGCCAGGCCCTCCAGGCGTGCCCTGGTGGTTTGTGCCCTCCTCGGCCCACCTCCGGTGCCCATCTTCTAGTATATAAGTTCTTTTGACCTAGAAAAAAATAGGAGAGGACTTTCGGTACGGAACGTCGCCGTCTCAAGGCGGAACTTGGGCAGGAGCACTTTTGCCCTCCGGCGGAGCGATTCCTCCGGGGGAACTTCCCTCCCGGAGGGGGAAATCGAAGCTATCGTCATCACCAACACCCCTCTCATCTTTGGGAGGCCAATCTTCATCAACATCTTCAATAGCACCATCCCCTCTCAAACCGTAGTTCATCTCTTGTGTTCAATCTTTGTACCGGAACCTCAGATTGGTACCTGTGGGTGACTAGTAGTGTTGATTACATCTTGTAGTTGATTACTATATGGTTTATTTGGTGGAAGATTATATGTTAAGATCCATTATGCTATTCAATACCCCTCTGATCTTGAGCGTGAATATTATTTTTGAGTAGTTACCTTTGTTCTTGAGGTCACGGGAGAAGTCATGTTGCAAGTAATCATGTGAATTTGATATGCGTTCGATATTATGATGATATGTATGTTGTGATTCCCTTAGTGGTGTCATGTGAACGTCGACTACATGACACTTCACCATCCTTGGGCCTAAGGGAATGCATTGTGGAGTAGTATTTAGATGATGGGTTGCTAGAGTGACAGAAGCTTAAACCCTAGTTTATGCGCTACTTCGTAAGGGGCTGATTTGGATCCAAACATTTAATGCTATGGTTAGATTTTATCTTAATACTTTTCTCGTAATTGCGGATGCTTGCGAGGGGGTTAATCATAAGTGGTAGGTTGTTCAAGTAAGAACAACACCCAAGCACCGGTCCACCCACATATCAAATTATCAAAGTAGCGAACACAAATCAAACCAACATGATAAAAGTGACTAGATGAAATTCCCGTGTACCCTCAAGAACACTTTGCCTATTACTAGAGACTGTTCTGGCATGTCCTTTGCCACAAAAGGATTGGGCTGCCTTGCTGCACTTTATTTACCATTACCGTTACTTGCTTGTTACCAATTATCTTGCTATCAAACTACCTATTACCTACAATTTCAGTGCTTGCAGAAATTACCTTGCTGAAAACCGCTTGTCATTTCCTTCTGCTCCTCGTTGGGTTCGACACTCTTACTTATCGAAAGGACTATGATTGACCCCCTATACTTGTGGGTCATCACATATCATGCTCATGCCTTATTGGTTGTTCCTTTGCATGGTTGTGCTTAATTCCTTATATAAACTCTCTTGAATGTGATTGCAATCAATTACCAAAATGGGGGAGATTGAAAGATCATGGTGCCCCATGTGTGGTTTTGGTAATTAATGACAATCCCTATGGACTAATGGTTGCCGTGAGTTATATTTGAAGGGTTTGTCCATAGGCATTGTTTGAAGACCATTTGTTGGTTTCAAGGTTGTTTGAAGAAGAATATGTGTTGACCAAGATTTTATTTGACACTTCTCTTTCTTGGTTCTTATTTGACACTTCTCTTTGTGAGGTTTTAGAGTTTTTGTTCGTCTTCTTGTCATACTCAAGCTCGAAAACGGAGTCTGTATGCTTCATCCTTGAGTTTTTGGTGTTGGAGAGTTTGTCGGCTCATGCTTGGGGAAGGTCATCTTCCTTATCCTATTGACATTTCTTCTCCATTGCTTGTTTGTAATTTATCCAGTCGTTGTTGGATAGTACTTGTCGTCTTCTATCCAACAAGCTTGAGTTTGCTTATTTCGGAGTCCATTTGCAGTAGTTATAGTTGTTTCAGTATTGGAGCATGCTTCTGTTTTACTTGGGCAGTTTTTCAGCTCTAAGTGGCAGTAGGGCGGCAGTAGAGCGGTAGTACTGCTTATAAGCGGTACTACCGGCCAGCTACTTCTGCTCATATTTATGCTTTTGGAACTCGTCACGAATTTCACGGTAGTAGAGAGTGGTAGTACCACTTATAAGCGGTAGTACCTCCCCGAGCGGTAGTACCTCTTATAAGCGGTACTACCTCCCCGAGCGGTAGTACCTCTTATAAGCAGTAGTACTTCTCTGGCAGAACATTTTTTGTCTCGTTGGGTTGTTTTTTCCATGCTTAGCGATAGTACCGTTCCCCTGAGCGGTAGACCGCTTGAGCACGACTTGTGGGCATAACGGTTGGATTTAGGGGGGGGCTATTTAAGGGGCCTTCTTCCCCAATGGTCCCTATCTCTTAAGCTCGTGTTCTTCCCCATCATTGACCTTCTTCTAGCTTGCTATCTCTCAATCCCTCCAATGATTCTTGCTAGTTCTTGAGGGAAAAGATAGAGGAGATCTAGATCCGCATTTCCACCAATCACTTTCTCCTCTATGTGAGGGGAACCCCTTGGATCTAGATCTTGGAGTTATTTGTGTTCTCCTTGTTCTTCCTCTCATATTCCTCCATAGCTTTTGTTGTTGTGGTGGGATTTGGGAGTGAGGGACTTGACCACTTCGTGTGTTCTTGCCATTGCATTAGATGCAACGGTTTGAGTTCTCCACAGTGATACGTGGAAGTGAAAAGTTGAGAAGCTTATTACTCTTGGGAGTTTGAGCACCCTAGAGCTTGTTCCTCTTGGGTGCTTTGGCGCCCTACGGTTGGTGGTGTCTCGGAGCTCAATCATTGTGGTGTAAAGCTCCGGGCAAGTGTCATGGTCGCCAATTAGGTTGTGGAGATTGCCCCGAGCAATTTGTACGGGTACCGGTGACCGCCCCCAAGGGTTGCCATTTGTACGGGTTCGGTGACCGCTGATACGTCTACAATGTATCTATAAGTTTTGATTGTTCCATGAATATTATCATTCTAGGATGCTTTTTAGGCATTTATTTGCCAATTCATATTATTTTTTAGCACTAACCTATTAACCCAGTGCCTAGTGCCAGTTGATGTTTTCTGCATGATTTTGGCTTTTTAGGTTCACGGTACCAAACGGAGTCCAAATACCATGAAACTTTTTAACGATTTTTTCAGGACCAAAAGAAGACCTGGAAGCTTCAGGAGAAGGCCGGGGGCCACACGAGGGCCCCACGAGACAACAGGGCGCGCCTAGGGGGGTGGCCTCGCCCTGTTGGGTCGTGAGTCCCACGTGGTCCCCTGACCTCGTTCTCTGGCTTATAAATTCTCATATTCCCCCAAAACCCTAGGGGAGCTCCC
This sequence comes from Elymus sibiricus, assembly GCA_039707655.1. NCBI lineage: Eukaryota > Viridiplantae > Streptophyta > Magnoliopsida > Poales > Poaceae > Elymus > Elymus sibiricus. The sequence continues at coordinate 357,822,021 of CM077665.1, forward strand.
GAAACAAATTTTCTGCCGCTGCAAGTCTTTGTTCCGCCGTGTGCCCATCTGGAGCCTTGTTCCGGTGCCCTGCCGAAGGGGGGTCCGATCATGGAGGGCCTCTTCATCAACCTTGCTGCTCCCATGGTGATGTGTGAGTAGTCTACCATAGACCTACGGGTTCATAGCTAGTATCTAGATGTCTCTCTCTCTCTGCTCTTCAATACAAAGTTCATCGCATCTTCGCGATGATCTATTCGATGTAATCACTTTGTGCGGTGCGTTTGTTGGGATTTGATGAATTGTGGGTTTATGTTCAGATTATTCATGAAAAATATTTGAGTCTTCTCTGAATTATATGATTCTTATTTGCATGATTATTATAGCTTCGTAAATCTCTCCGCTCTATTGATTTGGTTTGGCCAACTAGATTGATCTATCTTCAGTGAGAGGGGTGCGTTGTAGTGGGTTCAATCTTGCGGTGCTCTATATCCTAGTGACAAAGTAGGGGACAAGACACATATTTTTATTATTGCCACTAAGGATAAACGATGGAGTTAATTCATATTGATTGGATTATCGTTGTCTACATCATGTCATCGTTCTCCAAGCATTACTCTATTTGTCATGAACTTAATACTTAGAGAGGCAAGCATAGAAGCGCTCTCGACGTGGAGTAATAGTAGTAGGTACAGGCAGGAGTCGGCCTATTTTCTTATGGACGTGATGCCTATATACACATGGTCATTGCCGTGAATAAATATTGCATAACTATGCGCTTTTCTATCAATTGCACAACAGTAATTTGTTTATCCACCGTATGCCTACTTCGAGAGAGATACCACTAGAGAACACTATGGCCCCCGGGTGTAACTTATAAATTTACAAACGCTATTATTTTCTTGCTTCCATTATTTACTTTTTATTTATTTTGCATTTTATATTTATCCAACTATCAACTACACTACTGATCTACTTGCAAGTAATGAGTTCAAGGGGCTTGACGACCCTCTTGCCCGCGTTGGGTGCAAGTGTTTGCTCTTTTGTGTGTAGGCACTGAAGACGGGGGTTGCATGGTCCTCCTATTGGTTCGATAACCTTGGTTCTCACTGAGGGAAATACTTATCTATACTGTGTTGCATCATCCGTTCCTCTTCACAGAAAAACCCAACACAAATCACAAGTATCAAGCACCCTCAAGGGTCCTTTAGTGGATCACGACATATTGCATTGTGCGAGGGCGTGAGGAGATTACGGTGGCCCTAGTGGATTCTTGGGGAACATTGTGCCTCCACACCGCTACAAACGAAGATTAGCATTCGCAAGGGTGTGAACTTCGGGATACATCATTGTCTCCGCGTGCCTCGTTTATCTCTTACCCGAGCCCTTTACTTATGTGCTTTACTTTGTGATAGCCATATTGTTTCATATGATATATCTTGCTATCACTTTGTTGTTTATATTGCTTAGCATAAGTTGTTGGTGCACATAGGTGAGCCTAGTTGTTTTAGGTTTTGTTCTTGACAAATTAAACGCTAGTTTTATTCCGCATTTGTTCGAGCCTAAACCGTAAATATTTTAAAAGCCTATTCACCCCCCCCCTCTAGGCGACATCCACGTCCTTTCACACGAGTAGAGTAATAAATGGTAAAACTTGGTTCCTACTCTTGCCTCTAGGACTAGCTCAAGTGTTGCATGATGATTATGTTTTTTTATCATAGACATTGGTTAAGTGTAACAAGAATGTCGACACATTGAGAGTGTGATTTTAGTAGAACGGTCATATTGAATTGACCCAATCTGTATGTTATACTTAGATATGTTATCATCACAAGTCTACAATCAATGACATGGAGAGTTAATGTATGCCTAGTTTCTTAGACCACAAGTATCAAGTCACTTCATGCCGGATGATACACTTTGAGGTTGCTCCAATGTCATCTGTAACATGGTGATCATAACCACAACTTACAAGTTTATTGGAAAGTATGACAAGGGGAGGGATAGCTCAAGCATGGGATTTGATCCTCCGATGATGGAGGATATTCTTACACTACTGCAGGATGGTCCAAAGACGACACATCAATCAGAGACCCTTCGACGAAACTGTGTGCGATGCATGAATCGCAACCGGTATAGTTCAAGCTCCGTCGCTAATGGCACGAACTGTGTGCGAAGGTGGATGCATCAAATAAGATTCAGAAAGTAGTTGTGTGTGCGATCTACGGCAAACAGTTTGTTCTTATGAACCGTTTGTGATTAGCGAAGATAACAGAAACAGTTAGCAAAACTACATACGTGTGCGAAGTACGGCATACAGTTCACTCGGATAAACTGTGCGCTGATACAGCAGAACACAAACGATTCGGCATAACAAGATGTGTGAGATATACAGCAAACATATGAGTAATGAGAATCGTGTGCGAACACCAGAAATAACACAGACGATTGGTGCTAATAACCCGTGTGTGTTGTGGGAAAATGCTTGCTGGTATACGATTGTCAGCGATTGATGAAATCATCACCGACGGGTTTCGTAGTTTAGTCCGTGTGTATTGTGATTTGCTTGGTCTGCACAACATCAATGATGTGCCTACAGAACAACAACATATGTACTTATAAGAACATGATTGCATAAAAAAAAAGAACACAATGCAATTTCAAATATTGTATCACAAATACCAGCAATATTACAAGGTTCAAATTCCAGCATAACAAGGCCCAAATTCAAAGATTACAAGGTACAAACTGACATTAGAAATCAAATCCAATCTTCAGGATCCATGGGATGAAATATTTCTGCGAAGGGATCATCCACCGAGAATTCATATATCGGCATGATAGGATCGCTTCCGAATAATCTGTCATATGAACTTCCAAAGTGAAAATCAGCTTCTGCAGAGCCTTTTCCATTCCGCTGTAGACGCCTCCGCTGGTCAGTAAACCATGCATTGTGGCACACGAAATATAGTGCAAACCTCGTTACCTTGAGCACCCTTGCTTTCTGAACAAAGAAACTGGCAAATTGAATCTCTGGATTGGTGCCTCGGTACTCGTTCAAAGTAATTTCCGTGAGATGGAATTCAAGGCATTCGATGGGATTGTTATATTGCGCCACCTTTTCCACTCCATGTCCTGCTTGTATCTGCAAACGAAGACAACATATCAGTGCTTAGATGCAGTATTGAACACTATGGGCCTCTTTGATTTGCATGATTTATAAAATACACTAATAGATTGACATGCCATCTTCGATCGTTCATGATTAACATCTCAAAAAAATGTATAGTACATTTGTCATTGTAATCATGGGTAAAAGTACCAACAAATTGAACTCCGTTGTGGTTAACAATTAACAGGAAAGGAACATCACCTCGACGTATAGCTTCTCCGTGCACGGAAAGCATATAAGGAACTTAACAACTTCATCCGGATTGGGGCCGATAGATTGTAGTGCTAAGATCTTCACTGTGCGCAGAGACAATGCGAGGCTTGTGGGAATCATTTTCTGGATGACAACCGAACATAGATCAACAAAAACTAGATAAAATGTGATGTACAATAATAAGAATGAGAAGAAGATTGTTGTACCTGAATGGGTATGGATCCAGCTGTAAAAACTTTGGTGAATTCAGCACACGAATAGCCCAACAATGTCAATTTCGGTGCGTCAATTACCCTGATTCTTGTTCGACCTTCTTTATCAAGTACAAACAATCTCTCTAGGAAAGGCACATTCTCAATGACCATATCATGAAACTCCCCAACTGACAGCGTGTTGCGGCACCAGCCATGCACATAAATAGTACGGAGATTTGTCATAGCGATGTGGAGGCTACTGAACCCAAACATCATCTGAAGACGAAGGTACTCGGGCATTGTACAGCCGCCGAGCAGGCGCTCCAAATCGGCCTTCGAGATGCTGACGCCAATGAGCTCGAGGTGCTTCAGTTTAGGGAGATGAAGAGCATGCGCAGCATTAATCTTGGGGAAAAGGCATCGCATGAACGTAGCGCGGCGCAGCGTGGGCGTGAGGCGGAGGACTGACGGAGGTAGCGAGCGCCCATGTCCAGCAACAAAGTTAGCTCCTCGAGCTGATCTAGGGCGGGGGATAAGAACCACTCGTGAAACTTGGGTTCGGCCTTGCAGTTGGAACGGAAAGTGCCGATGGCAAGGCGTCTGACTGACACAGTGTGCGTGGCGAGGATGTCGGACAATGCGTCCAAGCGTTTGCGATCCCCGTTGCAGAGCTCGTCGTCGTCGAGGAGGTCAATGGGGGTGGAGTGCCATAGGGGGCGCCACCGCCTGGAGAGGATAATGGTCTGCACGACAGTTTTGATGGGGAGGAGGGACATGATGGTTACCAACATCTCGTCGGGGATGCTGCTGATGAAGTCCACTCTTGCCGGAGGCTCGTGTGGTTCAACCTCGACCCGCCCCCGCTTGTTGGCCGCCTCGTCGTCCATCGAAAAAGGAGGCGATCCTCGGCGGCGACCCTTATAGATAAGACCAGAGGCAAAGGTGTAGCATTAATGGAGAACTTGGGAGAGAATAGGGCTGTGGGTGGAGGTCCGAGGTCAAAGGGCTTGATTCCCGGTGAGCCAGCTGTGCCTATGCGGCGGACTGCTCGCACGCATCCCTTTGAGCCTGCGCGACGGACTCCTCGCACGCGTCCTGATACGTCTCTGTCGTATCTATAATTTTTTATTGTTTCATGCATTATTATACAACTTTCACATATTTTTGGCAACATTTTATATGATTTATTGGACTAACCTATTGATCCAGTGCCCAGTGCCAGTTCCTGTTTTTTGCATGTTTTTTGTTTCGCAGAATATCCATATCAAACGAAGTGCAAACGCGATAAAAATTTATGAAGATTTTTTTGGAATATTTGTGAATTTTGAGAAGTGGAATCAACGCAAACGGAGGCCCACAGCCCCCATGAGACACCAGGGAGCGCCCTGATACGTCCATTTTGCATCATGATTTCCTACTGTTATTTACTTTGTTTTGTTGAATAATAATGCTTTGGGGAGTGATTCTAATGCCTTTTCTCTCATAATATGCAAGGTTTACACAAGGAGGGAGAATACCGGCAGCTGGAATTCTGGACCCAAGAAAAGCACGTCAGAGATACCTATTCTGCACAACTCCAATGAAGCTGAAATTTTACTGAGATTATTTTTACATTTAATAAAAAATATTGGAGCTGGAAACTACCGGAGGCCCCCCAGGTGGGCACAACCCACCAGGGGATGCCAGGGCCCCCTGGGCGCGCCCTAATGGGTTGTGCCCAGCCTGGCCCACCTCCGGTGCCCATCTTCTGGTATAAGGTCTCTCTTGACCTAGAAAAAATCAGAGGAGGACTTTCGGGACGAAGCGCCGCTGCCTCGAGGCGGAACTTGGGTAGTAGCACTTTTGCCTTCCAGCGGAGCGATTCCGCCGGGGGAACTTCCCTCCTGGAGGGGGAAATCGAAGCTATCGTCATCACCAACACCCCTCTCATCTTTGGGAGGCCAATCTTCATCAACATCTTCAACAGCACCATCTCCTCTCAAACCCTAGTTCATCTCTTGTGTTCAATCTTTGTACCGGAACCTCAGATTGGTACCTGTGGGTGACTAGTAGTGGTGATTACCTTGCGTAGTTGATTACTATATGGTTTATTTGGTGGAAGATTATATGTTCAGATCCAATATGCTATTCAATACCTCTCTGATCTTGAGCATTGAAAGTGCGTTATATCGACTAGAGGGGGGTGAATAGGAGATTTTTACAAATTCGTCACTGAGGAATTACTAGATGAGGAATTTGCTAAGTGACGAAATACTCGCAGCGGAATAAGTACTCAAGTGCATGCAAAACATAGCAGTAGCATAGTCATCATGATGAAATGAAACATACACATAGCATAAGTAGCGTGAACAGGATAAGCAGGCTGAAGATAAAGTGACTGAAGAATTTGAGATGAGGAAATTGAGAAAGTCTTCAGTCAAATTCTTCAAACATTAACGATCAGATTCATCAACAAATACTTAAAGGAAATGAAGGGGTTGAGGAATAGAACCAGGTTCTCGATGAAGACAGTGATTTGATGACCCAGTTCCAACTGCTGTGACAGTCGTACGTCTGGTTTGGAGCGGCTTGGTATTTAAACCAAAGGACACACACTCCCAGGACACACAGTCCTTACCGTATTCTCCTTGAGCTAAGGTCACACAGACCTCGCCCAACACTCGTGGTAAGTCTTCAGGGTAGACTTCCAAACCCTCACAAACTTGGTCACCCGGCGATCCACAATTGACTGTTGGATGCTCTAGACCACGGTCACCCGGCGATCCCCAATTGACTGTAGGATGCACTAGACCATGACGCCTAACCATCTGGAAGATACACAGTCTTCAAAGGTAAAAAGCGTCGGTTCCACACATGAACAATTTCTTCAGTGATGCTCAATCACTTTGGGTTTCGGTGGTTTGGGTTTTGGGTTTTTTTTCTCACTGATGATTTTCTCTCAAAGTATTCGGAGGATGGGTTTTTCCTCACTGATGATTTTCACTCAAAGTCCTCGAGGAATGGGTTGCTCTCAAATGACAAATGTCAAGTTCTCTCTCGGAGCAGCCAACCGGCTAGTGGTTGTGGGGGGGTGGCTATTTATAGCCAGGGTGCAACCCGACATGATAAGACATAAATGCCCCCCAATGATATGACCGTTAGGTGGATAGAATATCTGGACAGCTACCGCAAAGCACAGCAACGGTCGGAATTTGAACTGTCAAATTCCTCAGGGCTTATCATATTCCTCCCTTGTAGACAATTCGCACTGGCGAAATCCTAACTCCTCAGTCAGACCAATTTCCTCAGAGACCAGAAGAACATCGTCTCTGTCACTGAAGAACTTGACTGAACTGCAAGAGATTTCCAATGGCTTCACTCGAAGGATTGGGTTGTGTTGAGGCTTTTTGAGTTGAGCATCAGATGGAAATTTTTCCTTAGTATTACCTCGGCCCCCTTTAACAGTACGGTGTTTCCTATGACTCAAAGATGGAAATGAAACAATAAAAACAAAAGTCTTCACGCTTCATTGTCCTCGTTCATATCTTCAAGGTCACACCATCTTCTTCATTTTCGAAGTCTTCAGGGAATACCAAAGTCTTCAGCAAAGTCTTCACAAAGTCTTCACCAAAGTCTTCAGATGAAGACATTCATTTTTAGGGGTCGACATTCTTCGAATATATCAAACTCCTCGGCGACTTATAGAGCCTGTTCACACTCACAAACATATTAGTCCCTTAACCTATAAGTCTTCAATACACCAAAATCACTAAGGGGCACTAGATGCACTTACAATCTCCCCCTTTTTGGTGATTGATGACAAATAGGTTAAGTTTTCAACGGGGATAAACATATGAAGTGTAAGTACTGAGTTTGAGGAATTTGATTGCAAGATATAGAGGAACTCCCCCTGAAGATGTGCATATTTGAGGAATTTGCTTTGGACTGCAAATGCACATGGCAGGATAAAATCTTGGAGATCTCCCCCTATATCTTGTAATCCATACACGCATTTAATATATATCATGAGGAAATTGAAATGCATGATGAAAAATGGGGTCTGAGGAAATTCAGCATGCGTGCATTAAGATACTTGAGGAAATAAGCATGCGGAAAGCAGTTCAAAAGTATTAGACCACCATCGGACTTAAGTTTACAACTCAAACAACAAAAGCTTCAGAAGAGCGAGAGTTGTAACTTAAACAAAACACAGCCCATATAAGGAGACCCGCTTGAAGACTAACTCAAATTTCTCCCCCTTTGTCATCAAGTGACCAAAAGGGGTGAAATTGAGGACTAACGCCCCTGAAGAATTTCATCTTGAAGGTGGTGGAGGAGCGCCAGCGTTGTCAGGGTCGGTTGGTGGAGCAGAGCCTTCAGCAGTATCTTCAATATCCTCAGCTTCATCCATCTCACGAGATGAAGAATATGAACTTGTCACCAGCTGAGGAACTTGAACTTTCTTCCACTTCTTCTTTGGAGGAATCGACCAGTCAAAGTCCATCTGAAATCCCATCTCCTTGAGTTCTTCGGGAGTCTTGAGATGAGACAGAATGGCCCAAGTGCGATCGAATATTTCATGCACATAGTAATGGTTTTTCCTCACAGAGTTATGCGTCACAGTCATGTCACGAAGAATTGAAGCAAACTGACGCTTTACCCACTTATGATTATGATCAACCTTCTGATGAAGACTTAGAAGAAGCTCATGATCAGTCATCACACGAGGGGCAGTGGCTTGAGGATTTTGAGCTGAGGCTTTTGCAGCAGAATCTTGTGTGGCAGAGTCATCATTGGTGTAGTAAGATGCAGCCTTACGAAATTGGCCATCCAATGGACGAGTGCCTTCATCAATTACAGCCTTGCCTTTTCCTTCAACTGAAGAAATGTCTTCTTGAGGACTTCAATCGGAGGCAGAAAACTGTAGTTATTCTGAAAGCCAGCCTTGAAGGGAATTGAAGACCTTGATCTGATGAATTTCATGATCCAGGGAGCATAAGGCTTCAATTCGAATGGTGACACTGCAATATTGGCCAAAGTCCTCATGAAGAAATCGTGATAGTTGATGGGAATCCCATGAATGATGTTGAACAGCAGATTCTTCATTATGCCAACAACTTCTTCTTCTTCAGAGTTACGGCCCTTGATTGGACTGAGGGTTTTGGTCAATATGCGGTAGATGGTCCTGGGCACATATAACAAATCCTTCACTAAGAAGGTAGTCCTTGGAGGTTTTCCTGGTGCCAAAGGCTTCATCAGCACTTGCATCATATGATTTGGTAGCTCAGGTTCATCATAGATGCATCTTGCTCCTTCTGAAGGAATTGGAATGGGAACACAGCGAAGCAATTCAGTTGCTGGAGCAGTGTAGTGAGTGTTTCCAGACATCCAATCCAAGATCCATGTGTTAACATCAGAAGCTTCACTAGAGATATGCAGAGTTGCATAGAATTGAAGAATCATCTCTTCATTCCAATCGCAGACATCCGCACAGAATGGAAGAAGTCCAACATCATGAAGAACAGTGAGCACGGGAGTGAATCATGGGATGGATTCCATATCCACATGAGGAATTTGATGATGCTGGAAGACTTTGTCCTTGTCAAATAGTACAGTGGCATAGAAGTTCATCTGAGATGGAGTCCAGAACCTTGAGCGTCCAACTCTGGCAGATTCAGATGGGTTTGGCCCTGTGAAGAATATTTGCTCATTGAAGAAATTTGCCTTGATGAATTTGGGGCGCTTCGTGCCTTTGAAAGGTAGCTTTTGCTTCGGTTGAAGATTTGGCCTGAAGCGCCGTCCAATCTCGCTTGGAGCAACGAAAGTTTCTTCAGCTTGAGGAACATGTGCAACAATTTCATCAGGAACATTCTGGACAGGAATTTCATCAGCTGATGTAGCTGGAATATCTTCAGGAGCAGTCATGAGGGGAGTGGACAGACCAGCAGACCTTGTTTGAATTTCTTCAGTTGGGGCAGGAGACTGGGAAATCTGAGTGAGAGGAGTGGCCATTGGTTAATTTGGGTGTGCTGCTTCCAAAAATTCATCATTGATGACTGGAGTGGTAGATCCAATGTCCACATCCTCCTCCATTTCTTCAACACCGGCCTCTTCAGCAGTCAACTGAGGCTGGGGTGATGACACGAGAGGGGTTGAAACATTTGCATCCACCTCTATTTCTTCATCAATCTGCTCTGAGGAAGCAGCAGACTGGGTTTCTTCATCGTCCTCACTTGGGATGACATAGTCTTCACCAAATGGGACTATTTCATAGGCTGGGACTGATGATATGGGAACAACATCAATTGGTTCATTTGAAGAACTTGGCAAAATCTTCAATTTCTTTGCAGCTGAGGAATCTGCTGGTGGTGATGCTTTCCTTTTCAGAGCAGCTACCTTTTTCGCAGCCTTGGTTTTCTTCGCTTCTGATGCAGAAGGAAGTGTGACTTTCTTCACCTTTGATGGTTTCGCTGGGGGAGCATGGGGTGAAGACGGAGCAGTTTCTTCAGGCACGACTGATGCAGTCACCCTGGCAGTTTCTTCAGGCACAGCAGTTTCTTCAGCTGGCCTCTCAATTTCTTCAGGCACAACATTGGGACTTGCCCTGGGAATTTCTTCAGCAGCATGAATTTCTTTAGCTGCACTTGCAGTTTCTTCAGCAGGCTGAGCAGAGGAGCTAGCCTGAAGAATTTGTGGTTGCGATCTGGCTGCAACCCTTGAGTTGTGGTCCTTGATGGCTTTGTCAGCCAGATTGACGAATCTGACCTTGACGCCTTTCCAATCTGCATAGTAACGGTCAAATTCATCACTGAGGCCTTTGATGTCCTTTTGGACAGAGACAAGTTGACCAGGCGTCAGATTAAGAACATTGTTCTTCATGAAGCGCTCTTTCTTGTACTGAGCCTTCTTTGCCTTTCTGGCCTTTTCATATTTCCATTTTTCCTCACCAATGAAAGCTGTGAGGACATGGCTAGGACCGGGAGGCAGATTCAAATCATCAATCGAAGTATTTGGGTCCTGGTGCCAAATGTCGATGAAGTTGAGCACAGTTTTTGGGTCCAACAGAAGAGGAATTGAAGTGCCCTTGGCTTGAGCCACTCTTTCCTGCTTATTTCTCACAATGGCAACAAGTTCTTCATCACTTGCTTCATCATCCTTAGATTCTGAGGGAATATTGAAGACTACTTGCTTCTTGTGAGGACTTGGCCTCTTGCCTCGTCCTGATGTTGCCTTCACTTTCAGCAAGGTGGGACTGCTTGAGGATTGTGCTTGGGCAGATGAAGCTGCAGATGCCCCTGAAGCAATTGAAAAACCGGTAGTCCTCTGACAAGATGCCAGATGTACTAGTGTTGATGACTTGGCAGCAGCTGTTGAAGATTGTGCAGCTACTGAGGGCATTGCAGGAGCCCTCGATGATTTTGCCTGAGGCATTTGCTGTGAGGAACTAGGAGCTGAGGACTTTGCAATGGATTTCTTCACCACTGATTTCTTTGGAGCAGGTGCACTAGCAGAGGCAGCAGCAGCAGAGTCTACATTGAATTGCCTCACAGCTTCTTTAGAAATCCTTTGAAGCTTTTTCTGATGTTTTGCCCATTCTTCAGGAAAATCCTCACCTCTCATGAGACTTGTGGGATCTGCGGCCTGGTTATTTGCCAATGGAGGTCTTCGGCAAGGAAGTTTTAGGGAAAATTTCTTCATGTATTTAGGAGTGACATAGCGATATTCTCCATTCTTTCATCCATCTCCTTTCAATCTTTTGAATGCGAATTTTGCGCTTCTCTTTGGTTTCTTTCCCATAGATTTCTTCATCAGGTGTGCAATACTCAGGATAGATATCCTCAGGGATCTCAAATGCATTGTTGGATCCAAGTTTCTTTCCTCCTTTCTGAGGTCTTTTCCCATCTTCCATTTTCTTCAGCTGAGGATTGTGAACTGTTGAAGTTTCTGACGAAGTATGCAACTTTTCTTCATGGAATGCTGCAAATGAGTTAAGTTGATGAGAACCTAGAGATTCATCAGCTGACATTTGTACCTGTGAATAGAGTATAGGTGTGAAGAATTTGAAGAGGTCCTATGCATTCTCAGAAAATTTTGCAAAAGTATCAAGTTAGAGGAATTTGACCATAGATGCCTTGAAGAATTTCACTAAGTGTTCTTGACTTAGGTTCCGGAGTTGTATAGATTTGAGGATCCACACAATTAAGGAATCTTGAATAAAATCATGACTTAGCGAAATAAATCAAGAGAAGGAGTTCGTTTGGTGCTTTAGAGATGGATTGCTGAAGAATAACACCTTTTGAGGATTTTGTGAAAATCACAGGAATAAAAAATGGCAATAAAACTATATTTTATTTACCGTATGCGATGAACACGATGAACAGACGAGTGAAGTGGAGGAGTTCGTCAGTACAGATCTCCCACGCCCCAGCTTGGCAGAGGGAGACAGCTACAGCGGCGGCGGGGTGAAGACTTCCGCGGCCGATGCGAGTACGACGACGACGAGGTCGAGGCAGTGAAGCTCTTCCTCTCCGGCGACGATGAAGTTAGCGACGGCACTAGGTCTGGAGCTCGGGAGAGATGGGAGTGAGGAGTAACCCGAGCTGGAGTAAGGGAGGGGGTATTTATAGCGGCGGTAAAAACCAACTGGTCGGAAGATTTTGGTCCAGTATACCCCTGACCCTTGCTATCCACGCGACATGTGTCACCCACGTACTGTGTAGTGAAGATAGTGGGGGATCGTGGGTTATCCAGTCGTGGGAATCGGAACGATTTGAGAGGCAATCGCCAAAAATTGAGATTGAATATTTTAAAGTTTTGTTCGCAAATTCTTCAGCTGACAAGGACTCAGTGAAGACTTTGAACGAGTTTCAAAGTAGAACGCATATGAAGAATTTGTGAACAGACTTGGTTGAGTTTAGCATAGAGGGGAAACGGGTCCGATCACATTCACTTAGATGAAAATCAACTTGAAGAAATAGCTATAAGTGAATGTTGTTGAGGACATTGAAAAACTCAATACATATATATATAGTTAATGAAGAAAAACTCAAACTTGAAGAATTTCAACTGTTGGTGGTGGCGTTACCCACCGTATAAGAATGATGATTTCAGACACCACGTACAATTGTCGTAGGGTTCTAAGAATCAAATTCTTCATTAATTTATTCACACTTAGAGAGTTAGTCTTCATTGATTGAAGAAAAACGTTACTTCGTGTGTTGCACATCAAAGTCATCAATTTTGCATAAGTGTTAGGATGTGTGTCCTTTCAAAGAACATTCGAAGATTCTAAGATATTTAGCTAACACCGCAACTTGCAAAATCTCTTCTCATCCAAGGGCTTTGTGAAGATATCAGCCAGTTGTTCTTCAGTCTTCACGTGGTCGAGGAAGATATCGCCCTTCATCACATGGTCACGAAGAAAATGATGACGAATCTGGATGTGCTTGGTCTTTGAGTGCTGAACTGGGTTGTGAGCAATCTTGATGGCACTCTCATTTTGGCAGTAGAGGGGAACATTCTTCACATTGATGTCGTAGTCCTTGAGGGTTTGCTTCATCCACGGCAATTGAGCACAGCAAGAAGCACCAGCAATGTACTCAGCTTCAGCAGTAGATAGTGACACGCAGTTCTGCTACTTCGAGGACCAATAGACTAAGGATCGTCTGAGGAAATGACATGTGCCTGATGTTGACTTGCGGTCCACACGATCACCAGCATAATCAGAATCAGAATATCCAATAAGGTCAAGATCTGAGCCCTTGGGGTACCATAATCCTAGTGTTGGTGTGTGAGCTAGATATCGAAGAATATGTTTCACAGCCTTATGGTGTGATTCCTTCGGTTTTGCTTGAAATCGGGCACACATGCAAACACTAAGCATAATATCTGGCCTAGATGCACCTAGATACAATAAGGAACCAATCATGGAGCGGTATACCTTCTGATCGAAATCTTTACCACTTTCCTCAGTGCAGAGTTGAGCCGATGTGGGCAAAGGAATCTTGACGCCTTTGCAATCTTGCATGCTGTCTTCAGGACATCCTTGAGGTATTTCTCTTGAGAGATATAGATGCCATTGCGTTGTTGACGAATTTGTAGCCCTAGGAAGAATTTGAGCTCTCCCATCATAGACATTTGATATTCTTCACTCATCATTTAGGCAAATTCGTCGCTGTAACGTTTGTCAGTACATCCAAAGATAATATCGTCCACATATATTTGGCACACAAATAATTCGTCATCATATGATTTGGGGAAAAGAGTTGGGTCAAGTGAACCGGGTTTGAAGCCTTTCTTCATGAGGAATTCCTTCAATGTGTCATACCACGCCCGAGGGGCTTGCTTGAGGCCATAGAGAGCCTTGTTGAGTCTGAAGACTTTGTCCGGACACTTAGGATCTTCAAAACTTGGGGGTTGAGCAACATATACTTCTCCCTCAAGTTTACGATTGAGGAATGCACTTTTCACATCCATTTCATATAACATGATATTGTGATGGTTAGCATAAGCAAGCAATATGCGAATAGCTTCAAGTCTAGCAACAGGTGCAAAAGTTTCATCAAAGTCAATTCCCTCAACCTGTGTGTAGCCCTGTGCCACAAGACGAGCCTTATTCCTCACTACCTGACCAAGTTCATCCTGTTTGTTGCGGTAGATCCACTTGGTACCTATGACATTGTGCTTGCGAGGATCTGGGCGTTTGACAAGTTCCCACACGTTGTTGAGCTTGAATTGATGCAATTCCTCTTGCATGGCTTGAATCCACTTAGACTCCAGGAATGCTTCATCAACTTTGGTGGGCTTTGTGATAGAGACAAAAGCAAAGTGCCCACAAAAGTTAGACAAATGTGAAGCTTTTGAGCGTGTGAGGGGACCTGGTGCATTGATGTCGTCGAGGATTTTCTCGATCTGCACTTCATTTGCAAGTCGAGGATGAGTAGGTTGAAGACTTTGTTGACGATGAACAATTTCTTCAGCGCCATTTTCTTCAGGTGTATCAGCATGAATATCTTTAGCGGTTGGTACAACTTCTTCAGAGAGTAGTTGTTCTTCAGTAGGGATCACGTCTTCAGTGGCCTTGAACCTAATGGATTCCTCAGGAGGCATTTCATCTAGCACAGGAGGTAGGTGCTCTCTTTGCGATCCGATATTTCATCGAACCGCACATCTACAGTTTCAACAACCTTGTTGTGATAGGTGTTGAAGACTCTGTAGGTGTGCGAGTCCTTTCCGTAACCAAGCATAAAACCTTCACGTGCTTTCGGTGCAAATTTAGAACTGTGGTGAGGTTCTCTAATCCAGCATTTAGCACCGAAGACTTTGAAATAAGTCACATTGGGTTTCTTGTTAGCGAGGAGTTCATATGAAGTCTTGAAAGTGCGTTATATCGACTAGAGGGGGGTGAATAGGCGATTTTTACAAATTCGTCACTTGAGGAAATACTAATTGAGGAATTTGCTAAGTGACGAACTACTCGCAGCGGAATAAGTACTCAAGTGTATGCAAAACATAGCAGTAGCATAGTCATCATGATGAAATGAAACATACACAGAACATGAGTAGCGTGAATAGGATAAGCACGCAGAAGATAAAGTGACTGAAGAATTTGTGGTGAGGAAATTGAGAAAGACTTCAGTCAAATTCTTCAAACAGTAACGATCAATTTCATCAACAGGAATACGAGGAAATGAAAGGGTTGAGGAAATGGAACCAGGTAGCTCGATGAAGACAATGGTTTGATGACCCAGTTCCAACTACTGTGATAGTCGTACGTCTGGTTCGGAGAGGCCTGGTATTTAAACCAGAGGACACACAGTCCTTACCGTATTCTCCTTGAGCTAAGGTCACACAGTCCTCGCCCAACACTCGTGGTAAGTCTTCAGGGTAGACTTCCAAAACCCTCACAAACTGGTCACCCGGTGATCCACAATTGACTGCTGGATGCTCTAGACCACGGTCACCCGGCGATCCCCAATTGCCTGCAGGATGCACTAGACCATGACGCCTAACCGTCTGGAAGATACACAGTCTTCAAAGGTAAAAAGCGTCGGTTCCACACAGGAACAATTTCTTCAGTGATGCTCAATCACTATGGGTTTTGGTTGTTTGGGTTTTGGGTTTTTCTCACTGATGATTTTCGCTCAAAGTCCTCGAGGAATGGGATGCTCTCAAATGACAAGTGTCAAGTTCTCTCTCGGAGCAGCCAACCAGCTAGTGGTTGTGGGGGGCGGCTATTTATAGCCAGGGTGCAACCTGACATGATAAGACATAAATGCCCCCAAATCATATGACCATTAGGTGGATAGAATATCTGGACAGCTGGCGCAAAGCACAACAACGGTCGGAATTTGAACTGTCAAATTCCTCAGGGCTTATCATATTCCTCACTTGTAGGCAATTCGCACTGGCGAAATCCTAACTCCTTAGTCAGACCAATTTCCCCAGAGACCAGAAGAACATCATCTCTGTCTCTGAAGAACTTGACTGAACTGAAAGAGATTTTCAAAGGCTTCACTCGAAGGATTGGGTTATGTTGAGGCTTTTGAGTTGAGCATCAGATGGAAATTTTTCCTTAGTTTTACCTCGGCCCCCTTTAACAGTACGGTGTTTCCTATGACTCAAAGAAGAAAATGAAACAATAAAAACAAAAGTCTTCACGCTTCATTGTCCTCGTTCATATCTTCAAGGTCACACCATCTTCTTCATTTTCAAAGTCTTCAATGAATACCAAAGTCTTCAGCAAAGTCTTCACAAAGTCTTCACCAAAATCTTCAGTTGAAGACATTCATTTTTAGGGGTCGATATTCTTCGAATATACCAAACTCCTCATCGACTTATAGAGCCTGTTCACACTCACAAACGTATTAGTCCCTTAACCTATAAGTGTTCAATACACCAAAATCACTAAGGGGCACTAGATGCACTTACAATCTCCCCCTTTTTGGTGATTGATGACAAATAGGTTAAGTTTTCAACGGGGATAAACATATGAAGTGTAAGTACTGAGTTTGAGGAATTTGATTGCAAGACATAGAGGAACTCCCCCTGAAGATGTGCATATTTGAGGAATTTGCTTTGGACTGCAAATGCACATGGCAGGATAAAATCTTGGAGTTCTCCCCCTATATCTTGTAATCCATACACGCATTATATATATATATCATGAGGAAATTGAAATGCATGATGGAAAATGGGGTCTGAGGAAATTCAGCATGTGGGCATTAAGATACTTGAGGAAATAAGCATGCAGAAAATAGTTCAAAAGTATCAGACCACCATCGGACTTAAGTTTACAACTCAATCAACAAAAGCTTCAGAAAAGCGAGAGTTGTAACTTAAACAAAACAGCCCATAAATAGAGACCCGCTTGAAGACTAACTCAAGTTTCTCCCCCTTTGTCATCAAGTGACCAAAAGGGACGAAATTGAGGACTAACACCCCTGAAGAATTTCATCTTGAAGGTGGTGGAGGAGCGCCAGCGTTGTCAGGGTTGGTTGGTGGAGCGGGGCCTGCAGCAGTGTCGTCAATGTCCTCAGCTTCATCTGTATCACGTGATGAAGAAAATGAGCTTGTCACCAGCTGAGGAACTTAAACTTTCTTCCACTTCTTCTTCGGAGGAATCGACCAGTCAAAGTTCATCTGAAAGTCCATCTCCTTGAGTTCTTCAGGAGTCCTGAGGTGTGACAGAATGGCCCAAGTGCGATCGAAGATTTCATGCACATAGTATTGATTTTTTTTCTCACAGAGTTATGCGTCACAGTCATGTCACGAAGAAGTGAAGCAAACTGACGCTTTACCCACTTGTGATTATGATCAACCTTCAGATGAAGACTTAGAAGAAGCTCACAATCAGTCATCACACGAGGGGCAGAAGCTTGAGGTTTTGGAGCTGAGGCTTTTACAGCAGAATCCTGGGTAGCAGAGTCATCATTGGTGGAATAAGATGCAACTTTGCGAAACTGACCATCCAATGGACGAGTGCCTTCATCAATGACAGCCTTGCCTTTTCCTTCAACTGAAGAAAATGTCTTCTTGAGGACTTCAATCGGAGGCAAGAAACTGAAGTGATTCTGAAAATCAGCCTTGAATGGAATTGATGACTTTGATCTGGTGAATTTCATGATCCAGGGAGCATAAGGCTTCAATTCGAAAGGTGACACTGCAATATTGGCCAAAGTCCTTATGAAGAAATCGTGATAGTTGATGGGAATCCCATGAATGATGTTGAACAGCAAATTCTTCATGATGCCAACAACTTCTTCTTCTTAAGAGTTGCGGCCTTTGATAGGACTGAGGGTTTTGGTCAATATTCTATAGATTGTTCTTGGCACATACAGCAAATCCTTCACTAGGAAGGTGGTCCTTGGAAGTTTTCCAGGTGCCAGAGGTTTCATCAGCACTTGCATCATGTGATTCTGCAGCTCAGGTTCATCATAGATGCATCTTGCTCCTTCTGAAGCAATTGGAATGGGAACACATTCAAGCAATTCATTTGCAGAAGCAGTGTAGTGTGTGTTGCCAGTCATCCAATCCAGAATCCAAGTGTTGATATCAGAAGCTTCACCAGAGATATGCAGAGTTGCATAGACCTGAAGAATCAGTTCTTCATTCCAATCACAGACATCCGCACAGAATGGAAGAAGTCCAACATCATGAAGAATTGAGAGCACAGGAGTGAAGCATGGGATGGATTCCATATCCACATGAGGAATTTGATGATGCTGGAAGACTTTGTCCTTGTCAAACAGCACAGCAGCATAAAAGTTCATCTGGGCTGGAGTCCAGAACCTTGAGCGACCAACCCTTGCTGAGTCATAAGGATTTGGTCCTATGAAGAATATGTGCTCATCGAAGAAATTTACCTTGATGAATTTGGAACGCTCCGTGCCTTTGAAAGGTAGCTTTTGCTTTGGCTGAAGATTTGGCTTGAAGCACCGTCCAGTCTCGATTGGAACAATAGCAGTTTCTTCAACCTGAGGAACTTGTGCAGCAGTTACATCAGGAACATTCTGGGCTTGAATTTCATCAGCTGATGCAGCTGGAATATCTTCAGGAGCAGTCATGATGGGAGTGGACAGATTGGCAGACTCTGTTGGAATTTCTTCAGTTGGGGCTGGAGACTGAGGAATCTGTGTGAGAGGAGCGGCCATTGGTGAATTTGGGTGTGTTGCATCCCAAAATTCATCATGGATTACTGGAGTGGTAGATCCAATGTCCACATCCTCATCTATTTCTTCAACATCGGCCACAATTTCTTCATCAATCTGCTCTGAGGAAGCAGCAGATTGAGTTTCTTCATCATCGTCCTCACTTGAGATGACATAGTCTTCACCAAATGGGACTATTTCGTAGGTAGGTGTCGGTGTCAAAACCAGCGGATCTCTGCACGTGGCCATGGATGGAGGTCTCTGCAAGACGGGACACTGTTACGCGCGAAAGAGGTCAAGATCTCAGCGTCGGCTGCAGCACCAAATCCAGCAGGGACCTACGGGATGTATTTGTATGCCGTCTCCAGTATAAGACAAAGATGTTCAGCATGCTCTTCTTTATTCATGGAGTAAACCAGGATATCGTCTAGATAAAACACGACGAATTTATCGAGGTAACCCATGAATATATAGTTCATCATTAAACCAAGGAGAGGATGAGAAGGTGGCTAATGGACTCAGCGACAATTCATCGAGAATTCCAAACGGATGGATTTCCACAATTATGTGAACAAGGAGATGACATTTGTCAGCTCAAATGATATAATGTTGTATGATCGAGGAAACATACGTCACTAATCATTGATTGAAAAGTGCGTCCAAAATATGACCTTAGGCAGCAAGATCAATGTTAGAGCGGCGACTCAATAACCAATAGTCAAAGAACGAACTGTCGATCGTTATCTTCAAGGCAATAGGGTTGATAGAATTACAGAATCCAAGCAGCATCGCTTGTTGATGGTATCCCGGTTAGAATCAACACGGGGACCAAGAAAGAATGGTGATGGTGAGAAGTATCACTATGCCAAGAATTTCTGAGAGGTGGAGCAATCCTCACAACATACTCAACATAAAAGACAGTAATACTTCAAGGCAGAACACAATGCAAGCTGGAGAGCAAGTTGCATTCATAACGTGGACAAGTTCATGATGAAAGGAAGTCAAGGATGTTGTCGATGATATCAAAAATCATCGAGGGCAAGGAGGGTATTTATCATCATGAATCAGCTGACGTCTCGGAAGAAGTCAAATTGTGGACGATGATCACGACTCCATTTGTCGAGAGTATTCAAGAGAATGCAACCGGACAGCGGTGGCGTCAAGTAGGGGAATGACAGCATGGAAAGTTATAGGAAACAACAGACAAGATGCAAGCTCAATATCGGGGTTGCTTTTCAAGACAAACAACATGATGTTGAAAACTCGACGTAAGTCGTGCTCATACTCTGAAGAATTGGTGCACCAGAGTAGGACGAGGTGGCACAGTCAAAGATAGCTAGACAAAGGATGCAACCGATAGTCTAGGAATGACATGATTGAATTTAAAATTTCCCAGTAACAATTACTAGGCGTATTGAATTGCAGTGTGGCATAAATTTTCCCATCGGTGTTCTCGGTTGACAACAATCCCAGAACCCGTGTTGTGATTAAGACAAGGAAAAAATTTACTACCTCATCAAAGTTATTAAGATGCCATGCAAAGGCATGATATCCTCGAGATACCAGAGGGTAAAACTCGAGGGCAGAACATGATAGAAGTAGAGCTGGGGCGTTGACCGACGACAGCAGATATTTTATCCTTGTCAAAAATTTGACGAGGCACGGGAATGAATTTCTTTCAAATATTTTGAATAAGGACAGCATGGTCGGAACCATAACTACAAGGGATCAATTTAGTGACACTGAAAGAATCATACAGCTGGATAATTATTTTGCAAGAAGCTTCCGAGACGGTCTACATCGTTTCCATGGGCATGAACACAAAGTTCAAGGTCGACTCCCACTTCTCCAATGCATAACATTTCATTCACCTCTGGCTCTGATAAAGCTGTAGTGTTGGAATTTTATCTGGTAGAACACCAGAAGGGTATGACTTGTGAAAACTTTCGGGTTCTCACGGATTAGGGGAAGGCATAGGTTCAACCCATCGGGGCATCTTAGGAACATATACCACAAGCTTCAAGAGTAATTAACACAAGCTCGAAGGTGGAGCAGGGTTGACAACAGCAGAGGATACAATTCTACCAAAGGCATTTCAAGTATCAGGGAGAGAACTCACAAGATTCGAATGCGAAGGATACTATCGGATAACAACCCAGCAATGGGTCTGACGGTTCACAACAGAGCTGATGTGAGTATTGGTACTCAATCACAGGAAGAGAGAATGCAAGGCATCGGGGTATAGAACTCCCGAACAATTCGATGCTTAAATAACAAAGGAGTTATGACTTCCAAAATGAAGGGTCAGCAGCAGACGCTCTGATCAAGGATGGATAAGTTGAACAGACTCAAAGGCACAATCGGTCAAGGTTTGATTTGCCGAGAACCATCTCATGTCCGGAAGGACGTCTGAGTCAGAAAGATAATTTAAAAGGATAAGCTGATGACTGCGTGCATTTGCACACAGGCTGAATCAATATGATCAGAATGACAATCATAAGGGATTTTAACGAACATTGCTAGACATATGTAATTAACCATAATGCAAGCAGACAAGAATTTCAATAGCAACAAGCTGCAGAGGATCTTCGGAAGATCGAAAAGCATTCCGAAGAATTTTGTGAAACACATGAACAACTGAGAAGAACGGATCCTCGATAAATGTGAGGAATTAACCGTAAGGATTTTTATGCGGAACAAAACTGCAAGGCCATAAACTCAAAGGATTCTCGGGTCAACGGAGAGTAATCCGGGGCATCTTGTAACAAGAAGAGCCACGAGAAATTATTGTATGAATGACAATCGCGAGTAGTCATCCATAGGGATATATCGGTGGTAGGGAATTGCAAAGCCGATAAGTTCAAAGTCTCGGAAAACATCAAAAGGGTATTGTCAGAACCTTCTGACGAAACAGGTGATCTTCTGGTATGAGGGCTCTCCGGGAGAAGTAGTTACGAGAACCTAGAGTCAGAGCTTAGTAAAATCTTTAACCCGAAAAGAAGAGAGATCAGAGTCCCAGAGTATAGAAGAGGAATAAAAGATCCTAATACCACCCAATGGCGACGTGGGCCCGTAAGCCACACAGCCATGTTAGTAAAACAGTTTTCGAAAATACTAGACTCAACTGCGGCCAAGGAGTCGGAGGGGCTTCCTACAGGCAGTTGGCTCTGATACCAACTTGAAACGCCCCCATTCTCGTCCGTACGCTAATCAATCACGCAATGCGTACGGCCAAGATTAGGGACTCACTGATTAGTACCACAACACGACAAACGACACAAATAAAGAGTCATACAGCTTAATATTACAAGCCAGGGGCCACGAGGGCTCGAATATAAAGCTCTGACGAGCTCGAGTCAGCGGAAGCAAAAAAAATATTTGAGTACAGACATAGTTAGACAAGATCTGCCTTAAGAAGGCTAGCACAAACATAGATAGCGGATCAAAAGAGGCGAGGCCTCCTGCCTGGGAGCCTCCTAACTACTCCAGGACGTCGGCAGTCTCCACGAAGCAGGCTTCAGTGGTGGTGTAGCAGGCGTCTCCGGCAAACTCCATCTCCTGGGCTCCATCGACTGATGCATCATCAATTGGGTATAGGGGAAAAGAATAGCAGAGCAACCGTGAGTACTCATCCAAAGTACTCGCAAGACTAACATCAGAACAATGCTAAACATGCAATGGTATCAAATGAGAAGGCTGTATTTGTGGACTGTATTGCAGAAATGCCAGAAGAGAGAGAAAGGCCTAGCCTATCGAAGACTAGCATCTTCAAGCAGTCTTGCAGCATCAGAAGAGAGTAGATAGTAGTAGCATACATGTTGTCATACAGTAGCAATGCCCTGAGATCCTTTCTCGACTCCCTGCGGGAAAGCGATCCCGAGAGCATTATCAACAGTTTAACATTTATCATCATCTCTTTATAGTTATTATGGATCCGGGCACAACTCCAAGCGTCCTGTTACCGCGGACACGGCTATTCGAATAAATATCTTCCATGCAGGGGTGCACTACTGTTACCCAACACGCTCGACTACCTCCGGCCGGATACACTTGCTGGGTAATACCCGGCCTCGGGTGATCGACACAACGCAGCCCGGCCTAGAGCTCAGCAGAGAGGCCAACATGCCGGTCTAAATCCTAAGTGCGCAGGGGTCTTGGGCCCATCACCCATTGCACTCCTGCACGTTGCGTGGCTGGCCGGAGAAACAGGCGCGACACTGGACAACCCAGTGACGTAACCAGCCCAATCCCGGCGATCAGCCCGCATCTCTGAGCTGTGACGTCTGAAGAGCTTTCGGCTGATACTACGCTGCAGAGGGCCCCATTAAACCATTATCCCACGTGGTGGTAGTGCGAAATGGGCACGACGACCCACTCAGATCAAACACCCAGTTCCGTTAAGCTCGATTAGTATTACTCGCTTGCCCAATATGCACGATTAACTCCGGCCGTACACCCTTGTTCCTGGTGATGTCCGGCCTCGGCTAATCGACACGTAGCAGGTCAGCCTGACTTTACAGTTGGGTGCTGTCAGGACTCAGGTCCATCTCTGACTGGATGGTACCACCAGCCTTTCAGCCCCAGACTGCACATTTCCCCGCGGATACCTCTCAAGGTGGACCCGCCTGTAAGCAAGGCCATAGTAACTGTGTGGTCAAGCAACGGGTAGGAATCCGAGGAATCACCCTCGTTGGATTCCACTCCGGGAGTTGCACGACATCAGTTTAAACGGAAGTGATGAAAGAGGAATCACCCTCGGTAACACACATCCGGATAGCTATTCTACAGAGGCACCATCGGAAGTGAGCTAAGAGGTATCACCCTCGGCACTCGATGCCAGCTCTGCAGTGTCGGGCAATTTAGGGGGTGTGTGGTGATGTGCTGTCTTCAGTCCATCGGTCTTCCGTTCCGCCGATCATATTGATCGGGGCTTCGATACTAGAGCGGAGAAACTATAGCAAGGGAGAGGGGCCACAGATGGTTTTCCATCCAACCTATACTAAGCAGTTTGGATAATAAGGCAGGTATCAATAGCAGTTATCAAAAACAGGCTATGCATCAGAAATAGGATAAAACAGTGGCAGCGGTAATTGCTAATGCAAGCAGGAGGGAGAAAGGAATGGATGATATAGGCATGCGTCAAGGGGGGGTTGCTTGCCTGGTTGCTCTGCGGCAAAGGCGGGGTCGTCAGACGTAGTCGTAACAGCAGTTTCATCGGTAGTCTCAGCGTCTATCGCCGTATCAGGGTCTACCGAAAAAGAAGCAACGAGGGGAAACAAATAAATAACAGCGCAAACAATAGCATCACAAAGCATGACATGGCAATACGCGGTGACAGAGGCGATCTAACGCAGTGTTACACGACACCGAGAAAGGGGGATCCTATCCGGGAAAGTATTCCCGGTTCCGGACATGTGTCAGACAGATGACCGGAGGGGGCAATGTTCCAGGCTGCGATGTTGTAAGCATGGGACAGCTAGGATGCAGCGCAGGGTTGATATACTGCCTATCTAAGTGCTCTAGTCAATTTAGGAATTTAACCGGAATTATTTTATTAAAGTCATGCACTATTCATCTGCCAGAAACAGGCAAAAAGTTACAGGTGTGATATGCTAGGGGCGTCGGACAGACTAACGGACAACGTAACCGGATTCGTCTCGTTGTTCTGAGCAACTTTCATGTTCAAAGTTTTTCGATCCGGGCTACGGTTTATTTTATATTAATTATCTAAGTTTTATTAATATTCTGGAATTTATTTAATTATTTAACTCGAATTATCCAAAACAGTAAATACTGTTTAACCAAATCAATTAATTAACAGATTAATCAATTATTCTAATTAACCTTAAACATTTAATTAACTTAATTAATTACCTAATTAATTAAATCACTAATTAACTAATTAATTAATTTAATTAATTAATTATTAATATTAATATTTATCTAATTACTTTCTTTTCTAGATTCAATTTTGTTCTAATATTTTTATTAGTGTATATGTATACATATACGTATATACACACATACATGTGTATATACATACACATACACACACACACACTGGACACACGCACGCACGCTACACGCACGCACACACTACACACACATCCACACACGCACACACAGCACCGGGCCGGCCGGGCCGGTCCGGCGGCCGGCGGGAAGCCGCGGGGGGGGGGGGGTGTGCTCACCAGGGGGGGCGCAGGCCGGCGGCGAGGAGGGTCGCAGGCGACGGGGCGGAGCGGGAGGCGACGGGCCGGCCGGTGTGGGCGCGGGACGACGGGGCGAAGGTGGCGGCCAGCGCAGGCGGCGGGGTGGCGCCCGGCGGCGGCGAGAGCGGCCGGGGGCCGGCCGCGGTGCGGCAACGGCGGCGAGAGCGAGGCCGGCCGAGGAGGCGGCGCGGCGACGGACGCGCAGGCGGCGGCGGGGCTCGGGGCGACGCGGATCCGGCCGGCGCGGAGGGGCCGGCGGCGGCGGCGAGCGCCGCGGGCGACGGGGACGGGCCGACGGCGCGGGGGCTCGGGCGCGGGGCCGGCGGCGCGTGCGCGCGGGGGGGGGGAGAATCGGGGCACGGGGGCGGCTGGGGTGCTGCGGGGCTAGGGTTTGACCCGGTTCGGTCTTTTATATGGGTCCGGCTGGGCCAGTCGATTTTGACCCCGTTAGGTCCAATTTTCCCTGCGTTTCTAAAAACGTCTAAAATGATTTTGGGGCACTAAACTAATTCCTAAAATTCCGATTTCAATTTTATAAAACATTACGGAATACTTGCAACCCATCCATCATTTTTAATCTTAGTTTCGCACAACTTTATAATCCACTTTTTCGGACGGATTAAATTTGCGACGGAACCGAACGGGGTTCGCACAGGCGCGAATTCAACAACAGCGATCGCGGCAACAGTGAACGCGGTGACGTGGCAACATTAGCGTGGGATTACTGTAGCTTAATTACCGAAATTACTGTAGCCTAATTATCCGGGCGTCACAATTCTCCTCGTCTAACAAGAATTCTCGTCCCGAGAATTTAGAGGTAGAGCAAGGGGGAAAAGGTTCGGCCACGTAATTCTAACGAGTCTTCTTGTTCTTGTTGATCTCATCGAAGAGGTTGATCCCTTTCGTTGATGTCTTCAATCCTTTGTTCCGGATCATCCTGATGAAGCCGTTATCCTCTCTTCGAGATTTTCATCGTCCTACGAATGCGATGGGAGGGAAAACTCTAGAAGAACGCATCTCCACCAAGTTGGGCGTTTGACGATGAACCCAGGGAAAGTCATGATCCATCTCTCGAGTTGCAATTCGGATAATTCATCGAGAGCATTAAGCGATGGTTCAAAGTTTCAAACGGGTAGGCAATCATTCGATGCCCAAACAAAAGGTGGAAGGGTTCAGAGCAACAAATTAAATATTGCGTCTGATACAACAATAGATCATCCCTTGGGCGATGGCTCGGAAATTACGTACGAAGCCAAGCGCAAAGGATACTTTGGAATCAAAGTGATACAGGAGAGTCAGGTTTCGATCATGTGGAACTATGGGTTATGGGCCGAACATGTGGCAAGAGCAGATGAGCGGTGACATCTTGTACGGCCATGGTAACAAGACATGTCAGAGGATAGTCTGTCAACTATGTCGGCAATAGCATCGGTAACGAGGGCGGGGGACGAAGAGAACCATCTTCCTGCTCGTTGAAACGAGGTGGACCAATAGGCAAAGTTCTCGTCCACCGGCGGTTACCGGAATGTTAACAATAATAGTAACAGGGTCTTACTGACAGAGTTGTACACCGAGGTGTTTACCTAAGCAGGGAACTATCACTGCTCAGATCAAATAATTCTCAAGAAAGGCTAAACAGACCAATGGACAGGAAAATGTGAATATCACATTAAACAGACCAATGGAAAGGAAAATGTGCATACACGAGCATCAGGTGTATATCCTTTCCAAGAGCAAGCAGAGCGGATTAATCATGATAAGGCTCCAGGTATGTAACCATTTAGTCAAGGGGCAAGGAATTTATGATGTTTATCCATACAACGATGTTTGGATAATTGATCAAGAAACAATGTGCATCGAGCTTACATTATTCCTTTTGATGATCGATGTACCACATCCATGCTTCGGGATAGCCATGATATGGTGTTTCCAATAAAGGATGGAGTTTGGATACACAAGGATCCAGTAGGGACAACTTATAAGATAAATCTTACAATTCCCCCATGGAAGAATGGCAACCCTGCTGAGCAAGATACTGTAACATTAGTTGCTCCGGACATGTGTGCTAACCATAACATCACCTTATCGAGTAATGGGGATCAATGTTATATTTCCTGATAATGTTACAACCATCATATCTGACTGAGATTCAGATCTGGCTGAGTTTACAGGTACTTCAGATGCTTGGTTCTACAACAACGGGGATGCGAGATCCACGGAGATGTGGATGTGGACGCGGTTACTTTTTATTGCGAGGAGGTGGGGTGTGGAGGTACTTGATCCTTATCTGCGTGAGGACGAGACGGTAAACTCTATCCATCCACCGACCCACGAGTTAGGTAAAGAGTTTCACTATGCGCGCCATTGTTGCATGCATGGCACGGAAGGTCCATGCGTGGCTGGCTTCTCACGTGGAGGGACACGCGTGACACGTACCGTACCGGCGCATGTATGGACAGACTGACCTGACCGTGTTTAACAGTGGCGCCTCTCCACTTTGGACAAGAACAGCTGGGAGGTCACCGTGGACGATAGACCTGGGATTGATCACCAATCGACCAGAACATATGGCACGTGGCCATGGATGGAGGTGTCTGCAAGATGGGACACTGTTACGCGCGAAAGAGGTCAAGATCTCAGCGTCGGCTGCAGCACCAAATCCAGCAGGGACCTACGGGATGTATTTGTATGCCGTCTCCAGTATAAGACGAAGATGTTCAGCATGCTCTTCTTTATTCATGGAGTAAACCAGGATATCGTCTAGATAAAACACGACGAATTTATCGAGGTAACCCATGAATATATAGTTCATCATTAAACCAAGGAGAGGATGAGAAGGTGGCTAATGGACTCAGCGACAATTCATCGAGAATTCCAAACGGATGGATTTCCACAATTATGTGAACAAGGAGATGACATTTGTCAGCTCAAATGATATAATGTTGTATGATCGAGGAAACATACGTCACTAATCATTGATTGAAAAGTGCATCCGAAATATGACCTTAGGCAGCAAGATCAATGTTAGAGCGGCGACTCAATAACCAACAGTCAAAGAACGAACTGTCGATCATTATCTTCAAGGCAATAGGGTTGATAGAATTACAGAATCCAAGCAGCATCGCTTGTTGATGGTATCCCGGTTAGAATCAACACGGGGACCAAGAAAGAATGGTGATGGTGAGAAGTATCACTATGCCAAGAATTTCTGAGAGGTGGAGCAATCCTCACAACATACTCAGCATAAAAGACAGTAATACTTCAAGGCAGAACACAATGCAAGCTGGAGAGCAAGTTGCATTCATAACGTGGACAAGTTCATGATGAAAGGAAGTCAAGGATGTTGTCGATGATATCAAAAATCATCGAGGGCAAGGAGGGTATTTATCATCATGAATCAGCTGACGTCTCGGAAGAAGTCAAATTGTGGACGATGATCACGACTCCATTTGTCGAGAGTATTCAAGAGAATGCAACCGAACAGCGGTGGCGTCAAGTAGGGGAATGACAGCATGGAAAGTTATAGGAAACAACAGACAAGATGCAAGCTCAATATCGGGGTTGCTTTTCAAGACAAACAACATGATGTTGAAAACTCGACGTAAGTCGTGCTCATACTCTGAAGAATTGGTGCACCAGAGTAGGACGAGGTGGCACAGTCAAAGATAGCTAGACAAAGGATGCAACCGATAGTCTAGGAATGACATGATTGAATTTAAAATTTCCCAGTAACAATTACTAGGCGTATTGAATTGCAGTGTGGCATAAATTTTCCCATCGGTGTTCTCGGTTGACAACAATCCCAGAACCCGTGTTGTGATTAAGACAAGGAAAAAATTTACTACCTCATCAAAGTTATTAAGATGCCATGCAAAGGCATGATATCCTCGAGATACCAGAGGGTAAAACTCGAGGGCAGAACATGATAGAAGTAGAGCTGGGGCGTTGACCGACGACAACAGATATTTTATCCTTGTCAAAAATTTGACGAGGCACGGGAATGAATTTCTTTCAAACATTTTGAATAAGGACAGCATGGTCGGAACCATAACTACAAGGGATCAATTTAGTGACACTGAAAGAATCATACAGCTGGCTAATTATTTTGCAAGAAGCTTCCGAGACGGTCTACATCGTTTCCATGGGCATGAACACAAAGTTCAAGGTCGACTCCCACTTCTCCAATGCATAACATTTCATTCACCTCTCGCTCTGATAAAGCTGTAGTGTTGGAATTTTATCTGGTAGAACACCAGAAGGGTATGACTTGTGAAAACTTTCGGGTTCTCACGGATTAGGGGAAGGCATAGGTTCAACCCATCGGGGCATCTTAGGAACATATACCACAAGCTTCAAGAGTAATTAACACAAGCTCGAAGGTGGAGCAGGGTTGACAACAGCAGAGGATACAATTCTACCAAAGGCATTTCAAGTATCAGGGAGAGAACTCACAAGATTCGAATGCGAAGGATACTATCGGATAACAACCCAGCAATGGGTCTGACGGTTCACAACAGAGCTGATGTGAGTATTGGTACTCAATCACAGGAAGAGAGAATGCAAGGCATCAGGGTATAGAACTCCCGAACAATTCGATGCTTAAATAACAAAGGAGTTATGACTTCCAAAATGAAGGGTCAGCAGCAGACGCTCTGATCAAGGATGGATAAGTTGAACAGACTCAAAGGCACAATCGGTCAAGGTTTGATTTGCCTAGAACCATCTCATGTCCGGAAGGACATCTGAGTCAGAAAGATAATTTAAAAGGATAAACTGATGACTGCGTGCATTTGCACACAGGCTGAATCAATATGATCAGAATGACAATCATAAGGGATTTTAACGAACATTGCTAGACATATGTAATTAACCATAATGCAAGCAGACAAGAATTTCAATAGCAACAAGCTGCAGAGGATCTTCGGAAGATCGAAAAGCATTCCGAAGAATTTTGTGAAACACATGAACAACTGAGAAGAACGGATCCTCGATAAATGTGAGGAATTAACCGTAAGGATTTTTATGCGGAACAAAACTGCAAGGCCGTAAACTC
Organism: Elymus sibiricus; assembly: GCA_039707655.1. Classification (NCBI taxonomy): domain Eukaryota; kingdom Viridiplantae; phylum Streptophyta; class Magnoliopsida; order Poales; family Poaceae; genus Elymus; species Elymus sibiricus. The sequence continues at coordinate 357,851,972 of CM077665.1, forward strand.
AAAGGATTCTCGGGTCAACGGAGGGTAATCCGGGGCATCTTGTAACAAGAAGAGCCACGAGAAATTATTGTATGAATGACAATCGCGAGTAGTCATCCATAGGGATATATCGGTGGTAGGGAATTGCAAAGCCGATAAGTTCAAAGTCTCGGAAAACATCAAAAGGGTATTGTCAGAACCTTCTGACGAAACAGGTGATCTTCTGGTATGAGGGCTCTCCGGGAGAAGTAGTTACGAGAACCTAGAGTCAGAGCTTAGTAAAATCTTTAACCCGAAAAGAAGAGAGATCAGAGTCCCAGAGTATAGAAGAGGAATAAAAGATCCTAATACCACCCAATGGCGACGTGGGCCCGTAAGCCACACAGCCATGTTAGTAAAACAGTTTTCGAAAATACTAGACTCAACTGCGGCCAAGGAGTCGGAGGGGCTTCCTACAGGCAGTTGGCTCTGATACCAACTTGAAACGCCCCCATTCTCGTCCGTACGCTAATCAATCACGCAATGCGTACGGCCAAGATTAGGGACTCACTGATTAGTACCACAACATGACAAATGACACAAATAAAGAGTCATACAGCTTAATATTACAAGCCAGGGGCCTCGAGGGCTCGAATATAAAGCTCTGACGAGCACGAGTCAGCGGAAGCAAAAAAAATATCTGAGTACAGACATAGTTAGACAAGATCTGCCTTAAGAAGCTAGCAAAAACATAGATAGCGGATCGAAAGAGGCGAGGCCTCCTGCCTGGGAGCCTCCTAACTACTCCAGGACGTCGGCAGTCTCCACGAAGCAGGCTTCAGCGATGGTGTAGCAGGCGTCTCTGGCAAACTCCATCTCCTGGGCTCCATCGACTGATGCATCATCAATTGGGTATGGGGGAAAAGAATAGCAGAGCAACCATGAGTACTCATCCAAAGTACTCGCAAGACTAACATCAGAACTATGCTAAACATGCAATGGTATCAAATGAGAAGGCTGTATTTGTGGACTGTATTGCAGAAATGCCAGAAGAGAGAGAAAGGCCTAGCCTATCGAAGACTAGCATCTTCAAGCAGTCTTGCAGCATCAGAAGAGAGTAGATAGTAGTAGCATACATGTTGTCATACAGTAGCAATGCCCTGAGATCCTTTCTCGACTCCCTGCGGGAAAGCGATCCCGAGAGCATTATCAACAGTTTAACATTTATCATCATCTCTTTATAGTTATTATGGATCCGGGCACAACTCCAAGCGTCCTGTTACCGTGGACACGGCTATTCGAATAGATATCTTCCATGCAGGTGATGAGGATATATTCTATGAATACGATGATTCTAATTGTCTCAGCTGGAAAGAAATATTAAGCCTAGCCAATGATGAACAACAGGTGAATTCTCTCTTAGTTGATAATGCCAATTATTTTGATGAGAGCTTTATACTGCCTAAATCCTTGTGTGTATGTGTCATTAGGTACATTGGAGAGGAAGGCATGGCGCAAGGAGCAACTTGGGGCAAGAAGGAGAGCAAGGAGGCAATGCAGCTGAGCTGGGAAGAGGCTTCTGCAACTCCCAGGGCGGTAGTACCGCCCCACCCCAGCGGTAGTACCGCTTGAGGCGGTACTACCGCCCCTACTACCGTAAAAACTACTGGTATCTTTTCGAGCTAACCGGTAGTAGAGCGGAACTTAAGCGGTAGTACCGCTTGGAGCGGTAGTACCGCATGACATCAGCGGTACTACCGTGCTGCCTGCGCGCAGAGTTTCGGGCTGACAGCCCATGTACCCCTTCGATCTATCTTAGGATATAAATACTCTTCCTTAGGGTTAGTTAGAGTTAGACCACGTTTAAGATAAACCCTAGTTCATGAGATTGCTTGTAAGCATTCATCTTGAATCCTCATCACCAATTCGTATCGATCTGGTGATTATATACTGCAAGTCAAGTGTGATCTGCTGTTCCATTGGGAATTAGTATATTGCAATTCTAACCGTTCGTGGTCGACGGCTGCGTGCGCAAGTGTGTGACGTTGTGAATATCCAAAGGGTTGAGACCTTTTGCATTGGCATCAGGGATCAAGCGAGGGAGAGTTCATCGGCGACATACAAGTTATCCTACACCATCAACATCACCGCCGCCGCTTACTGAGAAGATCGGGACACCCCATATCATCTTGGTATCAGATATCCAGCGTTTCCTCGGTAAGCATCCACCAAATCATCCGTAGATTAGTTCTGTGTTTCATCCTATCCAGAAAAAGCCTCACAAAAAGATTAGGGTTAGGGTTTTTGCCATCGCCTAGATTGCATCGTTTCCAAGTTTTAGTTGCTGGTCGTTGTGTCTTTCTTTTTGCGTCACTTTGTCATCCGTGTCATCTAGTCGGTGTCTAGGGTTTTGTTCTGATCCGCGTCTTTTTGTTCTTGTGTTCGTCGGAATCGCGTCTAGGATTTTCCTTTAGCGTTTTCTTTCCGGTTTCCTTTTTCCAATCCGAGTTAAATCGAGTCTTTCCTTTTGTGAGCCATAGACAAGCCAATCTTTCCTTTGCGTAGCACTTTCCTATTGAGACTAGCATATCCTTATGCTCTACGGGCTGCTCATCTAGGTTTTTGGTAAGTGCATCTTTGCGATTGGCAAGATCAGATTTGTTGTTTGTTGCTCAAGTCTCAAAAAAAAAAAAGAAAAAAAAAAAAAAATCCCGTGGTACTGTTCACGTTACTGTTCACGTGACCTGCTGTGAAAAAAAAAAAAAAAAGAGAGAGAGAAAAAAAAAAAAACAGAGAGACAAAAAGAAACGAGAGAAACAGTGGCCGGAAGTTGTTGCTATCTATTGCAGTGCTGTATTTATTATCTTGCTGTTTGCACTTGTAGAATTGAGCAATCTTGTGCCCTGTTTTTGAGCTTTTTGCTAGCGTCTCTCCCTGTGCATTGCAACACGAGCATTCCTCCGACACATACATCAAATTTGAGCTCATTTTCAGAGTTGCAATTGCCCCATTTATCTCCACCGTGTGAGTTTCCGTGGGTCTTTTTGTATCACACGATCAGCACTAGGATTTGTGAATTGGTGTTGTTAGGTATCCCAACCAAGCTCCACCATATACCCTGGTTTGTCGTGTGATTGCTCTCATACCCGGATATTCACTTCATCACATCTGTGCACTAGTCTTCCATCCGAACGGGTACGCATTGCTATTCACTTTGGAACGGTAAGATTTCCTTTTCTTGTCAGTTTTTGAGTGAGTTGTGAGAGTACACCATATACCTCTGCTATACTTTTTATGTACTAATAATGGTGAATCCTCTCAAGGACAAGCCATTACCATTACAGTTTTTGTGCAGTGATGCATTCTGGGAGGAGGAAGATCTTGGTGTACATCCTGATTCAGGTTTGTTCCACTTTACTGCCGACATCGAAGGTAGACCTGCTGCAGTGATCCTTGATAATTATTCTCTCACAAACTTGGTCAGTATTGATGTTGTTAACAAGCTACAGTTGCGTAAATATACCAAACTTGTGCCATATACGTTAGCTGCTTATGATGAGGCATTTCCAATTACTCATCGTGCTTATGTTCCTATCACCATTTATGGCTACACTGTTAGCATGCGCTGTGATGTCCTTCCTAGAACACTTAATTGTTGTCACGTTTTGTTGGGAAAACCTTGGTGTGATAAGCATAAGGTTAAATTTGATAGTGCTCAGACCGATCCTGTATTCTTTTGGCATAATAAGCACACTTGGTTAGCACATACACGACTTAAGGATTTTCAGAAGGTTCGACGTCAAAATCTCTGTCCACCTGTTATTCCCATAGTTAATAATGAGCATTTGCGTGATCACACAATCTTGGGAGTACATGTTAATGAGACAAGTCAGGTTTCACCTAACGTAATCATGTCTACTCCTAGTGTTGTTTCTTGTGATATCCAGGTTGCTTTTGAAGAAAGGGAGCCATCTGTTGTACAACCTATGCTCCCAATTGCTCCTAGTGTTGTGTCTTCTGATGTGCAGGTTGTTTTTGAAGAAAGGGAGCAGCATGTCATACAACCTGAATCACCACTTGCGCAAGATTTTCTAGTACCTGCTACATCTCAGGAGATTGACATTGATACTGGTACTAATTTTGAGCTGCAACCAGCCAATGAGGCATTCAGTGAGTCTATTCCTTTGCTGGTTGATTCTTGTGCGTTGATCAGTCCAAATATTTCAGCACCATGTGATACTTTGCTAAATTCAAATTCTGATCATGTGGTACTGATAACACATAACGAACTACTTACTAGAATACCACCCGTTGATATTGTGTATTCCATCCTGCTCAATGAACCTATTAGTTTGCGTAGTGCTATGAAGAAGATTTCTGAAATTTCACATCTAAATTCTAGCACATATGCCTATAGTTTCATTTTTAATTTACTTGGTGAATATAGCATGACTGATAATTTTCTGGTGGATCACATATGCATTACCTGTGATAGGATTGCTGATTTGAAACTTGCTGTTTTGCATCCTATATGCTATGTGACAAAATCATTGTGTTGTGGGACGGTCGCTCATTTTCATAAGAATATGAAATATCATTATGTTCTAGTTGATTTCTTGCGGCCAACAAAAATTTCAGCTATGTTGGGTTGTTCTGATCTTGCTATAACCGAATGTAATCCATTGTGGTTGTCCCAACACCTGTTGCATTTATATGCTACTGCTATAGACTTCACTTTTATTTGCAAACTGAGTTGCATCTTACCCGCTGCGTGTAGTGCTCGTGAACATACCTACGTTTGTTCTATATATCAGCGTGGCACAGTTGAAGCATGGTATCCAATATATGTACCTTTGCATATTTTGGACTGGTTTGACCTTGCTTATAGCACATTTGATCATCGATCTTCTGTGAGGACTTTGGACTTAATACTAAACAATAAGACATTGTACATGTGTGTTCCTCATTCTGGTCATGACTATATGAACTTCACTTATACTTGCAATTTAAGTTGCATATTGCATACTGGGCATCTTTTTCATGACAACAAAAATGATACAACACGTTATCTATACATATATTATGCGTACACGTTGTTCTTTTTGTTTCTGCCATTTTCAGCTTACCCAAAGCCGAGGACGGCTTTTCTTGAAGAAAGGGAGGATGATGAGGATATATTCTATGAATACGATGATTCTAATTGTCTCAGCTGGAAGGAAATATTAAGCCTAGCCAATGATGAACAACAGGTGAATTCTCTCTTAGTTGATAATGCCAATTATTTTGATGAGAGCTTTATACTGCCTAAATCCTTGTGTGTATGTGTCATTAGGTACATTGGAGAGGAAGGCATGGCGCAAGGAGCAACTTGGGGCAAGAAGGAGAGCAAGGAGGCAATGCAGCTGAGCTGGGAGGAGGCTTCTGCAACTCCCAGGGCGGTAGTACCGCCCCACCCCAGCGGTAGTACCGCTTGAGGCGGTACTACCGCCCCTACTACCGTAAAAACTACTGGTATCTTTTCGAGCTAACCGGTAGTAGAGCGGAACTTAAGCGGTAGTACCGCTTGGAGCGGTAGTACCGCATGACATCAGCGGTACTACCGTGCTGCCTGCGCGCAGAGTTTCGGGCTGACAGCCCATGTACCCCTTCGATCTATCTTAGGATATAAATACTCTTCCTTAGGGTTAGTTAGAGTTAGACCACGTTTAAGATAAACCCTAGTTCATGAGATTGCTTGTAAGCATTCATCTTGAATCCTCATCACCAATTCGTATCGATCTGGTGATTATATACTGCAAGTCAAGTGTGATCTGCTGTTCCATTGGGAATTAGTATATTGCAATTCTAACCGTTCGTGGTCGACGGCTGCGTGCGCAAGTGTGTGACGTTGTGAATATCCAAAGGGTTGAGACCTTTTGCATTGGCATCAGGGATCAAGCGAGGGAGAGTTCATCGGCGACATACAAGTTATCCTACACCATCAACATCACCGCCGCCGCTTACTGAGAAGATCGGGACACCCCATATCAGCAGGGGTGCACTACTGTTACCCAACACGCTCGATTACCTCCGGCCGGATACACTTGCTGGGTAATACCCGGCCTCGGGTGATCGACACAACGCAGCCCGACCTAGAGCTCAGCAGAGAGGCCAACACGCCGGTCTAAATCCTAAGTGCGCAGGGGTCTTGGGCCCATCACCCATTGCACTCCTGCACGTTGCGTGGCTGGCCGGAGAAACAGGCGCGACACTGGACAACCCAGTGACGTAACCAGCCCAATCCCGGCGATCAGCCCGCATCTCTGAGCTGTGACGTCTGAAGAGCTTTCGGCTGATACTACGCTGCAGAGGGCCCCATTAAACCATTATCCCACGTGGTGGTAGTGCGAAATGGGCACGACGACCCACTCAGATCAAACACCCAGTTCCGTTAAGCTCGATTAGTATTACTCGCTTGCCCAATATGCACGATTAACTCCGGCCGTACACCCTTGTTCCTGGTGATGTCCGGCCTCGGCTAATCGACACGTAGCAGGTCAGCCTGACTTTACAGTTGGGTGCTGTCAGGACTCAGGTCCATCTCTGACTGGATGGTACCACCAGCCTTTCAGCCCCAGACTGCACATTTCCCCGCGGATACCTCTCAAGGTGGACCCGCCTGTAAGCAAGGCCATAGTAACTGTGTGGTCAAGCAACGGGTAGGAATCCGAGGAATCACCCTCGTTGGATTCCACTCCGGGAGTTGCACGACATCAGTTTAAACGGAAGTGATGAAAGAGGAATCACCCTCGGTAACACACATCCGGATAGCTATTCTACAGAGGCACCATCGGAAGTGAGCTAAGAGGTATCACCCTCGGCACTCGATGCCAGCTCTGCAGTGTCGGGCAATTTAGGGGGTGTGTGGTGATGTGCTGTCTTCAGTCCATCGGTCTTCCGTTCCGCCGATCATATTGATCGGGGCTTCGATACTAGAGCGGAGAAACTATAGCAAGGGAGAGGGGCCACAGATGGTTTTCCATCCAACCTATACTAAGCAGTTTGGATAATAAGGCAGGTATCAATAGCAGTTATCAAAAACAGGCTATGCATCAGAAATAGGATAAAACAGTGGCAGCGGTAATTGCTAATGCAAGCAGGAGGGAGAAAGGAATGGATGATATAGGCATGCGTCAAGGGGGGGTTGCTTGCCTGGTTGCTCTGCGGCAAAGGCGGGGTCGTCAGACGTAGTCGTAACAGCAGTTTCATCGGTAGTCTCAGCGTCTATCGCCGTATCAGGGTCTACCGAAAAAGAAGCAACGAGGGGAAACAAATAAATAACAGCGCAAACAATAGCATCACAAAGCATGACATGGCAATACGCGGTGACAGAGGCGATCTAACGCAGTGTTACACGACACCGAGAAAGGGGGATCCTATCCGGGAAAGTATTCCCGGTTCCGGACATGTGTCAGACAGATGACCGGAGGGGGCAATGTTCCAGGCTGCGATGTTGTAAGCATGGGACAGCTAGGATGCAGCGCAGGGTTGATATACTGCCTATCTAAGTGCTCTAGTCAATTTAGGAATTTAACCGGAATTATTTTATTAAAGTCATGCACTATTCATCTGCCAGAAACAGGCAAAAAGTTACAGGTGTGATATGCTAGGGGCGTCGGACAGACTAACGGACAACGTAACCGGATTCGTCTCGTTGTTCTGAGCAACTTTCATGTTCAAAGTTTTTCGATCCGGGCTACGGTTTATTTTATATTAATTATCTAAGTTTTATTAATATTCTGGAATTTATTTAATTATTTAACTCGAATTATCCAAAACAGTAAATACTGTTTAACCAAATCAATTAATTAACAGATTAATCAATTATTCTAATTAACCTTAAACATTTAATTAACTTAATTAATTACCTAATTAATTAAATCACTAATTAACTAATTAATTAATTTAATTAATTAATTATTAATATTAATATTTATCTAATTACTTTCTTTTCTAGATTCAATTTTGTTCTAATATTTTTATTAGTGTATATGTATACATATACGTATATACACACATACATGTGTATATACATACACATACACACACACACACTGGACACACGCACGCACGCTACACGCACGCACACACTACACACACATCCACACACGCACACACAGCACCGGGCCGGCCGGGCCGGTCCGGCGGCCGGCGGGAAGCCGCGGGGGGGGGGGGTGTGCTCACCAGGGGGGGCGCAGGCCGGCGGCGAGGAGGGTCGCAGGCGACGGGGCGGAGCGGGAGGCGACGGGCCGGCCGGTGTGGGCGCGGGACGACGGGGCGAAGGTGGCGGCCAGCGCAGGCGGCGGGGTGGCGCCCGGCGGCGGCGAGAGCGGCCGGGGGCCGGCCGCGGTGCGGCAACGGCGGCGAGAGCGAGGCCGGCCGAGGAGGCGGCGCGGCGACGGACGCGCAGGCGGCGGCGGGGCTCGGGGCGACGCGGATCCGGCCGGCGCGGAGGGGCCGGCGGCGGCGGCGAGCGCCGCGGGCGACAGGGACGGGCCGACGGCGCGGGGGCTCGGGCGCGGGGCCGGCGGCGCGTGCGCGCGGGGGGGGGGGAGAATCGGGGCACGGGGGCGGCTGGGGTGCTGCGGGGCTAGGGTTTGACCCGGTTCGGTCTTTTATATGGGTCCGGCTGGGCCAGTCGATTTTGACCCCGTTAGGTCCAATTTTCCCTGCGTTTCTAAAAACGTCTAAAATGATTTTGGGGCACTAAACTAATTCCTAAAATTCCGATTTCAATTTTCTAAAACATTACGGAATACTTGCAACCCATCCAACATTTTTAATCTTAGTTTCGCACAACTTTATAATCCACTTTTTCGGACGCATTAAATTTGCGACGGAACCGAACGGGGTTCGCACAGCGCGAATTCAACAACAGCGATCGCGGCAACAGTGAACGCGGTGACGTGGCAACATTAGTGTGGGATTACTGTAGCTTAATTACCGAAATTACTGTAGCCTAATTATCCGGGCGTCACAGGAAGGCACTATTCAAGCCTCGGAAAAGCTGGCCGGCCAAGGAAGAGGATTCGGGCCTAAGCGCCGATAACCCACCGACCAAGGTATGGTATAATTTCAATCCATTGACTTTGTCTCTTCGACAAAAAGACTGAACACCTTCTCCCTTATTTTCGCAGAAATGGTTGAGCAAAGCCGCGAGAGTCAACTGCCCGGCTCCACAACCCGAAGATCCCAGGTCGGAGTTGTTGACGGCGATGCTCGTTGTGGTGCCGTACTCGGTGCCCGAGAAGAAAGAGAAGAAGAAGAAAGCCAGAGAGGGTCTCTGCATAAGGGACCAACCGGACGCCGCTTCCGAGGAAACCCATGCCTCCTCTAGTCATGAGGAAGAGCATGAAGATGGGGGGAAGGCGTTTCCCCCCTCACAAGAAAGAGGGCGGCGTCGCCGTACGCCGCGAAGGATGCAGCTCCTCCTGCCTTGAAGAGGGCGCGCCGGGCGAGGTTGATCCTGCCCGACGACAGCTCGGACTCTGATGCAGAGTCCAAAGACTTTGAGAGGGTTCCTCGAAGGAACTTAAGGGTCAAGCCCCCCACTCAAAGGTATGAATCCGAAGACCCCCTGGGTGATTTATGCAAAGTTCCCAACGTTTTAGATGTAAGAACATATTTTAATCTGCAGCCCACCGCGTGTTCTCCCCACTGACCAAATATCGGATGGGGAGTCTCTGCTCGCCGAGCTGGCGGAGAGTGGGACTGCATCACACCCCACGCCTCCAGGGCCGCGAAGGACGCCGCAGAGGTGTCATCCCGCCAGGCTCCTTTGGAGCCGAACAAAGGCGGTGGGGGTGACCATGCCATGGCCGAGGCCGATGCCTCGGCCGCCGAAAGGCCAGGGGGAGGAAACTCCCCAGGCTGCTGAGGGCCAGGGGAAGAATACTCCCCTGGCCGCCGAGAAGGAAGGGCGAAGGGACGTCCAGTCCCCTCCGAGGACGTCTCCGGAGCGTGCTGTGCCTCCGGAGCTACCGACTCAGTCTCCGATCAGAGATCGGGCTGGCCGGTCATCACTGGTGCCACCAATGACTGGGTGGCCGGTTATGGAGGAGGCTCTAGCAAGTGCCCCCATCTCCGAGGATCACCGCACTCTTATGGGTGCGGTTCTGCAAGGCATTCAGTCCGTTGATAACGGACTAAAGGAGGCCTTTAATGGTCTCTTGACGGGCTTCAAGGTGAGTCACGTAATACCCTTTTCCCGAGCAATTTTAATTTTTAAGTTTATGCTATCGTTATACATGCAGTAGCCCCCGAGCCTTGGGTGTGTTTACAAAAACGCACCCGGGGGTCAAACAATTAGGAGTGAAGAACGATGCATAAGGCACCATTAATCCCGCAATGTTCTAAAAACCCTTGATAGGACCGAACATAGGATCGTATCCTTGACAGTTCGGGGGTTAAAACGCATATGAATGGATATATGTTTTTTATTTTTTGCAGGCCTCGTCATCGGCGGCGGCCGTTAATGCCGCTGAGCTTACCGAGCTAAATCGAAAGCTCAAGATCTCCGAAGAGGAGCTTGATAGCCTGAACAAGAGGTTCGACAAGGCACAAGGTAAGCCGAATTGTAATATCCGGGCTGTACATTGTTAATGATCCGCACTTGTGACCCAGTGTAATTATTTATTTATTGCTTCCACAGCTTCCGCTTCGGAGGTGGAAAAAGTAAAGGCCGAGCTCGCAAAGATGAAGCAAGAGGTCGCGGATGAGAAGGCGGCCGCCGAACAAGCAGCAGCCGCACTCTCCATCCTGAAAGCTACGAGTGCTAAACAGGAGGCCCGGGTGGCGGAGGTGCAGCAGGAGCTCAAGGACGCCACCGCAAAGTGCGAGGCCCTTGAGAAGAAAGGCAAAGAACAAGCCACCGAGCTATCCGCGCTGAAATCCGAGCTCCAAAAGGAGCGGGTGGACAGGCGGTCCTTTGAAGAGGAGGTTCGCCAAGTCAAGGCTGTCACAAATGGTAAGCCGTATTCGCTACAATGCGCCTTTGGTGGTAGCAGGTTTTCTTTGCTCACCCAGGTGTGGCATTCCTCAGGCGTCTGTGCGGATCTCCAGAAGAGTGCAGCAGAAGCGAACAAGTTCTATGCTTCGTGGGAGGAGGATGATCAGGCTCGGCTATTCTGGGCACAATTTGAGTCCCCTGAGCGCTCCCCTCTCTTGATCAAGCAAATGAAGCAGCTGATGGAGCTGCACAGGATGGCGGAGCCGGCCATGAAGGATCTCTGCATCCAGCTGTGGCCTGCAGAGCCGTTGCCGAATAGCTACTTCGGCTTGGTGCAGAGACTATGCGATGCTGCGCCTCGTATTGACGCGCTAAAGCGCTCTACATGCATCGAGGGAGCTCGGATGACCTTTGCGAAGACCATGGTGCACTGGCCGAAGCTCAAGCCGACCGAGATGGCTACCGCTCCTCCGCCTCCTGGGAAGGAGCATAGGCGCCCCGAGCTATACTTCTCTGCAGTGATGGAGGGTGCTCAGGCAATAGACGCCCAATGCTCCAAAGATGTTTTGTATGAATGAGCGTATTGTAATATGTCCGAAGACTTTTAACGCTTTATAATCAGTGTTGCATGGTTTATCATGTCTTATAAGTTTTTAATATTAGTTTTGACTCCCGTGTGGCCGTTTTATCTGAAAGTTGCGAGTCGTCAGCTTCAGCCCCCACGTAGATACTACGTGAGGTGTCTTTGTCTCCGCACTGTAACCCTTAGCCGAGGTATCGGAGCCCGAAGGCGGTAGCGCAAGAGGGACGAGGCAATCGGACTATGACGCTTTATTGCTTTCACTTAGCCATAGGAGCGTAAAAAAAATTCGGGGGCTCATGACCAGCCTCCAGTGTGGTGTGATGTTCTGATGTACCGGGGCCAAAGCCAGCATCACATGGTTTGTACAAGAATGAAACCCATCGTATAACACGGCATAACCTCTATCGATCTTTTAGTATGACACTTATGCTCGGATTTGCAAACCGGTTCTCGCTTACTATGACGGTCAGTTTTCGGCTTTCTCCCCTAAGGTGCTTGACCAGGTGAACTGGAAACACAACCGCAATGGTTCTCCCTTTGCCCCTTTAGCCGAACGAGCGGAACGTAAGGGGGCAATCACAGGAGCCGGGCAACCCAACTTTTGACCCAAGACATAGTTCGGATCCGATGTATATAAAGCAAAATCCAAGACGCCGAGCACACGACCCGCTGTGTTGGGGTGATGCTCAGGGCGATTTTTTAATTTCAAGTCCCCGGTCTATTAGCCGGTTGCATCATAATGTATACCGAACAGTTTTCGCAGGAAGCGTTAACGAGGGAAGAACAGAGTACGTGTAAAATACAACGAAGTGGCCATGTATAATGGTCTTGTATTTGCTCAATAATTCTTATAGCTCGGATTACCGAAGCAACTGTTTATAGGTATTCGAAGATGAAATATAAAATTTACAAAGGAGAGGTCGTACCAGGGGTCTCCGATTAGTGGCTTGACGTCCTCGATGTGTCCTGTCGCCAATCTGCTCCTGTGCCTCCTAGGGAGTTGTGTTCCATTAAGGGTGATACTGTCGGCGAGCGGACTTTGGGAAGATGGTCTTGAAAAGTCGCCGAAGGGTAGGTGAGCTTTACGCTTTAACAGGTCCTTTATGGTACCTGTGATATGTCCAAGGATGTGTATTGGTAGTAGTTCGGTTCAGCCAAACACTTACCCTTTTATAGTTGTTCCCCATTGCTGCCCATGGAATCTTGAGTGCAAAGTTGTGCCTTCTCGGCACGTGTTTGACGGGCATCAGGGCCGGGCAATGGGGAGCGTGTCCCTATTTCTAGGGAGGAGAAAAATCTTGGAGTTCGGATTGAAACCGAGCTCGTTTGTCAACCTTTCGTGCCTTTATGGCAGATTTCGGTGTTCGCTGATCGTCCTCATAATGGAATTCGGCCGCCAGGGCCAATGCATGTTCCTCAGTTCGGAGGGAACGCTCGGTGTTGTCGTTGACAGTGATGACCCCCTTGGGCCCGGGCATCTTGAGCTTGAGGTATGCGTAATGTGGGACGACATTAAAGCGAGCGAACGATATACGGCCCAGCAGGGCGTGATAACCGCTGCAGAAGGGGACAATGTCGAAGATCAAGTCCTCGCTGCGGAAGTTGTCGGGCGAACCGAACACTACTTCCAGGCTAACAGAGCCTGTGCACCGGGCTTCGACGCCTGGGATCACTCCTTTAAAGGTAGTGTTGCTAGGCTTTATTCTTGACGGATCTATGCCCATCTTTTTCACCGTATCTGAGTAGATCAGGTTGAGGCTACTTCCTCCGTCCATTAGGACTTTAGTGAGGGCCGCCGAACCTCCATGACGGATACTGGTCGGGTGATCTCGTCGATCAAAAGTGATCGGGTAGGCCGACCATGGGTTAAACTTCGGGGCTACAGGCTCTACGGCATAGACCTCTCGAAGGGTGCGCTTCCTCTCCTTTTTAGGTATATGAGTGGCGTATATCATGTTCATAGTCTTTACCTCTGGAGGGAATTGCTTCTGACCTCCATTGCTCGGACCGCGGGGCTCCTCGTCGTCCTCGCTGCGTGGACCCTTGCCTTGCTCTTCGGCTGCGAGTTTGCCGGCCTGTTTGAACACCCAACAGTTACGGTTGGTGTGGTTGGCAGGCTTATCTTGAGTGCCATGGATCTGGCAGGGCCTCTCCATGATTTTGTCCAGCGGGGTGGGTCCATCGTGATGGACTTTAGGAGGCTTCTTCCGCTGCCCAGATCTTGGGTTGCGGAAGCCGGCGTTTACGGCCGTGTCGTCGGCGTCGCTAGTGCTGTGCCGACGTTTGTTTTTGTTGCGTCGTGGTTTCCCGTTTCCATCCCGGACTTCGGAGGTGCCGGGGTCTTCGGGGTTGTGGCTCCGTCTCGCTAGCCAGTTATCCTCGCTTGCGCAAAAGTGGGTCATGAGTGATGTAAGGGCGGACATGGTCCTAGGTTTATCCTGACTGAGCTGGCGAGCCAGCCATTCGTCCCGAATATTGTGCCTGAAAGAGGCTATAGCCTCGGCATCTGGGCAATCGACGATCTGGTTTTTCTTGGTCAAGAACCGATTCCAGAATTGTCGAGCGGACTCTCCTGCCTTTTGGACGACATTGCTTAGGTCGGAGGAGTCCGGAGGCCGTACATAGGTGACCTGGAAGTTAGATCGGAATGCATCCTCGAGGTCCTCCTAGCTCCGGATAGAGTTTTCGGGGAGACTGTTTAACCAGTGCCGAGCTGGTCCCTTAAGCTTAAGGGGTAGGTACTTGATGGCGTGGAGGTCGTCTCCTCGTGCCATGTGAATGTGGAGGAGGAAATCCTCGATCCACACTGTTGGGTCAGTTGTTCCGTCGTATTGCTCGATGTTCATGGGTTTAAACCCTTCCGGGAACTGGTGCTGCATCACCACGTCGGTGAAGCACAGTGGGTGGGCAACGCCTCTGACCCGGGTTATATCACGCCGGTAGTCGGCGTCTGTTCTGGCCCGGTTTTGGTCCCGACCTCTATTATGTTGGTCGAGCCAGGGCCGGTACTCGTCTCATCTAACGGGGGAGTACCCTCTAGATCCGTAGATGGATCTCGTGCGGCCTGTTCTATAATCCAGGTCGTGTCGCAGGTCGTACCTGCCCTCAGGCTCCATTGGCTCTTTTCCCCTTATGCGGGGTATTGCCGGCCTATAACCGGCATCGTCAGCCGTCCTATCCCGTCCTCAGGGAGGGCGGTCCGGCTGGTCGTATGGAGTGTGTTTGGGGGATGGCGTATTAGGGAGCTCATCATCGAATTGTGGCAGTAGTCGCCGGCGTGGATAACTCTTGGGTTGGTCCAATAGACCGGCGCCGTATTCCTCCTCGGCTGATAGGACCCTTGTCCATCTATCATTGAGGGTGTCTTGTTCGGCTTTGAGCTGCCGCGCTTTTGCCTTTAGGCTTCGGGCAGTAGCTATAAGTTGTTGCCTGAACCGTTCCTGATCCTCAATGTTTTCGGGGACGGTGAAGTCTTCGCCTTCCGGGCTATCCTCCTCCTCTACAGGGGGGAGGTAGTTGTCATCCTCGGAATCGTTCGGATCGTCGGGGTCGCGCTGGTCCTCCGGCCTTTCCTGGTCCTCTAACGGATACTCGGGTATATCGGGATCGCCGAGGTCTTCCGGGGTATCATTTTTCCCGGTGCCAGCAATAGCTTCCCTTCCCTTTTTTGTTTTTGATCGCTTACGCGGTTTCCGGTGCCTTATCGGCGCCTCACCCGATTCATCCCCATTGTTCGCGGGTGTGCGCTCGCCGTTATCGGCTGGGGTATCCACCATGTAGACGTCGTAGGTTGAGGTGGCAGTCCATCGCCCGGTGTTTACGGGGGTGGGGCGCGATCCTCTTCATCCATGTCTTCTGCCTCCTCGGAGGCATGGTCCAACATATCGGTTAAGTCTTCAATAGTGGCTATGAAGTGGGTGGTGGGTGGGATGAAAAATTCTTCTCGACCCGCCTTAAGACTGATCTGAACGTGGATCGGGGTTGGGTCGTCAGTCGTTTTCATCGATAAGATCCGATCTAGAGCTTCGTTGAGAACCAAGAGCTCGATCGGGTCAATCTGCTCCGCGCTTTTGAAGTTATCCTCCGACGCGTCCGCACAGGAAGTGTGTTCGGCAGGAGATGGTGTCCGATTATCTGGAGCTATGGCCGGATCCGGATTAAAAGCCAGATCGTCGCCGGGGTTGGTCTCGTGAGCGGGATTGAAAACGACATCCGAGGTTAAGGCCTCAGAGTCCTCGGGCGCGTCGGATGAGACTGCGAGCCCGGTGAGTAAAAGATCGCCCCGAGAGTCTACGGAGAACTCTAAGTTCCCAAATCTGACTTCTTGACAAGGGGCGAGACTCCCGACCCGGCCAAGGCGGCCGGTCGGGTCAGCGTGCAGCACGATGCTGCCGAAAGCGAAGATCTGTCCAGGGACAAAGGAGTCCATGTTACGGACCTCTTTGTTGATGACAACGCGGGCCATCGATTCCTTTGGTGATCACAGCGGAACTCTCAATGAAAGCACCAATGTCGGTGTCAAAACCGGCGGATCTCGGGTAGGGGGTCCCGAGCTGTGAGTCTAGGAACGATGGTAATGAGGGGACAAAGGAGACGATGTTTACCCAGGTTCGGGCCCTCCTATGGAGGTAAAACCCTACGTCCTGCTCGATTATATTGATGGTATGAAGGTTACAGAGTTGATCTACCTCGAGATCGACTAGCTAAAACCCTAGATGAGTTTCTCTGCCCTACATTCTAAAACCCTCTCGGCTTATATAGACACCGAGGGGTACCTAGGGTTTACACATGATAGGTCTCCTGCCGAGGATGGAAAATGTTGATCTCCTCGTCTTGACTTGGAGTACACGACGTGCCTTCGGGTCTTCCTCCTGGAACGTGGGGTCTTGATGTATCTGGCCCTTCCTGTGATAGCTAGAGTGCGGCCCATCGAGCCGGCCTATTGGGAGAAAGACCAGCGGCCCGAGGACCCCTTAGTCCAGGACTCCCTCAGCAGGGACTGATGAAATAGGAACAACATCAATTGGTTCATTTGAAGAACTTGGCAAAGTCTTCAATTTCTTCGTAGCTGAGGAATCTGCAGATGGTGATGCTTTTCGCTTCAGAGCAGTGGCCTTTTCTACAGCCTTGGTTTTCTTCGCTTCTGATGCAGAAGGAAGTGTGACAGTCTTCACCTTTGATGATTTTGCTGGGGGAGCCTGGGGTGAAGTTGGAGCAGTTTCTTCAGGCACGACTTATGCAGTCGCCCTGGCAGTTTCTTTAGGCACAGCAGTTTCTTCAGCTGGCTTCTCAATTTCTTCAGGCGCAACATTGGAAGTTGCCCTGGGAACTTCTTCAGCAGCGTGAGTTTCTTCAGCAGGCTGAGCAGAAGTTTCAGCCTGAGGAATTTGTGGTTGCGATCGTGCTGCAACCCTAGAGTTGTGATCTTTGATGACTTTGTCAGCAATGTTGACAAATCGAATCTTGGCACCCTTCCAGTCAGCATAGTACTTGTTGAATTCATCGCTGAGGCCTTTGATGTCCTTTTGGACAGAGACGAGTTGATCAGGCGTCAGATTGAGAACACTGTTCTTCATGAAGCGCTCTTTCTTGAACTAAGCCTTCTTTTCCTTTCTGGCCTTCTCGAACTTCCACTTTTCTTCACCGATGAACGCGGTGAGGACATGGCTAGGACCCGGAGGTAGCTTCAAGTCATCAATTGGAGTGTTTGGATCGTTGTGCCATATGTCAATGAAGTCAAGCACAGTCCTTGGATCCAGCATGAGAGGAATTGAAGTGCCCTTGGCTTGAGCCACTCGCTCTTGCTTATTTCTTACAATAGCAGCAAGTTCTCCATCACTTGCTTCATCTTCCTCAGATGCTGAGGGAATGTTGAATACCACTTGCTTCTTGTCTCGTCCAGCTGTTGCCTTTACTTTCAGCAAAGTGGGACTGCTTGAGGAATGTGCTTGGGCAGATGAAGTTGCAGAGGCCCCTGAAGCAATTGAAAAACTGGCAGTCCTCTGACAAGATGCCAGATGCACTGGTGTTGATGACTTGGCAGCAGCCGTTGAAGAATATGCAGCCACTGAGGGCATTGCAGGAGCCCTTGAAGATTTTGCCTGAGGCATTTGCTGTGAGGAACTTGGGGCTGAGGACTTTGGTGCAGAGGATTTTGCAGTGGATTTCTTCACCACTGATTTCTTCGGAGCAGGTGCACTAGCAGAGGCAGCAGCAGCAGCAGAGTCCACATTGAATTGCCTTACAGCTTCTTTGGAGATCTTCTGAAGCTTTTTCTGGTGCTTTGCCTATTCTTCAGGAAAATTCTCACCTATCATGAGGCTAGTGAGATCAGCTGCCTGGTTATTTCCCAATGGAGGTCTTCTGCAAGGTGGTTTCAACGCAAATTTCTTCATGTACTTAGGAGTGACATATCTATATTCTCTCCATTCCTTCATCCATCTCCTCTTAGTCTTTTGGATGCGAATTTTTTGCTTTTCTTTAGTCTCTTTCCCATAGATTTCTTCATCAGGGGTGCAATTCTCAGGATAGATATCATCAGGAATCTCAAATGCAGTGTTGGATTCAAGCTTCTTTCCTCCTTTCTGAGGTCTTTTCCCATCAGCCATTTTCTTCAACTGAGGATTATGAACTGCTAAAGTTTCTGAGGAAGTGTGCAACTTTTCTTCGAGGAACGCTGCAAATGAGTTAAGTCGATGAGAACCTAGAGATTCATCAGCTGGCATTTGTACCTGTGAATAGAGTATAGGTGCGAGGAATTTGAAGAGGTCATATGCGTTCTCGGAAATTTTTGCAAAAAGTATCAAGTTTGAGGAATTTGACCATAGATGCCTTGAAGAATTTCACTAAGTCTTCTTGACTTAGGTTCCAGAGTTGTGCAGATTTGAGATCCACACAATTGAGGAATCTTGAAGAAAATCATAACTTAGAGAAATAGATCAACAGATGGAGATTGTTTGGTGCTTAAGAGATGGATTGCTTGAAGAATAAACACCTTTTGAGGATTTTGTGAAAATCATCGAAATCAAAAATGGCAATAAAAATAGGTTTTATTTACCGTAAGGGATGAACACGACGAACAGTGAAGTTAAGTGAAGGAGTTCGTCAGTCCAGATCTCCCACGCCCTAGCTTGGCAGAGGGAGACAACTACAGCGATGGCAGGGTGAAGACTTCCGCGACCGATGCGAGTACGACGACGGCGAGGTCGAGGTAGTGAAGCTCTTCCTCTCCGGCGATGATGAGGTTAGCGGCGGCGCTAGGTCTGGAGTTCGGGAGAGATGGGAGTGAGGAGTAACCCGAGCAAGTGGAAGGGAGGGGGTATTTATAGCGGCAGTAAAAACCAACTGGCCCGAAGATTTTGGACCAGTATGCCCCTGACCCTTGCCATCCATGCGACATGTGTCACCCACGTACTGTGTAGTGGAGATAGTGGGGGGTCATGGGTTATCTAGTCGTGGGAATCGGAACGGTTTGAGCGGCAATCGCCAAAAAATTGAGATTGAAAATTTTAAAGTTTTTGTTCGCAAATTTTTTAGCTGTCAAGGACACAGTGAAGACTTTGAACGAGTTTCAAAGTAGAATGCATATGAAGAATTTATGAATAGACTTGGTTGAGTTTAGCATAGAGGGTAAACGGGTCCGATCACAATCACTTAGATGAAAATCAACTTGAAGAAATAGCTATAAGTGAATGTTGTTGAGGACATTGAAAAACTCAATATTTATATATATAGTCAATGCAGAAAAACACATGTGAAAAAATATCAGTTGAAAAGTTTGAAGAATTTGAAATCTTGAGGAATTTGCAAACTTGAAGAATTTGATAATTTGAAGAATTTGCAAAATGATGAAAAACTCAAACTTGAGGAATTTCAACTGTTGTTGGTGGCGTTACCCACCGTATAAGAATGATGATTTTAGATACCGCGTACAATTGTCGTAGGGTTCTGAGAATCAAATTCTTCATTAATTTCTTCACACTTAGAGAGTTAGTCTTCATTGATTGAAGAAAAACGTTACTTTGTGTGTTACACATCAAAGTCAACAATTTTGCATAAATGTTAGGATGTGTGTCCTTTCAAAGAACATTCGAAGATTCTAAGATATTTAGCTCACACCGCAACTTGCAAAATCTCTTCTCATTCAAGGGTTTTGTGAAGATATCAGCCAGTTGTTCTTCAATCTTCACGTGGTCGAGGAAGATATCGCCCTTCATCACATGGTCACGAAGAAAATGATGACGAATCTAGATGTGCTTGGTCTTTGAGTGCTGAACTGGGTTGTGAGCAATCTTGATGGCACTCTCGTTGTCGCAGTAGAGAGGAACATTCTTCACGTTGATGTCGTAGTCCTTGAGGGTTTGCTTCATCCATAGCAATTGAGCACAGCAAGAACCAGCAGCAATGTATTCAGCTTCAGCAGTTGATAGTGACACGCAGTTCTGCTTCTTCGAGGACCAACAGACTAAGGATCGTCCGAGGAAATGACAAGTGCTTGACGTTGACTTGCGGTCCACACGATCACCAGCATAATCAGAATCGGAATATCCAATGAGGTCAAGATCTGATCCCTTGGGGTACCATAATCCTAGTGTTGGAGTGTGAGCTAGATATCGAAGAATATGTTTCACAGCCTTATGGTGTGATTCCTTTGGTTTTGCTTGAAATCGGGCACACATGCAAACACTAAGCATAATATCTGGCCTAGATGCACATAGATACAATAAAGAACCAATCATGGAGCGGTATACCTTCTGATCGAAATCTTTACCACTTTCGTCAGTGCAGAGTTGAGCCGATGTGGGCATAGGAATCTTGACGCCTTTGCAATCCTGCATGCCGAATTTCTTCAGGACATCCTTGAGGTATTTCTCTTGAGATATGAAGATGCCATTGCGTTGTTGACGAATTTGAAGCCCTAAGAAGAATTTGAGCTCTCCCATCATAGACATTTGATATTCTTCACCCATCATATAGGCAAATTCGTCACTGTAACATTTGTCAGTACATCCAAAGATAATATCGTCCACATAGATCTGGCACACAAATAATTCATCATCATATGATTTTTTGAAAAGAGTTGGGTCAAGTGAACCGGGTTTGAAGCCTTTCTTCATGAGGAATTCCTTAAGTGTGTCATACCACGCCCGAGGGGCTTGCTTGAGGCCATAGAGGGCCTTGTTGAGTCTGAAGACTTTGTCCAGAAACTTAGGATCTTCAAAACCTGGGGGTTGAGCAACATATACTTCTTCCTCAAGCTTACCATTGAGGAATGCACTTTTCACATCCATTTGATATAAGATGATATTGTGATGGTTAGCATAAGCAAGCAATATGCGAATAGCTTCAAGTCTAGCAACAGGTGCAAAAGTTTCATCAAAGTCAATTCCCTCAACCTGTGTGTAGCCCTGTGCCACAAGACGAGCCTTATTCCTCACTACCTGACCAAGTTCATCTTGTTTGTTGCGGTAGATCCACTTGGTACCTATGACATTGTGCTTGCGAGGATCTGGGTGTTTGACGAGTTCCCACACATTGTTGAGCTTGAATTGATGCAATTCCTCTTGCATGGCTTGTATCCACTCAGGCTCCAAGAATGCTTCATCAACTTTGTTGGGCTCTGTGATAGAGACAAAAGCAAAGTGCCCACAAAAGTTAGACAAATGTGAAGCTTTTGAGCGTGTGAGGGGACCTGGTGCATTGATGTCATCGAGGATTTTCTCGATTTGCACTTCATTTGCAAGTCGTGGATGAGCAGGTTGAAGACTTTGTTGAGGCTGAGCATTTTCTTCAGCACCATTGTCTTCAGGTGTATCAGCATGAATGTCTTCAGCGTTGGGTACAACTTCTTCCGAGAGTAGTTGTTCTTCAGTAGGGATTACATCTTCAGTGGCTTTGAACTTAATGGATTCCTCAGGAGGCATTTCATCTAGCACAGGAGGCAGGTGCTCT
This sequence comes from Elymus sibiricus, assembly GCA_039707655.1. Taxonomy (NCBI): domain Eukaryota; kingdom Viridiplantae; phylum Streptophyta; class Magnoliopsida; order Poales; family Poaceae; genus Elymus; species Elymus sibiricus. The sequence goes on from CM077665.1 coordinate 357,873,451, forward strand.
CTTTGCGAGCCGTTAGTTTCATCGAACCGCACATCTACAGTTTCAACAACCTTGTTGTGATAGGTGTTGAAGACTCTGTAGGTGTGCGAGTCCTTTCCGTAACCAAGCATAAAACCTTCATGTGCTTTCGGTGCAAATTTAGAACTGTGATGAGGATCTCTAATCCAGCATTTAGCACCGAAGACTTTGAAATAACTCACATTGGGTTTCTTGTCAGTGAGGAGTTCATATGAAGTCTTCTTGAGGAATTTGTGAAGATATACCCTGTTGATGATGTGGCAAGTAGTATTGATTGCCTCAGGCCAGAAGCGACGAGGTGTCTTGTATTCATCAAGCATGGTGCGAGCCATCTCAACAAGAGTCCTGTTCTTGCGCTCCACAACGCCATTCTGCTGAGGAGTGTAAGGGGCAGATAGCTCATGAGTAATACCAAGTTCATCAAGATAATCATCAAGACCAGTGTTCTTGAACGCAGTGCCATTATCACTCCTGATATGCTTGATTTTGACGCCGAAGTTCGTCGAGGCCCTTGAAGAAAATCGTCTCAAGACATTCTGCACTTCAGATTTATACAGGATAATGTGCACCCAAGTATAGCGAGAGAAATCATCAACAATAACAAAGCCATATAAGCATGGAGTATTTGTTAGTGTGGCATAGTGAGTAGGACCAAAGAGATCCATATGAAGCAATTCAAAAGGACGAGTGGTAGTCATGATAGTCTTGGATGGATGCTTGGATCTGGTCATCTTTCCAGACTCACAAGCCCCACACAAGTGATCCTTGAGGAATTTGACACCCTCAATACCAATGACGTGCTTTTTCTTCGCGAGCGTGTGCAAGTTCCTCATGCCAGCGTGTCCAAGTCGTCGATGCCATAGCCAGCCTTCTGAAGCTTTTGCAAGTAGACATGTGGCCGGCTGTGGACCTGTAGAGAAATCAACAACATACAAGTCTCCTCTCCTAAAGCCTTCGAAGACTTTGGATTTGTTAGATTCCATGATGACAACACAACGGTATTTTCCAAAGATGACAACCATATCAAGATCACAAAGCATTGAGACAGACATGAGGTTGAATCCTAGGGACTCGACAAGCATCACATTATCCATGTGTCGATCCTTCGAGATTGCAACCTTACCTAGACCCAATACCTTGCTTTTTTCCTTTATCAGCGTAGGTGATATGCTTCAGAAGAGAGGGAGCCAGTGGAATGTTCATCAATAGGTTCTTGTCACCAGTCATGTGGTTGGTGCATCCACTGTCGAGGATCCACTCAGTTGCTTTAGGTGTTTCATCCTGCAGATGAATTAGTACAGCTTACGAACGCATATGCTTCAGAGTGAAGAATATGACTTCAAATTCATCAGATTGAATTTCATCACATAGTATAGTAAGCAAAGTAATATGAGGACGTGAGAAATGAATGAATCATTTCTTCATGATTAGCTTGCGTCCTTTCAAGCATTTCCTCAGGTCTCCAGCAAATTCATCAGACGTTCAAGTTCGTCTGGAGACCTGACCCTGCAAACGAGATTAGTTCGATTTCTTCACCACCCACATCTGGAGGGGTGGCAAAGAGTTCATCATTCTGTGAGCACCATATGAGAAGGGTGGCATAGAAGCAAGTGCACTTCGTTTCACAGGACGGGGGTTAGAGTACTCATATGAATAAGCAGAGAAATTCTTTGAGGACTTATGAACATAATGATTTGAAGAATAATGAGCATATTCATGACCCTTAGATTTTCCCTGCGAAACAGAAGCATTAGCACGAGAATGATATGATTTTTGACCATATAAGGAATTTGGTCCATGTGAGGACTTTGGTCCTTGTGAAGACTTTGGTCCAACTGAAGAATTTGATCTGGGGTTCCTGTTCTTCGGGGGTGGTGTCATGAGGACATTCACCTGAAGACTTTCCAGGCAGCTCTTGGGAACCCAGATTTTCTTCATTGGAGGACCGTTCCTGCAGTTAGTACCAACATATCTGGCAAATACTTCACCATTCTGATTTTTGAACAGTTTATAGTTGGAGTCAATTAACTCATCATAGGAATATGAAGATTCACAAGTAAAGCCATATAAAGTGGATGGATCTACTGGAGGTCCTTTTGCAGCAACCCATGAGGTTTTGGGATACTGCTCAGGTTTCCAGTAAGATCCATCAGCATTGAGTTTCCTCTCAAATGCAATACCGTCTTTCCTAGGGTTCCTGTTCAGAATCTGCTTTTTAAGCACATCGCAAAGGGTTTGATGCCCTTTGAGACTTTTGTATATGCCTGTCACATACATTTCCTTCAACCCTGCATTTTCGTCAGTGATATTTGTGCTATCCTCAGATGAGGAATTTGTGACCACAGAAATAGTTGAAGAATTTGCAGCAATAGAAGCATTTGAGCATTCAGGTGAAGAATGAGTAGTTTCACGTTCGATGCATTTCAAGCAAGGTGGAACAAAATCTTCCTGAGCGGTACTGATCTGTTGAGCAAGTAAGGAGTCATTATCCCTTTGAAGATCTTCATGAGACACCCTTAGTTTCTCCAGATCTTGCTTTCTTTGAAGAAATTCATAAGAAATCTTCTCATGATCGACTAAGAGACCCTCATGACGACTTTGAAGGTTATCATACTTGGACTGAAGACTTTGAAGGTCCTTAGTCAAAGTTTGAGTATGATCCACTTCCTCATTCAACAAATCATTGCTTTTGTCTAGCTGTTTCTGAAGTTTTTCAATGACACTTTGTTGTTTTGTAGCAATATTAGCAAGTTTGGAATAGCTAGGTTTCGTGTAATCCTCAGATTCACCATCACTTGATTCAAAAGAAGAATGGTATGAGAGTACCTTTGATCCTTTTGCCATGAGACACATAGATGAGGAAGATGAAGTTGGATCAGTCTTCTGTGTTTTGAGGAAGTTCTTGTATTCGATGAACCTGGGATCTTGACGAGTGCGATAGCCTTCATGAACATCAGAGAGGCTGTCCCAGATGAGCTTTGCATTGTGAAGATGGTAGATGCTTTTGAACATGACCTTTGACAAGCTAGAGCAGATGATATTCTTCGCCTGGGCGTCTAGCTGTGTGTACTTAAGAATGTCATCAGCATTTGCCATCTTGCAGAGATCAGTCAGTCCAAGCTCAGTAACAATCCATAGCTCGTTGTTCTTCGATATGAGGTGCTTCCGCATGAGGACTTTCCATTCGGGATAGTCAGATCCATCAAAGACAGGACATACTGTGGTTGCCTGGGCACTCCTTGCCATGAAGCAATAAGTGGGAGCATAGTCATCATTGCTGATGTCAGAGTCGTTTGAGTTGCCATTTTCCTCATCGTTGAAGATGGACTTGCTGACGAAAGCAGTAGTGAGAGCCAGGCTTGCCACACCAGAGTCCGACTCCTCCTCAGATTCCTCCTCTTCCTCGTATTCTTCAGATTCTTCTTCAGAATCCATTTCCTTGCCAATAAGTGCTCGAGCCTTCCTTAAGTTGTTCTTTCTGTGCGATGAGGACTTTGAAGATGAGGACTTTGAAGATTTCTTCTTTTTCTTCGAGCATAAGTAGCGTGAATAGGATAGGCAGGCTGAAGATAAAGTGACTCAAGAATTTGAGATGAGGAAATTGAGAAAGTCTTCAGTCAAATTCTTCAAACATTAACGATCAGATTCATCAACAAATACTTCGAGGAAATGAAGGGGTTGAGGAAAATAGAACCAGGTGCTCGATGAAGACAGTGATTTGATGACCCAGTTCCAACTGTTGTGACAGTCGTACGTCTGGTTTGGAGCGGCTTGGTATTTAAACCAAAGGACACACAGTCCTTACCGTATTCTCCTTGAGCTAAGGTCACACAGACCTTGCCCAACACTCGTGGTAAGTCTTTAGGGTAGACTTCCAAACCCTCACAAACTTGGTCACCCGGCGATCCACAATTGACTGATGGATGCTCTAGACCACGGTCACCCGGCGATCCCCAATTGACTACAGGATGCACTAGACCATGACGCCTAACCGTCTGTAAGATACACAGTCTTCAAAGGTAAAAAGCGTCGGTTCCACACAGGAACAATTTCTTCAGTGATGCTCAATCACTTTGGGTTTTGGTGGTTTGGGTTTTGGGTTTTTTTCTCACTGATGATTTTCACTCAAAGTCTTCGGAGGATAGGTTTTTCCTCACTGATGATTTCCACTCAAAGTCCTCGAGGAATGGGTTGCTCTCAAATGACAAGTGCCAACTTCTCTCTCGGAGTAGCCAACCGGCTAGTGGTTGTGGGGGGCAGCTATTTATAGCCAGGGTGCAACCCGACATGATAAGACATAAATGCCCCCCAATGATATGACCGTTAGGTGGATAGAATATCTGGACAGCTGGCGCAAAGCACAGCAACGGTCGGAATTTGAACTGTCAAATTCCTCAGGGCTTATCATATTCCTCACTTGTAGGCAATTCGCACTGGCAAAATCCTAACTCCTCGGTCAGACCAATTTCTTCAGAGACCAGAAGAACATCGTCTCTGTCACTGAAGAACTTGACTGAACTGCAAGAGAATTCCAATGGCTTCACTCGAAGGATTGGGTTGTGTTGAGGCTTTTTGAGTTGAGCATCAGATGGAATTTTTTTCCTTAGTATTACCCCGGCCCCCTTTAACAGTACGGTGTTTCCTATGAATCAAAGAAGGAAATGAAACAATAAAAACAAAAGTCTTCACGCTTCATTGTCCTCGTTCATATCTTCAAGGTCACACCATCTTCTTCATTTTCAAAGTCTTCAGGGAATACCAAAGTCTTCAGCAAAGTCTTCACAAAGTCTTCAGCAAAGTCTTCAGATGAAGGCATTCATTTTTAGGGGTTGACATTCTTCGAATATATCAAACTCCTCAGCGACTTATAGAGCCTATGTACACTCACAAACATATTAGTCCCTTAACCTATAAGTCTTCAATACTCCAAAATCACTAAGGGGCACTAGATGCACTTACAATGTTTATTATTTGTGAGTAGTTACCTTTGTTCTTGAGGTCACGGGAGAAGTCATGTTGAGAGTAATCATGTGAATTTGATATGTGTTCGATATTTTGATGATATGTATATTGTGATTCCCTTAGTGGTGTCATGTGAACGTCGACTACATGACACTTCACCATTCATGGGCCTAAGGGAATGCATTGTGGAGTCATTATTAGATGATGGGTTGCTAGAGTGACAGAATCTTAAACCCTAGTTTATGCGTTACTTCGTAAGGGACTGATTTGGATCCACATGTTTAATGCTATGGTTAGACTTTGTCTTAATACTTTTCTCGTAGTTGCGGATGCTTGCGAGGGGGTTAATCATAAGTAGGTTGTTATTTCAAGTAAGAACAACACCTTAGCACCGGTCCACCCACATATCAAATTATCAAAGTAGCAAACACGAATCAAACCAACATGATAAAAGTGACTAGACGGAATTCCCGTGTACCCTCAAGAACACTTTGCCTATTACTAGTGATTGTTCTGGCCTGTCCTTTGCCTCAAAAGGATTGGGCTACCTTGTTGCACCTTGTTTACCGTTACCGTTACTTGCTCGTCACAAATTATCTTGCTATCAAACTACCTGTTTCCTACAATTTCAGTGCTTGCAGAAATTACCTTGCTGAAAACCGCTTGTCATTTCCTTCTGCTCCTCGTTGGATTCGACACTCTTACTTATCGAAAGGACTATGATTGATCCCCTATACTTGTGGGTCATCAAGACTCTTTTCTGGCGCCGTTGCCGAGGAGTGAAGCGCTCTTGGTAAGTGGAAATCGGTAAGGAAAAACTTATACTACGTGCTGAAATTTATTGCTACTTGCTACTATGGAGAACAATCCTTTGAGGGGTTTGTTCGGGGTATCTTCACCTCGACCGGAACCACAATTAGTTACCCCTCAACCTACAGCACGTACTGAAAATGTTAGTTATGAAATTCCTTAGGGTATGCTAGAACAACTGCTTGCTAAACCTTATGCAGGAGATGGAACTGAACATCCTGATATGCACCTTTTATATGTGAACGAGATTTGTGGATTATTTAAGCTTGCAGGTTTACCCGGAGATGAAGTTAAGAAGAAGGTTTTCCCTTTATCTTTGGAGGGAAAAGCATTGACATGGAATAGGCTATGTGATGATCTTGGATCGTGGAACTGGAATCGTTTGCAATTGGAATTTCACCAAAAGTTTTATCCCATGCATCTAGTTCATCGTGATCGGAATTATATATATAATTTTTGGCCTCGTGAAGGAGAAAGTATCGCTCTAGCTTGGGGGAGGCTTAAGTCAATGTTATATTCATGCCCCAATCATGACATTCCGAGGGAAGTCATCATTCAGAATTTTTATGCTCGGCTTTCTCATAATGATCAATCCATGCTCGATACTTCTTGTGCTGGTTCTTATATGAAGAAGACTATTGAATTCAAGTGGGATCTCTTAGAAAGAATTAAACGCAACTCTGAAGATTAGGAACTCGACGAAGGTAATGAGTCAGGTATAAAGCTTGAATTTGATTGTGTTAAATCTTTTATGAATACCGATACTTTTCACAAGTTTAGCACTAAATATGGACTTGACTCTGAGATAGTAGCCTCTTTCTGTGAAGCATTTGCTACTCACGTTGATCTCCCTAAGGAGAAGTGGTTTAAATATCATCCCCCTATTAAAGAAGAAATTAAAGAACCAGTCATAGATAAAGAAGAAATCTTCTTTTACAATGTTGATCCAGTTGTGCCTACTGCTTATATTGAAAAACCACCTTTCCCTGTTAGGATAAAGGAACATGCTAAGGTATCAACTATGGTTCGTAAGAGTAATATAAGAGCACATAAACCCCTGAGCAAATTAAAGTAGAACCTAGTGTTGTTATGGTTAAAGATCTCTTGGTAGAAAATATTGATGGGCATGTTATCTACTTCTGTGATGAAGCTGCTAGAATTGCTAAACCCGATGAAAAAGATAAACATAGACCCATAGAAGGCTTGCCTGTTGTCTCGGTCAAAATAGGAGATCATTGCTATCATGGTTTATGTGATATAGGTGCTAGTGTGAGTGCTATCCCTTTTACCTTATACCAAGAAATTATGGATGAAATAGCACCTGCTGAAATGGAAGACATTGTCACTATTAAACTTGCTAATAGAGACACTATCACACCACTTGGGATTGTTAGAGATGTTGAAGTCTTGTGTGGGAAAGTAAAATATCCTACTGATTTTCTAGTCCTTGGTTCCCCACAAGATGACTTTTGTCCCATTATCTTTGGTAGACCTTTCTTGAGCACAGTCAATGCTAAGATAGATTGTGAAAAACAAACTGTCGGTGTCAGTTTTGGTAATGTGTCTCATGAGTTTAATTTTTCCAAGTTTAGTAGGCAACCTCGTGATAAAGCGTTACTTAATAAGGATGAAATAATTGGTCTTGCTTCTATTCCCGTGCCTCCTACTGATCCATTAGAACAATATTTGCTCGACCATGAAAATGATATGCATTTGTGTGAAAGAAATGAAATAGATCAAATTTTCTTTGAACAACAACCTCTCCTGAAACACAATTTGCCTATTGAAACTCTTGGAGGTCGTCCTCCAACTAAAGGTGATCCTTTGTTTGATTTGAAACAATTGCCTGACACTTTGAAGTATGCTTATCTTGATGAGAAAAGGATATATCATGTTATTATTAGTGCTAACCTTTCAGAACATGAAGAAGAAAGATTATTAAAAGTTCTAAGGAAGCACCGGGCTGCTATTGGATACACTCTTGATGATCTTAAGGGCATTAGTCCCACTCTATGTCAGCACAAGATCAATATGGAACCTGATGCTAAACCCGTTGTTGATCACCAACGATGATTGAATCCTAAGATGAAGGAAGTGGTAAGAACTGAGATATTAAAACTTCTGGAAGTAGGTATAATCTATCCCATAGGTGATAGTAGATGGGTAAGTCCCATTCATTGTGTCCCTAAGAAAGGAGGTATTACCGTTGTTCCTAATGATAAGAATGAACTCATTCCACAAAGAATTGTTGCTGGCTATAGAATGGTAATTGATTTTAGAAAATTAAATAAAGCTACTAGAAAAGATCATTACCCTCTACCGTTCATTGATCAAATGTTAGAGAGACTATCTAAGCACACACACTTTTGTTTCTTAGATGGATATTCTGGTTTCTCTCAAATACCTGTGTCACAATCTGATCAAGAGAAAATTACCTTTACTTGCCCTTTTGGAACCTATGCTTATAGACGTATGCCTTTTGGTTTATGCAATGCACCTGCTACCTTTCAAAGATGTATGACTGCTATATTCTCTGACTTTTGTGAAAAGATTGTGGAGGTTTTCATGGATGATTTCTCCGTTTACGGAACTTCTTTTGATGATTGCTTAAGCAACCTTGATCGAGTTTTGCAGAGATGTGAACAAACTAATCTTGTCTTGAATTGGGAGAAGTGCCACTTTATGGTTAATGAAGGCATTGTCTTGGGGCATAAAATATCTAAACGAGGTATTGAGGTGGACAAAGCTAAAGTTGATGCAATTGAGAAAATGCCATGTCCTAAAGACATTAAAGGTATTCGAAGTTTCCTTGGTCATGCTGGTTTTTATAGGAGGTTCATTAAAGACTTCTCTAAAATTTCTAGGCCTCTTACTAATCTTTTGCAAAAGGATATTCCTTTTGTTTTTGATGATGATTGTGTGCAAGCCTTTGAAACACTCAAGAAAGCCTTAACCTCTGCACCTATAGTTCAACCACCTGATTGGAACTTGCCTTTTGAAATTATGTGTGATGCTAGTGATTATGCTGTTGGTGCTGTTCTAGGACAAAGAGTTGATAAGAAATTGAATGTTATCCATTATGCTAGTAAAACTCTAGACAGTGCCCAACGAAACTATGCTACTACTGAAAAAGAATTTTTAGCAGTTGTGTTTGCTTGTGATAAATTTAGATCCTATATTGTTGATTCCAAAGTCATTGTTCACACCAATCATGCTGCTATAAAATACCTTATGGAAAAGAAAGATGCTAAACCTAGACTGATTAGGTGGGTTCTCTTGCTCCAAGAATTTGACTTACACATCGTTGATAGGAAAGGAGCCGAGAACCCCGTAGCTGACAACTTGTCTAGGTTAGAAAATATTCTTGATGACCCACTACCTATTGATGATAGTTTCCCTGACGAACAGTTAGCTGCAATAAGTGTCTCACAACGCACACCTTGGTATGCTGATTATGCTAACTACATTGTCGCTAAATATATACCACCTAGTTTTACTTATCAACAAAAGAGAAAAAAATTCTATGACTTGAGACATTACTTTTGGGATGACCCACATCTTTATAAAGAAGGAGTAGATGGTATTATTAGACGTTGTGTACCTGAGCATGAATAGGAACAAATCCAACGGAAATGTCATTCCGAAGCTTATGGAGGACATCATGCGGGAGATAGAACTGCTCATAAGGTATTGCAATCTGGTTTTTATTGGCCTACTCTCTTCAAGGATGCTTGTAAGTTTGTCTTGTCTTGTGATGAATGACAAAGAATTGGTAATATCGGTAAGTGTCAGGAAATACTTATGAATTATTCACTTGTTGTTGAACCATTTGACGTTTTGGGTTTTGATTATAAGGGGCATTTTCCTTCCTCCAATGGGTACACTCATATTCTGGTTGCGGTTGATTATGTCACTAAGTGGGTAGAAGCTATTCCAACTAGTAGTGCCGATCACCACACCTCCATTAAAATGCTTAAAGAGGTTATCTTCCCGAGGTTTGGAGTCCCTAGATATTTAATGACCGATGGTGGTTCACACTTTATCCATGGTGCCTTCCGTAAGATACTTGCTAAATATGATGTTAACCATAGAATTGCATCACCCTATCATCCTCAATCTAGTGGTCAAGTTGAACTTAGCAATAGAGAAATAAAATTAATATTACAAAAAACTGTCAATAGGTCTCGTAAGAATTGGTCTAAGAAATTAGATGATGCACTTTGGGCCTATAGAACAGCTTATAAAAATCCTATAGGTATGTCTCCATATAAAATGGTGTATGGGAACGCTTGTCATTTGCCTCTAGAACTAGAACACAAAGCATTTTGGGCAATTAAAGAACTCAACTATGATTTCAAACTTGCCGGTGAAAAGAGGTTATTTGATATTAGCTCACTGGATGAATGGAGGACCCAAGCCTATGAAAATGCCAAGCTATTCAAAGAAAAAGTAAAAAGATGGCATGACAAAAGAATCCAAAAGCGGGAATTCAAAATAGGAGACTATGTTCTTTTGTTCAACTCTCGTTTAAGATTTTTTGCAGGAAAGCTTCTCTCAAAATGGGAAGGGCCATATATTATCGAAGAGGTTTATCGTTCTGGAGCTATCAAGATTAATAACGCCGAAGGTACTAACCCGAAGGTAGTCAATGGACAAAGAATTAAGCATTATATCTCAGGTACGCCTATTAATGTTGAAAGCAATGTTATCCAAACCATGACACCGGAGGAACACATAAAAGAAACCTTCCGGAACACTCCAGATTATTTAAAAATAGGAGGTACGTGATACGGTAAGTAAACGGACTCCGAAAAATCCGCAAAAATATTTTTTGTCAGTTTTGGAATATTTTAGAATTTTGGAAATAAAAAAATAAACCGGAAGGTGATCGAGGTGAGCACGATACACCAGGGCGCGCCAGGCACCCCTGGGCGCGCCCTGGTGGGTTGTGCCCACCTCGGATGCCTTCCGACTCCGTTTTCCTTCCAAATACTTGTTTCCCAAGAATAAAAATTCTCTATATATACCCCCGACTGTTTTGATGACCGCATCGCACAAAAATCTTCTGTTCCTGTTTCCTGTTGTTTTCTCATTAGATCTAGATCTCCATGGCTCCACCAAGCTCCTCCAAGGACAAGTTCTTCGAGAAGGTCATCAACCCGTACTTGCCGGAGGTGATGAAGCACCCTCAAGCCATTGAGATGCGTGAGGGGGTGCTCCACATCCGCAATGCTCAAGGACCCAAGAAGACCGGAAGCGTGGAGGCTAGGCTCGAGGCTGTGGAACAGGAAATCTTCAAGTGCCAGAAGATGGTGGAGCGCGGACTTAGTGCCAATCACTCCATGATCACGGAATTCACCCGTGATCAGATGGTGGATGGCTGGTCTGTGAAGGACATCATCTCCACCCTCAATGAGCAAATTAATTTTCTGCAGAACCAAGTTTATGATCTTCAAAACCAAGTCTTCGAATATGAAGCGAGATTTAAAGGTATGAGTTTAGCTGCCAGTTGCAGGACTCAGGGGACTCTCGCGTCAACCTTTGATGGGGAGCCCTTGCCCTAGAAGCTGGAGGACAAGCTTACTACATCAACACCTCCACCTTCTTCATCACCACCACCAAAGGAGACTTGAGCTCACGGGTATGGGCACTCCCCTTGGCTTGAGCCAAGCTTGGGGGAGGTGCCCCGGTATCGTATCACCACCACTTTTATTCACCTTTACCTGTTTTAGTTTGATCTTTAGTTTCCCTTTGCTTTAGTTGAATAAAAGTTTTAGTATGATCTATTTTCGTGTGTTAGTCCCGTGGCCTATCTATCTATGTAATCGAGTGAAAGTTATATAATAAAGTTTAGTTTGAGTTTTTGCCTCTCTACTTTCTTGTTGCAATCAAATAAAGGAAAAGGAACAAATAAAAAGAATCATATGCTAATCTTATGGTGAGTGATGACATCACATAAGGAAAAGTATAAGTAGTAAAATTTATTGGAGATTGACAAACATAGCATTTGTCAATGATGCAATTCATGATAGAATTAATAAGGGAAGAGAAGATTCACGTGCAAATACACTATCTTGGACATCTTTTATGATTATGAGCCCCCATCAAATATTATATGTCAAAAGTGTTGACATTGGACGAGGAAGACAATGTAATGATTTATGTTTGTTCATATCCACATAGTAGTTATATTGTCATAGATCCTTTAACATGTGGTGCTTGCCCAATATCTTTGCTAGCCAAAAAATTGCACTAAGTAGAGATACTACTTGTGCATCCAAAAACCCAAACCAAATTCTTTCTTTGAGTGTCCACCATACCTACCTATGGATCGAGAAAGATCCTTCAAGTAAGTTGTCATCGGTGCAATAAGGCAATAAAAATTGCTTCTAAAAGTGTTTTGATCAATTAGTGTAAGAGAAAATTGAGCGTTATACGAACTTATGATGGCAAAGTAATAAAAGCGACGGACTGCATAATAAAGGCTGCTATCATAGGGGGCAATATAGCGTGACGTTCTTTTACATTAAGGGATTGGGCATACAAACCAATAAGCTCATGACAACCTCTGCTTCCCTCTGCGAAGGGCCTATCTTTTACTTTTATGCACTTACTTGTATGCAAAGAGTCAAAGTATTCTTCCCTATTCCTTTTTACTTTTTTCTTTTGCAAGCATCATGTGGTGAGGAAAGATCTAGGCACATATATCTAGTTGGATATGGGTGGGCATGAGTTATTATTGTTGACATCACCCTTGAGGTGAGTAAGTTGGGAGGCAAAACTATAAGCCCCTATCTTCCTACGTGACCGGTTGAAACTTTTTGTTCATGGGTATGTGGTGAGTGTTAGCAATCATAGAAGACTAAATGATGGTTGAGTACGTGGACTTGCCAAAAGTCTCCTACATGAGACCCTTCCTGAAAATATGATGAATTGTAGTTGCAGAGTTGACTGAGAACATAGTTTGTTGGTTCCCAATAAGGTTTATGCTTCATACTTCTATGTTGTGATGAATTGTTACTTGTTCATGAGAAGCTTATGATAGAAATATGTTGAAATAAGTTCCTATGTTAGAATTTGTTGTTGTTATGTTAATAAGCATGATGCTTCTATGTCTGTATTTTGTTTTTATCGACACCTCTATCTCAAACCATGTGGACATGCTTTTCAATATTGGCTTTCGCTTGAGGACAAGCGAGGTCTAAGCTTGGGGGAGTTGATACGTCCATTTTGCATCATGATTTCCTACTGTTATTTACTTTGTTTTGTTGAATAATAATCCTTTGGGGAGTGATTCTAATGCCTTTTCTCTCATAATATGCAAGGTTTACACAAGGAGGGAGAATACCGGGAGCTGGAATTCTGGACCCAAGAAAAGCATGTCAGAGATACCTATTCTGCACAACTCCAATGAAGCTGGAATTTTACGGAGATTATTTTTACATTTAATAAAAAATATTGGAGCTGGCAACTACCGGAGGAGGCCCCCCAGGTGGGCACAACCCACCAGGGCGCGCTAGGCCCCCTTGGGCGCGCCCTGATGGGTTGTGCCCAGCCTAGCCCACCTCCGGTGCCCATCTTCTGGTATAAGGTCTCTCTTGACCTAGAAAAAATCAAAGGAGAACTTTCGGGATGAAGCGCCACCGCCTCGAGGCGGAACTTGGGCAGGAGCACTTTTGCCCTTCGGCGGAGCGATTCCGCCGGGGGAACTTCCCTCCCGGAGGGGCAAATCGAAGCTATCGTCGTCACCAACACCCCTCTCATCTTTGGGAGGCCAATCTTCATCAACATCTTCAACAGCACCATCTCCTCTCAAACCCTAGTTCATCTCTTGTGTTCAATCTTTGTACCGGAACCTCAGATTGGTACCTGTGGGTGACTAGTAGTGTTGATTACCGTGCGTAGTTGATTACTATATGGTTTATTTGGTGGAAGATTATATGTTGAGATCCAATATGCTATTCAATACCTCTCTGATCTTGAGCATGTTTATTATTTGTGAGTAGTTACCTTTGTTCTTGAGGTCACGGGAGAAGTCATGTTGCGAGTAATCCTGTGAATTTGATATGTGCTTGATATTTTGATGATATGGATGTTGTGATTCCCTTAGTGGTGTCATGTGAATGTTGACTACATGAAACTTCACCATTCATGGGCCTAAGGGAATGCATTGTGGAGTAGTTATTAGATGATGGGTTGCTAGAGTGACAGAAGCTTAAACCCTAGTTTATGCGCTACTTCGTAAGGGGCTGATTTGGATCCACATGTTTAATGCTATGGTTAGACTTTGTCTTAATATTTTCTCGTAGCTGCGAATGCTTGCGAGGGGGTTAATCATAAGTAGGTTGTTAGTTCAAGTAAAAACAGCACCTTAGCACAGGTCCACCCACATATCAAATTATCAAAGTAGCGAACACGAATCAAACCAACATGATAAAAGTGACTAGACGGAATTCCCGTGTACCCTCAAGAACACTTTGCCTATTACTAGTGATTGTTCTGGCCTGTCTTTTGCCTCAAAAGGATTGGGCTACCTTGCTGCACCTTGTTTACCGTTACCATTACTTGCTCGTCACAAATTATCTTGCTATCAAACTACCTGTTACCTACAATTTCAGTGCTTGCAGAAATTACCTTGCTAAAAACCGCTTGTCATTTCCTTCTGCTCCTCGTTGGATTTGACACTCTTACTTATCGAAAGGACTACGATTGATCCCCTATACTTGTGGGTCATCACGCCACCAGGGCCCAGGCGCGCCCTGGTGGGTTGTGCTCACCTCGTATGTCGGTTGGAGCTCTCCTACGGGTGCAAGGAAGCTAATTTTTGGATAAAACCCCCTAAAAATTTCAGCCCGATCAGAGTTACGGATCTCCGGGAATATAAGAAACGGTTTTCGGCCAGAAAACAGGAACGCGAAACAGAAGAGAATAGAGAGGGAGATCCAATCTAGGAGGGGCTCCTGCCCCTCCGCCGCCATGGAGGCCATGGACCAGAGGGGCAACTCTCCTCCCATATAGGGGGGAGGCCAAGGAAGAAGAAGAAGGAGGGGGGCTCTCTCCCCCTCTCTCCCGGTGGCGCAGGAACGCCGCCGGGGCAAGCATCGTGACGGTGATCTACATCAACAATCTTGCCGCCGTCAACACCAACTCTCTCCCCCTCTATGCAGCGGTTTAACACCTCTCTTCCCCGCTGTAATCTCTACTTAAACATGGTGCCCAACTCCATATATTATTTCCCAATGATATTTGGCTATCCTATGATGTTTGAGTAGATCTCTTTTGTCCTATGTGTTAATTGTGGTATGATGTTATGGATGTGAGTTGTATGTTGATATGGTGCTGTCCTATGGTGCCCTCCGTGTCGCGCAAACGTGAGGGATTCCCGTTGTAGGATGTTGCAATATGTTCATGATTTGCCTATGGTGGGTTGCTTGAGTGACAGAAGCATAAACCCGAGTAGGTGGGTTGTTGCGTATGGGAGTAAAGAGGACTTGATACTTAATGCTATGGTTGGGTTTTACCTTAATGATCTTTGGTAGTTGCGGATGCTTGCTAGAGTTCCAATCATAAGTGCATATGATCCAAGTACGAAAAGTGTGTTAGCGTATGCCTCTCCCTCATTGCATATGACAAGTATCTATCATATTATATTCAATTGCCTAGGGACAATCTTTCTCTTGCGTTACACAAAAAGCTTTCTACTAAGTCATTTACTCTTTTTGTTCTTTTATTAAAACAGCACCGAACTTTTATTTCCACGTTCTTTTTTATCTTGCAAAGTACTTCTAGTTTTATTCCCGCAAAGTAGTTTCATACTTGTTCTAGGTAAAGCAAGCATTAGCGTGCGTAGAGTTGTATCGGTGGTCGATAGAACTTGAGGGAATATTTGTTCTACCTTTATCTCCTCATTGGGTTTGACACTCTTACTTATCAAAAAAGGCTACAAACGATCCCCTACACTTGTGGGTTATCAAGACCTTTTTCTGGCGCCGTTGCCGGGGAGCAATAGCGTGGGTTGAATATTCTCGTGTGTGCTTGTTTGATTTATCACTAAGTAATTTTTATTTTCTATTATTAGTTGTTTTATATCTTTAGTTATGGACATGGAACATGAAACACCAAAAAAATTAGTGGTACTTGCTACTCATGGAGATGGGGAACCTCCTAAAACCCTCGATGCTAGTTATGTGCAAAGTATTAAATACTACTTTGATAATCTTGAGAAGACCCCATTCAACTTGATAATGGGAGTAATGTTGGATCAACGTGAATACTTTAGAGATTATCGCTTGACTCAAAAAGGGAAATTGTTATGGGATCAAATTCATATGTTGCATTGGTATGCTCGAGAGCTATGCTTGAGATATGATTTCACTTGTTGCTCTAGGATGAACGCTCCACACCTTCCCTTTTCATGCAAATTTAATGATAATGAAACCTTAGCTTCTTATGCTAAAGGTATTTATGATTACTATGATGTCGAACGAATAGAAGAATTTGTTGCTTTAAAAGGTGCTTATGAAGTTGCTTCGTTGATGGAAAAGTATGATGATGTTTCTTACGAATCTGAAAATCTTGCCATGCTTAAATATTGCTATGAGAATTATGATTGCAATGCTGATATTATTGAATTTATTGAAAGAATGTCCGCTGCCTTGGAAGAGACTAATATTTTGCAGGGACCTATGGAAGAAGAAATTGCTGAAACTGTGAGCTCATTAGATGAAAAAGATGAGGAGGAGAGCGAAGAACAAAAGGAGGAAGAGCGGATTAGCTACCCGTGCCCACCTTCTCATGAGAGTAACTCTTCAACTCATACATTGTTTAATTACCCTTTGTGCTTACCGAAGGATGAATGCCATGATGAATGCTATGATGATTGCTATGATCCCTTGGATTCGTTTGAAATATCCCTTTTTGATGAACTTGATGCTTGCTATGCTTGTGGCCAAGATGCCAATATGAATTATTCTTATGAAGATGAACTTGCTATAGTTCCTTATGTTAAGCATGAAATTTTTGCTATTGCACCCACACATAAAAGTCCTATTATCTTTTTGAATTCTCCCAACTACACTATATCGGAGAAGTTTGCTTTCATTAAGGATTGTATAGATGGGTTGCGTTTTGCTACTACACATGATGTTTTTGATGAATATAATATGCATGTGCTTGCTGCTCCTACTTGCAATTATTATGAGAGAGGAACTACATCTTCACCTCTCTATGTTTCCAATACTATAAAATTGCAAGAAACCGTTTATACTATGCATTGGCCTTTACTTAATGTGCATGAATTGTTCTTGTATGACAAGTCGATGCATAGGAAGAGAGTTAGACTTCGTTGTCACATGATATATATCACTTTGTGCTCACTACTAAATTACAAATCATTGTTAATTAAAATTGGCTTTGATATACCTTGGGATCCGGATGTATCCATTACTTGAGCACTTTATGCCTAGCTTAATGGCTTTAAAGAAAGCGCTGCCAGGGAGACAACCCGGAAGTTTTAGAGAGTCATTTATTTCTGTTGTGTGCTTTTATAAAGTTTTAAAAAAAATATAGAGGGGAACCTAAAACTTCACAAAAGGAAAGGTGAAAGTGAGAAGAGATGATGAGCATCGTTGAAGTGGGGGCTAGCCTTGAACTTTTGTTCATGCCCATGGAAACTTTGTGAATATTGAATCACGGAAACTTTTCCAACAAAAATAATTATTCCCTTGTACAAATCCATTGTATTATAAAAATAATGTGCCAAGATTTTCCTTTAGGATGTTTGAATTGCTTGTTTGATGTGTGCTGTGCAAAAACAGAAACTTTTGCCGTAGTGTTTGAATTTTCATATTTTACTGGAGCGTGCAAAAATTCTGATATTTTTACACAGTACTGTTACGAAAATTATTTCTCACGTCCTAATTTTTCAGAATTGTTTGAGCTACAGAAGTATACATGTTTACAAATCTTTACAGACTGTCCTGTTTTTCACAGATTGTTGTTATAGCTGCTTTGCGTGCTTATGTTTGAATTCTTGTTGAGCCCCATTGACTTGGGAGCCATAGAATTGTGATAGCATACAGTGGGTAATGTTAGATTATAATTATGCAATAATGTTATGGCAAGACATGATGGGATTTGGTGTTATGTGTACTAATGAATCTCACGAATTTTCTGTTAAGTTTTGTGTGATTGAAGTTTTCAAGTTTTGGGTGTTATCACGATGAGAAGGAATAAGGAGAAACAAGAGCCTAAGCTTGGGGATGCCAAAGGCACCCCAAGGTAATATTCTAGGAAGACTCAAGCGTCTAAGCTTGGGGATGCCCCGGGAAGGCATCCCCTCTTTTATTCCAAATCATCGGTATGTCACTTGGAGCTATATTTTTATTCATCACATGATATGCGTAAATCTTGGAGCATCTTTTGTGTTTAGTTTTCACTTTTCTTTTATGCACCATGCTGGTATGAGATAGTCCATCATTGATTTATAGAATGCTCATTGCAGTTCACTTATATCTTTTGAGTATGGCTTTATAGAATGCTTCATGTGCTTCACTTATATCATTTGAAGTTTGGATTGCCTGTTTCTCTTCACATAGAAAACCGTTATTCATAGAATGCTCTTTTGCTTCACTTATATTTATTAGAGCATGGTCTTTTGTAGAAAGAATTAAACTCTCTTGCTTCACTTATATCTATTTAGAGAGTCAACAGGAATTGGTCATTCACATGGTTAGTCATAAAATCCTACATAAAACTTAGGGATCACTGAATATGATATGTTTGATTCCTTGCAATAGTTTTGCGATATAGAGATGATAATATGTGGGAGGTACTAGTGGATGATCGTGTTTAGTAAGGTATTGGTGTTAAGGTTTGTGATTCCCGAAGCATGCACGTATAGTCTCCCGTTATGCTAGGAAGTTGGGGCACAATTTATTCTTGATTGTCTATCTTTGTGTGAAGGTCGGGGGCGCGTGATGGTTAACTCCTACCAACCTCCCCCCTAGGAGCATGCGTAGTAATACTTTGCTTCGAGAGAGCTAATAAAATTTTGCAATAAGTATGTGAGTTCTTTATGACTAATGTGAGTCCATGGATTATACGCACTCTTACCTTTCCGCAATTTGCTAGCCTCTACGGTACCGTGCATTGCCCTTTCTCACCTCGAGAGTCGGTGCAAAATTCGCCGGTGCATCCAAACCCCGTGATATGATACGCTCTATCACACATAAGCCTTATTATATCTTCCTCAAAACAGCCACCATACCTACCTATTATGGCATTTCCATAGCCATTCCGAGATATATTGCCATGCAACTTCCACCGCCTCCGTTTTGATGACTTGAGCATTCATTGTCATATTGCATTACATGATCGTAAGATAGCTAGCATGATGTTTTCATGGCTTGTCCATTTCTTGATATCTTTGCTACGCTAGATCATTGCATTCATATAGAGTCCTACTTTGTTCTACTATCGTTGTAGTATTGAGTTGTAAGTAAATAGAAGTGTGATGATCATCATTATTCATTATTAGAGCATGCCCCAGTGATGAAAGGATGATGGAAACTATGATTCCCCCACAAGTCGGGATGAGGCTCCGGACAAAGAAAAAAATAGAAAAAAAAATAGAAAAAAATAGAAAAAAAGAAAAAAGAAAAAAAAGAAAAAGGAAAGAAAAGAAAAGAAAATGAAAGAAGAAGGAATAGGGGCATGCTAATTCCACACTTGTGCTTCAAAGTAGCACCATGTTTTTCATATAGAGAGTCTCCTATGTTGTCACTTTCATATACTAGTGGGAATTTTTCATTATAGAGTTAGATGCATACCCACTTAGTTTTCATATTGAGATCTCATACACTTATAGCTCTTAGTGCATCCGTTGCATGGCAATCCCTACTCCTCGCATTGATATCTATTGATGGGCATCTCCATAGCCCGTTGATACGCTGAGTTGATGCGAGAATTTATTCTCCACTTTTACCCCTTTGAAACCTACCACCATATTCTATTCCACCCATAGTGCTATATCCATGGCTTGCGCTCATGTATTGCGTGAGAGTTGAAAATGCTGAAGCGCCTTAAAAAGTATGAACCAATTGCTTGGCTGACACCGGGGTAGTACATGATTTATACTTTGTGTTAAGAAGACAGACCATGACAAGGCTATATGATTTTGTAGGGATAGCGTTCTTTAGCCTTGATATTTTGAAAGACATGATTGTTTGTTGGGATGCCTGAGTATTAATGTCTTTATGTCAAAACTAGACTATTGCTTTGAATCACTTGTGTCTTAATATTCATGCCATGATTAGATATATGATCAAGATTATGCTAGGTAGCATTCCACATCAAAAATTATCTTTTTTATCATTTACCTACTCGAGGACGAGCAGAAATTAAGCTTGGGGATGCTGATACGTCTCCATCGTATCTATAATTTTTGATTGTTTCATGCCATTATTATACAACTTTCACATATTTTTGGCAACATTTTATATGATTTATTGGACTAACCTATTGATCCAGTGCCCAGTGACAGTTCCTGTTTGTTGCATGTTTTTTGTTTCGCAGAATATCCATATCAAACAAAGTCCAAACGCGATAAAACTTTACGGAGATTTTTTTGGAATATTTGTGAATTTTGAGAAGTGGAATCAACGCAAACGGAGGCCCACAGCCCCCACGAGACACCAGGGCGCGCCCCCAGGGCCCAGGCGCGCCCTGGTGGGTTGTGCTCACCTCGTATGTCGGTTGGAGCTCTCCTTCGTGCGCAAGGAAGCTAATTTTTGGATAAAAATCCCCTCAAAATTTCAGCCCGATCGGAGTTACGAATCTCCGGGAATATAAGAAACGATTTTCGGCCAGAAAACAGGAACGCGAAACAGAACAGAATAGAGAGGGAGATCCAATCTAGGAGGGGTTCCTGCCCCTCCGCCTCCATGGAGGCCATGGACCAGAGGGGGAACTCTCCTCCCATCTAGGGGGGAGGCCAAGGAAGAAGAAGAAGGAGGGGGGCTCTCTCCCCCTCTCTCCCGGTGGCGCAGGAACGCCACCGGGGCAAGCATCGTGACGGCGATCTACATCAACAATCTTGCCGCCATCAACACCAACTCTCTCCCCCTCTATGCAGCGGTGTAACACCTCTCTTCCCCGCTGTAATATCTACTTAAACATGGTGCCCAACTCCATATATTATTTCCCAATGATATTTGGCTATCCTATGATGTTTGAGTAGATCTCTTTTGTCCTATGGGTTAATTGTGGTATGATGTTATGGATGTGAGTTGTATGTTGATATGGTGCTGTCCTATGGTGCCCTCCGTGTCGCGCAAACGTGAGGGATTCCCGCTGTAGGGTGTTGCAATATGTTCATGATTTTCCTATGGTGGGTTGCTTGAGTGACAGAAGCATAAACCCGAGTAGGTGGGTTGTTGCGTATGGGAGTAAAGAGGACTTGATACTTAATGCTATGGTTGGGTTTTACCTTAATGATCTTTGGTAGTTGCGGATGCTTGCTAGAGTTCCAATCATAAGTGCATATGATCCAAGTACGGAAAGTGTGTTAGCGTATGCCTCTCCCTCATTGCATATGACAAGTATCTATCATATTATATTCAATTGCCTAGGGACAATATTTCTCTTGCGTTACACAAAAAGCTTTCTACCAAGTTATTTACTCTTTTTGTTCTTTTATTAAAACAGCACCTAACTATTATTTCCCCGTTCTTTTTTATCTTGCAAAGTACTACTAGTTTTATTCCCGCAAAGTAGTTTCATACTTGTTCTAGGTAAAGCAAGCATTAGCGTGCGTAGAGTTGTATCGGTGGTCGATAGAACTTGAGGGAATATTTGTTCTACCTTTAGCTCCTCGTTGGGTTCGACACTCTTACTTATCGAAAAAGGCTACAAACAATCCCCTACACTTGTGGGTTATCACGTCCCGTCTAATCAAACCTGGACCCACAACACGTTATGTTTGTTATTGAGATTAGAATTTACAAACCTTATAAAAAACTTATTTTTACGTTAATTTTCACATTTCCCTGACGGGCAGGGCCACGCGTCTGCTCGATGAGCCCGTTCCCGCGCACAAAAGCGTGCTACCCACTACGTTCCGCCACGGCTGCCCGAAGGCAGCTGCTGCCAGCGGCCGCCGTGGCCGCCTTGGCCGCCACCCCACGGACAGCCGCCGAGGCCGCCACCATAGCGGTGGCCGTCTAGTCCTCCACGACAACGTCATCGGTCTTGGCCCCGACCCCACAGTAATAGTGGGCACACACGTACACACATCCGAGAACGCAGGCCCACGTACGCCATCCCAAACGGTTTCTAAAAACCATAAAGCATTCCATGCTTGGGAACTAAAACCATCAATAAATATTGAGCTTGTTTCCTTTCACATTCCAAATTACCACGCGCTAATTTTTTCGCAAATCAGTTCACACCTACCAAACCTAAACGTGTTCCCACTTAGCAGCTGTTTACTGTAGTAGGCTATAAAAACACAAACATGTACTCGAAAATTACCGCACATTCCTCACCCCCGCCACCAAAAAAACTGGCCTTTCTTTGTTAGTCCTTCATTTCGTCTGCCATGGCCGGTAGGAGGGGGGTTCTGGGTCGAGATATAACCAGGGAAGAAAGACCAAGGTCGCGGAAGAAACCAAGAGGTCCCGCCGCCGCTTCGCGGAATCACCAGAGAGCTCCAGCCATACCGCTTTGGCCGCAGCAGAGATGTCCGGTGGCACCACGGATGCCCGGGAGGATCTTTCGCGGAGAGGCGATGGCTCTCGCAATCATAAGCGCATTCGCCTCGGAGGCGAACTGGACGAGTTGGCAGTCTTGGATTCCTCGGCCAGCGATGACATGCGCACTGAGCTCGATAGGAAGGACGCGATGATCGATGACTTGGTGAAGCTGCTGGAGAAGAGCGACACCTCGGTTGACAGGGCGACCAGCCTCGTGGAGAAACTTATGGAGGAGAACGACGCCTGGAAGAAACTGCTCAAGAAGAAAAGTGCCTCGGAAGGGAGGCTGAAAGAATTCGCCGAGGAACTTTTGGAAGACTTGGCAAAGCTCTACATCGAGCGCGAGGGGCTGGTGAAGGAATCCGTGGAGCGTGTGAAGGAACTTCATGCGTACGCGATGCAGACCATCGACGCTCTCGAGCAAAGAGCCCGTTCCATGGCCACAATGCGTAAGATGTCGGATGAGAGGCGAGAGGAGATGGAGGTCATGAAGGCGATGAAGAAGGAGATTGAGGAACTCCGTGCCCAGCAATCCATGAAGAATTAGATAGCAGCGGGCCAGATCATTTTCTTTGTCTTCCTTCTTCAACCTCTTCCTTCTTCTTTTGCCCCTGTGTCTTTGGGGAGTTGCCGCATGTGGCATTTTTTATTATCATGCATATGTAAGAGAATTATTATCCTTTGCCGGTGCGAATTTGTCGTTATATTATTTCGTTTGTTTGTACATGTATACGAGTCGAAAACAGACGAAACGTCAAAGTTCTCGATGAGGCACGAACAAAACAGTGATCACAAGCAAACTAGTCCCTCCGTCCAGGCGCATTAACCACATGATAAACAGCAGGTCGGACACCCTTAATTCAGAAGTTGGGAGCGAGGAGAGCGGGGGGTGGAGGTCAAAGTATCGCTTCCCGATGAGCATGCGCAGTAGACTCTCATGCGTCCCTTCGAGCATGCACGGTGGACAGCTCTCACGCATCCTGTCAAGCCTGCGTGGCGGACAGCTCTCACGCATCCTATCAAGCCTGCGCGGCGGACAGGTCGCACGCGTCCCGTCGAGCCTGCGCGGCGGAAAGCTCGCATGCGTCATGTCATCAACCTGCAGGTACACGCACGGCACCCCCATATCAAGTACTCCCTCCGTTTCTTTTTAGTTAGCATGTAAAAATTGGTCAAATTTAAAATTTCTAAAGTTTGACTAGCTTTATAGAAAACTATATAAATATTTATAATTTAAAATCAATATTATTAGATGCATCATCAAAATAATTTTCATACTACATAACCTTAGCATTGTAGATGTTGATATGTTTTTTGTATAAATTTAGTCAAACTATGTTTAGCTTGACTTTGACCAAATCTTTTATGCGAAGTAAAAAGAAATGGAGGGAGTAAAAAATTGGACGCGTGGCACCAAATGATTATCATACAAGTTTTGTATTTACGGGAATTCAATAAACCAATATTATCAATGATTGCGGCCGAGCTATCATGCCTAAATGTTTCTAATTCATTCACATTCGTATGAAAAGGGCCCTAGAAAACTCAATTAATGTATAAAAAGGGCCGAATTGGTGCACTAGAGGACACATTGAATGTAGTTTCGCCACCAAAGGTGACATGTTCCCTATCGAAACCACGAGGTCAGAGCATGTGCTTCTAGTTCAAAATTTGAATTACGCATATTAAATCCCTAAAAAAACTCAATTAATGTATAAAAGGGGCCGAATTGGTGCACTAGACGACGCATTGAATGTAGTTTCACCAACAAAGGTGACATGTTCCCTACCGAAATCACAAGGCTTCTTGAATAATCTTTGGCTTGTAAGATGCATGTCCCAATATTTGTCCCAAATTCGTCAAAAAAATGCACACCATATATGTGTCGTGACATGACACTGTGTAAGTTCATGAATTCCTAGCGAGCTTTGGGTTCTCTCGGACTTCAAAACCAAGATTATCAATGTTTGCGGCCTAGTCACGACACCAAGATGTTTGTAATTCAGTGACCATCAGTGCATGGGATCTAAACATGGACCCAAGGACACAAAATGGTTTTTAATCCATTTTGGTGCCCTGGAACCCGTGCTTGTAATTCAAACTTGAGTTCTTCACATTAAGTGCATGCCTAGAAAACTCAAATGTCGTTTCGACCACAAAGGCGACATGTTCCCTATCGAAACCACCATGCTTCTCGTGGGAAGCTCCAATTTGTAAGAGGTTTGTCCCAAAACTTGTCCCAGACTGGTCAAAAAAATTACCATGTCCTATAAGTGTCGTGTCGACACCCCAGATTCAATAATTTCAGACGAGTTCCAAATTTATGGGGATTTAAAAGCAATGTTTCACAACGTTTGCGTCCTAGTCACGATGCCGAGATGTTTTCAATCATTGCATGGGACCTAAACAGGGACCCAAGGACATATAAATGATTTTGTAACCCATTTTGGTGCCCTGGAGCATGTGCTTGTAGTTCAGATTTGAATTATGCACATTAAATGGATATAGAAAAGCTCAATTAATGTATAAGGGGCCCCAAACGAGCCGTGAATAATTCCACATTTTACCTTTGCACTTGTATTAGTCTATGTTGCATGTAGAAAAAATATCAATGCAAGAAGAGACATCGAATGTCGTTCCCTCCACAGAGGTGACATGTTCCGTATCGAAACCACGATGGTTCTTGAGAGAAGTTTTGGTGTGCAAGAGACTTGTCCCAAATTGGACAAAAAATTATCATGCCGTATAAGTGCCGTGTCATGACACCAGGGTAAGTTTCAAGAATTTCAGGCGAGTTTTGGATTTATGATGATTTAAAAGCCAAGTTTCTCAATGTTTGTGGCCTCGTCATGACTCCGAGATGTTTGTAATCCATTCACGTTCAATGCATGGGACCTAAACAAGGAACCCAAGGACATAAATATCTTTTTTCAACCCATTTTGGTGACACGAAGCATGTTCTTTTAGTTCAAATTTGAATTATGCACATTAAATGACTAGAAACTTAATTAGTGTAGTATACAAAAAACTAAACGAACCATGAATAATTTAAAGCAGTTCTATACGCCCGTCTGAAGCTCGTGCGTGTGTAAGCACGGTGTGCGCGTGTCGTGCTAGCTCGAGCTTCCTTCTTTCATAAGTTATCCAATTTGTATTAAAATGACGTTCTATCCAAACACGCTTCTCCCGCCACTCCCCCAATTTGTCTCCCGCCACTCCCCCAATCGGTTTCCCCCCGAAGCGCCGGCCCCGTCATCAACCTTCTGGACGAGGAGGACGAGATGGAGCAGGCCGGAGAGCAGGCAAAAGCGGCATCGCGCCATCGAGCATGAGCGAGACATGATCATCAGCCCCCGTGCCACCATCGCACACGGTTTCTAGTACTACCAGAAACGTCTGTGATACGTATTTGGTCCCACCAGGTGCCCATCGGGGTATGCCTTGTAAATGATAGGAGGCAACCCTGACCAGCAAGACGCAGCTTCCCAGCCCGTAACCCAGTCGAATGGAACTCGGAAGTTAAGCGTGCTTTCGGTGGAGTAGTCAAGGATGGGTGACCGGTTGAGAAGTTGCTAGATTTTAAGGTTCATTTAGGCGGTGTGATACGATCACTATAGGCATAAATAAAATGCCTGTAGTGATATGTCATTCCGGCTAAATAAATCTTGAGATCCTTGTTTTGAAAATATCCATGATTTTCTTTTGCTGTTTTAAAAATGTCAAGGATCGATGATGTGTGTGTGTGTGTGGTGTGTGTGTGTGTGTGTGTGTGTGTGTGTGTGTGTGTGGTGTGTGTGTGTGTGTGTGTGTGTGTGTGTGTGTGTGTGTGTGTGTGTGAACCAATGTCTGTGTGTGGACCATGTGCGTAGCTACATTGTGCGGTTTCCTACGATAAACCTATCGGTGGGCCCTTAGGGTCTGTCATGCCTTTTACTAACAACGCTGGAAGGCCAAGGATGGGTAACGATGTGTGTGTGTGTGTGCGCGCGCGTGCGTGCGTGCGTGCGTGCATGCGTGTGTGCGTGTGTGTGTGCGCGCGCGCGTGCGTGCGTGCGTGTGTGTGCACGTGTGTGTGTGTGTGTGTGTTTGTGCACGTGTGTGTGTGCGCGCGCGTGTGTGCGTGTGCGTGTGCGTGTGTGTGTGTGTGTGAACCCATGCCTGTGTGTGGACCATGTGCCTACATTGTGTGGTTTCCGACGACAAACCTATCGGTGGGACCTTAGGGTCTGTCATGCCTTTTACTAACAATGCTGGAAGGCCAAGGATGGGTTGACGGTGTGTGTGTGTGTGCGCGCGCGCGTGTGTGTGTGTGTGTCTGTGCATGCGCGCGTGTGCGTGTGCGTGTGTGTGTGTGTGTGTGTGTGAACCCATGCCTGTGTGTGGACCATGTGCCTACATTGTGCGGTTTCCGACGACAAACCTATCGGTGGGCCCTTAGGGTCTGTCATGCCTTTTAATGACAATGCTGGAAGGCCAAGGATGGGTGACGGTGTGTGTGGGTGTGTGTGTGTGTGTGTGTGTGTGTGTGTGTGTGTGTGTGTGTGTGTGTGTGTGTGTGTGTGTGTGTGTGTGGACCATGCATGCCTCCATTGTGCGGTTTTCGACGACACGCTTATATATCGATGGGTCGCTATATATCATCCATTTGACTGACAACGCTGGAATGTCACCCTGCTACGTGTCATGTGTGTGTGGGGGGGGTGGGGGTGGGGGGAGGGGAACGATATATATATATATATATATATACGTCCATAACGACCTAGCTAGGTAGTATATATCTAACCAATCTTAAGGGGGTATATATATATGTCCAGTTATCTCAGCTAGGCGCATGCCACATCATAGCTAGTGTTGTGCATTGTGTATTAATTGAAACACCGGACCACACCATTTTCGCATATACATTTGGCCATATGCAGGGGGATGGTGTTCTTCTAGCCCCGCTCAACTAATCTTCGACGACGCGCCAACTCGTGGGACCGCGCGATCTATATATCCCTCTTGTCTGACAACAATATGTGATAGTTTGGCCAAATTAAGGTATAAATTCTCTTGGTTGTCTTACGAAAAGTCAGACATGGATAAATGTGTGACAAAGTTTGAACCAGGTCATGTGTTCATAGGACCCCATCCTCCGGCACATATTGTAGAGGGCAACACCCTACGTTTGTCATGAAACTCTTTTCTGTCACATTGGACACTTTTAGGCATGCACATATGCAGCATGTGCCACACATTAAAGTTGCGCATTGCGAATTTACACATGACAACACCATGTTCGTACATATATATATATATTTCATCCATTCCTAAATGCAAGTCTTTTTTAGAGATTTCACTACGAACTACATACATACATACATATATATATATATATATATATATATGTATATATATACAAACTTTAGAGTGTAGATTCACTTATTTTACTCTGTACATATATAGTTAGTACTGGAATCTCTAAAAAGACTTTTTTAACTCTAAAAAGACTTATATTTAGGAATGGGGGGAGTATATATTTGGGCCACTAGCGGGCGTGGTTGTGTTTTGACCCTCTCTTGCGATTTTTTTGTCGTTTATCCCAAAGATGCTAGTATTATGTAAAATAGCAAACAAAACTGACAAAACAACCGTATGCGATTGTATCCCCAACAGGCACGAGTGTGCTACTCTAACCGTGTGCGATGCTCGTACACAGAAAAATCGGCCTTTCCTAGTGGTGGCAATTGCAAGTGTCAGCCAGTGCAAAGGGGTAATGTGCACAGTAAAAACCCAAACCCGACAGCGACCTATAAAAGATCTCGCCGGCGGCGGCTAACAGCTAATTTTTCCACCGATAGCTCGCCACCACCACCACACACACCAAATGGAACCGGCGCTCAACCATGGGGATGTGCATGGCGCCGTCCTGATAGTGTTGGACAATGACGTGATAGAGGATTCCGACGCGTTGGCCGCCATGGCGGGCAACGGCAAACAGCCAGCTACGGCGGCCGCCAGTGTCGGTCAACGGTCAACCGTCATATGCCGCGGCCGCCGCCGACGACGGCGACCCTGAGTTTCAGCGTCGGATGCCGATGGCCATCGCTCTATCCATCTAGGAATCGGGCCTCGATGCGTTCCTGCACGATGAGGACGAGCGCCGTCTCAGTGTCGGTGTGGAACAATCTATCGCATCTGCGGATGTCATCCGCAACGCGGCAAGGGATCTGAAGCGGGAGAAACGGCGGGAGAGTGCAAAGAGGAAGCGGAACTTAGATGCAGAGGGCAAAAAGAGGCAGGAGCAGGACCAGAAGGCGGCGGAGCAGGCCGCCGCATGCCTCTCAGCCGCGTTGGAGGCCAGGGCAGGCCTTGCAGCTGCGGCGGCAGCCCTGGCGAGAGCGGCGCCCGTCTGTATCCCGATGGCCCACGTGGACGCCACGACATCTTCGTCGACAGCGGCAAACCTGGCGAGAGGCACCGCGGTCGCTCCTGTCGGAATCGAAGCTCCGCAGACCCAAGAATGGTTCGAACACATGGGTGCGCTCGCCCTCCGATTCTACTCAACCCCGCGAGTACACAACGACCCTCCCACAGCTCTCACCCAGGCAAAATAAGCAAAGACACACGATTTACCCAGGTTCGGGCCACCTTGCGGTGTAAAACCCTACTCCTGCTTCGGTGGATTGGCCTCACGAGGAGGTCTGTGGATGAACTAGTATAGTGGTTGAGCGACCTCGTGAGGGCTCTTGGGTGAGGGTTGATCTCTCTCCCCCATGGTGGAGGCTGATGCCTATTTATAGCGGCCCAGGTCCTCTTCCCTTATCGCACAGGAGGGAAGGGATCCCACAACAACCAATTTTGAAAGGGGACAAGAAGTACATCTTATCCTGACTAAAGGTGGTCTTCGCCTGCAAAGCTTCTGGGCGTGACGCAGAGGTGGGCTCGGCGATGACATTCGTCCTGCCGAGCTCGTGGTCTTGGTCTTGTAGCACCGGAACGGAAACTTTTAGGGGATTCCTTGGGATCCCGCATCCGTCCTTGCTTCCTTAGCACCAAAGGGGAAACTGTCCCCTCTGTACCCGCTGGCGCCCGCCTGGCCTTGGTCGTCAAGGCTCACGTCACCCTAGCCTCATGAGGCCAGGCACCACATAGAGATCTCCGCTCCTCGCGAGGCACCTGGGGAGACCGCTCCCCCGAAGGTCTTGGTGCTATCCCCCCCCATGAGGCTGGGGCTGTTGTGGGGGTCTTGTCTTGAGGGGCCTGCCGTCAGGCCGTACCAGGCCGTCGAGGTGGGCCATGCGCTAGGCCGCAGGCAGGCAGGTCTCGGTGCCCCCATTCCCAGAACGCCGACAGTAGCCCCCGGGCCCAAGGCGTGCTG
This sequence comes from Elymus sibiricus, assembly GCA_039707655.1. Taxonomy (NCBI): domain Eukaryota; kingdom Viridiplantae; phylum Streptophyta; class Magnoliopsida; order Poales; family Poaceae; genus Elymus; species Elymus sibiricus. Next base: position 357,903,352 of record CM077665.1, read on the forward strand.
GACCTGGCTCCAAGGTGAAGGCCAGGAGCAAAGGACGAAGCACCGCAGGCCCATAATTGCCTGCTGGCTAGGCTCGACTCGTGGCGCCTGGTAGGTCGCGGGACTCTTCCTCTTCCGCAAGGCCTCGGGAACCGCCCCGAGGCAAGTTGACGCGAAGCCTGCGCTGCGTCGTTCATCATTGCCCTTCCTTGATTGACGCTGCCCTCTTGTGTTTTCCTTCCTCTCCGGCCCACGCTGAAGTGACCCGACGGGGGGAACAAGGTGACGTGAGACAGGGCTGCCCACGGGTCGAGTTCGACACGTGACGCCCGAGGAGCGTGCGTCGCCTCCACTCCCCACGACGCCTCGGGGACTGCGGTTGCGCTTATAAACCTGCCTCACCCGTGGGGCAGTGCCACCCTCGCACACCTTCCCACTCGCCACCTTCGCAGGAAAACCGCCCTCTTCCCCCTTTCTCCTTTTCATGGCGTCCAGGGGAAGTGCTGCCAGCGCCGGAGCGCGAGCGGAATCTTTGGCGCCGCCACCATCTCCTGGGGCGGCGGGGGTCCGCCTTCGAGGCCGGTTCAGGCACGCCGGCGCTGGACCGCCCCCGACGAGTAAGTGTGTCATCGCCTCTACCCTTTCTTGCGAATCCTGCCTGGCTCGTCGAGTCTGATCACCAACCCCTTTTAGGGCGCCCACACCCAAGAGGCGCAGGCTTGACGCGCTTCAAGGCGAGGTGGACGTGCTCAGGACCCAGCTGCAGGGCGCCGAGGGCGCTCTCCAGGCCACGCTTCGGGGTGAGGAAGACGCCAAGGCGGATCTGGCATCCCTCCAGGCCCAGGTCGAGGGGGCCGCCAACGCCGTGCAGACAGCCAAGGACGACGCGGCGCTCGCGAAGATGATGGAGGCGCAGCGCGCAAAGCAGTACCTGGACATCGCCCGTCGTGCGGGCAGCGTGGTCCGCCAGTTCGTCGGGGAAGCCCCCGAGCTGCCGTGTGCACACGGCGGCGGGGGCTACCTCAACTTATTTCACAAGGCGGTGGAGGCACTGGAGTCTGGCATCTCCCGGGTGGATGAGGACATTGAGTCCAGCGCACGCAACCTTCTGGATAGCGAGCTGACACGCGTCTTCTCCAACTTGCGCCGCCACGCCCCCGCACTCGACCTCTCCCGTGCGACGGAGCCAGTGCCCGAGGAGCTCCGGAGGCCCCTCAGGGACGAGGTGCGCGAGAACGTGGAGTTCCTGGTCGTGCGGTTTGCCCAGGCGACGTCCTCCGAGGAAGGTGGCAGCTCCGGCGCTGAGACCTTCGGGAGCCACGATGGAGACAGCGCCTCCTTTGCCTGAGCTCCTTTTTCCTCATTCATGTTGCATCAAGAACCATTCGGCCCCTGGAGGGCGTTAAACGTTTGTATTATACCTTTGCTTTTGAGTAGTAGTTGCTCGTTATGCTCGGAGCGTCCTCATTCCTTCCGCGAGGTTTTTCGTTCTCCTTGGCGCCCCCCGCATGCTTCCTTGCACTTGTACTTGCCTCGCGAGGCTGTTGCCTTGCCCCGGACTCTCCTCAGGGGGTCCCGCGGGAGCGCCGCGCGGCCTCCAGTGATGGCTGCCCGCCCGAACCTCGCGAGGCTGACGTCCTGAGGAGGCACGGGCCGCGCCAGCGCCGGGCTCTCAGGGGCGGCACCACGAGAGCCCGACTCTCCCTCTTATGCGTTGTCCTTCCTTTCCCATAGCGCCCGTGTCGGCCCCGCGAGTGCACTCGAGAGGGGCCATCTCCTTCATGTTCGAGCGCTGATGGCGTGGAGGCTCCTGAGGCACGGCACTTAGAGGTTCGCCTTTGGTGCACGAGCGGCTCGCGTGGGGGAGGGTGTCGCTCACGAGGCCCGCCTCGCGAGGCCCCCAAGGGAAGTCCTCCCACTTCAAGCATGACGGGGCGGCGATGCTCTTCGTCGAGATCTTCAGGGAAGACGGCGGGCGCCTGGGGCGAACTTGCCCTTGGCGACGGTCGCAGCACCTCCAGCGGTGGCGACACCCTCTCCGGGGGAAGCTCGAGCGACGATGATTACGACGAGCCTCCATGTCGCCGCGCCCGGACCAGGGAGGGCGCCGAGCCACCACGCCGCCGTGCCCACGTCCGGGAGGAGGAGGACTCCGGCTGAACGCGGGCGACGCTGGAGCCAGGCCTTAGGAGTGACGATCCTCGGGGGGCCATCCTTTGCTTTTATTTCCTGCATCAAGAGCCATGGAGAGCCCCGTGGGGGCGTGTAATAAACTATGGCGCTTGCGCCTTTATGTTAGCGTTTTTCGTTTTCGCACCCTAGCATTTATGTTGCTGCAAATTGAAATATTTCCGCTCGTCGCGATTAGGATAACTTAGCTTGGCGTGCTTGTAGCGGGTTCCTGCGTCGCGAGGGCGTGCTCCTCCGGAGCTTCTTTCCTTGGCCGTCTTTCTTCTGGCGACCGTGGGTTTGAGCCCCCGAGTGAGGGTCGATCGTCGCTGGTATGCCGGGTCGCGGTGCCCGGCAATGCCATGAGATGGGCGCTCCTGAGGCCGGGGGCCGGAAGTAATATTGCCTGTTGGCTCGCCTCGAGAGCGTCGCACGAGGATTAAGACGCCAAGGTTTTGGCGAGGTGTATACACCGTGTCCACTGTGTCCAGTCCTCGCTCGCGGGGCGCGTGCGCGAGAGAGAGAGCTGGCGGGTGCCAAACCCCTTAAAAAGAAGCTCAAAAAACGAGAAATGCTGCAAGAAGAAAATTTCCCACCCTTTTTTCCGAATAAGACGCGAAAACTTCAACCTCATTCCAAAAAGTGGCAAATTCGGGTACAAAAAAGGAGCAAGGAATAGTCGCATCCGGCACCTAAGCTAGTCTTCGTCTTCCCCCAGCGCGGAGCGTAGGGCTTCCACTAGGCGTGGGCATAGTCATTGGAGGACCGTGTCATCCGCCAGCGCGGAGCATGGGGCTTCCACTTGGGCGTGGGTGGGAACCCCTCCGCGTCCTCGGGGGGCTCCGGGCGTATACAGCCCACTCATTATTATGTGAGAGTGTCACGGTTGTAGATAGCTGGGCGAACACCCAGGCACAAGGCTCAGGAGTTCCCAACTCGGTTCTTGAGTCACCCCGCGCATTTCGGCGCGGTTGCGCGCCCCTACGACCCAAACATGAGTGCATTGCTCCCCGCGTGACCGCGGGATTGCGCTCCCACGGCCCAAACATGAGCGCAACGCACCCCGCACGACCGTAGGAGTATTGTGTTGATGTAGCCGCCTCGGGAGGCGTCAGGGCACCAGCCAAGCCGCATCTCGGAGGCCTCGCGGGGCCTTGCCTCCTGAGGATTGTGCCGGCGCCCCTTGACCGGTGGGGCGTATGGGGCCCCTAGGAACGTGACCGATTGGCGCGGTGCCCTCGCTGCGCCTGCCGTGCGTGGCCCGCTCCTCTCGCGTCCTGCCGATCCCCTAGGCGACGATTCCTGTGGCCCTGGTGCCCGACACCGCGTTCCCTGCTCGCGAGGGCGCCGCCTGCGGTGCGCCCCCATACGCCCCCGGGCGCCCTCTTCGTTGCGCCGACCGAGCCAGGTGCTTCCACAGTGGGAGCCCCCGGGCTCGACTTGAAGAGGGGCGCCAGGAGTACCCCCCTACGCCGAGAGGGTGTTGGTGCCTGCGGCGGGTGCGAGACTCGCGACGCTGACGTCTGCCAAGGCGCCGCTTGGGACATAGGCTGTCGCACGAGGGCTTTGATTTCCCTCTGGCCGTTCACTGCGTGCCTCATAGTTGGCCTCCCCAGGCAACGGGGCAGCGCCGTCCTGGGCGCGTGGCCCGCGAACCCGCCTGCGCCGAGCATCTGCCCGAAGTTGGCCGCTTCCGCCGCCGCCGTGAGGTTGGCCACGTCCATCTTGACGAAGGTTTTTGCCGTGGCCGTCCTCTGCGCCTCCGCCGTGATTACCTCCATGTTCGGCGGCTCGAGCTGCCCGGTCCCTGCGTCAGTTGGCCCGCTCATGCCGGGAATGCCCAGGTAGTAGGTGATCCACCAGGTCGTGGGCGCGCGCGTTGTGGCGCGCGCGGAACATCCTGTCACCTCCTTCGGGTGCGCCTCCGCAGGGACCGGGCGGCGGCCCGAAACCGGTCACTCGGACCCTAAGAACAAGGAGTACAACGCGGGTCGGACCCTTCTCGGGCCCCCCGGGTTGGGGGTCGGGCGCGTCGTCGCGCGACGGTGGAAACGGCTCGCTGGCCGAGCCCCCCTCTCCTTGCGCCAGGGGGCGGAGAGGGAGGTATGGAGCCAAGGCCCTTCTCGCGACAGCGACAAGCTCGGCGATGTGGTCGGCCCAGGCGTCGTAGCCCCCATGCGTCGGGCGATGGCGGAGCAGCTCGCTTGCCATGAGCAGCGCGTCCTGCGCGTTCAGGTCTCCCACATGGACACAGGCTGAGGAGGACCCCACGGGAGGCGTGGTGGGGCGGGCGCTCTGCCACGGAAGGGGGCGTGCGGAGCCCGGCGGCGCATGGGTGGCACGAGCGGCGACGGTGGTGGCGACAAAGCTGGTGGCCCGGTAATGGCCGTCCGGCATCGAGCCCTCGAGGCGCACGTGTCGGGAGCCGGCCATGGGGTTGGTGAAGCGGGAGTCGTCGGAATCGAAGGACGTCGGCGCACCCCCTACCTGGCACGCCAAATGTCGGAATCGAAGCTCCGCAGACACAAGAATGGTTCGAACACAGGGGTGCGCTCGCCCTCCGATTCTACTCAACCCCGCGAGTACACAACGACCCTCCCACAGCTCTCACCCGGGCAAAATAAGCACAGACACACGATTTACCCAGGTTCGGGCCACTTTGCGGTGTAAAACCCTACTCCTGCTTTGGTGGATTGGCCTCACGAGGAGGTTTGTGGATGAACTATTACAGTGGTTGAGCGACCTCGCGAGGGCTCTTGGGTGAGGGTTGATCTCTCTCCCCCATGGTGGAGGCTGATGCCTATTTATAGTGGCCCGGGTCCTCTTCCCTTATCGCACAGGCGGGAAGGGATCCCACAACGGCCAATTTTGAAAGGGGACAAGAAGTACATCTTATCCTGACTAAAGGTGGTCTTCGCCTGCAAAGCTTCTGGGCGTGACGCAGAGGTAGGCTCAGCGATGACATCCGTTCTACCGAGCTCGTGGTCTTGGTCTTGTATCACCGGAACGGAAACCTTTGGGGGATTCCTTGGGATCCCGCGTCCGTCCTTGCCTCCTTAGCACCAAAGGGGAAACTGTCCCCTCTGTACCCGCTGGCGCCCGCCTGGCCTTGGTCGTCATGGCTCACGTCACCCTAGCCTCATGAGGCCAGGCACCGCATAGAGATCTCCGCTCCTCGGGAGGCAGCCTGGGGAGGCCGCTCCCCCGGAGATCTTGGCGCTATTCTCCCCCCCCCCCCACGAGGCTGGGGCTCTTGCGGGAGTCTTGTCTTGAGGGGCCTGCCGTTAGGCCGTACCAGGCCGTCGAGGTGGGCCACGCGCTGGGCCGCAGGCAGGCAGGTCTGGGTACCCCCGTTCCCAGAACGCCGACAGCTCCGGCCGAGGTAGCCCCGCTGGTCTCCGCCGTGGAACCAGTGGAGCTCATCGACTTGACGAGCTCCTCTGAATACTCGTTCTGAGCCGAGGAAGGTCATGACGACGGTGGAGGCGCGGCGTTTGTATGCATCCATGGCGTAGTGAATATTTTGTGCAGTTCATCTTCATGTAAATTGATGGACTGTTTGTAAATTACCGAGCGTATGAACTAATGTCAACTAATCCACTGCAAAATAAGGCATTTTGTGGTGAAAATTTGCCAAATGTTTGTGTCATCTGTTTGTGGGCATGTGGAAATTTAGGATGAATTTCACATCTGCGACTGAAATTGAGGATGAACCGTGTGAGATGAACCCACCTTGAGAAATCTCAGAAAGAGCTACCCGCCTTGAGCGATGCAAAAATTCGTGGTTTCGCGGCACGACATCTCGTTACAACGTACACACTTTATTATGTTTGGACCGTGTGCGATCTTGGTTGCTCCCGCCCAGTTCCTTTACCAAAATTTAAGTGGAAGCGGTATTTCAACTGCATGCCGCCCTTCCTCGTCCACCGCACCGACCCTATAGTAAAATTTCAGCTGCCGAGGCATTTGAACCGTTGCCATCCCTCGTCCACCACCATCTCCACCCACACCATTACTACTAAATTTTTCAGCAACAGCGGCACATCCGCAACCCCCCCCCCCCCCCCCGTCCACACAACACCCCCTCCCCCTTCCTCCCTCGCTTGAACCCTAGCTCGCCCCCGCTGCCGCCTTCCACCACCAACCTCAGCCGGTCTACCCGTGCCTCATAGCTAAACAAGTTCAGGGTCCCCACCGATCCACATACACTATCACCGCCCTGAGTTTTTAGATGAGGCCGGCAGTGTCCCTTTCCCCCAGATCCCCATCCTGTACTCCAGAGAGTCACAGCCTAATCAGCCCGACCACATCTCCCGTGGAGCTCGAGGAGTGTACGAGCAAAAGGAGGTCTATCATGGCCTCTCCGCCGTACACTGGCGAGGTGGGCGCCGTTCACGCCGACCCTTCGATTCCGGACGAACACCTCGCCACGGGAGCCGGTGAGGACGATGCCTGCATTGCCATGCCGAAGGCTTCAAGTCTGCGGGCTCGCGTATTCTTGTATCTCAGGAGAGCCGGCTACGACATCAAGCTCGTCAACATCACCGGCTTCACTCGGGCCATGTCACAAGTTAAGTGGTCCACCGGCAACGCCTCTGGTTCAACCACCGTCGATCTCTTCAAAGGCCCCGTCGCTGATCTCCTCCGCCTCGCGGTCATGGATTTATGATCCTTCTATGCCAGCGAGCCCCTTTTGTCATTTATGAAGGAAACGTTCTACGGCGGTGGCTTGGGATCCTTAGCTCCAAAGTCAGATCTCATCCACCAAGATAATGGCACACACACTACGGTTGTTACAAGGGGAAACGTCCCATCTGCGACATCAGGGAGCGCACCCTGGGCACCTCATATCCCAAGTGGAAGGAGACCATCCATGACAAGTGAGGCAACATCCTGTGAGCAAATCATACCTTTTCTAGCTAGCCATCTCGTACCCATTGTTGTAGTAGCTTTTGCCATGCGATAATCATGCAGTGTTTAATTGAGCATTTGTCCAGTTGTCAAGCAGATGCCTTGCTTTTCTGTATCTAGTTGTTAGGTTGGTTGCATTGAGTATTTGTCCAGTTTTCAATGGTTATAGTTGGTTGTTACAGTGAGCATGAATGCCTTGTTTCTTTCAGTTATTCATAATGTGATGTTCATTATGCGCAAGTATGAACTGTGCAGTTCAATTTCATCAATACCACATGTTATGCCTGGTGTTGTTAACCTGTGCCCTTAACTCCCGCTTTAAACATTTATGCCTTGTTTCTCTGAATTTGGTTGCCAGGTTGGTTTCAGTGAGCATTTGTCTAGTTTTCAAGCAAATGCCTTGCTTTTCTGTATCTGGTTGTTAGGTTGATTGCAGTAAGGATTTGTCTAGTTTTCAAGCAGACGCCTTGCTTTTCGTTATCTGGTTGTTAGGTTGGTTCCATTGAGCATTTGTCCAGTATCAAATGGCTATATTTGGTTGTTATAGTGAGCATATATGCCTTGTTTATTTCAAGCAGATACCTCGTATACTTGGTTGATGTTACGCCTGTTGTACTTATCATGACTTTATATGTACTTGCACAGGACAACAATGGGAGTGGCCAACATTTGCCACTGAGGTTCTTTTCATCCCTCCGCTTATACTCCATCCATTCCATCATGTAGTGCATATATATTTTTGTGATGTATCTACATATACCATCTAAAATGTATACAATATGAAATTTTGTGATGTATCTAATGAAATGGATTGCAATTCTAGATGTAAATGTTTTTCTCTACAAACTTGGTCAAAGTAAGTAAATGTTGACTTCTCAAAATGTTTATACGCAACACATTGTGGAACTGATGAAGTAATATATTACACCATTCTGCAACTGCATTTTAGCTTCTAATATCAGCTTCTTACTTGTAGGTACATATGTCTTAGGTAAAGATCCATTCCTGGACCCTTTTTGCGTGTGGGGCAATGAAATATTCATGAACCAGCATCAAGTGAGGAAACTGAAAATGATTGTTAGGGAAAAGAGACGAACAATGCCAATTAGACTATTTGTTTATGCTCTATCCAACACAACAGTGAGCTGTAGGATGGTAACTACGAACTCTATAGGCTTCTATTAGTACTGCCCATAATGAGTTGTCACACAACAATGTTTGAATCTTTTTCTTTTGCAGTGGTTCCCAAAGCAGTTTACTCAAGATTACCTCGCAAAGTACATGATTGATGGACATGCAATGAAGGTTAAAATATATCATCGAGACTACAATGAGCATCGACAAGTCGTAATGAAGAGAGTGAAGGATGGGCGGCCATCACCAGGGGCTGGCCTAGAGTCGTTCGTGCATTAGGCATGGAGGAGGGCACAATATGGGCATTCCGCTTCACCTTCTCCAGCAACCAGAATGTCTTTCGGCTCTCTCTTTACCGTCTTTAATACAATCGTGGCTCCATCATTCTTTATTTGTCCCTTCTGTAGTTTTCCTTTTTTGAGAATTGATGCTTATGTAGTTCTTGAGTATATGTACATGTGAATCGAATTATGCATTCGTTCTTAAACCTACATTTAAACATGATTCGATATGAAATACATGAATTCCTACTTTCAAATTTAAATTATGTGAATTATGAACAAAGGTATTTAATTAGGGGCAAATCATGCTCTGCGGGCCATTACAATGCACACAGTTTGAGAAAGCAAAACGTCTGCGATCAACTTCAACATCACACACGTTTCTCCATTCGCGGCGTGTGCGATGAGTCTCGTCTTCGCACACGGTCAGACGAGAAAGAACGTGTGAGATTAACAACACCAGTGTTTGTGCTAGTCTCCTTATCACACACGATTTCGTATTTTGAACTGTGTATGATATCGTGCCCATCGTAAACGTTGGTCAAAGAAGAACGCATGCGATAGGCCTTCATCGGACACAGTTAGTCTGGATGACACGTTTGGGAAGTATGGATCACACGTTTGGGACGTTTTATAAATCACAAACGCTTATCAAAAACGCCGCATGTGGGATATATTCCACCTTCGCATACGGTTTTATAATGATAAACGTATGCACTCTTATATCATATCACAGACGGTCATAGTGGAACTAAATATGTGTGATAGCCCCCTTATCATACACGCTTTATAATCGTGAACTGTTTGCGATTCGGTGCACATCATAAACGGCGCGCCACAGAATAGCGCGTGCGATGTTAGTGTGATCTCACACGAGTTGCAAGGATGAACCGTATGGGAAATACACCATATCTCAAACGATTGCCTGGTGACCCTCGTTTGTGATAGATGCGGACATCCCATACGCTTAGTTTTGCCAATGTTTGCGTTCATTGGCCGCCATTGCTGACAGGTTTGTCGTGTCGTGTGGGATGGACCCCCCCTATCGCCCACACATGCAAGGCGACGGTTTACAACTACGTCGCAGAAAGGGGTTAAAAACCGTTTGTATAGCACGTCGCTGCACCAGTGTTAGGGACCTCTCGGTGTGATGACATCCATCATCATCTGCATGACTATCTCATTGCTATGCTGGAACACGATAACAAAAAGAAGAACAAAACCGATAATGAGCAGACCAATATAGTGAGCATGTGTATGGCTCATGGGGATGCCGATATATCTCACCTCGGATTTTGTTAAGTATCGCGAAGCAAAAGGAATAACATATGATAACCAAAGGTTTACTTGAATATCATTCTTTTGGATATAGGGGTCAACATGGATATCCATGATTTCCATTGTTAATCATTGAATGAAAATAAGTTTTGTTCATCTCTATATTCCACTGAACCTACAGGGTCACACGCTTAAGGTAATTACGACCTGTTGAGTTCTAGTGGAGTGGGGAATATGTGAAAAATATTCTGGAATAGTTTCACGAATGAAAGAAATAGTTTCGAGAGAAACCGAAAGCGTTTTGGGGTTACCGAAAGTGTTTCAAGGAGTATCGGATGATACCGAGAAATGATATATAGACTGAAATTGTTTTCGGTGACCTAATATAAGCAATAGAGGGCTCTAATATTGATTAAGAGGCACCTAGGATTTATTTAGTGGCTATGGTCTAAAGAAAACAACTAAAGGCCACACAGGGAAAAAATTAATGGGCCCTAGGGGCCCAACAAGATTATGGCGCCTCCTAGCTTGTAGGACAAGCTTGGGAGTGGCGAAATTGATTTGGAGGACTCCTTGGGCGCAACAAGGAGGAAGCCTTCCCAAGTGAGCTGCCTCCCCTCCCCTCCGCCTATATATACTACAGGGGCGCCCCGTTTGAACACACAAGTTCTCTCCAGGTGGAGGCACCCCTCTAGTTCTCTCTCCCTCTAGTTCTAGTTCTTGTCTAGATTTGTTCCAGACTAGATCAAGTTCTAGTTTTCTCTTGTCCACATAATAGAGAAGCCCCGTGAGGTTCTCTTCTCCCTCCTCTATTTCTCCAGTGCTGCAAAGCTCTGTACGACGAAGCCCTGCCGGTCGTCAAGCATGTACATGCGTAATCCGTAGAGAGATCGTTCTTTTGGTCTTCGGTTTGAGGGATCGCCGTGGACGATTCAAATGACTTCAAGAACGATCTGCACAAACTCTTCTTCTGCTGCAACTCGAAGTTGATAACAATCCAATCTAACATTGTATGCACCTTTATAGTGATCCAAGATCTTGATCGTAGGGTGATTTTTTTTGTTTTCTACTACATTTACCAACATCTCAAAGGTTTGCACGGGGTGCACCAAGGTCACACCAAAGATGGCACAATCATACTCAAAGCCACGATATCAAAGGACTCGTGGATTTAGCACATTGTCCTTGGCATGCCTGATTCTCACAACGACATCAATATCCTCCACCGATCTTTCGTGTTCAGGAGACTTTGCGATGGGAAGCGCCGCTGTGTGACTACAATGTCAATGGGCATGACTACAACATGAGGCACTACCTTGCAAATGGCATATATCCTCAATGGGCGGCGTTTGTGAAGACCATATCTGATCCCATGTCAACAAACAGAGCCGCTTTACAACAATGCAAGAAGGAGCTAGGAAGTATGTGGGGACGACATTCGGAGTACTCCAAGCTCGTCGGGGAATTGTTCTTGGAGTTGTGATGATGTGGGAATCAGAGACTTTGTGGCAACTAATGCCATGTTGTGTCATTTTACACAATGTGATTGTCGAGGACAAGGGTGAAGGGGCAACCCACACTCTTGATTTTGATAAACCTGAAGAACAAGTCCACACCCCAGATCAAGATGCAGATCAGATTATGAATTTTCTGCAGATACATCATAGTATCCGAGATGAACCCCTACAGGTACAACTATTCAGTGATTTTATGGAGCTATGTGGACCCATAGTGAAAACCAAGGAGGAAACGAAGGAGGAAACCAAGGAGTGTAATGTTTGCATTGTGTACTTCAAATATCTTTTTGTTTGAACTATGTATTTCAAGTATGAACTATGTTTAATTTATGAAGCTATTTAATTCTTTTGCGATATTCTTATGTATGTCGGACGTGCATGAATTTGTATGGGTTTGAGGGTTAGACATGAGGAGCGTGGTTGTCCGACAGGATTTTTGAGGGGCCGTCCGACGTTGTCTGCGGACGCGTCCGCGGTCGTTTAGAGGGCCGGATTTGCTATGTCCGGTTGTAGATGCTCTAAGCTCGGCGAGGAAGGGGGGGGTGAATTTAGCACATGGAGAAGGCGAGAAAAAAAAAAGACCTCTTTGTCCTCATACGCTGTATATAGAAACGCGAGGGTGCGACGTGCAAAAGCACTGCTCTAGTAGATTTCGGCCGGGGTGGGCCGGCCGATCGCTCATTCGGCCTTTCCACCTCGCTGCCGCCGCCCAAAATCCACCTGGGAAGAAGAAAAGAGGGGCTTCTTCTCCTCTCTCGCGTCCGATGGCCTCAAACTCGGGCGTCGGCGGCGGAGGGGCCGACGGGGGCGTCGGGGACGGACCGACGACGCTGGACGAGCTGTACCACATCAACATCGTGCCGGCCGAGCTGCACTTCAAGTTCCGCAAGGAGCTCCAGGGCCTCCGCGTCGGCCTCAACTTCGAGGTCGGTAACCATTCTTAAACCCTAATTCTCGAGTGTTGGGCTGCCCGCAGATCTGTCCCCCAATTATTTCGCTCCAGTAGTCCAATGTACTGTATTTCGCAAGATTCCGTTAGGCCAAACGTTGGTGGTATGCGCGTACTGGAAATAATTTACGCTGCTGATGTTGCTGCCTACTTACCCCTGGTGTACACTGGGACAGTATCCGCCTGCTCACAATCTTGCCAATTTTAGTTTTTGGGTTATGTTGCCAATTTGCCATAGTGGTCGTTGTTACTCTCTGTGCTGTGCGTAACCAGTTCACCTGTGATCTGAGTGTCTAATGCCATATATCATTTTCAGTTCTACAATCTAGAGGTGAATGATTTTGAGGCAAAGGTAGTTCTGAAGCCCCTGGACTTCGACCGGAAGTGGAAGTTCCAGTACAAGCCCATCAGTGGTGACATACAGCTGCTCTCCAAGAAGATACCAGTCACAAAGTATCTCAACCTTCAGGTTCTTTGCGTAATTCAGTCTTTCTATTCATGTATATCGTTTATGTGAGAGCAAGAAGTGATTACATATTTGGCATGGCTTTGTGGTGAGGCAACTGGCAGCTAGTCCACACTACTCCTTGCAATATGGCATGTTATGGCGCAATTAGAAACGTTAAATTGCCCGTGTCATCTGCCATGTACTAATTATGTATTTTGATGATTGTTATTAGTTCTTATCATGCGAGAAATGCCAGTTAATGCATGCGTTTGATGCACAGAATTAATGTAAGCAGAATTTAGAAATGAGAACTGAAGTTGGATCAGTTCATATATCAGTTTATGAGTGCTGAAAAAGCATTATCTTGGTGTGTTTCTGTGATGGTTCTGATAATGGAATGTTATAGAAAAATATTTTATTACAACACAATTAAACCTACTTGTTTTCTGTAGAAAGTGCCGCTTGTATATGTGACAGCTTTGGTCTGAGTATTCTTCGAAAATTGCCCCTTGGTATCCATCAACTTTATTACAAGAAACTAGAAGGAACGGCATATGTTGGCCCTGTGATATAGAGATGTTCTCGGGTAGATGGAGAGTTGAGGATACAATTTCTCTGCTGTATGCTTTAGTTTGCAACAGCCATTGCTATGGTGCTTAGCCATCATCATGCCAAATTTTGGGTCGTTAAAATGAAAGTGTTTCTGAGGCTATAACAGTATCCTTTGGTGGTTAAGGATTGCTATTTGTTTGAGTTTTCAATCACAGGGACGGATTGGTCCTTCAAAATGGTACATGAAATATTGGGCTTCATTTCTTCATTTGTATGCATCAGGATAAGACTTTACACCATTTGCCCTGGCAAGAATGTCTATGAGCTTTACTATTACTAGATTGCAAATGATATGTAATCCCCATCTGCATCTAGCAAATATATGCGGTTAGCACCTGGTACACCAGTGGCCGAACCACATATGTGAACATGGTCAAATTTGTAAAGGCTAAATTGCTTAAGAGATAAAATGCCCTTTTTTTCAGAGTTGACTTCGATCACATGAGATTTCTAATAACATTGGTAATACAGGTCGGCATTGGTCACAATTTCCAACTGAAGGCGACTGGATGGAAGTGGAAACTAACTACTTGTTTGGGGGGAGATGGTGTTTCTTACATAAGAAACAAATCAAAACTCAACCTGTTTCCCGGGTTTGATCTGAGGCTCGGTTGGAAAGCTGAATATGTGCTTCCTGAGATTCATGGGTAAGTCTGAGTCAACACCAAAATATTATTGCAAGACATTGTTGCAAGCAGGATAGCACTATGTATCAAAAGCCTGCTAACAGGGCCTTTTGAACTTGTGGACACTACAATTCAACTTGTTTTTATATTTGCTCAATGCAGGGCTGTTGGCACAGGAGAACCCGCCTTCAGTATGAACTATGGACGATTGCAAGCATCCATAGACCGTGTTGAGGCTATTGTGACCCAATCAGATCGGCACTGAACCTCCTAGGATGAGAAGCACACCTGGACAGTGATGCTGTTATGGCCGCGAAGCGAGGGAGTTCTTCAACTGCAACTATCTCAGCAAAATTCCATGGTTGTTTACTCATGTCTTTTCAGGCTTTGCATCTGATGTACAGAAATGAGCAAACTTTATTTTGCCAGCATAAAGAAGTGTTTCCGAGTTTATCTGGACTGTTTTGCAGCATTCTTGTTTTGAAGAGCATAGTGAACGATGCTCTTACTGCTTGTGGTTGGCACATAAAACTGGCTATTTCAGAGTTCATGCTCTGAACCTCATCTTGTTCATTAGATTTCACATTCACAGCATCCTAACGTTACTTTCAACATACACCGGCAGTAACCTGGGCTACATCTGATGGGAGGCTGGTACATGCTGTATTCTTACAGATTACCATTCAAAAAATAACCGACTACGCAGCTTGCATAGAAGGATATGATAGAAAGGAAATGGTGTGAGATGTACGGTGAAACAGCAGAACAAGATCAGATGAGTCAAAACGCTGGGACACACGGTGATATAACAGTTAGAGATAGACCTGTATACCAAGAAAAATAAAACTGCAATGATGTATTATCTTAACGATCCTTCATTCGCCAGTTCAAACAGTACAGTTATCAAAAACATTGTCTATTTCGATTAGGCCAAGCTTCATCCTGATAATGATGACAAGGGCCAGTAATTCATTTGCTCTTGCGCTCGTTGTAGTCATCAATCAGTCTCTCAACGTCCTTCCAGAACAGGCCCTCCACAAGAACACCTTCCTTCGTAAACCTGCCCAAGAAGGCAATAACAGTGTTGGTAATGGAGATAAAAAAAGAATGTTATGATACAAGCATGCCCTTGTGTATTTTGCCAAGTCAATTGCAATGTGCATCTAGTATCTGCAGACTGATATCGAAACACAGAGAGGTTCTATTGCGTGCAATGAAGCCTGTATGTCTTTCAAGGACACCTGCGTAAGCGTTTCTAGTGTATATACCAGGTAATATTAAGCCATACAAAGATACACCAAGCATATTTGGAGCAGATATGCATTGATAATTGACTGCGCAGGGAAACTGAACAGCTGGTAGAAGCATCAATCGATTGCATGCTTTATGGTTAGAATAACAGTCAGAATTAAATAAACTTGAAATGTGTGAACAATGCTAAGTAAAAGAAGGTGCCTTCGGTACCGCTCAGATTTAATCATTTAAACAAGACATGTTGATGGCTTATATTAGCCCAATAAACATAGGGCAAACATACCATTTTGTAACACTCTTAGTGAAGTGGACAGGCTTGTGAGCAGAGATAGACTCTGGATCTGCACTGGCTATTGAAAGATTGTACATGTCCGAGAATCTTGGTAACTTTGAAGATATAACAAGGCCAGTGTTATTGAAAGAACCCTGTGGAAAGTATTTATAATCATAAGTTAACAAAGCTATTAAAACCATGACGGCAAATGTAATGAACATGAGTGTGAATCAAAAAGAACATCTGTTCACCATTAGGCATATTCGAATATAAGATGTGCTCATAGTCCAACGAGTAAGGCATCAAAACCGCATCCATCTTAATAAGAAAGGTTTTTCTGGACCAACAACACTACAAGTACTTGATGAAATATATGCTTCAGCGACTACAAATAACTGAACAGCCAGGCGGATTTGTCATTATGGTCAAGAAGCAAAATGGTTGAACACCTTGCCATTTCAGTTATTTCAAATGTTGTTTTTCATTTCTTCTATTATTGACCACATATACAGTTTGTGAATTGTAACATCACACACTAGTGCTCGAGCATTCAATAAAAATTGATAGCAAGTATAAAACAATGCAACTACTCAGCATAGTATATCACAGTAAACTGCAATTAAACAGGTAAAAATGATGCATCATGGAGAATTGAATAACACGGTTTAGACTTTTGAGCATGCATTCCAGAACGATGTAACACAACATACAAAGCAGAGAAACTGCTCCCTGAGAGGAGGGATGAATAAAACGGACTTCATTTGCAACAAAAAATTGTCTGACTCTTCAGGAATTGCAATGTAGCGAAATTCTTAAACATTGGTCAGCTTTGACACCAGTAAAAAAAAATACCACATAAATATTTAACTGCAACATCATCAGCGGAGGTGGGAGGGGATCATATCTGATTAAAATACAATCTACATAGTCATAATTCAGTATATATCACATGTAACTCGTACAATTTTCATTTAACATGGTGTCGAGACTGCTTACTAACCAGGTGTAGAGTAATCAATAAGATTTACAGTTGGAATTGAGGACCAAAGAATCCAGATGAATATAGAACTCACAGCAGGAGGGTGGGTGAAGATGATGGCATCCTTCTCCTTGGTGTAGCTGAGGATCAGCAGCACCACATTCATCACCACATACGTATCCACCATGAAGTCAAGGACCAACAGTAACAAGCAACAAATTCCAACCAGTTCCCAACAAAAACCAGATCTAACACCGATTCATCAGAACAAGAAAACAATCACTGCAAAGGATATAGCGCGATGCAGCCGAGCAGGAACTCGCGGTTCTGCGGGAACTTCTTGGGGTAGAACTGCGCGAGTAGCGCGATGGCGATCACGGCCGTTCCGATCAGGAGCTTCCAGTTGCCCAGCCGCGTGTTCTCCGCATAGCCCTTGGCCTTCACGACCTGACCGTACCGCGGGACTGAATCATGAGTGGCCAAATCTAGAGGAACCAAGAGGACGGGAGAGGGATATAGATCTCGAACGGGAGAGGGAGGGGTAGGGTTTAGTGTGTGTTGCTGTACCTCGGAGACGGTCTCGTCGAGGAGGTGTTTGATGGAGTGGGGGTCGAGGAGGTTGGCCTTCTTCGGGGTCACCTTCGTCGGCGTGGCCACCGCGCCGTCGCTGGCCATCTGCGCCGTCGTCGAGGGGGAGGGGGCGGGCCGGTGCGGATCAATACGGATGAGCGGGATGCGGAGGGGCGGGCCTGTCATTATATGCGGGATGTGTCCATGACGGGTGGGCGCGCTTTGTGCCGGGACCCTTTTGTCAGTAGCGTGCTGATTTTGTTGGTAGGTGGACCTGGTTTGCCACGTAGATCGTGGTAGGCTGGGCCAATGGGAGAGAAGGAGCGGCGTCACCAGAGCGCCATGTCATCACGGAAAGAACCAAGGTCTACTAATTGCTTCCGTCTGAGACAGAGGGGCTCCTTCGGTCGAAAGAAAAAATAGAGAAAAAACATGAGAATAGAAAAAAATATGGCGTTATTATTCATGCATTTTATTCAAATGAATGGGGAAAGGGAAAAATAAAAAATAAATCCTTTGATCTCAATTACTCCTATAATGTGGTTTGACTTTGATTTGATCATGTTTATAGTATTCATGTGTCTTTCCATTTCTGTGAACCAAACAACAAAGTTGATATAATTCCAATATTTACTAATTCTGTTCCGTGTGTGCATTTCTATCATATTCCTTTTTTTTCTATTCTTGCATTTTTAGAATCATGTGGTCCATGCAAATTTTGATCCATACACAATTCTTATGATCCATGAAAATTCTAAACGAGATCAAGAGCATCATAAGGCCTTGTATAGTGGTAGCTGGTTAGGGAGGTGCTTAGAAAAATAAACTGGATTTTCTTAAAGCACCAGTATCTATTCTTAGGGGAGAGACGCCTAATTAAGCGTCCACCCTCTACAAATACGCAATGCTTAAAAAGGCATTGATTTATTTCTCTAAGCACCTTCCCTAAGCGTCTTGTATTATACAAGGCCTTGGCTAACTTTAATTTCAGATCCTTTTTGATTCGACGATTTTTTGTTTAGTAAACTCCTTTTATATAGATCGTTCGATTTATAAAATTAGAATTGTTGGGCCGCTCTGGTTCAAAGTATTTCCGCGTGAGCTCTGATGAAATCCTTGAAAAAAAATCCTACGTGAATTGTTTGGTTCTTACAACTGAATCCTATAGGATTATTTTCACAAGATTCTTCCAATAGTTATTTTTTACCTTCGGAATAGTTCAGCTTATGCGTTTAAGCTATATTTCGGACACAGGAAATCCACACGATTTTTCTAGCGATTTTCACAGGAAAATTTTCATTTTCCAAGTGGGGACTACGTCATTTCCTTGAACTACTACAACATCGTATGCTGCAAACTCATCATGAAGCATTAGAGGTAGCAATGCTTTCCAGAGCAATCAATCAAAAACCTACCGCCTCAAATTGTCCAAATGTAATCAATTATTTTTCCCTCAAATTTGTTATCTGTTACAAACTAGCTAGCCAGGTAGTGCAGCTACTAGAAAAACATCAGCATGGGCTGAATCTGAAAAATATTTTGGCATTTACTTCTTCAGGGGAATATATCGCCATTGAAAACGAGTGGCTTCCCCACAAGAAAAGAAGAAAACGAGTGGCTCATCGCAAGCAGCCCGAATCTATCTATCAACCTGAAGAACGAACCCAACCTTTCTGATCTGTCAGCCTAAAGATGCCTGAACATGAGATTCTTCAGATTAGCTCCTGGTCTTTGAAGCTGGCTACCTTGGCACTGTCTCTGTCGCGCTTGAACACAATGTACAGAGGGCTGTAGAACAGGACACAGACACCAAAAGGAACGATCATCATGGTGAGCAGCCCCCTTGACAGCGCATACGCTCCTTCCGCCGATCCGTCGGCGATGTTCACAGTCTTGGCGTCGTAGCCGTATATCTTCTCGGTGACCAAGCCAACAGCAGGAGCGGCCAGCGAAGCGAAGGAGCCCTCAAATGCGCGGTCGAAGGCGTAGATCATGGTGCGGTGCTTTGGAGGGACCACCTCCGCGAACATGGGGTTGTTCGCCGAAGTAGCGCACCAGCTGATGGTGATGCCCATGAAGAAGAGCGTGACGGCGTAGGCGAACCAGTAGTCGGTGGACTGAGGGATGACTGTAAGGAGGATCCATGAGAACGGAATGCCCATGAAGGCGCTGAACTGAGCGCACATGATGCGCGCGGAGTCGGGGTAGTGCCGCGACAGCCGATCGGCCAACACACCGCCGAGGAAAGCTCCACTGGCGCACCCGATGGCGAATAGGCTGTTCAATGCTGCCGAGCTCCTGTTGTCAAAACCTAAGAGGAGTTAACACCGTCAATATTCAGCTTTCTTCTGGAGAACTGCTACTTTCAGTTTAATGTAGGTATTTTTAGGGTAACAGCAAAGACTGTGCTGCGTATTTTTATTGATTTTCGTATAAGAAAATACAAAGGCAAGGTCCAAAAGAATGGAAAAATGTACTAGGAGTTTATCAGCTTTTTTGCCCTACCGATGAGTTCGAACCACATGGTGAAGAAAACTATGGCCGTCCAGGGCAATGAGCCGATTATCCCCTGCAACACAATGATCTGAAATGTCTTGACTTTCATGACACTTCTCATTGCTACCCAAGAATCCATCCAGATAGAGGGCGGAGGAAGAACGTCTTTGCTGGACAGATGTAACCTGGGAAAAGAGCATGTTCTTTACACTCTTTTAACAATACACCGATAGTAGTTCTGATTAACGAAGCCTCGGAAGATAAGATAAAATAAATTAAACAAGCACAAAACTGAAATTTTTTAAAAGAAGAGGAATACCTCTCGTAGTCATCGTCATCTAGAAGATGATTGCCAGGGATCCTTCTTGGATCAGTGGAATACAGGTACACAAGAATGCCAATTATCAAGCTAACAAGTGCAACCATAATAAACGCAAGACGCCACCCAGGCAACCCCCAGTAGTCCTTCCCAGCCATGAGTGTCGCCACAACACTACCACCTATACCCCCCACTGCACCGATGAGGCTTAGCAGACCAAACCCAGCACCACGTGTACCGTCTTTGTAGCTATCTGCTATGAATGACTGAAGCGCCGGTATTACAATGGCAAGTCCAAGGCCGTTCACAGCTCTCCAGAATGCGAGCTGCCCAAAATGCTGGCTAACACCAACAGCCCCTGTTGATAAGGCCCAGAAGACAGTGCCTATCGCAAGCACCGCCGGGCGATCGTAGTGGAGAGCAAGGATGCCTGCCAAGGGGGATGCTATCGACTTGAGAAAGTTCATTAGAAAATTAAGGTATCCCAGATCGGTGGGACCAACGTTGAAGGCTACACTGACTTCCTTGTAAACTGCCGGGAGAAGATTCTCATCAGCACGCTCCATGATAGAAGCTAGATTGATGAGGATGAGAGATACTGAGAAACCAAATATCTTCTTCGCTCTGCAAGGAAAAAGGTGTAAATTGGTTAACACAGCTCTGCATGGTATGTTCCCCTCTACACGGTCCAGTAATTTTCACGAAATATTATTGCATTCGTTAAATACAACTCATTACATGATACGACTCAAAATATTTAACAAATGATCAAGCAATCTGTTATAACTCTTTCACAAAAATAGCTGAAGTAATCGTAAGTAATGGTGAATGATTGGGTCATGCTAATTGGGTAATAGTAGCGTGAGTTAACACCGTAAGAAAATACATCCGATTATAATTTTTTACAAAGTCATGTTAGTGTGGCCATTTGTTATTACATTTACTGTTGCATCAACACAGTTTTATGACATCAACACAACTTTATTTTCCAAAAGGAAGGACAAGCCTCCCGGCCTGCAACCCACATAACAACACTAGTAGGCGCCTTGTCAGATCAAATCGTTTCTTGTCTAGCAGATGACGGATATCATGGCTCGTTACCTCATGGCAGCAAAGAAACATTTCAGTCGCTTCAGATCTTTCGCAATTAGGGACAGCTCAGAGATTCGCTTATGTAGGTAGGTAATGCCACGCTCCGGGAACAATACTCGGCCCTGTACCATGCTGCTCCAGACAAAAGTGATACAATTGCACATGTTATGAGCAAGTCGTCGCCTAATATCTCCTTCAGGCGGGACTTTGGTCGGTCTCGCCATGTTATGGCAATACCCTTTTGGGCCGGTTGGCATCAGTCCAGTTGATGCAAGGCCAGGATGAATTTCGCCGAAGTCTAACTCAGAATGGTGGGTTCACGGTCAACTCTGTATTGGGCACTCACACACTCAGAAGTACTAGTGAACAAGAACAAAAAGATTTGGAATAGAAAGTACCATTAAAAATAAAAATAGAATCTTGTGGTGCCTTCACCAAGGCGTAGTCCTAACAAAGGACAACCTTGCTCGCCTCCACAGGCTTGGAAGCAAGAAGAATTGTTTCTGTCACAATGATGAGACAATAAAACATCTCTTCTTCCAATGCAATTTTGCACGCGCTACATGGACAGTCATCCAAGTCACGTCTTATGTTTGCCGCGTAGTATTGTCAATATGTTTGGTCATTGGATCGAAGAACATGATGGCTACAGACCTACATACTACTCCCTCCGTTCCTAAATATAAGTCTTTTTAGAGATTCCACTACAAACTACATACGGAGCAAAATGAGTGAATCTACACTCTAAAGTATGTCTATATACATCTGTATGTAGTCCGTAGTGGAATTTCTAAAAAGACTTGTATTTAGGAACGGAGGGAGTAGAAAAGATCGGACCAAGATCACAAATTTCTTGTGAAATGCAACGCCTTGATATGGCTAGAGCCACGAGATTCTTGCTATTGACAGTACTGAATAAGGGGGAAATGGAGCAATCGAAATCAGAAGACTACTGTTCTCATTTTCTCCATTGATGAGAAGAATGTGGGTATCTATCCACTCAACATCCACTATATGCCAGGTGATGGCCTGAACTCACAGGCAAGCTGATGCGCTGGGCATATCATCAACTCAAAGGCAAACTAAAGTGCTGAACACATCATTAACACATTTTTCTTATCCGAAACTGCGCCACGGGTAGAAGCGAACCGTTAGTGCGCTGCGCCAAATGTCAACGCCAGGTCCATGTCGATGCCACCAGGTTCCATGACGCAGAGGCTCCGACCTCCTAGATCCCCTTGTGATGTGCTTAAAAGAATTAAGGGAAGGGGGAACCGAGGCTGACTTGTGCAAATCTGCTCTTGTCCGATCGTCTCTCCCAATTGGAGTGATGATTCTGCAGTTATTTTTTGGCCAAAGGCCGCCATTGCAGTAGAATCTGAAATCTGAAATCGAAGCAACAGGCCAGCTCGTGGACTTGGCATTCTTCTTCCGCGCTTTGGTTCTAGACTAGAAGGTACTAGTTCCCTAGATTTTTGTCTTCCTAAATAAAGTACCAAAAAGGACTCCAAGATTCCTCGTTCTAAGTACTAGCTCATACTTTCAAGCGTATGAAAACCAAGGTAGCAAATATATATAAAAATATTTTTAAGCCTGGTCCAGGCATCACCAGGATGCCATGGCCGGAGCTCCAGTGAGAACTTCCAGCGACATATAAATTTGCTTGGAACATTCATCGCAAGAACCGACCAAGAAAACCTCGGAAGAAGAAGAACCGAGGAAATGGATAGGTCACCTCATGCTGGTGGATGGGGTGAGCGGGGAGCTGGGGGAAGAGCGAGCTCGGTGCCTCATCATGGCTGTCGATTTGGGCGCCGCCGCTGGATCTCTACCGCCGCGAGCAGCGCGGCCGCAGTGCCCCTTCTCTTGCGGCGGTGTTCTTCCTTTCCCACTGCTCCCCGCTTCTTCCCGGTGGCTGGTGCTGGTTACTTGAACTGAATCGAGCAACGCAGAAGCGGGATGGGGTGAGGACGAATGACGCACGCCGCACGCGCACGGGAAGGAGAGAGCAAGCCGCAAGGTGGTGAATTAATTTATTGTTTTTTCTTCTTCTTACATTTTTGTATTTTTTTTCTCTTTTTATTTATTGTAGTTTCTTGTCATTTTTATTATATTTCTTTTACTTCTGCGACACATTACCTTTTTTTTTCTGCAGAAGCTTTGCCATAAATGTCAATTTTACCTGTACTGCCAGGGTCTCCCATCGCGCGAACCCAAATGGACATGCATTGTGTTCGTCTTTTATCCGTTTGTATCACCGGTAAAGATGGTGTTAGGGCATCTTCAAGTGCGGCCCACAAACCGTCTGTATCTGTTTGGTCGTGTTGTCCGAACCACGGTCTGAAGGCGGTCCGGGCGTGTTTTTTTCCGTAAACCGGAGACAAACGTGGGGGGCTTTGCCGACGCCGGTGTCCGGACAGCACCCAGGCCCGCGTGTGACCGCCCTGGCCCACCTCGACACCTCGTCCCTCGTCCGCCTACATTCCTGCCGAGCGCCAGCTGCCCATATTCATGCCGCTGTAGAACGCGCCGCTCCACATTGAAGACGACTCCGGGCGGACGTGACCTCTCGCTGCCTCGGCCATTGAAGCGACGTGTCGGCCGAGGGCGTCGCCTGTTGCACGCCCGGCTGAACACGCCTCCTCGCACAGTGAAGCGCTCCATTAAAACCGCGTGGAAGCCGAGAAACCTATGTTGGGGAACGTTGCATGGGAAACAAAAAATTTCCTACGCACACACAAGATCTATCCATGGTGATGAGCATCTACTAGAGGGAGAGTGAATCTACATACCCTTGTAGATCGCTAAGCGGAAGCGTTAAGAAACGCGGTTGATGTAGTCGAACGTCTCCGCGATCCAAATCGCAAGTCGTCCCTCGATCCGATCACGAACTAGTGCCGAACAGACGGCACCTCCGCGTTCAACACACGTACGGCTTGATGACGCCTTCACCTCCTCGATCCAGCGAGCGATGATGAAGTAGTAGATGAGTTCCGGCAGCACGACGGCGTGGTGATGGTGGTGAGGAACAATCTCTGCAGGGCTTCGCCAAGCACTACGGAGATTATGACGGGAGAACTAGAGGGTTAGGGTTGCCGACACACGGCTTGGGAAATCTTAATGTGTCCCGTGTGCTAGCCCTGCCCCTCTATTTATATTTTGAGCCTTGGGGTCTAAACTTGGAGTAAAAGCCTCCTCCAGGTCGGTTTTGCCCGCACAAGGTCGGTTTGGCCCGCAGGGAAAGAGTCCAACTCGGATCCCTGCAGTACCGCGCACAAGCGGTAGTACCGCTCACGAGCGGTAGTACCGCTTCACACAAGCGGTAGTACCGCTTATGCGGTAGTACCGCTTCACACAAGCGGTAGTACCGCTTACGCGGTAGTACTGCCTTACCAGCGCTAGTACCGCTTAAGGCAGCAGCAAAACTTCCTTTTGCACTTTCCAATACCTCGTGGGCTTTACCCCTTTGGCCCATATAAAGCGTTGCTGCACCCGAACACTTCGGTAAACACCCGGAACCCCTTCCGGTGAATTCCGGAACCCTTCCGGAGATCAAAACACTATTATCACATATATCAATCTTTACCTCCGGACTCTTCCGGAGATCCTCGTCATGTCCGGGATCTTATCCGGGACTCCGAACAACTTTCGGTCACCAACAAAATAACTCAACTATACTAATCGTCACCAAACGTTAAGTGTGTAGACCCTGCAGGTTCGAGAACTATGTAGACATGACCGAGACACCTCTACGATCAATAACCAATAGCGGGACCTGGATGCCCATATTGGCTCCTACATATTCTACGAAGATCTTTATCGATTGAACCTCTATGTCAAGGATTCAGTTAATCCCGGATACTGTTCCCTTTGTTCTTCGGTATGTTACTTGCCCGAGATTTGATCGTCGGTATCTCTATACCTAGTTCAATCTCGTTACTGGCAAGTCTCTTTACTCATTCCGTAATACAAGATCTCGTGGCTAACACTTTAGTCACATTGCTTTCAAGGCTCATTGTGATGTTGTATTACCGAGTGGGCCCTGAGATACCTCTCCGTCATACGGAGTAACAAATCCCAGTCTTGATCCATGCCAACCCAACAGACACCCTCGGAGATACCTGTAGAGCACCTTTATAGTCACCCAGTTACGTTGCGACGTTTGATACACACAAGGTACTCCTCCGATGTCAGGGAGTTGCATGATCTCATGGTCATAGGAACAGATACTTGACATGCAGAAAACAATAGCAATAAACTGACACGATCATATGCTACGTTCGTAGTTTGGGTCTTGTCCATCACATCATTCTCCTAATGATGTGATCCCGTTATCAAATGACATCTCATGTCCATGGCTAGGAAACCTTTCACCATCTTTTGATCAACGAGCTAGTTAACTAGAGGCTTACTAGGGACACAGTGTTGTCTATGTACCCACACATGTATTTGAGTTTCCAATCAATACAATTATAGCATGGATAATAAACGATTATCATGAACAAGGAAATATAATAATAACTAATTTATTATTGCCTCTAGGGCATATTTCCAACAGTCTCCCACTTTCACTAGAGTCAATAATCTAGTTCACATCACTATGTGATTTACATTGTAATGAATCGAACACCCATGCAGTTCTGGTGTTGTTCATGTTTAGCCCTTGGAAGAGGTTTAGTCATCGGATCTGCAACATTCAGATCCGTGTGTACTTTGCAAATATTTATGTCGTCCTCCTTGATGTAATCGCGGATGGAATTGAAACGTCGCTTTATGTGTCTGGTCCTCTTGTGAAATCTTGGTTCCTTGGCTAGAGCAATGGCACCAGTATTATCACAAAACAGAGTCATTGGGTTAAGCGCACTAGGCACTACTCCAAGATCTGTCATGAACTCCTTCATCCAGACACCTTCCTTCGCCGCCTCCGAGGCAGCGATGTACTCCGCTTCGCATGTAGAATCAGCTACCACGCTTTGCTTGGAACTGCACCAGCTAACCGCACCCCCATTAAGAATAAATACGTATCCGGTTTGTGACTTAGAGTCATCCGGATCAGTGTCAAAGCTTGCATCGACGTAACCCTTTACAACGAGCTCTTGATCACCTCCATAAACGAGAAACATGTCCTTAGTCCTTTTCAGGTACTTCAGGATATTCTTGACCGCCGTCCAGTGTTCCATTCCTGGATCACTTTGAAACCTTCCGACCATACTTATGGCAAGGCTGACATCGGGTCTTGTGCACAGCATTGCATACATGATAGAGCCTATGGCTGAAGCATAGGGGATGACACTCATCTTTTCTCTATCTTCTGCAGTCACTGGGCATTGAGTCTTACTCAACTTCACACCTTGCAAAACAGGCAAGAACCCCTTCTTGGACTGATCCATTTTGAACTTCTTCAAAACTTTGTCAAGGTATGTGCTTTGTGAAAGTCCTATTAAGCGTCTCGATCTATCTCTATAGATCTTGATGCCTAATATGAAAGCAGCTTCTCCTAGGTCCTTCATTGAAAAACTCTTGTTCAAATATTCCTTCACGCCTTCCAACATTTCTATATTGTTTCCAATCAGTAATATGTCATCCACATATAATATTAGAAACGCTATAGAGCTCCCACTCACTTTCTTGTAAATACAAGCTTCTCCGTAAACTTGTATAAACTCGAACGCTTTGATCACCTCATCAAAGCGAAGATTCCAACTCCGAGATGCTTGCACCAGTCCATAAATGGATCGCTGGAGTTTGCAAACTTTGTCAGCATTCTCTGGATCGACAAAACCTTCTGGTTGTATCATATACAACTCTTCCTTAAGGAAACCGTTAAGGAACGCTGTTTTGACATCCATCTGCCAAATTTCATAATCGAAAAGGCAGCTATTGCTAACATGATTCTGACGGACTTAAGCATCGCTACGGGTGAGAAGGTCTCATCGTAGTCAACTCCTTGAACTTGTGAAAAACCCTTTGCCACAAGTCGAGCTTTATAGACGGTGACATTACCGTCTGCGTCCGTCTTCCTCTTAAAGATCCATTTGTTCTGAATGGCCTTACGCCCTTCAGGTAATACTTCCAAAGTCCATACTTTGTTTTCATACATGGATCCCATCTCGGATTTCATGGCCTCTAACCATTTCTCGGAATCCGGGCCCATCATCGCTTCTCCATAGCTCGTAGGTTCATCGTTGTCCAACAACATGACCTCTAAGACAGGGTTGCCGTACCACTCAGGAGCAGTACGCGTCCTTGTCGACCTACGAGGTTCGATAGCAACTTGATCCAAAGCTTCATGATCATCATCATTAACTTCCTCTTCAGCTGATGTAGGCTCTACAGAAACATCTTTCTGCGCTGCGCTACTTTCAGGTTGAAGTAAAGGTTCAACAACCTCATCAAGTTCTATCTTCCTCCCACTCAATTCTTTCGAGAGAAACTCTTTCTCAAGAAATGTTCCGTTTTTAGCGACAAACACTTTGCCTTCGGATCTGAGGTAGAAGGTATACCCAACTGTCTCTTTTGGGTATCCTATGAAGACGCATTTCTCCGCTTTGGGTTCCAGCTTTTCAGGCTGAAGCTTTTTGACATAAGCATCACACCCCCAAACTTTAAGAAACGACAGTTTTGGCTTCTTGCCAAACCAAAGTTCATATGGCGTCGTCTCAACGGATTTCGATGGTGCCCTATTTAAAGTGAATGCAGCTGTCTCTAATGCATAACCCCAAAACGATAGTGGCAAATCGGCAAGAGACATCATAGATCGCACCATATCCAATAAGGTTCGATTACGACGTTCGGACACACCATTACGCTGTGGTGTTCCAGGCGGTGTCAATTGTGAAACAATTCCACATTGTCTTAAGTGACTGCCAAACTCATAACTCAGATATTCTCCTCCTCGATCAGATCGTAGGAATTTAATCTTCTTGTTACGATGATTCTCAACTTCACTCTGAAATTGTTTGAACTTTTCAAACATTTCAGACTTGTGTTTCATTAAGTAAATATACCCATATCTACTTAAGTCATCAGTGAAGGTGAGAAAGTAACGATAACCACCGCGCGCCTCAATGCTCATCGGACCGCATACATCAGTATGTATGATTTCCAATAAGTCACTTGCCCGTTCCATTGTTCCAGAGAACGGCGTTTTAGTCATCTTGCCCATGAGGCATGGCTCACATGTGTCAAGTGATTCAAAATCAAGTGACTCCAAAAGTCCATCAGCATGGAGCTTCCTCATGCGTTTTACGCCAATATGACCTAAACGGCAGTGCCACATGAAAGTGGTATTATCATTATCAATTCTACATCTTTTGGCATCAATGTTATGAACATGTGTATCATTACTATCGAGATTCAATAAGAATAAACCCCTCACATTGGGTGCATGACCATAAAAGATATTACTCATATAAATAGAACAACCATTATTCTCTGATTTAAATGAGTAACCATCTCGCATTAAACAAGATCCAGATATAATGTTCATGCTTAACGCAGGCACTAAATAACAATTATTCAGGTTCATCACTAATCCCGATGGTAATCGAAGAGCGAGCGTGCCGACGGCGATCACATCAACCTTGGAACCATTTCCCACGCGCATCGTCACTTCGTCCTTTGCCAGCCTCCGTCTATTCCGCAGTTCCTGTTTTGAGTTGCAAATATGAGCAACCGCACCGGTATCAAATACCCAGGCACTACAACGAGAGTTGGTAAGGTACACATCAATAACATGTATATCATATATACCTTGTTTGTTGTTGGCCGCCTTCTTGTCAGCCAAATACTTGGGGCAGTTCCGCTTCCAGTGTCCAGTTCCCTTGCAATGAAAGCACACAGTTTCTGGTTTGGGTCCAGCCTTGGGTTTCTTCACGAGAGGAGCAACTGCTTTGCCACTCTTCTTGGAGTTACCCTTCTTACCCTTGCCATTTTTCTTGAAACTAGTGGTTTTATTGACCATCAACACTTGATGCTCCTTCTGAATTTCAGACTTAGCGGCTTTTAGCATCGCAAACAGCTCGGCGACTGACTTGTTCATCCCGTGCATGTTATAGTTCAACACAAAGCTCTTGTAGCTAGGTGGCAATGATTGAAGAACTCTGTCAGTGATAGCCTCTGGCGGAAGGGGCATCCCCAATTCAGCCAGACGGGTGGAGTACCCAGACATTCTGAGTATGTGATCACCGATAGACCCGTTCTCCTCCATCTTGCAAGCATAGAACTTATCGGAGATCTCATATTTCTCGATTCGGGCATTCTTCTGAAAGATAAACTTCAACTCCTGGAACATCTCATATGCTCCATGACGTTCAAAACGTCTTTGAAGTCCCGGTTCTAAGCCATACAATATTGCACATTGAACTATTGAGTAATCTTCAGAACGAGCCTGCCAGGCGTTCACAACGTCTAGAGACTCAACTGGAGCGGGTGGATCACCAAGCGGTGCATCAAGGACATAAGCCTTCTGGGAAGCCGTAAGGATAATCCTTAGATTACGGGCCCAGTCCACAAAGTTACTTCCATCATCTTTCAACTTAGCTTTCTCTAGGAACGCATTAAAATTCAGGGGTGCTACTGCGCGAGCCATGATCTACAACATAAATATAGCAAAGACAACTTAGACTATTGTTCTAGATAATGAGTTTAGTTAATCATATTACTTAAAAACTCCCACTCAAATTGACATCCCTCCGGTCATTCGAGTGTAACATGATCCAAATCCACCAACTCAAGTCCGATCATCACGTGAGTTGAGGTGGTTTCAATGGTGAACATCTTTATGTTGATCATATCTACTATATGACTCATGTTCGACCTTTCGGTCTCTTGTGTTCCGAGGCCATGTCTGTACATGCTAGGCTCGTCAAGTTTAACCCGAGTGTTCCACATGTGCAACACTGGCTTGCACCCGTTGTATGTGAACGTAGAGTCTATCACACCCGATCATCACGGCGTGTCTCGAAACGACGAACTTTCGCAACGGTGCACACTCGGGGAGAACACAATTTTATCTTGAAATTTAAGTGAGGGATCACCTTATAATGCTACCGTCGTCCTAAGCAAAATAAGATGCATAAAAGGATTAACATCTCATGCAAATCATAAGTGACATGATATGGCCATGAACTTGTGCTTTTGATCTCCATCTCCAAAGCACCGGCATGATCTCCATCGTCACCGGCATAACACCATGATCTCCATCATCTTGATCTCCATCAACGTGTCGCCGTGAGGTTGTCGCGCCGACTGTTGCTTCCACGACTATAGCTAACTTATAGCGATAAAGTAAAGCAAAAACGGCGAAAAATAATTAAAGACAACTCTATGGCTCCTACCAGTTGCCGTACTCATCGACATGCAAGTCGTGATATTCTATACAACACATGATCATCTCATACATCACATATATCTCATCATGTACTTGGCCATATCACATCACAACATACCCTGCAAAAACAAGTTAGACGTCCTCTAATTGTTGTTGCAAATTTTACGTGGCTGCTACGGGTTTGCAAGAACCGTTCTTACCTACGCAAAACCACAACGTGGTGTAGTGATTGCTTTTTGATCTTCTAAAAGAACCCTCTTCATTGAAATCGATTCAACTAAAGTGAGAGAGACAGACACCCGCTAGCCATCTTTATGCAACGAAGTTACATGTCAGTTGAAGGAACCTGTCTCGCGTAAGCGTACGCGTAATGTCGGTCCGGGCCGCTTCATCTCACAATACCTCCGAATCAAGTATCAACTAGTAACGGCAAGCAATATGTATACACCCACGCCCACAACTCGTTTGTGTTCTACTCGAGATCTCATCTACGCATAGACCTAGCTCAGATGCCACTGTTGGGGAACGTTGCATGGGAAACAAAATTTTTCCTACGCACACACAAGATCTATCCATGGTGATGAGCATCTACGAGAGGGAGAGTGAATCTACATACCCTTGTAGATCGCTAAGCGGAAGCGTTAAGAAACGCGGTTGATGTAGTCGAACGTCTCCGCGATCCAAATCGCAAGTCGTCCCTCGATCCGATCACGAACTAGTGCCGAACGGACGGCACCTCCGCGTTCAACACACGTACGGCTTGATGACGCCTTCACCTCCTCGATCCAGCGAGCGATGATGAAGTAGTAGATGAGTTCCGGCAGCACGACGGCGTGGTGATGGTGGTGAGGAACAATCTCTGCAGGGCTTCGCCAAGCACTACGGAGATTATGACGGGAGAACTAGAGGGTTAGGGTTGCCGACACACGGCTTGGGAAATCTTAATGTGTCCCGTGTGCTAGCCCTGCCCCTCTATTTATATGTTGAGCCTTGGGGTCTAAACTTGGAGTAAAAGCCTCCTCCAGGTCGGTTTTGCCCGCACAAGGTCGGTTTGGCCCGCAGGGAAAGAGTCCAACTCGGATCCCTGCAGTACCGCGCACAAGCGGTAGTACCGCTCACGAGCGGTAGTACCGCTTCACACAAGCGGTAGTACCGCTTATGCGGTAGTACCGCTTCACACAAGCGGTAGTACCGCTTACGCGGTAGTACTGCCTTACCAGCGCTAGTACCGCTTAAGGCAGCAGCAAAACTTCCTTTTGCACTTTCCAATACCTCGTGGGCTTTACCCCTTTGGCCCATATAAAGCGTTGTTGCACCCGAACACTTCGGTAAACACCCGGAACCCCTTCCGGTGAATTCCGGAACCCTTCCGGAGATCAAAACATTATTATCACATATATCAATCTTTACCTCCGGACTCTTCCGGAGATCCTCGTCATGTCCGGGATCTTATCCGGGACTCCAAACAACTTTCGGTCACCAACAAAATAACTCAACTATACTAATCGTCACCAAACGTTAAGTGTGTAGACCCTGCGGGTTCGAGAACTATGTAGACATGACCGAGACACCTCTACGATCAATAACCAATAGCGGGACCTGGATGCCCATATTGGCTCCTACATATTCTACGAAGATCTTTATCGATTGAACCTCTATGTCAAGGATTCAGTTAATCCCGTATACTGTTCCCTTTGTTCTTCGGTATGTTACTTGCCCGAGATTCGATCGTCGGTATCTCTATACCTAGTTCAATCTCGTTACTGGCAAGTCTCTTTACTCGTTCCGTAATACAAGATCTCGTGGCTAACACTTTAGTCACATTGCTTGCAAGGCTCATTGTGATGTTGTATTACCGAGTGGGCCCTGAGATACCTCTCCGTCATACGGAGTAACAAATCCCAGTCTTGATCCATGCCAACCCAACAGACACCCTCGGAGATACCTGTAGAGCACCTTTATAGTCACCCAGTTACGTTGCGACGTTTGATACACACAAGGTACTCCTCCGATGTCAGGGAGTTGCATGATCTCATGGTCATAGGAACAGATACTTGACATGCAGAAAACAATAGCAATAAACTGACACGATCATATGCTACGTTCGTAGTTTGGGTCTTGTCCATCACATCATTCTCCTAATGATGTGATCCCGTTATCAAATGACATCTCATGTCCATGGCTAGGAAACCTTTCACCATCTTTTGATCAACGAGCTAGTTAACTAGAGGCTTACTAGGGACACAGTGTTGTCTATGTACCCACACATGTATTTGAGTTTCCAATCAATACAATTATAGCATGGATAATAAACGATTATCATGAACAAGGAAATATAATAATAACTAATTTATTATTGCCTCTAGGGCATATTTCCAACAACCTACTCCGGCACACGTCCATTCACGAGCGGGTGATATTAAGCACAACACCGGGCAAGCTCCTCCCATTCGCCCGCTATTTAAAGGAGCTCAGACTTCGGACAAGAATCGCACCACTTCGTCGCTCCCCATCTCCTCCTTCCACCATTTTCTCCACCCTTTCGATGGCATCCGACGAACAGAAAGAGCAGTTCTCCGGCATAAAAGCCGGTAGGGTTGCCCGCAAAGCCCGTCGGATACAAGTGAGGCAGCTCGCTGCTCCACCTCCCTTGCCTAACGCGACGGGGCAAGCTGCTCCTCCAAGCCGACTTGTGTTTCGGCAACTCGCCGCTCCTAGCCAGCTCACGAGGAGTGGCGAATTGCTCCAGGCAGGCATAAAGGGGAGATGGCGGCACGGGCATCGTGGGCGACGTCGCGTCGTACCGCGCCTCTCGTGCCATGGGGAAGACAAAGGGATCCATCGCGGCCGACCATAGATTAGTGTAGTGTATCCGTGTCGTGGTAATGGAGCTCCGCGCGGTCGGACGTGCACATATTTTTACCTTTTTAGTTAAAATATGTCCAAAATGTACATGTTTTCGTCCTGTTTGTATGAAGTCCGCCCGATTTGAACGAATTTCGTCCAGTTAGTTCG
Source organism: Elymus sibiricus (assembly GCA_039707655.1). NCBI lineage: Eukaryota > Viridiplantae > Streptophyta > Magnoliopsida > Poales > Poaceae > Elymus > Elymus sibiricus. Next base: position 357,936,586 of record CM077665.1, read on the forward strand.
GATTGTCGGCCAAATGTATGCAGATAGTGTTGGATGACGACCTCCCGCATCAATGTCCGTAGACTAGCCCCCCCTGTCCGCGGATGGATGCGGGAAAAAATTTGCGGGCCACCATTAGAGATGCCCATAGCCCCTTGTCTGCGTATTTCTAGCAGTGCACCCAACTGGCTGGTCCATTTGATATGTTGGCCAATTTTTTCCAGCAAATATATTTTCATCATAAAACATAGCAAATAGATAGCAAAATAAAGCTAGAATTTTTTTCATAGTGTCATATGTGTCATGCGGGCATACAACATTACATCAAAATAATCACATCTCAGCCATGATTCATGCATCTCAGTCATAATTATGCAAAACGACCAAAGATAAGATAACCATGCATCTTGCTCGAGCATTAACTTTTGCTTTTTCTTGAACCAAACTCTTTTTCTTGGGGACATCTTACTCAAGTCGCCCCCCATAATCCCCAGTTCCTTTGAGATTAGCACAAGCTCTACTCCATGGCTCTTGATCGGGCATTGGCCTCATCAATCTCGAGCTTCTTCTTTTTTACGTCAAAGAAGGTATTAATTGCTCCTCTTTCTCGTGTTGCTTCCTCTCTTCCCTCTTCTCAATTGAAACCTTCTTTTGGGTCATGAACCCCTTCAAAGTTTCTTGCAAGGCGTGTGTCAAAGCATCACCCTTTGCATCCATCTTGAAGTGTTGGAAATATGCCCTACAGGCAATAATAAATTGGTTATTATTATATTTCATTGTTCATGATAATCGTTTATTATCCATGCTATAATTGTATTGATTGGAAACTCAAATACATGTGTGGGTACATAGACAACACTGTGTCCCTAGTAAGCCTCTAGTTGACTAGCTCGTTGATCAAAAGATGGTTAAGGTTTCCTAGCCATAGACATGAGATGTCATTTGATAACGGGATCACATCATTAGGAGAATGATGTGATGGACAAGACCCAAACTATAAACGCAAGTATCTGTTCCTATGACCATGAGATCATGCAACTCCCTGACATCGGAGGAGTACCTTGTGTGTATCAAACGTCGCAACGTAACTGGGTGACTATAAAGGTGCTCTACAGGTATCTCCGAGGGTGTCTGTTGGGTTGGCATGGATCAAGACTGGGATTTGTTACTCCGTATGACGGAGAGGTATCTCAGGGCCCACTCGGTAATACAACATCACAATGAGCCTTGCAAGCAATGTGACTAAAGTGTTAGCCACGAGATCTTGTATTACGGAACGAGTAAAGAGACTTGCCGGTAACGAGATTGAACTAGGTATAGAGATACCGACGATCGAATCTCGGGCAAGTAACATACCGAAGAACAAAAGGAACAGCATACGGGATTAACTGAATCCTTGACATAGAGGTTCGACCGATAAAGATCTTCGTAGAATATGTAGGAGCCAATATGGGCATCCAGGTCCCGCTATTGGTTATTGATCGTAGAGGTGTCTCGGTCATGTCTACATAGTTCTCGAACCCGCAGGGTCTACACACTTAACGTTTGGTGACGATTAGTATAGTTGAGTTATTGTGTTGGTGACCGAAGGTTGTTCGGAGTACCGGATAAGATCCAGGACATGACGAGGGTCTCCGAAAGAGTCCGGAGGTAAAGATTAATATATGTGATAATAGTGTTTTGATCTCCGGAAAGGTTCCGGAATTCACCGGAAGGGGTTCCGGGTGTTTACCGAAGTGTTCGGGTGCAGCAACACTTTATATGAGCCAAAGGGGTAAAGCCCATGAGGTATTGGAAAGTGCAAAAGGAAGTTTTGCTACTGCCTTAAGCGGTACTACCGCTGGTAAAGGCAGTAGTACCGCGTAAGCGGTACTACCGCTTGTTGGAAGCAGTACTACCGCCCAAGCGGTACTACCGCTTGTGTGAAGCGGTACTACCGCTCAAGCGGTACTACCGCTCGTGAGCGGTACTACCGCTTGTGCGCGGTACTGCAGGGATCCGAGTTGGACTCTTTCCCTGCGGGCCAAACCGACCTTGTGCGGGCAAAACCGACCTGGAGGAGGCTTTTACTCCAAGTTTAGACCCCAAGGCTCAACATATAAATAGAGGGGCAGGGCTAGCACATGGGACACATCAAGATTTCCCCAAGCCGTGTGCGGCAACCCTAATCCTCTAGTTCTCCCGTCATAATCTCCGTAGTGCTTGGCGAAGCCCTGCAGAGATTGTTCCTCACCACCATCACCACGCCGTCGTGCTGCCGGAACTCATCTACTACTTCACCATCGCTCGCTGGATCGAGGAGGTGAAGGCGTCATCAAGCCGTACGTGTGTTGAACGCGGAGGTGCCGTCTGTTCGGCACTAGTTCGTGATCGGATCGAGGGACGACTTGCGATTTGGATCGCGGAGACGTTCGACTACATCAACCGCGTTTCTTAACACTTCCGCTTAGCGATCTACAAGGGTATGTAGATTCACACTCCCTCTCGTAGATGCTCATCACCATGGATAGATCTTGTGTGTGCGTAGGAAAAATTTTGTTTCCCATGCAACGTTCCCCAACATGAAGTCCCCCCCTCGGCCTCTTCTCACTTTCACTTGGGTCGACGACCGATGAGGCCCCTCCACCTTTTTTGGGCCGCATATTGCTCCTTAAACTTTGGGAACTCGTTGATTTTGGTTCAACAATGGATCAAAGTAAACGGCTCGCCCCCATGTTGGACCTTGAAGGTATCCAAAGCTCAAAACACCTACATATAGAGATGAAGCCAATAAGATACATTTCATATACATAGGAGGCGATGTATGCTCATATGGACAAGGGAAGAAAAACATACCATGTCTTTCACACCAATGCCACTCAAGGGTTGGCCGACGACATTCTCATGGGAGCCACAAATTTGTTGCACTCCAATTGGATGAAGTCCCCACCTCTTTTGAATTTACATGTCAACGTGGTCACTCTCAAATGTATAGGGCTCAAACTTCCCACGTCCATGGATGTAATCATGAACCCTCTTCCAAAATGTTGTTCCTTTTTGTTCGACGCGGGTTTTGGGATCTTGTCCAATTGCTATCCAAGCATCGCAAAGCAACTTGTCCTCGTCGCATGTATAATGTTCACATCCTTAACCTTAGGAGGAAACTACTTCTGGCCAGCATTGCCTGGTCCAGGCTGCTGCCCGTCCCCATTGTTATTGTTATTTCGGGGTAGATTTCTGCCATTGTTCTCGGTTGCCACCTTCCAGGCTTGCTTGATGACCCAATGATTCTGGTTTGTATGATTAGCCGACTTCTCTGGGTTGTCATGGATAGTGATACTTCCTTTTTTAGTGATCAAGTAACGGAACAAAAAGTACCCCACACCTATTTCCCCAAAGAGGTGACCTTGGGTTATCGAACCCAGGAGAGAAAGGTTCCCTTGAAGCCATGGTCTCTAGCAAGCAATTGTTAAAGGAATAATTTCAACTATTGAACGGATCAATCAAGTTAATAATGATGTAACACTTATAATAAAAAGATGTATGGGTATGAGGTCTTAAAGCTTACAACCATGTATTTGTTGGAAATATGCCCTAGAGGCAATAATAAATTGGTTATTATCATATTTCCCTGTTCATGATAAACGTCTATTGTCCATGCTAGAATTGTATTGATCGGAAACTCACATACATGTGTGGATACATAGACAACACCGTGTCCCTAGTGAGCCTCTACCAGACTAGCTCGTTGATCAAAGATGGTTAAAGTTTCCTAACCATAGACATGAGTTGTCATTTGATAACGAGGTCACATCATTAGGAGAATGATGTGATGGACAAGACCCAACCGTAAGCATAGCATTTGATCGTATTAGTTTATTGCTACTGTTTTCTTCATGTCAAGTATTTGTTCCTAAGACCATGAGATCATGCAACTCCCTGGCACCGAAGGAATGCTTTGTGTGTATCAAACTGGATGATCATAAAGGTACTCTATAGGTATCTTCAAGGGTGACTGTTGGGTTGGCATGGATCAAGACTGGGATTTGTCACTCCGTAGGACGGAGAGGCATCTCTGGGCCCTCTCGGTAATACAACATCACAAGAAGCTTGCAAGCAATGTGACTAAGGAGTTAGTCACGGGATCTTGTATTATGGAACGAGTAAAGAGACTTGCCAGTAATGAGATTGAACTAGGTATGAAGATACCGACGATCGAATCTCGGGCAAGTAACATACCGATGGACAAAGGGAACTGCATACGGGATTGATTGAATCCTTGACATCGTGGTTCGACCGATAAATATCTTCGTGGAATATGTAGGAGCCAATATGGGCATCCAGGTCCCGCTATTGGTTATTGACTAGAGATGTGTCTCGGTCATGTCTACATGATTCTCGAACCCGCAGGGTCCGCACGCTTAATGTTCGGTGACGCTAGAGTAGTATTGGGATATGTATGTTGGTGACCGAATGTTGTTCGGAGTCCTAGATGAGATTCCGGACATCAGGAGGATCTCCGGAATGGTCCGGAGTTAAAGATTCATATATGGGAAGTCATATTGTGGCTACCGGAAAAGTTTCGAGTTTTGCCGGTATTGTACCGGGAAGCTTCTAGAAGGTCCCTGAGGATTCCGGAGGGGTCCGGAAGTCCATGGAGGGTTCCACCACGCCCCTTAGGCTAGCATGGGCTGTAAGGGGGCGCCCTAGCCTTATTGGGCCAGTCCCCCAAGGGCCCATGCGGTTAGGGGGTAGGAAACCCTAGGGGCAAGGCACCTAGTGCCTTGGGGAGGGAGGACTCCTCCCTAGCCGCCGGCCCTCCTTGGAGGAGGGGCCAAGGGCTGCGACCCAACCCCGCCCCTTGCCCCGGTGGCAGCCCTCCCTCTCCCGTTACCCCGTTTTCTCCTCAGATCGCATCTACGGTAGCGCTTGGCGAAGCCCTACCGGGATTGCTCCACCACCATCTCCACCACGTCGTCGTGCTGGTTGAGATCCCATCTACTTCTCCTCCCTCGCTTGCTGGATCAAAAAGGAGGAGACGTCATCGAGCCGCACGTGTGCTGAACGCGGAGGTGTCGTCCGTTCGGCGCTAGATCGGATTGGATCGCGATTGGATCGTGAAGAGTACGACTACATCAACCGTGTTATATACGCTTCCGCTTAGCGATCTACATGGGTATGTAGATGCACTCCCCCTCTCGTAGCTATACATCTCCATGGATAGATCTTGCGTGTGCGTAGGAAATTTTTTGTTTCCCATGCAACGTTCCCCAATAGTATTTGTGTTGGGACCAGATATGATCTTAATCTGTGCGCTGGAAGTCACCAATCGAGATGTGCTTATTACGAACCGAAGTGGGGATGTGTCCAAATAACATCTTGACCGGCACGAGTCCTACATCAAGGATCAGTTGTCCTATCGCAGGCCCTATCCGTCGCGCGGGGTTGCCTCGATAATTAAGATTATAATAATCAAACAAAAGCTTTGGGTTTTTAGTGACTACACCATGAATCCCCAAGGATTGGATCCGTTCTACCGTACAAAACCTTTATGTCACTGGTGTTCAGAATAATACTTCACATTCTCCTTGCCCTTAGCCTCACTGTGACTCACTCTCCATGATTCTGGGTACCTGCAGGGATGAACAACATGGACAAGACAAGATACATCTACGAAACAATTTTATTTCACACATACGGGGCGGTAATTCAAATCTATTCCATTGATCCCTACAACAAATATGGAGGGTTGCAAGGCCTTTGCGTCAACCCATACCTTACCGAAGTACTCACACATGTAGATAAGGTCACATGAAGAAAACATTGAAGAACACATCTTGAAGATCAATTGATTGGTAATATGTCTTACGATGGTGGCCTTGTGAGTTGCACCATTACAAGTATGAACTAGAGGAAGATGAACTATGGTGGTGATGGTGGCTATGGAGATGGAGATGGCGGCGGCTAGGGTTGATGGAAGGGGATGAATATGGCTCTGTTCTAGCTTCGCTCGCGGACGTTCTGTTCACATTTTGGTGTGGTCCCCTCAATAAGAGTTATTAAGGTGGATGAGGAGCCTCATAATACACACCATATGACCACCCATACGAGTGTTTGTGGTTGTAGGAACGTCGTCTTTTTCTCTATGGCCCCTGGTGTGCCTCCTGTGGATTTCCTATATCTCCTCTTTTACTACTTTCCTTGTTTTGGCTTGATTTCGTCCATTTGTAGCCCATTTCCTGTAGATACACAATAAAGAGAGGATTTGTGGAATCCTTTGCATTCATTAGTCATTAGTACTAATATCGAAGCGAATATCTCAGTTTTACGAAAATATCTCGGTTTAAACTAAGGGTGAATGAGTGTAAAAATATCACTCATCAACTCCCCCAAGCTTAAATTTGATCGTCCTCGAGCAACATAAAGAGAAATCCAAATCATAAGGAACTCGGTTGTTTAAACCGAGATAATGAGAAGGTTTTGGTTCACCTAAGATCCAAATCATAAGGAACTCACTTTATCATGCAATCCTAATGCCTTTTATCTCTTATTTTGCAGGTTCCACACAAAGAGCGAGATTGTCGGCAGCTGGAATTCTGGACCGGAAAAGGCTACAGAAGAGTTGGATATTCTCTGCAACTCCAAATGACCTCAAATTTTACGGATAATTATTTTGGAATATATAGAAAATACTAGTGAAGAAATTACCAGAAGGGGACCCACTGGGGAGCCACGAGCCTGGTGGGTGTGCCCTACCCTCAGGGCGCGCCCACTGAGCTCGTGGCCCCACCAGCAGTCCTTTGAGGGCCATCTTCCCCTATATGATGCTATTTTGCCTATAAAAATCAAGAGAACACTTTCGGGATGAAGCGCCACCGTCTCGAGGCGGAACCTGTGCAGGAGCACTTTTGCTCTCGGCGGAGCGATTCCGCCAGGGAAACTTCCCTCCGGGAGGGAGAAATTGAAGCCTTCGTCATCACCAACACTTCTTCCATCATGGAAGGACCAATCTCCATCAACATCTTCACCAACACCATCTCATCTCAAAACCTACTTCATCTCTTGTATTCAATCTTCTCTCAAAAACTCAGAATGGTACCTGTGGGTTGCTAGTAGTGTTGATTACATCTTGTAGTTGATGCTAGTTGGTTTATTTGATGGAAGATTACATGTTCAGATACTTAATCTTATTCCATACACCTATGATCTTGAACATGAATATGATTTGTGAGTAATTAATTTGTTTCTTCAGGACATGGGAGAAGTCTAGCTATAATTAATCATGTGAAGTTGGTATTCGTTCGATATTTTGATGATGTGTATGTTGCTATTCCTTTAGTGGTGTCATGTGAAGGTCGACTACATGACACTTCCAATACTTGTGCCTAAGGGAAATAATTGGGGAGTAATAAGTAGATGATGGGTTGCAAGAGTAACAAAAGCTTAACCCTAGTTTATGTGTTATTCTGTAAGGGGCTGATTTGGATCCATATGTTTCATTCTATGGTTAGATTTATCTTAATTATTCTTTCGTAGTTTTGGGTTCTTGCGAGAGGGGGTAATAATAAGAGGGTTGTTTGTTCAAGTAAGAACAACACCCTAGCAACGGTCCACCCACATATCAAATTATCAAAGTACCGAACGCGAATCAACTAAACATGATGAAATGTGATTAGAAAAAATTCCCATGTGTCCTCGAGAATGTTTTGCTTGCTATAAGAGAACTTTCCGGGTTGTCCTTTGCTATAAAAAGGATTGGGCCACCTTGCTGCACCTTGGTTACTATTTTTACTTTTTACTTGTTAGTTGTTACGAATTGTCTTGCTACAAAACTATCTATTACCGCCACTTTCTGTGCTTGCAGAGGATATCTTGCTAAAAAACACTTATTAATTCCTTCTCCTCCGTGTTGGGTTCGACACTCTTACTTATCAAAAGGACTACGATTGATTCACTGTACTTGTGGGTCATCACCTTTTAATCGATATCGATGTGAGGAGTAGGGATTGCCATGCAACGAATGCACTACAGCTATAAGTGTGTGAAAGCTCTCTACTGAAACTAAGTGGGTGTGCATCCAATTTACTTGCTCAAGACCTAGGGCATTTGAGGAAGCCCGTCATCGGAATATGCAAGTCAAGTTCTAATAATGGAAAAGAAGTCCGACTAGTATATGAAAGTGACAAACCACATGAGCTCCTGTTCTGTGGCGTGGTGGCAGGACCGCTAGGGGATTGGCTCCGGGTGTAGGTAGGGTCAAATCCGCAGGGGTCATGCAAATCATGGAGACTCTCTATATGAAGAACACGGTGCTACTTTGAAGCACAAGTGTGGTAATGGATAGTAACATTGCCCCTTATATCTATTTCTATTTTTTAGAACAATATCACGAACCTCATACCCACTTTTTGAGGACTCATTAGTCTCCATCATTCTTTTCCTCACCTTCTTCTGTAGTTACAACTCGATAAAACTAAATAACATGTATAACCAGGATAACACTCATTAATGTTCTAATAATAAAGATCATCACACTTCTTCTGTACTTACAACTCGATAAAACTGAATGATAAGACTACATATGAATGTCTCTGGTAGTGTACCAGGATGTGCAGTGATATAGCATAACATGTATAACAACTATGAATGGTGGCTTTGCCACAAATATCATGTCAGCTCCATATGATCATGCAGACCAAAATGACAATGAATGCTCAAGTCATGTGAATAGTAATGGTGGAAGTTGCATGGCAATATATCTTAGAATGGCTATGGAAATGCCATGATAGGTAGGTATGGTGGCTGTTTTGAGGAAGGATATAATAAGGCTTATGTGTGATAGAGCGTATCATATCACAGGGTTTGGATGTACCGGCAAAGTTTGCACCAAGTCTCGAGGTGAGAACGGGCAATGCACGATACCGAAGAGGCTAGCAGAATATGGAAAGGTAGAAGTGCTTATAGTCCACAAACTGACATTAATCATAAATAAATCAGATATTTATTGTGAAATCTATTAGTTCTCAAAGTAAAGTATTACTCACATGCCCCTAGGGAGGAGGCTGAGAGGAGTTAACCATCACGCGCCTCCGGCCCGGACAACACCAAGGATATATCAAGACAAAGGATTACATAACACTCCAACTTCCTGGTATGGCCACGACCAACACTTTAATGAAATAGTGAATCACAAACCTTAACGCTGATATTCTTACAAACTAATGTTTACCAACTAGTAAGCTTCCATATTACAAGTTCAATACCATTGATCATAGGCTTCTTATACAGTGATCTACATGAAAGTTTTTATCATACCATTCTTGTATACCTGTCATGTTTAGACTAAACATATAACCCGTGCAAATTACCATTTCCTATTAAACTATCAAAATGGTATAAGTGAGGCATGAGAGTTCATATTGTTTTCTATAAAATATATGTATCATCGTGCTCTAAAGATATAAGTGAAGCACATGAGCTAATTGCCTTAACTCAAGAGATATAAGTGAAGCATAAAGAGCTTTCTAACAAATGATAATGAATGTGTGTCTCTCATAATAGGTGTGTCCAGCAAAAAATGATCGTGGAAAAATAACAAGCAAAAAAAATAAAATAGAACTATACCACACGACGCTCCAAGCAAAACACGTATCATGTGATGAATAAAATTATAGCTCTAAGTAATATTACAGATAGATTGGAGACGAAAGAGGGGATGCCTTTCGGGGCATCCCCACTCTTAGACGCTTGGGTCTTCCTTTACTATTACCTTGGGGTGCCTTGGGCATCCCCAGGCTTAGGGTCTTGCCGCTCCTCATTCCTTCATCCATCGTGATCTCACCCAAAACTTGAAAACTGCATCACACAAAACTCAACAAAAACTCCGTGAGATCTATTAGCATAATCAAACCGTCATTCACCTTAGTTACTTTTATAAATAGATTCATAATTGACCTTCCCAATACCTACCAATCTAACTTCTCCATGACTTATACCCCCCGATATAATCCATAGCATCATCAAAATAAGCACACCATGCAATAAAAACAGAATCTGTCCAAAACAGAACATTACGTAATGGAGTAAAACCATACTTTTGTAGCTCCAAATATCCTGAAAACTTCGTACAACATTAAAAATTGTATCCAAATACTGTGTAAAAATTTCAGCAATTTATCACGTTCTAGTGAAAAATGTAAATTCAAATATTGGGCGTAAAAGTTTCTATTTGTGCACAACATCAATTGAACCATCATCCAAATCATCCTAAAGGCTTTACATGGCACAAAACTCAAAAGAAAATGTAAAAACTCAATCATTACGTTTACTCAAGAAAATAAAAATAAAGCAAAAAAGATAACTATTGGGTTGCCTCCCAACAAGCGCTATTGTTTAATGCCCCTTGCTAGGCATAATGCATAGTTTCAGGTGTTATCATGCTTCATAGTAATACCAAAGGTGGCTCTCATAATAGATTCATGTAGTGGTTTAATTCTCCTCCTTGGTAAGTGCCCCATCCCTTTCTTTAGTGGGAATTGGAATCATATATTGTCTTCTTTCATATCAATAATTGCACCTATGGTTCTTAAAAATGGTCTAGCGAGTACTATAGGGAAAGACCGATTGCATTCAATATCAAGCATAATGAAATTCACTGGTACATAATTTCTATTAGCAAGTATGATAACATCATTAATTATACCCAATGATTTCTTAATTGTGGAACCCGCTAAATGCAAGTTGAGGGAACATTCATCCATATCGGTGAGACCTAGAACATCACATAAAGATTTTCGTATAGTAGAGACACTAGCTCCTAGATCACATAAAGCATTCCATTCGTAATCTTTAATTTTAACTTTAATTGCAGGTTCCCATTCATCATGTAATTTCCTTAGTATAGACACTTCCAATTCAAGTTTTTCTTCATGAGCTTTAATGAGGGCTTCTACGTTGTGTTTAGTGAAAGCCTTGTTTTGTTCATAAGAATTAGGTGAATCGATCATGCATTGCAAAAAGGAAATACGTTCAATTAAGGAGCAACTATAAAAATTAAAGTCCTTGTAATCCAAAGTACTAGGAACACCACTATCTAAAGCTTTAACCTCTTCAAACCCACTTCTGTCATTTTTAACATTAAGATCATCCCCCTCCAAACAATTGGGATGCCTCGAAATTAAAGTTGACTCATATCTAGCCCCTTTATCGTTAGGTTTTATGTTACTAAATAGAGATTCTATAGGTGTCACTATAATCATTTTGATATCTTCATCATTATTGTCATGAAAACCGGATGTGAACGCCTTTTTTAGAAATTCACATCTACCTCGCATCCTTTCCGTTCTTTCATACTTTCATCTATGGTGACTTGGTTAGCTTTTAGAGATTCATATATTTCCTTTTTAGGTGAAAAGATTTCAATTTTAAGTGTGTCCACATCGTGCATGAGCATATCCGTGTTTCTAGACATATCATCAACTTTGCTTAATTTTTCTTCTACCATAGTATTAAAAGTCTTTTGAGAACTAATAAATTATTTAATATTGTTCCCTAGTTCAGTAGGTATCATATTATTATTATTATTATTATTATTATATGAACTGCCACAAGAATTACCCTAAGTATTACACGGATTAGTGGGATATGGTCTAGGATTGTTGAAATTCCCTCTATAAGCATTGTTGTTGAAATTATTTCTAGCAACAAAATTCACATCAATAGCATCATTATTTTTCTCAATCTAATCAGAAAATGGAATATCATTTGGATCAACTTGAGCATTTTTACTAACAAGCATATTCATAATAGCATCCATTCTCTCACTTAAAGTAAAAAACTTCTTCGATAGAATTTATCTTCTTACTAGTTGGAGCTCATTCAGTGTGCCATTAGGAGTAGTTATCTGTCACATTTTCGAGAAGCTTTGTGGCTTCTCCTAACGTGAACCCCGTAAATGTGCCACGTGCAGCTGAGTCTAGAAGGTTTCTCGAAACAAAGTTCGGTCCCGCATAAAAAAAATTACACTATCATCCATAAGCTTAATCCATGCGCTGGGAAATTTTTAATATTTAATTTCATTCTTTCCCAAGATTGTGCAACATGTTCTTGCTCATATTGTTTAAAATTCATGATTCGATTTCTAAGAGAAATTATCAGCGGGAGAAAAATACTTAGCAATAAAAGCATCCTTACATTTATTCCATGAATCAATACTATTGCGAGGTAAGGATGAAAACCAAGTTTTAGCTCGATATCTTAATGAGAAAGTAAATAATTTCAACTTCACAATATCGTTATCCACATCTTTTTCCTTTGCATATCACATAATTCAACAAAGGTATTACGATGGGATGCAGCATCTTCATTAGGATTTCCATCAAAATGTTCTTGCATAGCAAGATTCAGTAATGCATCATTTATATCATAAGACTCCGCACTAGTGGCGAGAGCAATTGGAGTATTAATAAAATCATTATTATTCGAATTCGATAAATCGCACAACTTAGTATTCTCTTGAGTAGACACAATGGGGATTCAAGCAAAGATAGCACACAAAATAGTTTTGGTATTTTAATTTTTTATCGGAAACAAATAAAGGAATATAAATAGTAGGGCAAGTAAATAATAAATGTGTGTGAAAGGGCCTACGTTTGTTTGATGGAGTTTCCCCGGCAACAGCCCCAAAAATTCTTCTGCTACTTGTGATAGTCGTTGGGATTTCCCCGAAGAGGAACGTGATGTACTATAGTAATAGATAGTATTTCTCTCAGTTGAGAACCAATGTTTATCAAACCATTAGGAGACTCACGCAAATGAATGGTTAGTAGTACATGCACACACCACACAAAACAAATACTTGCACCCAAGCGGACAAGAGGGTTGTCAACCCCCTTGTACTCATGTCTTGAGATCAAGACCTTCCACTCCAACCATATGAATCTTGATTTCTAGCCTTCCCAAGTTGCTTTCCACCCAATCAACCTCTTCTACCAAGCCAAATCTGTGAGAGAGTGATTGTGTGTTGAGGAGACTATCTTTTGAAGCACAAGAGCAAGGAGTTCATCATTGTTACCACATCTATTACCTTTTGGAGAGTGGTGTCTCCTAGATTGGTTAGGTGTCGCTTGGGAGCCTCCTTCTTCATGTGTGGAGTTGAACCAAGAAGTTTGTACGGGCATGGAGATTGCCTACTTCGTGAAGATCTACCCATAGTGAGGCTAGTCCTTCGTGGACGAAAGCCGTGATGGAATAGACGAGGTTGCTACTTTGTGGACCCTTACGGGTGGAGCCCTCCGTGGACTCTCGCGACCGCTACCCTTCGTGGGTTGAAGTCTCCATCAGCGTGGACGTACGATAGCACCACCTATCGAAACCACGGGAAAAATCTTCGTATCTCCAATTGCGTTTGATCTTCCTACCTCTACTTTTTCTTGCATATGCTTGTCTTTACTTTCTGCTGCTATACTTGTTGACTAGCATGTGTAGGGTGCACTAGACTTGTTAGAATTGCTAAAATCTGCTAACCATTAAAATTGGGAAAATGTTAGGTTTTTAATTTGTCAAGTAGACTATTCACCCTCCGTCTAGACGTCCCTTCTCGATCCCACAATTGGTATCAGAGCTTTGGTCTCCATAGCTTTGGTTTTATCACCGTTGGAGGAAGATGGATGTGTCTAGTTTGGGGAGTCTTAGTTGTAGAGTGCCCATTCTCGATGGGGAGTACTATAGTCAATGGAAATATGAGATGCTTAAGCTATTCAATGAATTCCATTTGAGCAAGTATGTTAAGAGCCCTTATGTGCGTCTGATACGTCTCCAACGTATCTATAATTTTTTATTGTTCCATGCTATTATATTATCTGTTTTGGATGTTTTATATGCATTAATATGCTATTTTATATTATTTTTGGGACTAACCTATTAATCTAGTGCCTAGTGCCAGTTTCTGTTTTTTCCATGTTTTTGAGTATTGCAGATAAGGAATATTAAACGGAGTCCAAACGAAATAAAATCTTCAGAATGATTTTTCTTGGACCAGAAGCAACCCAGCAAACTTGGAGATGAAGGCAGGAGAGCCGCCGTGTGGCGACAAGCCACTAGGGCGCGCCCCAGGGGGGGGGCGCCCTGATGGCTTGTGGGCCCACGGCAGCCCTCCTAACCCTATTCTTCGGCCTATAAATTCCCAAATATTCTCTGGATACCAAAAAGAGCCACGAAAATACTTTTCCGCCGCCAGGAGCCTATGTTCCCGTGAGATCCAATCTTGGAGCCTTTTCCGGTAATCTGCCGGAGGGGGATTCGATCACGGAGGGCATCTACATCAACTCCATTGCCCCTCCGATGATGCGTGAGTAGTCCACCACAGACCTTCGGGTCCATATCTAGTAGCTAGATGGCTTCTTCTCTCTCTTTGTTCTTCAATACCATGTTCTTAATGATCTTCATGGAGATCTATCCGATGTAATACTCTTTTGCGGTGTGTTTGTCGAGATCCGATGAATTGTGGGTTTATGATCAGATTATCTATGAATATTATTTGAGTCTTTTCTGAATTCTGATATGCATGATTTCATATCTTTGCAAGTCTCTTCGAGTTATTGGTTTGGTTTGGCCAACTAGATTGGTAATTCTTGCAATGGGAGAAGTGCTTAGTTTTGGGTTCAATCTTGCAGTGTCCTCACCCAGTGACAAAGTAGGGGTAGCGAGGCACGTATTGTATTGTTGCCATCGAGGATAAAAAGATGGGGTTTTCATCATATTGCTTGAGTTTATCCCTCTACATCATGTCATCTTACCTAATGCGTTACTCTGTTCTTCATGAACTTAATACTCTAGATGCAGGCAGGAGTCGGTCGATGTGTGGAGTAATAGTAGTAGATGCAGAATCGTTTCGGTCTACTTGACATGGACGTGATGCCTATATGCATAATCATTGCCTTGGATATCGTCATAACTATTCACTTTTCTATCAATTGCTTGACAGTAATTTGTTCACCCACCGTATTATTTGCCTTCATGAGAGAAGCCTCTAGTGAAACCTATGGCCCCCGGGTCTATTTTCCATCTTATATTTTCAGATCTATTTACTTGTGTTTTTACTTTCCGCAATCTTTTCCATCTATCTCTATCAGATCTCATCCTTGCAAGTAACCGTGAAGGGATTGACAACCCCTTTATAGCGTTGGGTGCAAGTGTTTGATTATTTGTGTAGGTGCATCTATTGGTGACTTGCTTGTGTCTCCTACTGGATTGATACCTTGGTTCTCAACAACTGAGGGAAATACTTACCTACTCTGTGCTGCATCACCCTTTCCTCTTCAAGGGAAAACCAACGCATGCTCAAGAAGTAGCAAGAAGGATTTCTGGCGCCGTTGCCGGGGAGATCTACATCAAGTCTACCAAGTACCCATCACAAACTCATCTCTTGCATTTACATTATTTGCCATTTGCCTCTCGTTTTCTTCTCCCCCACTTCTAAAATGATTTTCGAAAAGATTTGCCCTTTTATTTGCCCTTCTTCCGTTTGCCTTTTCGTTTGCTTTTTGCTTGCTTGTGTGCTAGATTGCTTGCTTTGTCACGATGACTCAAGAGAATACTAAGTTGTGTGACTTCTCTACTACTAATAATAATGATTTTATTAGTACTCCGATTGCTCCCGCCACTAGTGCGGAATCTTATGAAATTAATGCCGCTTTGCTGAATCTTGTTATGAAAGAACAATTTTCCGGCCTTCCTAATGAAGATGCCGCATCCCATCTAAATACTTTCGTTGAGTTGTGTGATATGCAAAATAAGAAAGATGTGGATAATGATATTGTTAAATTGAAGCTATTTCCATTCTCGCTACGAGATCGTGCTAAAACTTGGTTTTCATCTTTGCCTAAAAATAGTATTGATTCATGGAATAAGTGTAAAGATGCTTTTATTTCCAAGTACTTTCCGCCCGCTAAGATCATCTCCCTTAGGAACGATATTATGAATTTTAAGCAACTTGATCATGAGCATGTTGCACAATCTTGGGAGAGGATGAAATTAATGATTAGAAATTTCCCTGCACATGGTTTGAGTTTATGGATGATTATACAAATTTTCTATGCTGGATTGAATTTTGCATCTAGAAATCTTTTAGATTCTGCCGCGGGTGGTACTTTTATGGAAATCACATTAGGAGAAGCTACTAAACTCCTAGATAATATTATGGCAAATTACTCTCAATGGCATACTGAAAGATCTCCTACTAGTAAAAAAGTGCATGCTATTGAAGAAATAAATACTTTGAATGAAAAGATGGATGAATTGATGAAATTGTTTGCTAGTAAGAGTGCTCCTATTGATCCTAATGATATGCCTTTGTCTTCTTTGATTGGAAATAGTAATGAATCTATGGATGTGAATTTTGTTGGTAGGAACAATTTTGGTAATAACGCGTATAGAGGTAATTTCAATCCTAGGCCGTTTCCTAGTAATTCCTCTAATAATTATGGTAATTACTACAACAATTCTTATGGGAATTATAATAATTTTCCCTCTGATCTTGAGAACAATATTAAAGATTTTATTAGTTCTCAAAAGGTTTTCAATGCTACGATTGAAGAAAAATTGCTCAAGATTGATGATTTCGCTAGGAACGTTGATAGAATTTCGCTTGAGATTGATTCTTTGAAAATTAGATCTATTCCACCCAAGCATGATATTAATGAGTCTTTAAAGGCTATGAGAATTTCTATTGATGAGTGTAAATAAAGAACCGCTAGAATGCGTGCTAAGCGTGAATGGCTTGAAAAAGTGTGTTCGCGTGATAATCATGATGAAGATCTTAAAGTGATTGATGTGACTCCTATTGAATCTTTGTTTTCCAATGTAAATCTTGATAAAGATGGGACTGGAGATAAGTCAATTTTATTTAAAAGGCGTCCCAATGATTTGGAGTTTATAGATCCTAATGCTAAAATTGATAAAAGTGGGATTAAAGAGGTCAAAACTTTAAATAGCAATGAACCCACTCTTTTGGATTTCAAGGACTTTAATTATGAGAATTGTTCTTTGATTGATTGTATTTCCTTGTTGCAATCCATGTTGAATTCTCCTCATGCTTATGATCAAAATAAAGCTTTTACTAAACATATCGTTGATGCTATGATGAAATCTTTTGAAGAAAAACTTGAGTTGGAAGTTTCTATACCTAGAAAGCTTTATGATGAGTGGGAACCTACTATTAAGATTAAAATTAAATATTTTGAGTGCCATGCTTTGTGTGATTTGGGTGCTAGCGTTTCCACGATTCCGAAAACTTTATGTGATGTTCTAGGTTTCCATGAACTTGATGATTGCTCTTTGAATTTGCATCTAGCGGATTCCACTATTAAGAAACCTATGGGAAGGATTGATGATGTTCTTATTGTTGCAAATAGGAATTATGTGCCCGTAGATTTCATTGTTCTTGATATAGATTGCAATCCTACATGTCCTATTATTCTTGGTAGACCTTTCCTTAGAACGATTGGTGCAATTATTGATATGAAAGAAGGAAACATTAGATTTCAATTTACATTAAGGAAGGGCATGGAACAATTTCCTAGAAAGAAAATTAAATTTCCTTATGAATCTATTATGAGAGCTACTTATGGATTGCATACCAAAGATGTCAATACCTAGATCTATTGCGTTTTGCCTAGCTAGGGGCGTTAAACAATAGCGCCTGTTGGGAGGCAACCCAATTTTATTTTTTGCTTTCTGTTTTTTGTTTCTGTTTTGGTGTGTTTTACACATTACTACCTCTGTAGTAATTGTGTTTTGGTGTTTTAATTAGTGTTTGAGCCAAGCAAGACCTTTGGGATGGTCTACGGTGTTTGTTGATTTGATTTTGCTGAAAAACAGAAACTTTTGCGCTCAGTCCCGGAATTTTATAAATTCACTGGAACGTGCTTTTGATCTGAAATTTTTACACAAGATTTATATACAATTTTCCCTGGTTTTCCTAATGTTTCAGAATTTTTGGAGTTACAGAAGTATTCGAACTCTATAGATTGCTACAGCCTGTTCTGTTTTTGACAGATTCTGTTTTCTATGTGTTGTTTGCTTATTTTGATGAATCTATGGGTTGTATCGGGGGGTATGAACCATGGAGAAGTTAGAATACAGTATATATTACACAAATATAAATAAAGAATGAGTTGGCAACAGTACCTAAAGTGGTGATTTATTTTTCTTATACTAACGGATCTCACGAGTTTTCTGTTGTGTTGTGAAGTTTTCAAGTTTTGGGTAAAGATTTGATGGACTATGGAATAAAGAGTGGCAAGAGCCTAAGCTTGGGGATGCCCAAGGCACCCCAAGCCATATTCAAGTATACCAAATAGCCTAAGCTTGGGGATGCCCCGGAAGGCATCCCCTCTTTCGTCTTCAATCCATCGGTAAATTTACTTGAGGCTATATTTTTATTCACCACATGATATGTGTTTTGCTTGGAGCGTCTTGTATGATTTGAGTCTTTGATTTTTAGTTTACCACAATCATCCTTGCTGCACACATCTTTTGATAAGGACACACTGAATTGTGAATTTATTAGAATACTCTATGTGCTTCACTTATATCTTTTGAGCTAGGCAATTTTGCTCTAGTGCTTCACTTATATCTTTTTAGAGCATGGTGGTGTTATGTTTTATAGAAATAATTGAACTCTCGTACCTCACTTATATTATTTTGAGAGTCTCTAAACAGCATGGTAATTGGTTTAGGTTATGAATTTGGTCCTAATATAATAGGCATCCAAGAGGGATATAATAAAAACTTTCATATTAAGTGCATTGAATATGATGAGAAGTTCGATTCCGTGCATGTAGTTTTGAGATGTAGAGATGGTAATATTAAGAGTTATGCTAATAAGTAATTGTGGATTAGTAGGAATACTTGTGTTAAGGTTTTTGATTCCCGTAGCATGCACGTATGGTGAACCGTTATGTAAGGAAGTCGGAGCATGATTTGTTTAATGATTGTCATCCTTTGTGTGATGGGTCGGGAGCGCGCGATGGTTTACTCCTACCAACCTCTCCCCTAGGGGCATGCGTCTAATGCTTTGCTTTGATGACTAATAGAATTTTGCAATAAGTATGTGAGTTCTTTATGACTAATGTGAGTCCATGGATTATACGCACTCTCACCCTTCCACCTTTGCTAGCCTCTCTAGTACCGCGCAACTTTCGCCGGTGCATTAAACCCACCTTCCTCAAAACAGCCACCATATACTTTCCTCAAAACAGCCACCATACCTACCTATTATGGCATTTCCATAGCCATTCCGAGATATATTGCCATGCAACTTCCACCGTTCCGTTTTTTATGACTTGCACCATCATTGTCATATTGCTTTGCATGATCGTAAGACAGCTAGCATGATGTTTTCAATGTCATTTGCTATGCTAGATCGTGGCACATCCCGGTACACCGCCGGAGGCATTCATATAGAGTCATATTTTGTTCTAAGTTTTTGAGTTATAAGTAAATAAAAGTGTGATGATCATCATTATTAGAGCATTGTCCCATGTGAGGAAAGGATGATGGAAGCTATGATTCCCTCACTAGATGGGATGAGTTTCCGGACTTTACAAAAAAAAAGAGGCCAAAGATGCCCACCAAAAAAAATGAGAGAAAAGAGAGAAGGGACAATGCTACTATCCTTTTCCACACTTGTGCTTCGTGTAGCACCATGTTCTTCATGATAGAGAGTCTCCTATTTTGTCACTTTCATATACTAGTGGGAATTTTTCATTATATAACTTGGCTTGTATATTCCAATGATGGGCTTCCTCAAAGTGCCCTAGGTCTTCGTGAGCAAGCGAGTTGGATGCACACCCACTTAGTTTCCTTTTGAGCTTTCATACACTTATAGCTCTCGTGCATCCGTTGCATGGCAATCCCTACTCACTCACATTGATATCTATTGATGGGCATCTCCATAGCCCATCGATACGCCTAGTTGATGTGAGAATATCTTCTCCTTTTCCCTTGCACCCCCACCATATTCTATTCCACCTATAGTGCTATATCCATGGCTCACGCTCATGTATTGCGTGAGAGTTGAAAAGGTTTGAGAACATAAAAAGTGTGAAACAATTGCTTGGCTTGTCATCGGGGGTGTGCATGATTTAGATACTTTGTGTGGGTAAGATGGAGCATAGCCAGACTATATGATATTGTAGGGATAACTTTCTTTAGCCATGGTATTTTGAAAAGATATGATTGCTTGTTAGTATGCTTTAAGTATTACTGTTTTTATGTCAATATTAAGCTATTGTATTGAGTTTTATGGATCTGAATATTCATGCCACAATAAAGAATATTACATGGATAAATATGTTAGGTAGCATTCCACATCAAAAATTCTGTTTTTATCATTTACCTACTCAAGGACGAGCAGGAATTAAGCTTGGGGATGCTTGATACGTCTCCAACGTATCTATAATTTTTGATTGTTCCATGCTATTATATTATCTGTTTTGGATGTTTTATATGCATTAATATGCTATTTTATATTATTTTTGGGACTAACCTATTAATCTAGTGCCTAGTGCCAGTTTCTGTTTTTTCCATGTTTTTGAGTATTGCAGATTAGGAATATTAAACGGAGTCCAAACGGAATAAAATCTTCGGAATGATTTTTCTTGGACCAGAAGCAACCCAGCAAACTTGGAGATGAAGGCAGGAGAGCCGCCGTGTGGCGACAAGCCACTAGGGCGCGCCCCAGGGGGGGCGCCCTGATGGCTTGTGGGCCTACGGCAGCCCTCCTAACCCTATTCTTCGGCCTATAAATTCCCAAATATTCCCTGGATACCAAAAAGAGCCACGAAAATACTTTTCCGCCGCCAGGAGCCTCTGTTCCCGTGAGATCCAATCTTGGAGCCTTTTCCGGTAATCTGCCAGAGGGGGATTCGATCACGGAGGGCATCTACATCAACTCCATTGCCCCTCCGATGATGCGTGAGTAGTCCACCACAGACCTTCGGGTCCATAGCTAGTAGCTAGATGGCTTCTTCTCTCTCTTTGTTCTTCAATACCATGTTCTTCATGATCTTCATGGAGATCTATCCGATGTAATACTCTTTTGCGGTGTGTTTGTCGAGATCCGATGAATTGTGGGTTTATGATCAGATTATCTATGAATATTATTTGAGTCTTTTCTGAATTCTTATATGCATGATTTCATATCTTTGCAAGTCTCTTCGAGTTATTGGTTTGGTTTGGCCAACTAGATTGGTAATTCTTGCAATGGGAGAAGTGCTTAGTTTTGGGTTCAATCTTGCGGTGTCCTCACCCAGTGACAAAGTAGGGGTAGCGAGGCACGTATTGTATTGTTGCCATCGAGGATAAAAAGATGGGGTTTTCATCATATTGCTTGAGTTTATCCCTCTACATCATGTCATCTTACCTAATGCATTACTCTGTTCTTCATGAACTTAATACTCTAGATGCAGGCAGGAGTCGGTCGATGTGTGGAGTAATAGTAGTAGATGCAGAATCGTTTCGGTCTACTTGACATGGACGTGATGCCTATATGCATAATCATTGCCTTGGATATCGTCATAACTATGCACTTTTCTATCAATTGCTCGACAGTAATTTGTTCAACCACCGTATTATTTGCCTTCATGAGAGAAGCCTCTAGTGAAACCTATGGCCCCCGGGTCTATTTTCCATCTTATATTTTCAGATCTATTTACTTGTGTTTTTACTTTCCGCAATCTTTTCCATCTATCTCTATCAGATCTCATCCTTGCAAGTAACCGTGAAGGGATTGACAACCCCTTTATAGCGTTGGGTGCAAGTGTTTGATTATTTGTGTAGGTGCATCTATTGGTGACTTGCTTGTGTCTCCTACTGGATTGATACCTTGGTTCTCAACAACTGAGGGAAATACTTACCTACTCTGTGCTGCATCACCCTTTCCTCTTCAAGGGAAAACCAACGCATGCTCAAGAAGTAGCAGCGTCCCATTGATCCTTTACATCCTTCACATGAAGAAGAAATTGACATGCTTCGTAATCTTAGAACTGTTAATCTTACCATTAGAGGATTTCCAAGAATTGTGTTTGATCAAATGAGAAACTTTGAGTGTGGTTATACTTTGTGGAATGATTTAGAGAATAGATATCCAAATTTCTCTTTGAAAAATCTTGATGTCATTCTCTGATAACCCACAAGTATAAGGGATCGCAACAGTTTTCGAGGGTAGAGTATTCAACCCAAATTTATTGATTCGACACAAGGGGAGCCAAAGAATATTCTCGAGTATTAGCAGCTGAGTTGTCAATTCAACCACACCTGAAAGACTTAATATCTGCAGCAAAGTATTCAGTAGCAAAGTAGTATGGAAGTAACGGTGACGGTGGCAAAAGTGACAGTAGCA
The DNA here is from genome assembly GCA_039707655.1 of Elymus sibiricus. Taxonomy (NCBI): domain Eukaryota; kingdom Viridiplantae; phylum Streptophyta; class Magnoliopsida; order Poales; family Poaceae; genus Elymus; species Elymus sibiricus. The sequence continues at coordinate 357,958,946 of CM077665.1, forward strand.
GTTTTGTAGCAATCGTAACAACAGCAACGGAAAAGTAACTTAGCAAAGATCAATATATGAAAAGCTCGTAGGCAACGGATCAGTGATGGATAATTATGTCAGATGGCATTCATCATGCAACGGTTATAACATAGGGTGACACAGAACTAGCTCCAATTCATCAATGTAATGTAGGCATGTATTCCATATATAGTCATACGTGCTTATGGAAAGAACTTGCATGACATCTTTTGTCCTACCCTCCCGTGGCAGCGGGGTCCTAATGGAAACTAAGGGATATTAAGGCCTCCTTTTAATAGACAACCGGACCAAAGCATTAGCACTTAGTGAATACATGAACTCCTCAAACTACGGTAATCATCGGAAAGAATCCCAGTTATTGTCACCCTGGGGGATGCGGATCATAACTCGTAATAGGTGTCTACAACTTGCAAGATAGGATCAAGAACACATATATATTCATGAAAACATAATAGGTTCAGATCTGAAATCATGGCACTCGAGCCCTAGTGACAAGCATTAAGCATAGCAAAGTCATAGCAACATCAATCTCAGAACATAGTGGATACTAGGGATCAAACCCTAACCAAACTAACTCGATTACATGGTAAATCTCATCCAACCCATCACCGTCCAGCAAGCCTATGATGGAATTACTCACGAACGGCGGAGAGCCTCATGAAATTGGTGATGAAGGATGGTTGGTGATGACGACGGCGTCGATTTCCCCTCTCCAGAGCCCAAATCAGACTCCAGATCTGCCCTCCCGAGGAAGAACAGGAGGTGGCGGCGGCTCCGTATCGTGAAACGCGATGAACTCTTCTCTCTTATTTTTTTTCCTCCCCGAATAGGAATATATAGAAGTGGAAACGAGGTCGGAGGAGCCATAGGGGGCCCACAAGACAGGGGGGCACGCCCTGGGGGGGGGGGGCGCCCCCTGGCTTGTGACCAGGTGGTGGCCCCTCTCCGGTTGATTCTTTCGCCAATATTTTTTATTAATTCCAAAAATATTCTCCGTAAATTTTCAGGTCAATCCGAGAATTTTTATTTCTGCACAAAAATAACACCAAGGCAATTCTGCTGAAAACAGCGTCAGTCCGGGTTAGTTTCATTCAAATCATGCAAATTAGAGTCCAAAACAAGGGCAAAAGAGTTTGGAAAAGTAGATATGATGGAGACGTATCAACTCCCCCAAGCTTAACCCATTGCTTGTCCTCAAGCAATTCAGTTGACAAACTGAAAGTGATAAAGAAAAACATTTACAAACTCTGTTTGATCTTGTTGTTGTAAATATGTCTAACTGATGTTCAAGTTTTCAGCAAAGATTATAAACTAACCACATTCACAATAACATTTAGGTCTCACATTTACTCATATCAATGGCATAATCAACTAGCAAGCTATAATAATAAATCTCGGACGACAACAATTTTATCAAAACAATCATAATACAATATGATATAATGGTATCTCGCTAGCCCTTTCTGAGACCGCAAAACATAAATGCAGAGCACCTCTAAAGAACAAGGACTGACTAGACATTGTAATTCATGGTAAAAGAGATCCAGTCACAATCATACTCAATATCAATTAATAACAAAGCATACAAATGACGGCGGTGCTCTCTAACTGGTGCCTTTTATAAGAGGATGATGACTCAACATTAAAGTAAAATAGACAGGCCCTTCGCAGAGGGAAGCATTGATTTGCAGAGGTGCCAGAGCTCGAGCTTTTAAAACAGAGATGAATAATAATTTTGAACGGTATGCTTTCATTGTCAACGTAACAACCAAGAGATTTCACCATCTTCCATGCTAGATACATTATAGGCGGTTCCCAAACAGAATAGTAAAGTTTTTACTCCCCCTCCACCAATCAATCACACTCCACGGCGGGCCGAATCCACGGGTACCGTCCATACAAACAACAATCCTGGGGGAGTTTTGTTTCATTATATTTTGATTTGAATTTTAAGCATGGAACTGGGCATCCCGAATACCAGCCACTTTCTCGTGAATGATAGTGAATCAACACATATCGTGAGAATAACCCACCTAGTATGGAAGATACTGACAGCCCCTAGTCAGTACATGAGCGATTCGGGCATCCAAAACAGAATATTATTTGAAGGTTTAGAGTTTGGCACATGCAAGTTTACTTGGAACGGCAGGTAAATACCGCATATAGGTAGGTATGGTGGACTCATATGGAACAACTTTGGGTTTATGGAGATGGATGCACAAGCAGTATTCCCGCTTAGTACAAGTGAAGGCTAGCAAGAGACTGGGAAGCGACCAACTAGAGAGCGACAACAGTCATCAACATGCTTTGAGATTAGCCAACATTGAATGCAAGCATGAGTAGGATATAAGACACCATGAACATAAACATCATGGAGGCTATGTTGATTTAGTTTCAACTACATGTGTGAACATGTGCCAAGTCAAGCCACTTGAATCATGCAGAGGAGGATACCATCCCATCATACTACATCACAACCGTTTTACAATGCATGTTGGCACTCAAGACGAACTATTATACACTCCTAGTTAATTAAGCATGGCATGAGTAACTATAATCTCTAATTGTCATTGCAAACATGTTTCATCCATAATGGGCTGAATTCAGAACGATGAGCTAATCATATTTACAAAAACAAAATAGGTCGAGTTCATACCAGCTTTTCTCCATCTCAATCATTTCATCATATATCGTCATTATTGCCTTTCACTTGCATGACCGAACAGTGTAAATAATAATAAGAGTGCACGTGCATTGGACTAAGCTGGAATCTGCAAACAATAACTCAAAGGAGAAGACAAGGTAATATGGGCTCTGTGATAGATAAACAATAATGCATATGAGAGTCACTCAACATTTTCATCGTGGTCTTCTCCTTACGACCCAAAGAAAAGAAATTTCAAAACAAGAACGAGAAAAACTATTTACACGGGAAAGCTCCCAACAAGCAAAAGAAGAACGAGAAATCTTTTTGAGTTTTCTTTTAATACTACAACTAAACAAACAAAAAGGTAAAGCTAGAACTAATATTTTGGATTTTCTCAAGGTTTATTAAACACACAAGAAGAAAGCAGAAAGAAGAAAATAAACTACCATGGATGGTACAATGAAAAAGTATGAACACCGACAACTGGAATGAGAGTGTGAACATGAATGTAATGTCGGTGAGAAATACATACTCCCCCAAGCTTAGGCTTTTGGCCTAAGTTGGTCTAGTGCCATGGCTGGAAATAACCATCTCCGGGATACTCCGGAGGGTCCTGAGGGTTCCACTGGTTGGCGAGCTCCTGTGGCTCCCACTGAAAAACTGGACTCTGATACGGATCAAGGGCTGGTGCCGGCTCAGGTGCTGGGGGTTGCGACAGACCCCAATATCTGTAGATGTCATCGGGCATAATAGTGTACCTGCCTGAATGAATATCGAACAAAGAAGAAGTAGGCAGAGCAATAATCTCACAAGTACCCTGACTAAATACTAAGTTATAAAGCAGCCTCCTATCATTACCCTTCCTAATAAAATCATGTGCTACCATACTATCATAGTCTAAATATCTTGTAGGTAGTAGCATTTCCTCTTCCTTGTCAAGCCTAATGGGTATCTCAAAGTGTTTGGCTAGACGAGTTGCATAGATACCTCCGAATATGGGGCCCTTCGAACGGTTTAGGTTCAACCGTTGGGCCACCATAGCGCCCAGACTAAAAGTTCTATCAGCAAGTAAAGCGTGGCGCAAAATAGCGAGGTCGGGAGCACTAAGGCCTCCACTCTCCCCACGACCAACTAAACATCTCCCCGCAAATAATGAATAATAGCGTAGAACAGGAAAATGTAAACTAGCTGCTCTTGCCTTTGACACCCTCTCTCTTCCCCCACAGTGATTGTGGCAATAAAATCCTCCATGTCTCTTGGACGTGGTTCACTGATGCTGCCCTCATAAGGTATTTTGCAAACATTGCAAAAATCGTAAAGTTTCATTTTCTTAGGCATATCATATAAGTGAAATTCTACCGTAGGAGGGTCTTCCCTATAATGAAAGTGAAAGTTTTGCACAAAGGTATTAGTGAGTAAGAGGTATTGGTCACACTTATCGTTGAGGAAGTCGGTGATGGCTGCATTCTCTGCCAAATAATAGAAATCTTCATAAATTCCGGCCGCCCTCAAGAATGCATCACTTGGCCATTCACATGGCCGAACCTCTGCGGTGCGGGGAATGTTATATTTGGGCTTCTCATTTTCATTTCCTTTAGAACCCCAGCTTGAAGAACCTCTTAACAACCTCCTCATCATTTCTTTCTCTGAAAAATTTCTGAAATTTTTAGTGACTCAAAATAAAGGTGAACAAAACTCAACAAAACTTATAGCAACTACTCCCACAAGTGCCTAGAGGCTATATCATGCATCAAAACTACTTGGGACCATACAAATTTGACATGCAAGCTCAAGAACAAGGTCACCACAGCAGCAAAAATTTGCAATATATAAAGCACTAGAACAAAAACTAATTGGACCATTGGAGGAGTCACATACCGAAGAACAATCCCCCAAAGCAGTTTTGCAAATGGAGCTTTACACAAGGAGATCGAAAATGGCAGCAAAATGAGCTAGAACACGGGTTTGAGCAATGGTGGGATTTTTTCTGGAGGAAGACGAAGTGGATGGTGGCTGAAATAAGTGAGGGGGGCCTATGTGGGACCCACAAGCCAGGGGGCGCGCCCAGGGGGGGTGGGCGCGTCCTACAGGCTTGTGGCCCACTGGTGCAGCCCCCTGATGTGTTCTCAGTGCCTAAAATTCTTAAATATTCTAGAAAAAATCATACTAAATTTTCAGGGCATTTGGAGAACTTTTATTTTCAGGTCATTTTTTTATTGCACGGATAAATCAGAAAGCAGGAGAATAATAGCATTTTACTTTATTTACTCAAAATAACAGAAAGTAAAAGTTGGGTACAGAAGGTTGTGCCTCCTAAATTCATCCATCTCATGCTCATCAAAAAGAATCCATCAATAAGGTTGATCAAGTCTTATTGACAAACTTTTTCGAATAACACGGAACCGGAGAATTTTCGAATAACACTAGGTTACCTCAATGGGGATATGCATGTCCCCAACAATAAGTATATCATATTTCTTTTTGACAGTAGGGAGAGGGAATTCAAAATCTCCAATAATAATCGTTGAAATTTTTCCAATGGAGTTGATACTATGAACTTGAGGTTGTTTCTTCAGAAAGTGTACCGTATGCTCATTACCATTAACATGAAAAGTGACATTGCCTTTGTTGCAATCAATGACAGCCCCTACAGTATTCAAAAAAGGTCTACCAAGGATAATCGACATACTGTCGTCCTCGGGAATATCAAGAATAACAAAGTCCGTTAGGATAGTAACGTTTGCAACCACAACAGGCACATCCTCGCAAATACCGATGGGTAAAGCGGTTGATTTATCAGCCATTTGCAAAGAGATTTCAGTAGGTGTCAACTTATTCATATCAAGCCTACGATATAAAGAGAAAGGCATAACACTAACACCAGCTCCAAGGTCACATAAAGCAGTTTTAACATAATTTCCTTTAATAGAGCATGGTATAGTAGGTACTCCGGGATCTCCTAGTTTCTTTGGTACTCCACCCTTAAAAGTATAATTAGCAAGCATGGTGGAAATCTCAGCTTCCGGTATCTTTCTTTTATTAGTCACAATATCCTTCATATACTTAGCATAAGGAGACATTTTCAAAATATCAGTCAAGCGCATACGCAAAAAGACAGGTCTAAGCATTTCAACAAAGCGCTCAAAATCCTCATCATCCTTTTTCTTGGATGGTTTAGGAGGAAAGGGCATGGGTTTCTGAACCCATGGTTCTCTTTCTTTACCATGCTTCCTAGCAACAAAGTCTCTTTTATCATATCTTTTATTCCTAGGTTGTGGGTTATCAAGATCAACAACAGGTTCAATCTCCACATCATTATCATTACTAGGTTGAGCATCAACATGAACATCATCATTAACATTATCACTAGGCTCATGTTCATTACCAGATTGTGTCTCAGCATCAGAAATAGAAATATCATTTGGATTCTCAGGTGTATCTCTAACAGGTTCACGAGCAGCATGCAAAGTCCTATCATCATTCTTTTTTCCTTCTATTGCTAGAATGACTAGGTGCATCAGTATTAATTCTCTGAGAATCTTGCTCAATTCTCTTAGGATGGCCCTCAGGATACAAAGGTTCCTGAGTCATTCTACCACCTCTAGTCACAACTCTAACAGCATGATCATTGTTCTTACCATTCATCTCATTGAGTAAAGCATTCTGTGCCTTAAGTACTTGTTCTACTTGAGTAGTTACCATGGAAGCATGTTTACTAATAAGCTTAAGATCATTGACAGTTCTACTCATATAATCACCGAAGCGATCAAGCATGTAAGCATTATGTTTCAATTGTCTACTAACATAAGCATTGAAATTTTCTTGCTTAACAATAAAGTTATCATACTCATCCAGGCATTGGCTAGCAGACTTATTATAAGGAATATCACCTTCATCAAATCTACGGAGAGAATTTACCTCTACTACCTGTGTCGTCTTATCAAGACCATGTATTTCTTCAATAGGTGGTAAATTCTTAACATCTTCAGCTTTAATACCATTTTCTTTCATAGATTTCTTTGCCTCTTGCATATCTTCAGGACTGAGAAATAGAATACCTCTTTTCTTCGGAGTTGGCTTTGGAGGTGGTTCGGGAATAGTCCAATCATTATCATTGCTCAATATATTATTCAATAGTAGTTCAGCTTGTTCAACAGTTCGTTCCCTGAAAACACAACCAGCACAACTATCTAGGTGGTCCCTAGAAGCATCGGTTAGTCCATTATAAAAGATATCAAGTATTTCGTTTTTCTTGAGAGGATGATCAGGCAAAGCATTAAGTAATTGGAGAAGCCTCCCCCAAGCTTGTGGGAGACTCTCTTCTTCACTCTGCACAAAGTTAAATATTTCCTGCAAGGTAGCTTGTTTCTTATGGGCAGGAAAATATTTTTCAGGGAAGTAATAAATCATATCCTGGGGACTACGCACACAACCAGGAGCAAGAGAATTAAACCATATCTTAGCATCACCCTTTAAAGAGAAAGGAAACAACTTAATAATATAGTAATAGCATTTCTTTTCCTCATGAGTAAATAGGGTGGCTATATCATTCAATTTAGTGAGATGTGCCACAACAGTTTCAGATTCATAACCATGGAAAGGATCAGATTCAACCAAAGTATTTAACTCAGGATCGACAAAGAATTCATAATCCTTATCAGTAACAAAGATAGGCGAAGTAGCAAACTTAGGATCATATTGTATTCTAGCATTCAAAGATTTTTCCTTCCACTTGCATAGCAATTTCTTAAGATCATCTCTATCCTTACAAGCAAGAAAGTCCCTAGCTACCTCTCCTTCCATAACATAACCCTTAGGTATATTAGGCAATTCATATCTAGGAGAGCTAGGTCTAGCAGGTGTCTCATAATTTTTAGTTTCAATAATATCATCAGTTTCAGAAATATCATCAGTTTCAGCATTGACTCTAGCAATTTGTTCATCAAGAAATTCACCCAGTGGCACAGCAGTATCTAGCAAAGTATCATCATAAGCATCATGCATAGCAAAAGTGGCATCATCAATTACTTGCGACATATCAGAATCAATAGCAGGTGGTGGTGTCACAAATTTACTCATAACAGAAGGTGAATCAAGTGCAGAGCTAGATGGCAGTTCCTTACCTCTCCTCGTAGTTGAGGGATATATCTTGGTTTTCGAGTCTTTCAGATTCTTCATAGTGATCAACAGATATAAATCCCAAGTGACTCAGAGAATAGAGCTATGCTCCCCGGCAACGGCGCCAGAAAAGGGTCTTGATAACCCACAAGTATAGGGGATCGCAACAGTTTTCGAGGGTAGAGTATTCAACCCAAATTTATTGATTCGACACAAGGGGAGCCAAAGAATATTCTCGAGTATTAGCAGCTGAGTTGTCAATTCAACCACACCTGAAAGACTTAATATCTGCAGCAAAGTATTCAGTAGCAAAGTAGTATGGAAGTAACGGTGACGGTGGCAAAAGTGACAGTAGCAGTTTTGTAGCAATCGTAACAGCAGCAACGGAAAAGTAACTTAGCAAAGATCAATATATGAAAAGCTCATAGGCAACGGATCAGTGATGGATAATTATGTCGGATGGCATTCATCATGCAATGGTTATAACATAGGGTGACACAGAACTAGCTCCAATTCATCAATGTAATGTAGGCATGTATTCTATATATAGTCATACGTGCTTATGGAAAAGAACTTGCATGACATCTTTTGTCCAACCCTCCCGTGGCAGCGGGGTCCTAATGGAAACTAAGGGATATTAAGGCCTCCTTTTAATAGAGAACCGGACCAAAGCATTAGCACTTAGTGAATACATGAACTCCTCAAACTACGGTAATCACCGGAAAGAATCCCAGTTATTGTCACCCTGGGGGATGCGGATCATAACTCGTAATAGGTGTCTACAACTTGCAAGATAGGATCAAGAACACATATATATTCATGAAAACATAATAGGTTCAGATCTGAAATCATGGCACTCGGGCCCTAGTGACAAGCATTAAGCATAGCAAAGTCATAACAACATCAATCTCAGAACATAGTGGATACTAGGGATCAAACCCTAACCAAACTAACTCGATTACATGGTAAATCTCATCCAACCCATCACCGTCCAGCAAGCCTACGATGGAATTACTCACGAACGGCGGAGAGCATCATGAAATTGGTGATGAAGGATGGTTGGTGATGACGACGGCGTCGATTTCCCCTCTCCGGAGCCTAAATCAGACTCCAGATCTGCCCTCCCGAGGAAGAACAGGAGGTGGCGGCGGCTCCGTATCGTGAAACGCGATGAACTCTTCTCTCTTATTTTTTTCTCCCCGAATAGGAATATATAGAAGTGAAACGAGGTCGGAGGAGCCACAGGGGGCCCACAAGACAGGGGGCGCGCCCTAGGAGGGGGCGCCCCTGGCTTGTGACCAGGTGGTGGCCCCTCTCCGGTTGATTCTTTCGCCAATATTTTTTATTAATTCCAAAAATATTCTCCGTAAATTTTCAGGTCAATCCGAGAACTTTTATTTCTGCACAAAAATAACACGAAGGCAATTCTGCTGAAAACAGCGTCAGTCCGGGTTAGTTTCATTCAAATCATGCAAATTAGAGTCCAAAACAAGGGCAAAAGAGTTTGGAAAAGTAGATACGATGGAGACGTATCATTCTCCACAAAACTATTTCTTTTCACAAGATGAAACCTAGTGATCCTAATTTTGATGACTCTCTCTTCGAGCTTATGAGACCTCATGCGTGCTGAAGGAGATGCCATAACTATCAACAACATCATTGTTGAAGCCATTCACATTCATAATGTTGAATATTGTCATGATCACAACTCTAACGAATCTCTTGTCCCTTATGACGAGGATATCCCAATGGTGATGACAATGTGGAACTTGGCTACTATGATGAAGATGAGTTGTTCGCCATCGAGTATGATAAGACTATGAAGAATCTAAGTCTCATGGCGAACTTCAAGGATTATATGTCCAAAGGAAAAGAGTGGATTCTCGACAGTGGATGCACCGATCACATGACCGGAGATAGAGACATGTTTCAAGAGATCACACCAAACCATGGACCACGAAGGTATGTGACTTTTGGAGACAACTCCAAGGGTAAGGTACTCGGTCTTGGTAAGGTGGCCATATCTCATGATAGTTCTATTCAAAATGTCATGCTTGTTGAATCCCTTGGTTACAATATCCTTTCCGTATCTAGACTAGCCGACTTCGGTTTCAATGTGCTATTTACTGAAGTTGATTGCCAAGTGTTTCGACATGATAATCATAGCATGGTCTTTACCGGTTTCTGTAGAGGTGATCTATACATTGTTGATTTCACTAAGAGATCCAAACCTCGTACTTGTCTTATTGCAAAATCTTCTAAAGGTTGGCTTTGGCATAGAAGGCTAGGACATGTTGGTATGCGTAATCTAGACAAGCTCATCAAAGGTGATCATATACTTGGCGTTAAAGATGTTATTTCTGACAAAGATAGACTTTGTAGTGCTTGTCAAGCTGGAAAGCAAGTAGGTGGAAGTCATCCCGTAAAGAACATCATGACTACTAGGAGACCACTCGAGTTGCTTCATATGGATCTTTTTGGTCCCAATGCTTACAAGAGCCTTAGTGGAAATTCCTTTGGTCTAGTTATAGTTGATGATTTTTCCAGATTTACATGGGTATTCTTTCTTGATGACAAGCCGCAGGTGCAAAAGATCTTCAAGAACTTCGCTCGCAAGGCTCAAAATCAATTTGAAGTGAACATCAAGAAACTTTGGAGCAACAATGAATCAGAGTTCAAGAACACCAATGTGGACACCTTTCTTGACGAAGAAGGGATTTCACATGAGTTCTCGGCTACGTACACACCTCAACAAAATTGAGTTGTTGAGAGGAAGAACCGAACTCTTATAGATATGGCTAGAATGATGCTCGACGAATACAAGATGCCAAGACACTTTTGGGCGAAAGCCGTGGAAACAGCTTGTCATGCTACGAACCGACTCTACCTACACAAGCTTCTCGGTAAAACGACATACGAGCTACTCACCGGTAACAAGCCCCAAGTTGGATACTTTCGGGTATTCGGCTCCAAGTGTTACATTCTTGATAAGCATCATCGTTCTAAATTTTCTCCTAAATCTCATGAAGGTTTCCTACTCGGTTACGGATCAAACTCTCACACTTACCATGTCTACAACAACTTCACTCAAAAAGTTGAAGAGACAGTAGATGTGAAGTTTGATGAATCTAATGGTTCGCAAGTCGAACAATTGCCAAATGATGTAGGAGATAAGGAACCTTTGGAAGCCATCCACGACTTGTCCATCGGCAAGATTTATTCCATGGAGGTGAAGGAAAGCACTTCACATACACAAGTAGAAGCTCCAACCTCGCGTCAAGGCGAACCTCAAAACGACATGGAATCATCCACAAGCGGTACACGACAAGATGAAGAGGAGGAAGTTCATCATGATGATCCACCACAACCTCCTTCACAACCACCTCAAGGAAACGACACCTTCAACAACAATGAAGAAGAAGATGATGATGAGGAGGAAGCTCCACCATCCAACAAGCAAAAGCTATCAAGAGTTCGAGCAAGAGTGAACGAAAATCATCCCTTAGAGCAAATCTTCAGTGACATACAAACCGGTGGGATAACTTGCTCTAAAACTCGTTTGGCTAACTTTTGTGAGCATTACTCATTTATCTCTAGTATTGAGCCTTTGAAGGTGGAAGAAGCACTTGAAGACCTTGATTGGGTGAATGCCATGCATGAGGAGCTACACAACTTCGAGAGGAATGAAGTGTGAACACTAGTGGAGAAGCCCAAGGACGAGCAAAATATCATTGGAACAAAGTGGGTGTTTTGGAACAAGCAAGACGAAGATGGCCAAGTGGTACGCAACAAGGCACGTCTCGTGGCTCAAGGATACACTCAAGTCGAAGGTATGGACTACGGTGATACATATACCCCCGTTGCTAGACTTGAGGCTATTCATATACTTCTCGCTTATGCAAACCACCATGATATTACTCTTTATCAAATGGATATCAAACGTGTATTTCTAAATGGTGAAATTGAAGAAGAGGTCTATGTTAAACAACCCCTTGGTTTTGTGAACCCTAAGAAACCTAATCATGTCTATAAGCCTCGTAAAGCTCTCTATGGTCTTAAGCAAGCCCCACGAGCTTGGTACAAATGTTTAACGAAGTTTCTTATTGAAAAGGGTTTTGAAATTGGTAAAATTGACGCAATCTTGTTCACTAAAAGAGTTAACAATGAATTATTTGTGTGCCAAATTTATGTGGATGATATTATCTTTGGATCTACTAACCCACATTTTAGTGAGAAATTTGGAAGGTTGATGTCCGAGAAGTATGAGATGTCTATGATGTATGAGCTGAAATTCTTCCTTGGTTTGCAAATCAAGCAAACGAGAAAAGGAACATTCATCTCTCAAACCAAGTATACCAAGGACTTTATCAAGAAGTGCAACATGCAAGAGTGTAAAGGTATGAAAACTCCTATGCCTACTAGTGGACATGTTGACCTCACCAAGGAGGACAAACTGGTTGATCAAAAGGTTTACCGATCAATGATCGGTTCATTGCTATCTCTATGTGCCTCCCAACCCGATATCATGCTTAGTGTGTGCATGTGATACGTCCATTTTGCATCATGATTTACTACTATTATTTATAATGTTTTTATGCATAATATGCTTTATGGAGTAATTCTAATGCCTTTTCTCTCACAATATGCAAGGTTTACACAAAGAGGGAGAATACCGGCAACTGGAATTCTGGACCTGAAAAAGCGTATCAGAGATACCTATTATGCACATCTCCAAATAAGCTGAAACTTCACGGAGAATTATTTTGGAATATAAAAAAATACTGGAGCAAATAACTACCGGAGGGGGGCCACCTGGTGACCACAAGACACCAGGGCGCGCCAGGCCCCCCAGGCGCACCCTGGTGGGTTGTGGCCAGCCCAACCCACCTCTGGCGCCCATCTTCTGGTACTTAAGGTCTTTTGACCTAGAAAAAAAATAAGAAGAGGACTTTCAGGAATGAACGCCGCCGTCTCGAGGCGGAACTTGGGCAGGAGCACTTTTGCCCTCCGGCGGAGCGATTCCGCCGGGGGAATTTCCCTCCCGGAGGGGGAAATCGAAGCCATCGTCATCACCAACACCACTCTCATCTTTAGGAGGCCAATCTTCATCAACATCTTCAACAACACCATCTCCTCTCAAACCCTAGTTCATCTCTTGTGTTCAATCTTTGTACCGGAACCTCAGATTGGTACATGTGGGTGACTAGTAGTGTTGATTACATCTTATAGTTGATTACTATATGGTTTATTTGCTGGAAGATTATATGTTAGGATCCATTATGCTATTTAATACCCCTCTGATCTTGAGCATGATTATTATTTGTGAGTAGTTACCTTTGTTCTGGAGGTCACGGGAGAAGTCATGTTGCAAGTAATCATGTGAATTTGATATGTGTTCGATATTTGATGATATGTATGTTGTGATTCCCTTAGTGGTGTCATATGAATGTCGACTACCTGACACTTCACCATCTTTGGGCCTAAGGGAATGCATTGTGGAGTAGTTATTAGATGATGGGTTGCTAGAGTGACAGAAGCTTAAACCCTAGTTTATGCGCTACTTCGTAAGGGGCTGATTTGGATCCAAGCGTTTAATGCTATGGTTAGATTTTATCTTAATAGTTTTCTCGTAGTTGAGGATGTTTGTGAGGGGGTTAATCATAAGTGGGAGGTTTTTTCAAGTAAGAACAGCACCCAAGCCCCGGTCCACCCACATATCAAATTATCAAAGTAGCAAACGCAAATCAAACCAACATGATGAAAGTGACTAGATGAAATTCCCGTGTACCCTCAAGAACACTTTGCTTATTATAAGAGACTGTTCTGGCCTGTCCTTTGCCACAAACGGATTGGGATACCTTGCTGCACTTTATTTACCGTTACCGTTACTTGCTCATTACCAATTATCTTGCTGTCAAATTACCTGTTACCTACAATTTCAGTGCTTGCAGAAATTACCTTGCTGAAAACCTCTTGTCATTTCCTTCTGCTCCTCGTTGGGTTCGACACTCTTACTTATCAAAAGGACTACGATTGACCCCCTATACTTGTGGGTCATCAACATGTGCGCTCGATATTAAGCCGCTCCTAAAGAGTGTCATATTAAGGCCGTGAAAGAATTGTGAGATACTTGATACATACACCAAACTTTGGCATTTGGTATCCCAAGGGATCTTCTTTTAACCATGTTGGCTATTCCGACTTGGACTATGCCGGAGATAAGATTGATAGAAAATCCCTCGGGTACATGTCAATTTATTGGTAGATCTCTTGTGTCTTGGTCATCTGAGAAACAAAACTCGGTATCTCTATCTACCACCGAAGCGGAATACATTGCTGCCGGATCATGTTGTTCGCAATTACTATGGATGACTCAAACTCTTAAGGATTATGGAATCCATGTGAGACATGTTCCATTGTTGTGTGACAAGGAGAGTGCTATTAATATTGCTCATAATACCATGCAACATTCTCAAACTAAACATATTCAAGTTCGTCGTCATTTCATTCGTGATCATGTTGCCAAAGGGGACATTAATCTCAAACATGTTCGCACCAACAAGCAATTGGCAGATATCTTTACTAAGCCACTTGATGAGAAAGTGTTTTGTCACTTGAGGAGTGAGTTGAACATTATTGATGCTTAAAACTTTAGCTAAACTCACTTGGATGCATGCAAGGGCATGAGCTTACATGACCATTCCTTGATACCTTTGACATACTATCTTATATCTTGGAAATCTATGCTCCCTTGTATTGAATCTAACCTTTTGTAGGTACTTGGATGAATTTCATTCCACAAGATTGCCAACAACTCACATCAAAAACATTCTTGTCTTAACCAAGTATCAACAACCCTATGTTGTGATGGAGGAAGAAGACAACACGAAACATATCCTTGACTTACATATGATGAAAATCTCACTATTGTCATTTGGATATATCATGTTCTTCCTTGCATGACTAACCCTTGTAGGAGGACCTAGCTTCAAAGAAGAAGAAAAAGATTGTTCTCAACTCAAGAAGATCTTCATCAACTTCGAGCATACACAACAAGTCCACCTACACGCCATGTCATCTACATCATGCCAAGGTATGTGATCATATCCTTGAAGAAGCTTTACTCCAAGTCATGAGCTAAAGCAATTCAAAGCGATATGAAAACATTAAAATGCTTAAACGAAAAATGGTAACCCCATTTTGAGATTAACGATGAGTATGACCTATGGTCAAGTATTCTTACTTGCCTCCTAAGTCAATATACTCTAATATAGGTGACCTAGTCACCGACCATCATCTAGATGAGGTATCTTGATTGGTTCATCTTTAGTTGCATGCTTTCTTGGAACCACTCAATCTCCATCTAGTTGAAAATTCATTGCAAATCTTCTTGAAAATTCATTGCAAATCTGTTTGAATCTATTGAAGCTTTGTGAAAATCTCTTTCGTCAACAAAATGTTCAAGAATAAGTTTGCCAAGTTTCTGTTTGCAACTTCGGACATCCGAGATGGGAAAATCGGTTCCACCGATAATGCAGATATACTGCCAAGAGCCTCTTCGGTATCACCGATATGAATCTCTTTGGCTGTACCGATTTTACCCATAGCCCTAATTTTTCTTATTGGTTCTACCGATTCATTTTGCCTCGGAGTCACCATCTTTTGCCATCACTTGTGTTTATTGCAATTTTACTGACATCTTAGTCAATGACCTCAATGACCCTTATTATCTAGGATCCCTTACCCTCAATGACCCTCTGACCCTTTTTGGAAGTTAATGCCAAAGGGGGAGAATATCAAAGCTTATACTTGATAAAGGGGGAGAATATCAAATGGGGAATAATATGAAGGGGGAGAACATATAAATCCTATACCTCTCAAGGAGGAGGAACATTTATTAAGGGAGAGAGACTGAAGGACACATTCATATTATCATTTTAAGGAGAGAGTGCATGTGATCTTGTGTTAGACTTGTCTCATCCTACCTACTCCCATTATCTACATGCTAAGATTCAGGGGGAGAGGAAGACTTACAAATCCATATTTAGGGGAGAAAAGGTTCTAAATGTTCTTGGAGACATATCAAGTTTTAAGAACATCATTTTTATATGTCTTCCACATCTTGGTACAGTTGAATTCTATTGCATTTGGATATGTAGAATATTCTTGTGTTTCCTAACATTGTTTTCCCAAGTGTGTTTCAACTATTAGAATGCTCAGGAACTTCAAGGTAAGTATCTGCATCATATCCTTGGTCAAGATGATCTCTTGCTTCTTGCACATATTGTTTGCAAGAGTGAAGTCTTGAACATGGAAACATCTCATTCATATTTGTTTGATGCATATAGCCAAGGTTCACATGACTCATCATATCCCTTCTACTATGTGTGCGCTCATGCATTTCAAAGCAACTATCCTCTAAAAAGGATTGTACATATTTAGGGGGAGCATGTCTTAGTCATGTGTTTCTCAAAACTTTCATATATCCTTGCATATCTAAATTTGAAGCTTTGATTGTATGTTGTCATCAATTACAAAAAGGGGGATATTGAAAGCACATATGCTCCCTTGGAGGTTTTGATAATTCATGACAACATACATTATCTCTTGGACTAATAGTTTTACCTAGTTTATTTCATATGAAGTCCACAGAGAAGATTGGCCATGGAATGTGTGGAGAATCCCCAAGGAAATAAGAAGAAGAAATGGAATAGGATTGAAAAAATCATCAAGCTTGAAGACTCTACATTTTACATTTTGTGAGAAATCACTCTTGAGTCCATAGGAAAGCCAATACTATTAAAAGGGGATGAGGTTTCTATGATGATCTGGTTGCTCAAGTGCTTAGAGATTAGCCACCAAAAATACACATGAAATTCTCCCACAAACTCTCTGTCTAAACCCTACCACTAAAATTGGTGCCACCAAGTTTTCATATTCGGCCCTACCGAGTTTACCCTAGACAGATCCTAAGCCAAAACCCTAAGGTCTCGATGACACCAACATTCCAATCGGTGCAACTAAAACCAGTGGCCAACTTTCTGGTTAGCCATTTTCAAGAATCGGTGCAATCGTAATTTCCGAGTTTTGGAAATCGGTCTCACCGAGATTTGGAAACTGCCTAGGTCACCCATATCGGTAACCACCGAGATTTATATATCGGTCTCACCGAGAAGCCGAAAGTTGCCACATTTTGCACTAGTCGGTGCAACCGAGTTTTTGGATCGGTTTCAACGAGTTGGGAAATAATGTTGTAACGGTTGGATTTTTTGAGATGCCTATATATACCCCTCCACCTCCTCTCACTCGTAGAGAAAGCACTCAGAACATACCTACACTTGCCCCATCCATTTTTCTGAGAGAGAGCCACCTACTCATGTGTGGAGATCAAGACCTTCCACTCCAACCATATGAATCTTGATTTCTAGGATCCCCAAGTTGATTTCCACCCAATCAACCTCTTCTACCAAGCCAAATCTGTGAGAGAGTGATTGTGTGTTGAGGAGACTATCTTTTGAAGCACAAGAGCAAGGAGTTCATCATTGTTACCACATCTATTACCTTTTGGAGAGTGGTGTCTCCTAGATTGGTTAGGTGTCGCTTGGGAGCCTCCTTCTTCGTGTGTGGAGTTGAACCAAGAAGTTTGTACGAGCAAGGAGATCGCCTACTTCGTGAAGATCTACCCATAGTGAGGCTAGCCCTTCGTGGACGGAAGCCGTGATGGAATAGAAGAGGTTGCTACTTTGTGGACCCTTACGGGTGGAGCCCTCTGTGGACTCTCGCGACCACTACCCTCCGTGGGTTGAAGTCTCCATCAGCATGGACATACGATAGCACCACCTATCGGAACCACAGGAAAAATCTCTGTGTCTCCAATTGCATTTGATCTTCCTACCTCTACTCTTTCTTACATATGCTTGTCTTTACTTTTCGCTGCTATACTTGTTGACTAGCATGTGTAGGGTGCACTAGACTTGTTAGAATTGCTAAAATCTGCCAACCATTAAAATTGGGAAAAGTTTAGGTTTTTAATTTGTCAAGTAGTCTATTCACCCGCCCCCTCTAGACGGCCCTTCTCGATCCCACACATATGCTTATAGACGTATGCCTTTTGGTTTATGTAATGCACCTGCTACATTTAAAAAATGTATGCCAACTATTGATACGTCTTCATCATATCTACTTTTCTTCACACTTTTGCCCTTGTTTTGGACTCTAATTTGCATGATTTGAATGAAACTAACCCGGACTGACGCTGTTTTCAGCAGAACTACCATGGTGTTGTTTTTTGTGCAGAAATAAAAGTTCTCGGAACTGGACGAAACTTTTTGGAGATTTATTTTACAATAAATAAAAAATACTGGAGCCAAGAACCACCGGAGGGGGCCCCTAGATGGGCATAAGACACCAGGGCGCGCCAGCCCCCCCGGCGCGCCCTGGTGGGTTGTGCCCACCTCGTGGCCCCACTGACCCTAATTCCAACGCTATAAAATCCTATTTTTGGAGAAAAAAATCAGAGAGAAAGTTTCATCGCATTTTACGATACGAAGCCACCGCCACCTCCTGTTCTTCATCGGGAGGCCAGATCTGGAGCCCGTTTGGGGTCCGGAGAGGGGAATCTTCGGTCTTCGTCATCATCAACCCTTCTCCATTGCCAATTCCTTGATGCTCCCCACCGGGAGTGAGTAATTCCTTCGTAGGCTTGCTGGTCGGTGAGGAGTTGGATGAGATTCATCATGTAATCGAGTTAGTTTTGTTCGGGCTTGATCCCTAGTATCCACTATGTTCTGAGATTGATGTTGCTATGACTTTGCCATGCTTAATGCTTGTCACTAGGGCCCGAGTGCCATGATTTCAGATCTGAACCGTTTATGTTATCACCATTATATCTATGTTCTTGATCCGATCTTGCTAGTCATACGCACCTATTACGCGTTATGATCTGTAAACCCCGGAGTGACAATAGTCGGGATACTTTCTGGTGATGACCGTAGTTTGAGGAATTCATGTATTCACCGTGTGTTAATGCTTTGTTCCGGTTCTCTATTAAAAGGAGGCCTTAATATCCCTTAGTTTCCTTATGGACCCCGCTGCCACGGGAGGGCAGGACAAAAGATGTCATGCAAGTTCTTTTTCATAAGCATGTATGACTATTTACGGAATTCATGCCTACATTACATTTATGAACTGGAGCTAGTTCCGTGCTGCCCTAGGTTATGACTGTTATATTATGAATATCATCCATCGAGTTCACCGATCCAGTGCCTATGAGTTTTCCACATATTGTTCTTGCTAAGTTACTATTGCTGCTGCTTCTGTTCCAACTGCTACAAAACTATTGCTATCACTGCTACCATTACTGTTACTGCTATCAAAACTATCGTACTACTGTGCTACTGATCACTCTGCTGCAGATATTTAATCTCCAGGTGTGGTTGAATTGACAACTCAGCCGCTAATACTCGCAAATATTCTTTGGCTCCCCTTGTGTCGAATCTATAAGTTTGGGTTGAATACTCTACCCTCGAAAACTATTGCGATCCCCTATCTTGTGGGTTATCAAGATCATTTTCTGGCGCCGTTGCCGGGGAGCATAGCTATATTTGTTGAGTCACTTGGTATTTATATCAATTGATCACTATGAAGAATCTGAAGGATCCAAAGACCAATATTTTTCCCTCTAAGACGAGGGGAGGTAAGGAACTGCCATCTAGCTCTGCACTTGATTCACCTTCTGTTATGAGTAAGTTTGCAACACCACAACATGCTAGTAATCCTGATATGTCGCAAGTTATTGATGATGCCACTTCTGCTATGAATGATGCCTATGATGATGCTAGTACCATGCTTGATGATAATGTGCCACTAGGTGAATGTCTTGATGAACAAATTGCTAGAGCTAAAGAGAATGAAACTATTGAAACTGATGAGATTGTTGAAACTGGTGAAGCTCTTGAAACTGATGATTATGAAACACCTATTAGACCTGGCTCTCCTAGATTTGAAATGCCTAATATACCTGAAGGTTATGTTATGGATGAGGAGGTAACTAGGGAAATTCTTTCTTGTAAGGATAGAAACGATCTTAAGAAATTGCTACGCAAGTATAAGGAAAAGACTTTGAATGCTAGAATGAAATGTGATCCTAAGTTTGCTACTTCACCTATCTTTGTTACCGATAAGGATTATGAATTCTCTGTCGACCCAGAGTTAATTACTTTGGTTGAATCCGATCCTTTCCATGGCTATGAAACTGAAACTATAGTGGCACACCTTACTAAGCTGAATGATATAGCCACCCTCTTTGCTCATGATGAGAAGATTCGCTACTACTATATTCTCAAATTATTTCCGTTCTCATTAAAGGGTGATGCTAAGACATGGTACAATACACTTGCTCCTGGTTGTGTGCATAGTCCCCAGGATATGATTTACTACTTCTCTAAAAAATATTTTCCTGCTCATAAGAAACAAGCTGCCTTACATGAAATATTTAACTTTATGCAAATTGAAGAAGAGAGTCTCCCACAAGCTTGGGGTAGGCTTCTCCAATTGCTTAATGCTTTGCCTGATCATCCTCTCAAGAAAAATGAAATACTTGATATCTTTTATAATGGACTAACTGATGCTTCTAGGGACTTCCTAGATAGTGGTGCTGGTTGTGTTTTCAGGGAACAAACTATTGAACAAGCTGAGGAATTATTGAATAACATATTGAAGAATTATGATGATTGGACTCTTCCTGAACCACCACTTAAACCCACTCCGAAGAAGAGGGGTATCTTATTTCTCAGCCCTCAAGATATGCAAGAGGCAAAGAAATCTATGAAGGAAAAGGTATTAAAGCTGAGGATGTTAAGAATTTACCACCTATTGAAGAAATACATGGCCTTGACACACCACCACCTCCACAGGTGGTAGAGGTAAATTCTTTATTAAAGTTTTATGAAGGTGATATCCCTTACAATAAACATCCTAGTCAATGCTTATATGAGTTTGACAACTATATTATGAAGCAAGATCACTTCAATGCACATGTTCTGAAACAATTGAAATATAATTCTGATATGATTGCTCGCTTGAGTGACTTGCTATTTAGAATAAATAATGATGTTAGAGGTGTAGGAAAGCATGCCTCTATGGTTCAAACTCAGTTAGAACGAGTTGCTAAGTCTCAAAAAGAATTGCTTGATGAAATGAATAATAAAATATGAATGATTTTGCTGCTAGAGTAGTAACTAGGGGAGGTAGAATGACCCAAGAACCTCTTTATCCTGAAGGTCATCCTAAAAGAATTGAACAAGACTCTCAGAGAATTAATACTGATGCACCTAGTCCTTCTAAAAAGAAAAAGAAAAAAATGATAGGACTTTGCATACCTCTAGTGAACCCGAGACACAAAAACCTCGTGATAATAATTATGTCTCTATTTCTGATGATGAAACTCAATCTGGTAATGAACATTCATCTAGTGATAATGAAAATGATAATGATGGTGTTCATAAAGATACCCAACCAAACAATGATAAAGAACCAGATAATGATGTTGAAATAGAGCCTGTTGTTGATCTTGATAACCCACAACCTAAAAATAAACGTTATGATAAAAGAGTCTTTGTGGCTAGAAAACATGGTAAAGAAAGAGAGCCATGGGTTCAGAAACCCATGCCCTTCCCACCTAAACCATCTAAGAAAAAGGATGATGAAGAATTTGAACGCTTTGCTGAAATGATTAGGCCAGTCTTTTTACGTACCTGCTTAACTAATATCCTAAAGATGGCCCCTTATGCAAAGTACATGAAAGACATCATCACTAATAAAATAAAGATTCATGAAGCTGAAATCTCCACCATGCTTGCTAATTATTCTTTTAAGGATGGAGTAGCTAAAAAACTTGGAGACCCTGGAATACCAACTATACCTTGCTCCATTAAAAGAAACTATGTAAAAACTGCTTTGTGTGATTTGGGAGCTGGTGTTAGTGTTAAGCCTTTCTCCTTATATAAAAGACTTGATTTGAATAAACTCACACCTACTGAAATATCATTGCAAATGGCCAACAAATCAAATGCCAAACCTATCGGTATCTGTGAGGATGTGCCCGTTGTTGTTGCAAATGTTACTATCTTAACGGACTTTGTTATTCTTGAGATGCCCGAGGACGACAACATGTAGATTATCCTTGGTAGACCCTTTTTGAATACTGCAGGGGCTGTTATTGATTGCAATAAAAGCAAAGTCACTTTTCATATCAATGGTAATAAGCACACGGTGCACTTTCCGAAGAAACAATTCCAAGTGAATGGTATAAATGTTATTGAAGAATCTCTGACACTCACTATTGGAAGTTTTCAATTATCTCTACCTACTGCCAAAAATAAATATGATATACTTATTGTGGGGGATATGCACATCCCCATTGAGGTAACCTAGTGTTTTACGAAAGTTCTTCGGTTTCATGCTAATCGGAAGTGGTTGTTAATAAGACTTGATCAACCTTATTAATGGATCATTTTTGAGAGGTATGAAGCCGATGAATCTAGTAGGCACAATCTTCTACTCCCACCTTTTATTTTCTGCCTAACTTAGTCAAATAAAATAAAGTGCCATGTTTATCCTGTTTTCTGTTTTCACCGTGCAATAATAAAAAAATGACCCAAAAATAAAAGTTCTCAGAATGTTCTGAAAATTTGATATGCTTTTTTTCTGAATATTTCTGAATTTCTGGTGCAAATAATACGAGAGGGGGGGTGCACCTAGTGCCCACAAGACACCAGGGCGCGCCAGCAACCCCAGGCGCGCCCTGGTGGGTTGTGGCCCCCACGTGGGCCGCCTCACTTATTCCTTTAGCCCATGTCATCCCTTACCTCCAGAAAAAATCACCATAGCTTCCATACCCGTGTTCTTGCTCTCAAACCCATGGATTTCGATCTCTTTGCTCGAAGCTCCGTTTCCGAAACTGTTTGGAGGGATTGCTACTTGGTATGTGACTCCTCCATTGCTCCAATTAGTTTTTGATTTAGTGGGTTATTTTTAGAGTAATTATCTACTCTTGGTGCTGCTGTAGATGAGCTTGCATGTTGAATTCTTAGAGTTTTAAGTAGTTTGAATGCTTAATATGGCCTCTATGCACCCTTAGGAGTAGTTGCTCTCAATCTTACAAAGTTTTGTTGACAAAATTTTGTGGACTAAAATTTTCAGAATTTTTATTATAGGAATAAAATGGATTTCTTCAGGAAGTTTTCTTCCAAGAAAAATGCCAAAGGAGTCATTGGGGAATCATGGGACAATGACCTCCACACTGCAAGAACGGTGGAAGTGCGGCCGTGCGAATGGCCGCATGATGCCTTCATGGAGAAGGCTGGGTTCTATCAAGAGTTTGCTCAATTTGTTGCAAATGTTGGGCTGACCGAGTTCCTCGCAGCTAAGTGTGACCAACACCACATCCTTACAAATTCCTCTGTGCAAAGTTTTCATTTCCCGAGAAAGAATAATCCTCCTGAAGTGCAGTTTAAGTTGTACGCTGAAACTCACAAGATACCGCTATCTGAATTTTGCGACATATGCTTGATCCCCTCCGATGGGGAATTAAGAGAACCTAGACCAGCGGAGTTTGAGGATTTTCTCCTCACTTTAACTCTGGGTGAAGATAGAGGCGTGTCAAACGTTACCGCTACCAGTTTGCAGTTTCCTTCAGTGCATTACTTTGCCTTGTTCATCGCAAAGTGTTTAACCGCTTGGGAGAAGGTTGTCGTGCTCAGTACCCCCGACTGCGCTATTTTATGCCGTGCACTGTATAATGATCACACCTTTAGTATGGGAGCTATTATTGCACGCCGCTTACACCTTAACAGGACTAAGGGAAAGATACATGGTGGTATTTATGCTACTCGCTTAGCAAGACACTTTAATGTTCAGATTCGCCCACATGATTATCTCTTGTCCCAAGTTTATCTAGATCACAAGGCGTTGCAGGATCACCAATTTATTGAGACAACTGATTCTTTCCGTGATATTCGTTACAACCTAGTATTCAGCGTAGAAACCCGTGATGTTATTCCGTTGCCTGCACTTGCTCTGTTTGATTCTATTGCCAGGAACGGATACAGGATCATGCCTGATGACATTATAGCCTACCGGAACAACCTAGTGGTGCCGCCTCCACCTCACTTCAACCTGGGACTGGATGGTTACTACGGATGGTGATTAACAAGCTAGGCCAAAAGCCTGGGGGAGTACGTATTTCTACCGATATTACATTCATGTTCACACATTTCATTCCAGTTGTCGGTGTTCATACTTTTTCATTGTATTATCCATGCTAGATTTATTTCCTCGCTTTCTTCTTGCGTGTTTGAAAAACTTTGAGAAAATCTAAAAATATTTCCCACTTCTTTTCAGCTTTTCTTTCTAGCTAAAATTAATTGTAGTATCAAAAGAAAACCCAAAAAGATTTCTCGGTTCTTCTTTTACTTGTTGGGAGCTTTCCCGTGTAAATAGTTTTTCTCGTTTTTTGTTTTTCCCTCTTTAATTTGCTTTCTTCAAGAAAAACCAAAAACTCCAAAAATATTTCAGTGTGTTTCTCTGAAATTCTTTTCCTTTTATTTGAGTCGTACCAAGGAGAAGACCACGATGAAAATGTTGAGTGGCCCTCATATGCATTATTGTTAATCTAACAAAGAGCCCATGTTACTTTGTCTTCTCCTCGTGAATAAAATGTTTGCAGATTCCAGCTTAGTCCATGGCACTCTTGCACTATTATTATTTTCATATCATTCGGTTGTGCAAGTGAAAGGCAATAATGACGATATTTGATGAAGTGTCTGTGGCAGAGAAAAGCGGGTATGAACTCAACTTGTTTTTGTTTTTGTAAATATGTTTAACCTAGTATCCTTGATTCAGCACATTATGATCAAACATGTTTGCAATGACCATTAGAGATTATAGTTGTTCATGCCATGCTTAAGTAGCTAGGAGTGGATAATGATTTATCTTGGATGTCAACATGCATTAAAATGGTTGCGGTGTGGTATGATGATATGGTATCCTCCTCTGAATGTTTCAAGTGGCTTGACTTGGCACATGTTCACACATGTAGTTGAATCAAAACCAACATAGCCTTCATGATATTTATGTTCATGGTGTCCATATCCTACTCATGCTAGTAGTCAATGTTTATTATATGTAATGCATGTTCATGACCATTTTCGCTCTCTAGCTAGCCGCTTCTCAATCTATTTGCTAGCCTTTGCCTGTACTAAGCGAGAATACTGCTTGTGCATCAAAATCCTTAAACCAAAGTTATTCCAGATGAGTCCACTATATCTACCTATATGCGGTATTACCCTGCCGTTCCAAGTAAATTTGTATGTGCCACCTCTAAAAATTCAAATGAACATCTGTTTTATGTGCCTGGACCGCTCATGGAGCGACAGGGGACGGTCAGTATCTTCCATGTTAAGCGGGTTATTCACATGATGAGTGTTTATTCACTCGTCCTTACACGAGAGGGGCGGTGATAGGGATTCCCAGTCCCAAAATCAAAAATTACAAATAATTAAACAAAACTCCCCCAGGAATGTTGTTGGTATGGACGGTACCCGTGGATTCGGCTAGCTGTGGAGTGTGATTGTTGGTGGAGGGGGAGTAAACCTTTACTTTTACCGCTTGGGAACCACCGCTAATGTGTTTAGCATGGAAGATATTGATAACTCTTGGTCGTAACGTTGACATGAAGGGTGTATCTCCCAAAATAATATCTATCTCTGTTTTAAGCTTTGAGCTCTGGCACCTCTGCAAATCCATGCTTCCCTCTGCGAAGGGACTGTCTATTTACTTTTATGTTGAGTCATCACCTTCTCAAATAAGCGCCAGACCTGAGAGCACTATTGTCATCCTCATGCATTGTGTATAGTTGACGTTGGGTGCAGCATGACTGGATCCTTTCTACCATGAATTACAATGTTTAGTCGCTGCTTGAACTTTGGAGGTGCTCTGCATTTATGTTTTGCGGTCTCAAAAAGGGCTAGCGAGATACCACTGTTGTCATATTATATCATGATTGTTTTGACAAAGTGTTGGCGCTTGAGATATTTTATTATTGCTCGCTAGTTGCTTATGTCATTGATATGAGTTAATATAATTTCTAAGAGTTATTGTTGTCATGGTTAGTCATAATCTTTGCTATAAACTTGGTGCTACTTAAGCATATATATGTAAACAAGAACAAAAGAGTTCGTAAAAGTTTTTCTTTATCACTTTCAGTTTGTCAACTGAATTGCTTCAGGACAAGCAATGGGTTAAGCTTGGAGGAGTTGATACGTCTCCGTCGTATCTACTTTTCCTCACACTTTTGCCCTTGTTTTGGACTCTAATTTGCATGATTTGAATGAAACTAACCCGGACTGACGCTGTTTTCAGCAGAACTACCATGGTGTTGTTTTTTGTGCAGAAATAAAAGTTCTCGGAACTGGATGAAACTTTTTGGAGATTTATTTTACAATAAATAAAAAATACTGGAGCCAAGAACCACCGGAGGGGGGTCCCTGGCTGGGCACAAGACACCAGGGCGCGCCAGCCCCCCCCGGCGTGCCCTGGTGGGTTGTGCCCACCTCGTGGCCCCACTGACCCTAATTCCGATGCTATAAAATCCTATTTTTGGGGAAAAATCAGAGAAAATTTCATCACGTTTTACGATACGGAGCCGCCGCCACCTCCTGTTCTTCATCGGGAGGCCAGATCTGGAGCCCATTTGGGGCTCCGGAGATGGGAATCTTCGGTCTTCGTCATCATCAACCCTTCTCCATCGCCAATTCCATGATGCTCCCCACCGGGAGTGAGTAATTCCTTCGTAGGCTTGCTGGTCGGTGAGGAGTTGGATGAGATTCATCATGTAATCGAGTTAGTTTTGTTAGGGTTTGATCCCTAGTATCCACTATGTTCTGAGATTGATGTTGCTATGACTTTGCCATGCTTAATGCTTGTCACTAGGGCCCGAGTGCCATGATTTCAGATCTGAACCGTTTATGTTATCACCATTATATCTATGTTCTTGATCCGATCTTGCTAGTCATATGCACCTATTACGCGTTATGATCTGTAAACCCCGGAGTGACAATAGTCGGGATACTTTCTGGTGATGACCATAGTTTGAGGAGTTCATGTATTCACCGTGTGTTAATGCTTTGTTCCGGTTCTCTATTAAAAGGAGGCCTTAATATCCCTTAGTTTCCTTATGGACCCCGCTACCATGGGAGGGTAGGACAAAAGATGTCATGCAAGTTCTTTTCCATAAGCATGTATGACTATTTACGGAATTCATGCCTACATTACATTTATGAACTGGAGCTAGTTCTGTGTCGCCCTAGGTTATGACTGTTATATGATGAATATCATCCAACGAGTTCACCGATCCAGTGCCTACGAGTTTTCCACATATTGTTCTTGCTAAGTTACTATTGCTGCTGCTACTGTTCCAACTGCTACAAAACTATTGCTATCACTGCTACCATTACTGTTACTGCTACTACTGCTATCAAAACTATCGTACTACTGTGCTACTGATCACTCTGCTGCAGATATTTAATCTCCAGGTGTGGTTGAATTGACAACACAGCTGCTAATACTCGCAAATATTCTTTGGCACCCCTTGTGTCAAATCTATAAGTTTGGGTTGAATACTCTACCCTCAAAAATTGTTGCGAGCCTATACTTGTGGGTTATCAACTATATTGTCTGACTTTTGCGATAAAATTGTTGAGGTCTTCATGGATGATTTTTTCATATACGAAACTTCTTTTGATGATTGTTTGAGCAATCTTGTTAGAGTTCTGCATATATGTGAAGAGACTAGTCTCGTCTTGAATTGGGAGAAGTGTCACTTTATGGTAAATGAAGGTATAGTCTTTGGTCATAAAATTTCCGAAAGAGGCATTAAAGTAGACAAAGGTAAAGTTGATGCTATTGAGAAAATGCCGTGTCCTAAAGATATCAGAGGTATAAGAAGCTTTCTCGGTCATGCAAGTTTCTATAGAAGGTTTATTAAGGATTTCTCTAAAATTTCTAGGCCTCTTACTAATATTTTTCAAAATTACGTTCCATTTTTTTTATGTCGATTGCGTAGAAGCCTTTGAAATACTTAAAAAATATTTGATAACTGCTCCTATTGTTCAACCACCTAGTGGGAATTTACCATTTGAAACTATGTGTGATCCTAGTGATTATGCTGATGGTGGTGTTCGTGGTCAAAGAGTTGATAAGAAATTGATTGTTATTCATATGCTAGTAAGACTCTAGAGAGTGCTGAGAAAAATTATGCTACTACCGAGAATGAATTTCTAGCACTTGTGTTTGCTTGTGATAAGTTTGGGCCTTATGTTGTTGATTCTAAAGTTACTATTCACATTGATCATGCTGCTATTAAATATCTCATGGATAAGAAACATGCTAAGCCTAGGTTAATTAGGTGGGTGCTTTATTACGAGAGTTTGATTTGCATATTGTTGATAGAAAAGGGGCTGATAATCCTGTCGCAGATAGTTTGTCTAGAATGGAAATTATTCTTTAATGATTGTTTTCCTGATGAGCAATTAACTGTTATAAATGCCTCCTCTTCTTGTTATAACCCTTGGTTTGAACATTATGCTAACTTTATTGTTGCTAAATATGTACCACCTAATTACATCTACCAACAAAAGAAAAATTCTCCTTTGATTTAAGACATTACTTTTGGGATGACCCATATCTTTATAAAGAAGGAGTAGATGGTGTTATTAGACGTTGTGTACCAGAGTATGATCAGGAACACATCTTGAGGAAATGTCACTCCGATGCATACGGAGGACACCATACCGGAGATAGAACTGCACACAAGGTGTTCAATCTTGGTTTTATTGGCCTACTCTCTTCAAGGATGCATGTAAGTTTGTCCTTTCTTGTAATAAATGTCAAAGGGTTGGAAATATTAGCAAACGTCAGCAAATGCCTATGAACTATTCACTTGTTATTGAACCATTTGATGTTTGGGCTTTTAATTACATGGGACCATTTCGTCCTTCGTGTGGGTACACTCATATTTTAGTTGTTGATTATGTCACTAAGTGGGTCAAAGTTACTCCAACTAGTGGTGCTGATCATAAGACTTCTATTAAAATGCTTAAAGAAGTTATCTTTTCGAGGTTTGGAGTCCGCAGATATTTAATGACTGATGGTGGTTCACATTTCATTCATGGTGCTTTCCGTAAAGTTCTAGCTAGCTATGATGTAAACCATAGAATAGCATCACCTTATCTCCCTCAATCTAGCGGTCAAGTAGAATTAAGCAATCGAGAAATAAAATTAATTATGCAAAAGACGGCTAATAGATCTAGAAATAATTGGTCTCGAAAACTTGATGATGCTTGGTGGGCACATAGAACTGTTTATAAAAATCCTATGGGTATGTCTCCATATAAAATGGTTTACGAAAAGGCTTACCATTTTCCTCTTGAGTTAGAACATAAATATTAGTGGGCTATTAAAGAACTTAATTATGACTTTAAGCTTGCTGGCAAAAAATAGGTTATTTGAGATTAGTTCTCTGGATGAATGGAGAATGCATGCTTATGAGAATGTTGAATTATTTAAAGAGAAAGTTACAAGATGGCATGATAAAAGAATTCAGAAACAAGAATTTCATATTGGTGATATAGTTATTTTGTACAAGTCTCGTTTCAGATATTTTGCACGTAAACTTCTCTCTAAATGGGAAGGGCCATATATTGTCGAAGAAGTTTACCGCTCGAGAGCCGTCAAAATCAATAATGCCGAAGGCAACAAGCCGAAGGTGGTTAGTGTGCAAAGAAGTAAACATTATATTGCAGGTAATCCCATTAACATTGGTTCAGACGTTATTAAAGTAATTACATGGGAAGAGCACATCGAAGAAACCTTCTGGAGTACTCCACAGTCCTGAAAAAGGAATAGGTATGTCATACGGTAAGTAAAACAAATCCAAAAAATCCATAAAAATTCTTTCTGTCCATTTTGGAATATATAAAAATTTGGAAAAAATAAGAAACGGTCGGGAAAGCCCACGAGGGGGCCAGAAGCTCAAGGGGTGTGCCCACCCCCAAGACATGCAACCTGAGCTTGTGGGGCCCTCGTGTCCATTCACAACTCTGTTTTCCTCCTGAATACTTGTCCCGCACGATAAAAATTCATTATATATATGTTTCGATTTTTTGACCCCTGTATCGTAAGTTTCACCTTTGTTCTTGTTTTGGGTTGTTTTCGGTCAGATTTCTGGGGATCTACATCATGTCTTCTTCCTACTCCAACAATGTGGGAGACGAGGCTTGGTTGCTAAATATAGAACTTTAGAAGGAGCTCAAGGAAGACATCACCATGGAAGAGGAAATTTGGGATTCAATAGAGGTGCACGCTCTTGAATTTGAGTGATATGTCTCCGTCATATCTATAATTTTTGATTGTTTCATGCTATTATTTCAAAACTTTCACATACTTTTGGCAACAATTTATATGATTTTCTTGGACTAACATATTGATCCAGTGCACAGTGCCAGTTCCTATTTGTTGCATGTTTTTCGTTTCACGGAAAATCCACATCAAACGAAGTCCAAACACAATAAATTTTTACGGGGATTTATTTTGAAATATATATGATTTTGGTAAAAATAATTAACGCCAGACGATGTTCGAGAGAGTCACGAGATCGCAGGGCGCGCCCTAGGGGGGTAGGCATGCCCCTTGAGCTTATGACTCCCTTGTAAGTCAGTTTGAACTCTCCTTCAGCCGCAAGGAAGCTAATATCCGGATAAAAATCCCCTCAAAATTTTAGTCCAATTGGAGTTATAGATCTACGGATATTTAAGAAACGGTGAAGGGCCAGAAAACATGAATGCAGAAACATAAGAGAAACAAAAACAAAGATCCAATATAGTGGGCTCCCGCCCCTCGGGGCCCATGGTGGCCAAGGACCAGAGGGGGGACCCTCCTCCCATCTAGGGAGGAGGCAGGGCAAAAGGAAGGAGGGGGGCATTCCCCCCTCTCATCCGGTGGCGCCGGACTGCCGCCAGGGGAATCATCATGTCGGCCATCTACACCAACAACATTGCCGTCTTCCTCAACGCCACCATCACCTTCCCTCATCTATTTACATCGGTCCACTCTCCCGCAAGCCAATGTACCCCCTACTTGAACATGGTGCTTTATGCTTCATATTATTATCCGGTGATGTGTTGTCACCCTTTGATGTTTGAGTAGATTATTTTTGTCCTATAGGTTGGTTGATGATCTTGATTTGTTCGAGTTGTATGTTTTATTTGGTGCAGTCCTATAGTGCCTTGCGTGTCGCGCACACGTGGGGGATTACCCTTGTAGGGTGTTGCAAAATGTTCATGATTCACTTATAGTGGGTTGCGAGAGTGATAGAAGCTTAAACCCGAATAAGGTAATTGTTGCATATGGGATAAAGGGGACTTTATACTTCATGCTATGGTTGGTTTTTTCCTTAATGATCTTTAGTAGTTGCGTATGCTGGCTAGAGTTCCAATCATAAGTGCTTCTGATCCAAGTACGAAAAGTGTGTTAGCTCATGCCTCTCCCTCATATAAAATTGCAATGACGACGACCTATCTAGTTATCAATTGCCTAGGACGATCTCGCAAATCGTACCACAACTTTTCCACACTCGCTAAACTAACCTAATTGTTATTTTATCTAAACAGCCCCTAAATTTTTTCCGTGTTCTTTATTATCTTGCAAACCTATCTTCTTACATTTACAAAGTACTTCTATTTTTATTCCCGCAAAGTAGTTTACTTCTTGTACTAGGTAAAGTGAAATTGTTGCGCGTAGAGTTGTATCGTTGGTCGATAGAACTTGAGAGAATATTAATTCTACCTTTAGCTCCTCGTTGGGTTGGACCCTCTTACTTATCTAAAAAGGCTACAATTGACCCCCTATACTTATGGGTTATCAAGACCTTTTTCTGGTGCCGTTGCCGGGGAGCAATAGCGTAGGGTGAATATTCTCGTGTTTGCTTGTCTGCTTTATCTCTAAATAATTTAATTTTTAATTCTTGTTTTCTATCTTTAGTTATGGGTAGGAAACGTAAAATACCAAAAAATAGGTGTACTTGCTAACCCAAAACTTGAGGAACCACTTGTGTTCCATACTACCGAAGCTTTCTACTTGGATCATCTTTGATCCCTTTGTGCTCCTGCTGAAAATCCGACTAGCTTAGTTGAGGGAAAATCATTAGATGAACATGCTTATTTTGTGTGACACGACTTGTCTCAAAAAGATAAATTCTTATGGCATCAAATTAATTGTTTGCATTGCTATGCTTGGAATTTATGCGAAATACATGATTTTACCTGTCGTTCTGAACACCCTAAAAAACACCTTACCTAACAATGTGAGTTTAATGAAATATTATATTCTTATGCCAAGGATGTCTATAGTTATGATGATATTGAACAAATTGAAGAATTTGTAGCTTTTAAGGGTGCATATGAAATTGCTTCTTTGATTGAAAATTATGATGCTATTCTTTACAAATATGAATATTTTGCCATACTTAAATATTGGTATGAAAACTATGCTTCTAATGCTTATGTTAAATAATTTATTGAGAGAATATTTGCTGCCTTGGAAGAAACTAATATTTTGCAGGAATCTATGAAGGATTAAATTGCTAAAACTATGAACTCATTAGATGAAAAAGATGTGGAGGAGAGCGAAGAACAAAAGGAGGAAGAGCGGATTGATCACTCGCGCCCACCTTCTTATTAGAGTAACTCTTTATCTCATACATTGTTTAATTTCCCTTCGTGCTTACCGAAGGATGATTGCTATGATCCCTTGGATTAGTTTGAAATATCCCTTTTTGTTGAACTTGATGCTTGTTATGCTTGTGGCCAAGAAGCCAATATGAATTATGCTCATGGAGATGAACTTTCTATAGTTCCTTATGCTAATCATAAAATTGTTGCTATTGCACTCACACACGATAGTCTTATTATATTTTTGAATTCTCCCAACTACACTATATCGAAGAACTTTGTTCTTATTAAGGATTATATGGATGGATTGCATTTTTACCATTCCACGTGATGATTCTGATGGATATAATATGCATTTTATTACTGATCCTACTTGCAATTATTATGAGAGAGCAACCAAATCTTCACCTCTCTATTTCTATACAATAAAATTGCAAGAAACGGTTTATACTATGCATTGGCCTTTATTTGATGTGCATGAATTGTTCTTTTATGACATGTCATTGCATAGGAAGAGAGTTAGACTTCGTTGTTATATGATATATGTTTCTCTGTGCTCATTACTAAATTACAAATCATTTGTTAATTAAAATTTACTTTGATATACCTTGGGATCCGAGTGGATCAATTACTTGAGCACTATATGCCTAGATTAATGGCTTTAAAGAAAGCGCTGCTAGGGCTACAACTCAGAAGTTTTAGAGAGACATTTATTTATGTTGAGTACTTTTAAAATAATTTAAAACAAAAAATATAGAGGGGAACCGAAAACTCTTCAAAAAGAAAAGTGAAAGTGAGACAGATGAGCAACAT
This sequence comes from Elymus sibiricus, assembly GCA_039707655.1. Lineage (NCBI taxonomy): Eukaryota > Viridiplantae > Streptophyta > Magnoliopsida > Poales > Poaceae > Elymus > Elymus sibiricus. The sequence continues at coordinate 357,992,330 of CM077665.1, forward strand.
GGAAGTGGGAGTTAGCCTTGAACTTTGTTCATGCTCATGGAAATTTTGTGATTATTGATTACATAAAGTTTTCAAAAAAAAATATCCCCTTGTATAAATACATTGTATTATAAAAATAATGTGCTAAGATTTACCTTTAGGATGTTTTAATTGCTTGTTTGATATGTGTTGTGCAAAAATAGAAACTTTGGTTGTAGTGTTTGATTTTGGATATTTTACTAGAACGTAAAAAATTTCTGAAACTTTTACACAATAATTTTATGCAAATTATTTATTTCGTCCCAATTTTTCAGAATTTTTTGAGTTACATAAGTGTATGTTTCATCTGCATCTTTACAGACTGTCCTGTTTTTTACAGATTGTTGTTATAGTTACTTTATCTGCTTATGTTTGAAATCTTGTTGAGCCCCATTGATTTTGGAGCCATAGAATTGTGATAGCATATAGTGGATACTATTGTATTATAGTTATACAATAATTTTATAGCAAGACATGATGGGATTTGATGTTATATGTACTAACCCTTCTAATAAAAGTTCGGTTAAGTTTTGTGTGGATGAAGTGTTCGAAGATCGAGGAGGTATCGATATGAGAAGAACAAGGGTAAGCAAGGATTCAAGCTTGGCGATTCCCAAGGCATCCAAAATAAATATTCAAGGATACTCAAGCATCTAAGCTTGGGGATGCCCCGGAAGGCATCCCATCTTTCTTCCTCAACAATTATCGGTATGTCTTGGTTTTTCAATTGTTCACATGATATGCGTAAATTCTTTTAGCATCGTGTGCCTTTTATTTTTATTTTAGCAATAAACCATGCTGGTATGGGATAGTCCTTGGTTGATTTATAGAATGCTCTATGTACTTCACTTATATCTTTTGACTATGGCATTATAGAATGCTTCATGAGCTTCACTTATATCATTTGAAGTTTGGATGCTCATTTCACTACATTTGGAAAACCGTTCTTTGTAGAATTATCTTTTGATTAACTTATATTTATTAGAGCGTGGTATTTTTAGAAATAAATAAACTCTCATGCTTCACTTATATATATTAGAGAGTTAACATGAATTGTTCATTCACATGGTTATTCATAAAATCCTACATAAAACTTGTAGATCACTGAATATGATATGTTTGATTCCTTGCAATAGGTTTGCAATATTGATGTGGTAATATTGTGGCATGCTAGTAAAGGAATTAAAGTTGAGTATTAATAATGGTTTTAAGGGAAGTAAGTCTTTACGCAAGTAAATCCTCGCGCATGTAAAGTGGCGGCCACTCACATTAATTAGCAGTGAGGTCGGAGCATATTTTATCATTGATGGATCCTTTGTGTTGCTAGAATCGGGCGGGCGCGATGGTTAACTCCTCCCAACCTCCTCCCTAGGGGAAAGTAATACTTTGCTTCGAGGGCTTTGAAATTTTCACAATAAGTATATGAGTTCTTTATGACTAATGTGAGTCCATGGATTATACGCACTCTCACCCTTCTGCACATTTCTAGCCTCTTGGGTATCGTGCATTGTCCTTTCTCACCTCGAGAGTTGGTGCAAACTTCGCCGGTGCATCCAAACAACGTGATATGATCCGCTCTATCACACATAAGCCTCCTTATATCTTCCTCAAAACAATCACCATACCTTCCTATTATGGCATTTCCATAGCCATTCCGAGATATATTGCAATGCAACTTCCACCATTTAGTCACATGACTTGTGTTCATCATCATATTTCTTTGCATGATCATATAGAGCTGACATGATATTTGTGGCACAACCACCGTTCATCACTGTTATACATGTTACGCTAGATCATTGCACATCCTCGTACACTGCTAGAGGCATTCATATAGAGTCATATTCATTCACTACAGGAATCAGGCACTTTGCCATCTGCCATGGCAGATGGCAAAGGCATGGCCGGCGGACGGCAAAGGGCTTTGCCGTCTGCCAGCAGATGGCAAAGGGCCGGCTGAATAAGCTACGGTAAAGGCTTCTTTGCCGTCTGCTGGCAGACGGCAAAGAACTTTGCGCCTTTGCCGTCAGCTGGCAGATGGCAAAGCCTCTGTACGACAGAGGGTCGGGGTTAGCCCCGTTAGGAGGCTAACGGCGTGCTTTGCCGTCTGCCAGCAGATGGCAAACGCTGCAGGCTCTTTGCCGTCTGCCAGCAGATGGCAAAGGCTGCAGGCTCTTTGCCGTCTGCCAGCAGATGGCAAAGCCCCATCTCTTTGCCGTCTGCCAGCAGATGGCAAAGAATCTTTTCCGTCTGCTGGCAGACGGCAAAGAGGTGGGGCTAGTGGGCCGTTACAGCGCCGTCGTCCACTGGACCCCACCCACCTCTTTGCCGTCTGCTAGCGGATGGCATCTTTGCCATCCGCTGGCAGACGGCAAAGAGGTGGGGCTGATAGGCCGTTACAGCACCGGCGTCCACTGGACCCCACCCACCTCTTTGCCGTCTGCCAGCGGACGGCAAAGATTCTTTGCCATCTGCTGGCAGATGGCAAAGAATTGGAAGATGGCAACCAGGTTCTTTGCCGTCTGTCAGTTCTTTGCCGTCTGCTTTTTGTAAGTGGATGGCAAATACGTTCTTTGCCATCCGCTGGCAGACGGCAAAGAGCTGACTGATGGCAAATTCCCTGTTTCCAGTAGTGATTCAGTTTATCGAGTTGTAAGTAAATGAAAAGTGTGATGCATTCTGGAATGTTGCCCCTACCTATGAGGATATATATATAAAGAGGCCAAAAAGATACCACCAAAAAAGGAGAGAATAACCAAACAAAAAACAAAAAAGAGATAAAAAGAGAGAGGGGCACACTACTATCCTTGTACCACACTTGTTCTTCAAAGTAGCACCATGTTCTTCATATAGAGAGTCTCCTCAGTTATCACTTTCATATACTAGTGGGAATTTTACATTATAGAACCTGGCTTGTATATTTTGATGACGGGCTTCCTCAAATGCCCGAGGTCTTCATGAGCAAGCAAGTTAGATGCACACCCACTTAGTTTCCATAGTGAGATTTCATACACTTATAGCTCTAGTGCATCCGTTGTATGGCCCTACTCCTCGCATTGATATCGATTGATAGGCCTCTTCATTGCCTATTGATCCGTCGAGTTGATGCGAGCCTTCCTTCCTTTTTGACTTCTCCTATTGATCTCTACCAGCGCATTCTATTCCACCCATAGTGCTATGTCCATGGCTCACACTCATGTATTGAGTGAAGTTGAAAATTTTGAAGCACGTGAAAAACTATGATACAATTGCTTGGTTTGGCACCGGGGTACTCTTGATTTGATATATCTATGTAGGGAAGAAAGAGAGTGGCATGCTTACCACAACTAAGTGTATAGAGGATGTTTCCTTTAGCTCCATTATTACAGAAGGTAGTGATGAAATACATGCATGTTTTGTATTATTTTTTCAATATCAAAATTGATAGACTATTGCCCTTAATCAACCATATCTTAATATTCATGCCATGATTATATTACATGATCAAGATTATGCTAGGTAGCATTCCACATCAAATTATCTTTTTATCATTTACCTACTCGAGGACGAGCAGGAATTAAGCTTGGGGATGTTGATATGTCTCTATCATATCTATAATTTTGTATTGTTTCATGCCATTATTTTAGAACTTTCACATACTTTTGGTAACAATTTATATGATTTTCTTGGACTAACATATTGATCTAGTGTCCAGTGCCAGTTCCTGTTTGCTACATGTTTTTGTTTCACAGAAAGTAGATATCAAACGAAGCCCAAATGCGATAAAGATTTACGGAGATTTATTTTGGAATATATGTGGTTTTTTGGGAAAAGGAATCAAAGCCAGATGATGTCCGAGAGAGTCACGAGCTTGTCGGGCGTGCCCCTTGAGCTTGTGACTCCCTTGTAAGTCAGTTGGGAATCTACTTCGCCGCAAGGAAGCTAATATCCGGATAAAAATCCCCTCAAAATTTCAGCCCAATTAGAGGTACGGATCTCTCATATTTAAGAAACGTTGAAGGGCCAGAAAACAGGAACGCGGAAACAGAAGATATCCAGGAACAGAGATCCAATCTAGAGTGGCTCCCGAGTAAGGGGGTTGTTGCGTATGGGAGTAAAGAGGACTTGTTACTTAATGCTATGGTTGGGTTTTACCATAATGATCTCCAGTAGTTGTGAATGCTTGCTAGAGTTCTAATCGTAAGTGCATATGATTCAAGTAGGGAAAGTATGTTAGCTCATGCCTCTCCCTCATATAAAATTACAATAATGATTACAGATCTTGTTATCAATTGCCTATGACAACCTCGCAAATCCTACCACCACTTTTTAACACTCGCTATATTTACTTTATTGTTCTTTTATTAGAACAGCACCTAACTTTTCTTTCCACGTTCTTTATTATCTTGCAAAAATATCTTATTACACCTTCAAAGTACTTCTATTTTATTCCCACAAAGTAGTTAATTTCTTGTACTAGGTAAAGTGAACATTTTTGCACATAGAGTTGTATCGGTGGTCGATAGAAATTGAGAGAATATTAATTCTACCTTTAGCTCCTCATTGGGTTTGATACTCTTATTGATCAAAAAAGGCTACAATTGATCCCCTATACTTGTGAGTTATCACTGAGCGAGGGGCTCTTGTCGGTATGTCCACTATCCCAAATCCATGCCAAGCCTCGAGGACAACAAGGACTCATTCAGATCATGAGGTATTAGAGGACTCTACTTCTAGGAGGCCCTCCGGCAGGTTACTGATACGTCCATTTTGCATCATGATTTCCTACTGTTATTTATTATGTTTTTTGAATAATAATGCTTTAGGGAGTGATTCTAATGCCTTTTCTCTCATAATATGCAAGGTTTACACAAAGAGGGAGAATACCGGCAGCTGGAATTCTGGACCTGAAAAAAGCACATCAGAGATACCTATTCTGCACATCTCCAATGGAGCTGAAACTTTACGGAGATTACTTTTGGAATTAATAAAAAATACTGGAGCAAAGAACTACCGGAGGGGGCCACCCTGGTGGGCACAAGACACCAGGGCACTCCAGGTTCCCCTGGTCATCACCAACACCCCTCTCATCTTTGGGAGGCCAACCTTCATCAACATCTTCAACAGCACCGTCTCCTCTCAAACCCTAGTTCATCTCTTGTGTTCAATCTTTGTACCGGAACCTCAGATTGGTACCTGTGGGTGACTAGTAGTGTTGATTATCTTGCGTAGGTGATTACTATATGGTTTATTTGGTGGAAGATTATATGTTCAGAACCATTATGCTATTCAATACCCCTATGATCTTGAGCATGATTATTATTTGTGAGTAGTTACCTTTGTTCTTGAGGTCACGGGAGAAGTCATGTTGCAAGTAAGCATGTGAATTTGATATGTGTTCGATATTTTGATGATATGAATGTTGTGATTCCCTTAGTGGTGTCATGTGAACGTCGACTACATGACACTTCACCATTCATGGGCCTAAGGGAATGCATTGTGGAGTAGTTATTATACGATGGGTTGCTAGAGTGACAGAACCTTAAACCCTAGTTTATGCGCTACTTCGTAAGGGGCTGATTTGGATCCAAACGTTTAATGATATGGTTAGATTTTGTCTTAATACTTTTCTCGTAGTTGTGGATGTGTAACATCACGATGTTCGGAATGTTTAGGATTTTTTCAAAAATCAGGACCATAAAATTTCGTTTGTTTTATATTTTAATAAAAGAGTGAATCAAGTTTTTTATGGTTTGGCGATTTTAATTTGATTAAATACCAACTTAAATATAAATTGACATTTTGTTCTTCGCTTTTAGTTGGGTTTTGTTTTTAGCATATTGATTTATGCACATCAAAATTTCTCTTGGGTTTTTGAAGTTTGTTTGTTGTTGTTCAAGCTCTTGTCCATTTTTGGTTTGTCCTAAAAGGAAAATCATTTTTTTTATCTATCAAACTCCGCACAGAATTCCAAGTCCCAATCCATCTCTCTCTTTTCGGTGTATATCTAATTTTCTTTTGCCCACCGAATTGTCCAATTCCAACTCTCGCTTTTATTTTTACTTCCTCTATCTCTTTTTCTGGGTGTAGCCTACCTCATTCTATTTTTCCTTAATCCAACTGAATGGGCCTAGCCTAATTAGTTTTTCTTTCTTTCTTTCTCTACTACTAATTCTCTCCCACCTGGGCCTGGGCGAATTGGCCCAACATCCACTCTAGCTAGCGCCTCATCTCCTTCCTCAGTACGCTTGAACAGAAACGTCAACAACCAGAGAGACATCATGAGAGGAAACGGCCTCACCTTCCTTTAATTCCCTCTACTTGACTCTTCCCTTGCCTTATTTCTCTCCACTTGCCCATCTTTCAACGCCAGAGCCCGAGCGCTTCTTCTTCCTCCACCCACACGTACGGGCACACAGTCAGAGAAGATAAAACGTACAGGAGAGCTCCTTCTCTAATTCCTTTAACTCTTGATCGTTTCCAATTCTGCGGGTATATATAGGTGCACACCGATGTCCTCTATCATTCCTCTCAGACCTCCTCCTTTCTCACTTCCTCGTTCTCCCGTCATCTCCGCCGAACTGTTGCTGCTCCCTGGACGCGAGTGCTCGTTCCCGGTGACTCCAAGCATCTCCATCCGTACCCTTGCGCCAGAAGATAATCCTCCATGCCATGAATCCATTCAGTGAATAAGAAACTCGTTTCGTTGACCGCACGCGAACCATTCCGCATGTACGTCTACACTGTTTGTCACGTTCGTCGCATCGATTCGTCGCGCTCGGTGAGCTTCTACCCTATTCCTTTTGCACGTGTACTCAACATCATCTAGTGTATCCTCTAGACATCACAATTCGGCCTATTTCTCTAGTTGTTCGCGCGCGTCTAAAATCGAAGGCCATCCGATGGTATCACATGTTTCTTCAGTTTTTGTCCATCTTATGACTTCGTGTCACATAGATCAAATGCCCTCTAAGACCATATAAACCCATTGGTGGAATTAGTTGCTAGTTCGGTAAATTAATTGTTAGTTATAATTTATCTAGTCGTTCTTGTTAACTAAAATCATAGTTTTAAATATACTTCTGTATGATTTCATGTAGATAATTTTGTGCATCATATAGTAGTCTGATTCGCCTTTGTATTAGTTCTTGCGAATTACCATCAAGTGTAGGTGAACTTTGTGTTAACATGTTAGTTGACATATGTTCTTGGTATGCCTATGAGTCACTCGTATTGTTTATAATCTAGGGTGGCATGTGACTTTAGATTCATTTGCAAGATTGTTTAAATGGTTAAATATACTTTGTTGTGATGTTTCATGTTGATATTTTTTGAACCGTCAAGTGATATTGTGTTCAACATATGAATGCTTCTTACGATTGCAGTAACCGTGTGGTAGAGTTAGATTACTTATTTGCTATTATTTATAGATCGGTGGATGTTTATTTATTTTTCATTAATATGTTGTGTTCATGACATGCCTAGGAGTCACTCCTAATTATTCAAAATTCTAGGAGTCAGATGTGATCGACTAATTTATTATATGGATTGCTTTTATCATAGTTTTGTATGCTTTATTGTATGCTTATATTGTTTATATATCATGTATTCCTCTCTGTGCATGCGTTTTTGTTGAAAGTTCGCCATGCTTATAATTCCGTAGGATTATTCTAGGGTTTCCTTTGTTCATTGAATTATGAATTACTTCATGTCTTGATTATTTTATTTTTGCCTAGCATGGATATATCTTAGATATGGTTCACATATTCATTTCCATCCATGTCACACGTAGTTTATTGGTTTGAATTCATTATCATGTCTATGATGGATGTGTATATTATTACTTTGTACGTGTTGTTGTATAGTTCCTTTATTCTAGAAGTCAAATGAAATGCTTCTTGTTTGCGAACAAATCCATTGTGGTTCTTTGTCTCATAACATATTTTTGCATAGTTGATCCTCTTGTTTGGTAGATGTTGTTACCCATTATTTCATGGTTGGTTGCTTCATGTCATGATTCATATTTGTATTGCTATGTATGGTTTATGCTTGTATCACAGAATTTAGTTTATTAATTCTTGTTAATTATCCTAGGTGTTTTGTTTACCTAGGATGGTGGGTGTGCATGCCTAATTGATTGACATACCATGTGGTGTACCGATTCATGTATTAGATCATGCCTGAGTTGTCTTATGTATTCGCAAGTGTATGCTACACTAGATAGAAATTCATGTCATCATGTTATTCATGCTCATATAATACATGTTGATTGGTTGATGCCATGATCCATTTGTTTACTTGCGTAGATGCTTAGTATGCTTTCTCAGTGTGATGATTATCATGACTAACATGCTAGTGTTGTGTCCTAATACCATGATGTATATTTAGGCTAGTTGTTATCAACAAAATTATGCATTGAATTGTATTTCATTGGTAGCATAGTGCCTAGCTAGTGTGAGGATCATCCATGCTTAGCATCATATCTAGATTATTTTATTGTTTCATTTGTGGTATGCCTATAAGCCTAGACATCTTTCATGCCAGTGATTTCATGTCTTATTATACTACCATGTTGTAAGAGCACATTTCTCCATGTGTGGTTTTGGTAATTGATGACACCTCTATGAACTAATGGTTGCCTTGAGTTATATTCGAAGGATTTGTCCGTAGGTACTTCTCGAAGTCCATCTGTTGGTTTCAAGGAGTTTATGTGTTGACCAAGGTGGTATCCAAGGATCTATCCAAAGATTGGTCTAGTGAGTGTTGAGCTAATTGCTAGCATGTCTTGAAGAAGAAGATTGTGTGAACATTCATGTGTATCTTCAAGACATCATCTTTATGAAGAGAGAAGATTTCACACAAAGCGTAGAAGATACACCGAGTGGGATCAAGTGATCTCACGGTTTGGTAAGCATTGTCCATGGCGCTTTGTGTACTAACCCATGGTCTTTGTGAGAGTTCTATGTGGGGTTAGGTTTGCTTCCATGGGCTTGCGTCAAGAGAAAGATCACATACAACCCATGGAGGATGACATCAACTCAAGGTTGTGTTGTGCAAGTTCAAGTGGAGCATCACGAAGAAATCATGCTTGTAGCTTGCCGTCCATTGTGGTGACAATGGACTTGTGAAGGTGTGCCGAAGAGTGACTCACCCATAGTGGAGTATGGGGGAGCAATCAACTAGCCTTCATCGAGCCAACACAATCACGAAAGGTGGTCCAACTTGAGGGAGTCAAGATCGTCATCATCTAGCTCAAGTAGACTTCGTGCAAGGCAAAGGTTTGCCCTTGATAGGTTTTCTATTTTACCGGTCTCATGGTGATAGTTTGGAGACTGGGTTATAGGATCGATAGCCATACTATCAAGGGGGGCTCTCAAGTGAGTAGCTTGATCGTATCGTTCGTCGAGAGCGCAAACCATTGCATCCTTGCATCATCTTTCTTGATTATTATTTGTATTTTCTCTTTTTGAGGTTTTAGAGCTTGTGGTTATCTTCGTGACAAGCTCTAGTACATCGAAAACGGATTTCATATGCTTCTTCTATTGCGTTTTCGGTGTTGGAGGTTTTACCGGTCTTATCCGAGGAAGGGTTCTCACCATTTTCTTATGGGCCTTTTCTCATTTGCTTCTTATTGATATTTCTATCAAGATTGTTTTAGCCCATGTCGTTAGCTTTGCAACAAACTTGGTTTCGTTGAATTCGGAGTCCGTTTGCAGAAGTTGTGGCAGTTTTGGTGTTCTTAAAAGGCTGCAGCGGTACTACCGCGGCTACGGTAGCGGTACTACCGCTTGGAGCGGATGTAATTTTTTACTACCGCTCGAGAGCGGTACTACCGCGGCTACTACCGTGGCTACTTTCGCTCCGGACCAAAATCTCGTGTTAAGTCCAGCGGTGGTAGGCACGGATGTATTTTTTATTACCGCTCGCAAGCAGTAGTACCGCTACCCTTAGCGGTAGTACCGCTATCCCTAGCGGTAGTACTGTGAGGACGAGCGGTTGTACCGCTCCGGCGGTTCTACTGGCCTTTTGCCTCCTCACTGTTGTTTTTCAAAGGGCTTCCACCGCCCTAGCGGTAGTACCGCTCCCATGAGCGGTAGTACCGCTCTGTGCGGGCTGTGAGCATAACGGTTGGATTTTTCCCCACCTATAAAAGGGGGTCTTCTTCCCCATTGAACCTTATCTATTTAGCTCGTGTTCTTCCCCCATTGTTGACCTTCTTCGAGCTTGCTAACTCTCAATCCCTCCAATGATTCTTGCTAGTTCTTGAGGGAAAAGAGAGAGGATCTAGATCCACATTTCCACCAATCACTTTCTCCTCTAAGTGAGGGGAACCCCTTGGATCTAGATCTTGGAGTTCTTCGTGTTCTTCTTCGTTCTTCCTCTCATTTTCCTCCCTAGCATTAGTTGCTTTGGTGGGATTTGGGAGAGAAGGACTTGGGCACTCCGTGTGCCCTTGCCATTGCATTTGGTGCATAGGTTTGAGTTCTCCACGGTGATACGTGGAAGTGAGAAGTTGAGAAGCTTATTACTCTTGGTTGTTTGAGCACCCTAGAGCTTGTTCCTCTTGGGTGCTTTGGCGCCCTAGACGGTTGGTGGTGCCTCGGAGCTCAATCATTGTGGTGCAAAGCTCCGGGCAAGCGTCGGGGTCTCTAATTAAGTTGTGGAGATTGCCCCGAGCATTTGAGGTCACCACGGAAGCCATAGTCCATTGTGGTGAAGCTTCGTGGTGTTGTTGGGAGCCTCTAATTAAGTTGTGGAGTTTGCCCCAACCTTGTTTGTACGGGTTCGGTGACCGCCCTCAAGGGTCCCTTAGTGGAATCACGGCATCTTGCATTGTGCGAGGGCGTGAGGAGATTACGGTGGCCTTAGTGGCATCTTGGGGAGCATTGTGCCTCCACACCGCTCCGAATGGAGATTAGCATCCGCAAGGGTGTGAACTTCGGGATACATCGTCGTCTCCACGTGCCTCGGTTATCTCTTACCCGAGCCCTTTACTTTTGCACTTTACTTTTTGATAGCCATATTGTTTCATGCTTTATATCTTGCTATCACTTAGTTGTTTATCTTGCGTAGCATAAGTTGTTGGTGCACATAGGTGAGCCTAGTTATTTTAGGTTTTGTGCTTGACATATTAAACGTTAGTTTTATTCCGCATTTGTTCAAGCCTAAACCGTAATTATTTTAAAGCGCCTATTCACCCCCCCTCTAGGCGACATCCACGTCCTTTCACATGTGTTATAGTTGTTCTCGTGCAACTCGTAGATGCTTAGCTTTGGTCCCATGATTGCATTATAAATGTTTGATGTGGATTCAATAGTTTCTCACATGCTTAGGATAGTTCATATTTCATGGTGTATAATTGTTATTTCATCATATGCTTAGGGAAGTTTATTTTTCATGTTAGAACAATTGTGCTTTCACCATATGTAATGTGCATAGATTGCTTTGTTACTCTAACCATGTGGTGATAATCTTGTTGCTAACAATTATGTAAGGATGTGTTGTTCTTTATTATTAAAAGCATGTCCTAGTTTAGTATCTTCTCAGGATAACTCATATGTTTGATCCTTGTGTTATTAGTTAATACATCTTTATGATCCTATACTCATATGTCATGTATGAGATGTGTATTCTTATTAAGTTGTTTAATTAGTTTTGCCATCATATTTGATGTCCTTTATTTTAGAAATGTTTTCTAATAGTTGTTATTGTTGATGTTTGATTAACCATTATAATTATTTAGAAGTAGCTAAATATTTATTTGTGGTTAATTATTATTCTTCAACATGACATGTTCTTGCTTGTGATAGGACAATGTTACATTATCATGTATTACCATGTCATGTGTAGACAATTGTTATTTGTTGTTGTGTTGTTTAACTTTCTTGTATTAGTTGACAACTGTTTTGGTTTGTGATATTGGATCTATATGGTTCAGTATTCCTTTAGGATAGAACCTAGATCCAACTCAGTCATGTTGTTGCATGATGTATCATTGCTTAACTAGAATGGTTTGTAATGTTGTTTTGGTTGTCTTATAGACTACTTGATTTTGAATTATTATATAGTTGATGCATATGTTTGGATGCTATCGACCATTATAAATATTTTGATTCTATCTAAATATTTATTTGTGGTTAACTTTTACCTTCATCATGCCATGTTGTGATTGTGTCGTAAAAATGCATAGGATACTTCCTTTCCGCGTGTGTTGTTACATGGTAATTTCCTGTGTTGTTAGTCCGCGATGTGCATTGGACACTACTAGTGTTAGTAACATAATTCGTATCAGAACGTTAGTCTTGATCGCCAAGCCTTCCTTAGTCGTGTCAAACAAACCCTGTCACTTCGTTGAATCTTCTATCTTACCTCCCTATCATTTCAGAATCTCCATCTTGTCATCCATCCACTCTTAATTGTTTTGGATGTTATTTGGATTTACTTTTTCTTTGGTATTTATTTGTTTTCATTTCCTATCGTTACGACGAGTAGGGACTGACGAGCTTGGACATCGATCGAATCAGGTTACCGAAGAAGGACTCAACAACGAAGGCATGCCTCCTTCTTTGATCATAATTATCCTATGTTTTACAAAATTGCATTGATTTTATGGTTATTGTATGCATGTTGTTTTAATTCTCGTAGCTAGCGTGTCGATTGACACATTACCTTGATCCACTTGTCGCCTATTCATTGACACCTGAGTAGAAGTATATAGTAATCCGGTAGAGTAGAAATGCTTAGCCATGCTTATTACCCTATAGGTGCTTTGTTGAATCACCTCTGAGTCATTGACAATTGAAACTTACCGCTGAGCTAGGCCGGTTAGCCCTTGTTGACCTTCTCTATCCTCTTCTACTCTGTGTGAAACTTACCATCTGAATACTGGTGCGGGCGACAGCTGAATCAAGGATTGAAGGAGCGATTGTCTGCCCTTCATAAGTTGAAGGGGGCAATCAGTCGTCCGTGCCGCATGAGGCCTAATAAGTCTTGGATTTGAAGATTGTGTAATAGTACAGCCACATGCTATATGGGCACTGGCTTCGTTAAGTAAGCTAGTCAGCCTTAGGTGTCGATGTTGCTGTACCGTAGATGGGATAGCTGCCCCGCGGGGAGTATTCTCGGCACAGATGGGGGGACGGGTTTGAGGACGTACTCTCAGTTCCGTGCGCCAGACCCGGTGGGCATGTCACATCTTTGGGGAATCTAGTCCAAAGACCTCGTCACAATCTCCCAGCCGGTATAGCAAATGGTGTACTATACTAGCGGCCACTGGTGGCATCAAGACGGGATTGTGTCATGTGGGTAAAGTGTACAACCTCTGCAGAGTGTAAAACTATTCGAATAGCCATGTCCACGGTCATGGACGACACATGAATCTTTCTTGACATATAGGACCTGTCTTGCTTATTCCCTCTTTGCCCCTATTCTTGGAACCTATGATGAGTGTGAGTTGATCGAGGATCCTCACTTTGATGAAAGTTATTCTAGAGATAAAACATGTTTTCATCTAAAACTGCTTTTATCCAACTACTATATTTTTCAAACAAAATTAGCTTTATGCAAATGAGCTATACAGCCTTCCTTTGAAGCCACATGTAGCTATTAGGACCTTCTCCAAGGGAGGCATGTTGAGTACGTAATGTACTCATGGCGATAATTTTGTTGACAACAGAGTTCCATGAAGATGAAGGTGATGACTACGACCACTATGGCGATCCGTAGGAGTGAAGTCACGTGGACTACATCGACTGCCTGTGGCTGAGATGGAGTCGCTACGCATTGTACTTTCCGCTGTTTTCTGATTGTAAGAAATGTCATGAGACATTTGTCAATGTATGCCTTGTGGCAATATTTATTAAAATACTTTTACGTATTGTGCAATGATACCATTTTGCTGTGTTGTCAACAATGATCCTGGGGTTGACAAATATACACAGGAGGGTCTGGAATTTAATTCCGGGATCTCACAGGATGCTTGCGAGGGGGTTAATCATAAGTGGGAGGTTGTTCAAGTAAGAACAACACCCAAGCACCGGTCCACCCACATATCAAATTATCAAAGTAGCGAACACGAATCAAACCAACATGATAAAAGTGACTAGATGAAAATCCCGTGTACCCTCAAGAACACTTTGCCTATTACTAGAGACTGTTCTGGCCTGTCCTTTGCCACAAAAGGATTGGGCTACCTTGCTGCACTTTATTTTCCATTGCCGTTACTTGCTGGTTACCAATTATCTTGCTATCAAACTATCTGTTACCTACAATTTCAGTGCTTGCAGAAATTACCTTGCTAAAAACCGCTTGTCATTTCTTTCTGCTCCTCGTTGGGTTCGACACTCTTACTTATCGAAAGGACTATGATTGATCCCCTATACTTGTGGGTCATCAAGACTCTTTTTTGGCACCGTTGCCAGGGAGTGAAGCGCTCTTGGTAAGTGGAAATCGGTAAGGAAAAACTTATACTACGTGCTGAAATTTATTGGTACTTGCTACTATGGAAAACAATCCTTTGAGGGGTTTGTTCGGGGTATCTTCACCTCGACCGGAACCACAATTAGTTGCCCCTCAACCTACTGCACCTACTGAAAATATTGGTTATGAAATTCCTTCGGGTATGGTAGAACAACTGCTTGCTAAACCTTATGCACGAGATGGAACTGAACATCCTGATATGCACCTATTATATGTGAACGAAATTTGTGGATTATTTAAGCTTGCAGGTTTACCTGGAGATGAAGCTAAGAATAAGGTTTTCCCTTTATCTTTGAAGGGAAAGGCATTGACATGGTATAGGCTATGTGATGATCTTGGATTGTTGAACTGGAATCGTTTGCAATTGGAATTCCACCAAAAGTTTTATCCCATGCATCTAGTTCATCGTGATCGGAATTATATATATAATTTTTAGCCTCATGAAGGAGAAAGCATCGCTTTAGCTTGGGGGAGGCTTAAGTCAATGTTATATTCATGCCCCAATCATTGATATCCCGAGAGAAGTTATCATTCAGAATTTTTATGCTCGACTTTCTCATAATGATCAATCCATGCTCGATACTTCTTGTGCTGGTTCTTATATGAAGAAGACTATTGAATTCAAGTGGGATCTCTTAGAAAGAATTAGACGCAACTCTGAAGATTGGGAACTCGACTAAGGTAATGAGTCCGGTATAAAGCTTGAGTTTGATTGTGTTAAATCTTTTATGAACATCGATACTTTTCACAAGTTTAGCACTAAATATGGGCTTGACTCTGAGATAGTAGCCTCTTTCTGTGAAGCATTTGCTACTCACGTTGATCTCCCTAAAGAGAAGTGGTTTAAATATCATCCCCCTATTAAAGAAGAAATTAAAGAACCGGTCATAGATAAAGATGAAACCATCATTTACAATGTTGATCCAGTTGTGCCTACCGCTTATATTGGAAAAACACCTTTCCCCGTTAGGATAAAAGAACATGCTAAGGTATCAATTGTGGTTCGTAAGAGTAATATTAGAGCACCTAAGCCCTCTGAGCAAATTAAAGTAGAACCTAGTGTTGCTATGGTTAAAGATCTCATGGTAAAAAATATTCATGGTCATGTTATCTACTTTTGTGATGAAGTTGCTAGAATTTCCAAAACTGATGAAAAAGATAAACATAGACCCATAGAAGGCATGCTTGTTGTCTCAGTCAAAATAGGAGATCATTGCTATCATGGTTTATGTGATTTGGGTGCTAGTGTGAGTGATATCCCTTTTACCTAATACCAAGAAATTATGAATGAAATAGCACCTGCTGAAGTAGAAGACATTGATGTTACTATTAAGCTTGCTAATAGAGACACCATCACACCACTTGGGATTTTTAGAGATGTTGAAGTCCTGTGTGGGAAAGTAAAATATGTTGGGGAACGTTGCATGGGAAACAAATTTTTTCCTACGCACACTCAAGATCTATCCATGGAGATGAGCATCTACGAGAGGAGAGATCGGATCCACATACCCTTGTAGATCGCTAAGCGGGAAGCGTTAAGAAACGCGGTTGATGTAGTCGAACGTCTTCGCGATCCAAATCGCAAGCCGTCCCGCGATCCAATCACGATCCGTGCCGATCTAGCGCCGAACGGACGGCACTTCCGTGTTCAGCACACGTACAGCTCGATGACGATCTCCGCCTCCTTGATCCAGCAAGGGAGAGCGGAGAGGTAGATGAGTTCTTTGGCAACACGACAGCGTGGTGGCGGTTGTGGTGGTGCTATCCCGACAGGGCTACGCCTAGCGCTATCGAAACCGCGAACGGAGGAGAAAACGAACTAGGGAGAGAGAGGGGCGTCAAGGGCTTCGTGTGTACTCTTGAGGTGCCCCCTCCCCTCTATATATAGGTGGAGGGGTGTGGAGATCAGCCCCTCCAAGCCCTAGGGCGCAGCCAAGGGGGAGGAGTTGGACTCCTAGTCCAATTCCCTCCCTTTCCATAAACAGGTGGACTTTCCACCTCTCCCAAGCCACATGGGCCTTGAGGGACTTGTGCGCCTGGCCCAATAAGGCCAGGGCGCCTCCCCTCAGCCCATGCAAACCCTTGGGACGTGGTGGAACCGTTGGTGGACTTCCGGACTCCTCCGGAAGTTTCCGGAACCTTCTAGAAGCTTCCCGGTACAATACCGAAAAAACCCGAAACTTTTCCGGTCGCCAAAATATGACTTCCCATATATAAATCTTTACCTCCGGACCATTCTGGAACTCCTCATGATGTCTGGGATCTCATCCGGGACTCTGAACAACCTCCGGTCACCAACATACATAACTCAACAATACCAAATCGTCACCGAACGTTAAGTGTGCAGACCCTGCGGGTTCGAGAACTATGTAGACATGATCGAAACAACTCTACGGTCAATAACCAATAGCGGGACCTGGATGCCCATATTGGTTCCTACATATTCTACGAAGATCTTTATCGGTCGAACCACGATGTCAAGGATTCAGACAATCTCGTATGCAGTTCCCTTTGTCCATCGGTATGTTACTTGCCCGAGATTCGATCGTCGGTATCTCCATACCTAGTTCAATCTCGTTACTGGCAAGTCTCTTTACTCGTTCCATAACACAAGATCCCGTGACTATCTCCTTAGTCACATTGCTTGCAAGCTTCTTGTGATGCTGTGTTACCGAGTGGGCCCAGAGATACCTCTCCGTCATACGGAGTGACAAATCCCAGTCTGGATCCATGCCAACTCAACATACACCCTCAGAGATACCTGTAGAGCACCTTTATAGTCACCCAGTTACGTTTAGACGTTTGATACACACAAGGCATTCCTCCAGTGTCCGGGAGTCGCATGATCTCATGGTCGTAGGAACATATACTTGACATGGATAAAGCAGTAGCAACAAACTGACACGATCAACTGCTATGCTTACGGTTGGGTCTTGTCCATCACATCATTCTCCTAATGATGTGATCCCGTTATCAGATCACAACTCATGTCTATGGTCAGGAAACCTTGACCATCTCTGATCAACGAGCTAGTCTAGTAGAGGCTTACTAGGGACATGGTGTTGTCTATGTAACCACACAAGTATCTGAGTTTCCGATCAATACAATTCTAGCATGGATAATAAACGATTATCATGAACAAGGAAATACAATAATAACTAATTTATTATTGCCTCTAGGGCCTATTTCCAACAGTCTCCCACTTGCACTAGAGTCAATAATCTAGTTTACATCACCATGTGATTTACACCCAATGAGTTCCGGGGTTTGATCATGTTTTGCTTGTGAGAGAGATTTTAATCAACGGGTCTGCAACATTCAGATCCATGTGTACTTTGCAAATATTATATCATACTATAGATGCTGCTACCATGCTCCACTTGGAGCTATTCCAAATGGAGCTCCACTATTCGTATCCGGATTGCTACTCACAGTCATCCAGATTGGTGTCAAAGCTTGCATCGACGTAACTCTTTACGACGATCTCTTTATCACCTCCATAATCGAGAAATATTTCCTAAGTCCTCAAGTTACTAAGTATAATTTTGACCGATGTCCAGTGACCACTCCTGGATCACTCATGTGCCCCTTGACAGACTCATGGCAAGGCACACACCAGGTGCGGTACACATCATGGCATACTATACAGAGCCTACGGCTAAGGCATAGGTGACGACCTTCGTACTTTTTCTCTCTTCTGCTGTGGTTGAGTTTTGAGTCTCACTCAACTTCACACCTTAGAAATCAGGCAAGAACTCTTTCTTTGACTGATCCATTTTGAACTCCTTCAAAATCTTGTCAAGGTATGCACTCATTGAAATTCTTATCAGGCGTCTTGATCTATCTTTATAGATCTCGATGCCCAATATTTAAGTAGCTTTATCCAGGTCTTTCTTTGAAAAACTCCTTTCAAATAACCCTTTATGCTTTCCAGAAATTCTACATTATTTCCGATCAACAATATGTCAACCACATATACTTATCAGAAATTCTATAGTGCTCCCACTCACTTTCTTGTAAATACAAGTTTCTTATAAACTTTGTATAAACCCAAAAGCTTTGATCACCTCATCAAAGCATATATTCCAACTCCGAGACGCTTGCCCCAGTCCATAGAAGGATCGCTGGAGCTTGCATACCTTTTAGCATCCTTAGGACCGACAAAACCTTCTGGTTGTATCACATACAACCTTTCCTCACGGAAACCATTTAAGGAAACTCTGTTTTGACATCCATCTGCCAGATTTCATAATCGAAAAAATGCAGCAACTGCTAACATAATTCCAACAGACTTCAGCATCGCTACGGGTGAGAAAGTCTCATCGTAGTCAACTCCTTGAACTTGTCGAAAACTTCTTTGCGACAAGTCGAGCTTTATAAATGGTGACATTTACCATCAGCGTCTGTCTTCTTCTTAAAGGTCCAATTGTACTTAACGGCCTGCCGTTCATCGGGCAAGTCTACCAAAGTCCATACTTGGTTTTCATACATGGATCCTTTCTCGGATTTCATGGCTCCTAGCCATTTGTTGGAATCCGGGCTGACCATTGCTTCTCCATAGCTCGTAGGCTCACTGTTGTCCAACAACATGACCTCCAAGACAGGATTGCCGTGCCACTTAGGGGCGGCACGAGTCCTTGTCGACCTACGAGGCTTGGTAGTAACTTGATCCGAAGCTTCATGATCATCATCATTTGCTTCCTCTTCACTTGGTGTAGGCGCCACAGAAACATCTTTCTGCGTCGTGCTACTCTCCAACTGAAGCGACGGTTCAACAACCTCATCAAGTTCTACTTTCCTCCCACTCAATTCTTTCGAGAGAAACTCTTTCTCGAGGAAGGACCCGTTTTAGCAACAAACACTTTGCCCTCGGATCTGAGTTAGAAGGTATACCCAACTGTTTCTTTGGGGTATCCTATGAAGATGCACTTGTCCGCTTTGGGTTCGAGCTTATCAGGTTGAAGCCTTTTCACATAAGTGTCGCAGCCCCAAACTTTAAGAAACGACAGCTTAGGTTTCTTGCCAAACCATAATTCATACGGTGTCGTCTCAACGGACTTTGATGGTGCCCTATTTTAAAGTGAATGCGGTTGTATCTAATGCATAACCCCAAAATGATAGTGGCAGATCAGTGAGAGACATCATAGATCGCACCATATCCAATAGAGTACGATTACGATGCTCGGACACACCATTACGCTGTGGTGTTCTAGGTGGCGTCAACTGTGAAACAATTCCACATTGTCTTAAGTGATTGCCAAAATCATAACTCAAATATTCTCCTCCTCGATCAGATCGTAGGAATTTAATCTTCTTGTTACGATGATTCTCAACTTCACTCTGAAATTGCTTGAACTTTTCAAACGTTTCAGACTTATGTTTCATTAAGTAAATATACCCATATCTACTCAAATCATCAGTGAAGGTAAGAAAATAACGATATCCACCGCGCGCCTCTACACTCATCGGGCCGCACACATCAGTATGTATGATTTCCAACAAGTCACTTACCCGCTCCATTGTACCGGAGAACGGGGTTTTAGTCATATTGCCTAAGAGGCATGGTTCGCATGTATCAAGCAATTCAAAATCGAGTGATTCCATAAGTCCATCAGCATGGAGCTTCCTCATGCGTTTAACGCCAATATGACCTAAGCGGCAGTGCCACAAGTATGTGGTACTATCATTATTAACTTTGCATCTTTTGGCATCAATATTATGAACATGTGTATCACTACGATCGAGATTCAATAAACCATTCACATTGGGTGCATGACCATTGAAGGTGTTATTCATGTAAACAGAATAACCATTATTCTATGACTTAAATGAATAACCGTATTGCAATAAACATGATCTAATCATGTTCATGCTCAACGCAAACACCAAATAACATTTATTTAGGTTCAACACTAATCCCGAAGGTAGAGGGAGAGTGCGATGGTGATCACATCAACCTTGGAAACACTTCCAACACACATCGTCACCTCGCCCTTAGCTAGCCTCCGTTTATTCCATAGCTTTTATTTCGAGTTACCAATATTACCAACTGAACCGGTATCTAATACCCAGGTGCTACTAGGAGTACTAGTAAGGTACACATCAATAACATGTATATCAAATATACTTTTGTTGACGTTGCCATCCTTCTTATCTACCAAGTATTTGGGGTAGTTCCGCTATCAGTGACCGTTCCCCTTATAATAGAAGCACTTAGTCTCGGGTTTGGGTTCAGCCTCGGGTTTCTTCACTGGAGCGGCAACTGTTTTGCCATTCTTGAAGTTTCCCTTCTTGCCCTTGCCCTTCTTGAAATTAGTGGTCATGTTAACCATCAAAACTTGATGCTCCTTCTTGATTTCTACCTTCGCGGCCTTAAGCATTGCGAACAGCTCCGGGATCACTATCTCCATCCCTTGCATGTTATAGTTCATCACAAAGCTATAGTAGCTTGGTGATAGTGACTGGAGAACTCTGTCAATCACTATCTTATCTGGAAGATGA
Organism: Elymus sibiricus; assembly: GCA_039707655.1. Classification (NCBI taxonomy): domain Eukaryota; kingdom Viridiplantae; phylum Streptophyta; class Magnoliopsida; order Poales; family Poaceae; genus Elymus; species Elymus sibiricus. Next base: position 358,013,306 of record CM077665.1, read on the forward strand.
ACTCCCACTTGATTCAAGCGATTGTAGTACCCAGACATTCTGAGCACATGCTCACCGATTGTGCTATTCTCCTCCATCTTGCAGGCAAAGAACTTTGTCAGAGGTCTCATACCTCTCAACACGGGCATGAGCCAAAAATTCCAATTTCAGCTCTCGGAACATCTCATATGCTCCGTGACGTTCAAAATGTCTTTGGAGCCTCAACTCTAGGCCATAAAGCATGGCGCACTAAACTATCAAGTAGTCATCAGAACGTGTCTGCCAGATGTTCACAACATCCACAGACGACGCTTGAGGGGGTGGCGCACCGAGCGGTGCATCGAGGACATAAGCCTTCTGTGTAGCAATGAGGACAATCCTCAGATCACGGGCCCAGTCCGCATAATTGCTACCATCATCTTTCAACTTACTTTTCTCTAGGAACGTATCAAAAATACAGGGGAGCTACGGCGCGAGCAATTGATCTACAACATAATTTGCAAAGACATTTTGACTATGTTCATGATAATGAGTTCAGTTAATCATATTACTAAAGAACTCCCACTCAAATTTACATCCCTCTTGTCATCCGAGTGTTACATGATCCAAATTCACCAGCCCAAGTCCGATCATCACGTGAGATGAGGTGGTTTCAATGGTGAACATCTCCATGTTGATCATATCTACGATATGACTCATGTTCGACCTTTCGGTCTCTTGTGTTCCGAGGCCATGTCTGTACATGCTAGGCTCGTCAAGTTTAACCCGAGTGTTCCGCATGTGCAAAACCGGCTTGCACCCATTGTATGTGAACATAGAGTCTATCACACCCGATCATCACATGGTGCTTCGAAACGACAAACTTTCGCAACGGTGTACACTCGGGGAGAACACAATTTTATCTTTAAATTTTAGTGAGGGATCACCTTATAATGCTACTGTCGTCCTAAGCAAAATAAGATGCATAAAAGGATTAACATCACATGCAAATCATAAGTGACATGATATGGCCATGATCTTGTGCTTTTGATCTCCATCTCCAAAGCACCGGCATGATCTCCATCGTCACCGGCATGACACCATGATCTCCATCATCTTGATCTCCATCAATGTGTTGCCATGAGGTTGTCGCGCCAACTATTGCTTCTACAACTATTGCTAATTCATAGCGATAAAGTAAAGCAAAAGAAGGTGAAAATAATTAAAGACAACCCTATGGCTCCTGCCGGTTGCCGTACTCATCGATATGCAAGTCGTGATGATCTATACAAAACATGATCATCTCATACATCACATATATATCATCATGTTTCTGGCCATATCATATCACATCATACCCTGCAAAAACAAGTTAGACGTCCTATAATTTGTTGTTGCATGTTTTACGTGGCTGCTATGGGTATCTAGCAAGAATGATTCTTACCTACGCAAAACCACAACGGTGATATACAAGTTGCTATTTCACCTTCTACAAGGACCGCCTCTGTCGAATCCGATTCAACTAAAGTGGGAGAGACAGACACCCGCCAGCCATCTTATACAACAAAGTTACATGTCAGTCGATGGAACCGGTCTCTCGTACGTGGACGAGTAAGGTTTGTCTGAGCCGCTTCATCCCACAATACCGCCGAATCAAGATAAGACTAAGGAGGGAAGCAATCTGAATATCAACGCCCACAAACTCCTTTGTGTTCTACTCATGATCTCATCTACGCATAGACCTAACTCTGATACCACTGTTGGGGAACGTTGCATGGGAAACAAATTTTTTCCTACGCACACTCAAGATCTATCCATGGAGATGACCATCTACGAGAAGAGAGATCGGATCCACATACCCTTGTAAATCACTAAGCAGGAAGCGTTAAGAAACGCGGTTGATGTAGTCGAACGTCTTCGCGATCCAAATCGCAAGCCGTCCCGCGATCCAATCACGATCCGTCCCGATCTAGCGCCGATCGGACGGCACCTCCGAGTTCAACACACGTACAGCTCGATGATGATCTCCGCCTCCTTGATCCAGCAAGGGAGAGTGGAGAGGTAGATGAGTTCTCCGGCAACACGACGGCGCGGTGGCGGTGGTGGTGGTGCTATCCCGGCAGGGCTACGCCTAGCGCTACCGAAACCGCGAACGGACGAGAAAACGATCTAGGGAGAGAGAGGGGCGCCAAGGGCTTCGTGTGTACTCTTGGGGCGCCCCCTGAGGGAGTCCTGGACTAAGGGGTCCTCGGGCCACTGGTCTATCTCCCAATAGGCCGTCTCGATGGGCCGCACTCTAGCTATCACAGGAAGGGCCGGATACATCGACACCGCACGTTCCAGGAGGAAGACCCGAAGGCACGTCATGTACTCCAAGTCAAGACGAGGAGATCAACATTTTCCATCCTCGGCAGGAGACCTATCATGTGTAAACCCTAGGTACCCCTCGATGTCTATATAAGCCGAGGGGGTTTTAGAATGTCGGGTAGAGAAACTCATCTAGGGTTTTAGCTAGTCGATCTCGAGGTAGATCAACTCTGTAACCTTCATACCATCAATATAATCGAGCAGGACGTAGGGTTTTACCTCCATAGGAGGGCCCAAACCTGGGTAAACATCGTCTCCTTCGTCCCCTCGTTACCATCGTTCCTAGACTCACAGCTCGGGACCCCCTACCCAAGATCCGCCGGTTTTGACACCGACATTGGTGCTTTCATTGAGAGTTCCGCTGTGATCAACAAAGGAATCGATGGCCCGCGTTGTCATCAACAAAGAGGTCCGTAACATGGACTCCTTCGTCCCTGGACAGATCTTCGCTTTCGACAGCATCATGCTGCACGCTGACCCGACCGGCCGCCTTGGCCGGGTCGGGAGTCTCGCCCCTTGTCAAGAAGTCAGATTCGGGAACTTAGAGTTCCCGGTAGACTCTCAGGGCGATCTTTTGCTCACCGGGCTCGCAGTCTCATCCGACGCGCCCGAGGACTCCGAGGCCTTAACCTCGGATTTCGTTTTCAATCCCGCTCACGGGACCAACCCCGGCGACGATCTGGCTTTTAATCCGGATCCGGCCTTAGCTCCAAATAATCGGACACCATCTCCTGCCGAACACACTTCCTGTGCGGACGCGTCGGAGGATAACTCCGAAAGCGCGGAGCAGATTGACCCGATCAAGCTCTCGGTTCTCAACGAAGCTCTAGATCGGATCTTATCGATGAAAACGACTGATGACCCAACCCCGATCCACAGTCAGATCGGTCTTAAGGCGGGTCGAGAAGAATTTTTCATCCCACCCACCACCCACTTCGTAGCCACTATCGAAGACTTAACCGATATGTTGGACTACGCCTCCGAGGAGGCAGAAGACATGGATGAAGAGGATCGCGCCCCCACCCCCGTAAACACCGGGCGATGGACTGCCACCTCAACCTATGACGTCTACATGGTGGATGCCCCAGCCGATAACGGCGAGCGCACACCCGCGAACAATGGGGATGAATCGGGTGAGGCGCCGTCAAGGCGACGGAAACCGCGTAAGAGATCAAAAACAAAAAAGGGAAGGGAAGCTATTGCTGGCACCGGGGAAAATGATACCCCGGAAGACCTCGGCGATCCCGATATACCCGAGTATCCGTTAGAGGACCAGGAAAGGAAGGAGGACCAGCGCGACCCCGACGATCCGAACGATTCAGAGGATGACAACTACCTCCCCCCTGTAGAGGAGGAGGATAGCCTGGAAGGCAAAGACTTCACCGTCCCCGAAAACATTGAGGATCAGGAACGGTTCAGGCAACAGCTTATAGCTGCTGCCCGAAGCCTAAAGGTAAAAGCGCGGCGGCTCAAAGCCGAACAATACACCCTCAACGATAGATGGACAAGGGTCCTATCAGCCGAGGAGGAATACGGCGCCGGTCTATTGGACCAACCCAAGAGTTATCCACGCCGGCGGCTACTGCCTCTATTCGATGACGAGCTCCCTAATACGCCGTCCCCCAAACACACTCCATACGACCAGCCGGACCGCCCTCCCCGAGGACGGGATAGGACGGCTGACGATGCCGGTTATAGGCCGGCAATACCCCACAGAAGGGGAAAAGAGCCAATGGAGCCTGAGGGCAGGTACGACCCGCGACACGACCTGGATTATAGAACAGGCCGCACGAGATCCATCTACGGATCTAGAGGGTACTCCCCCGTTAGACGAGACGAGTACCGGCCCTGGCTTGACCAACATAATAGAGGTCGGGACCAAAACCGGGCCAGAACAGACGCCGACTACCGGTGTGATATAGCCCGGGTCAGAGGCACTGCCCACCCACTGTGCTTCACCGACGAGGTGATGCAGCACCAGTTCCCGGAAGGGTTTAAACCCGTGAACATCGAGCAATACGACGGAACAACTGGCCCAGTAGTGTGGATCGAGGATTTCCTCCTCCACATTCACATAGCACGAGGAGACGACCTCCACGCCATCAAGTACCTACCCCTTAAGCTTAAGGGACCAACTCGGCACTGGTTAAATAGTCTCCCCGAAAACTCTATCGGGAGCTGGGAGGACCTCGAGGATGCATTCTGATCTAACTTCCAGGGCACCTATGTACGGCCTCCGGACTCCTCCGACCTAAGCAATGTCGTCCAAAAGGCAGGAGAGTCCGCTCGACAATTCTGGAATCGGTTCTTGACCAAGAAAAAACAGATCGTCGATTGCCCAGATGCCGAGGCCATAGCCTCTTTCAGGCACAATATTTGGGATGAATGGTTGGCTCGCCAGCTCGGTCAGGATAAACCTTGGACCATGTCCGCCCATACATCACTCATGACCCGCTTTTGCACGGGCGAGGATAACTGGCTAGCGAGACGGAGCCACAACCCCGAAGACCCCGGCACCTCCGAATTCCGGGATGGAAACGGGAAACCACGACGCAACAAAAACAAACGCCGGCACAGCACTAGCGACGCCGACGACACGGCCGTAAACGCCGGCTTCCGCAACCCAAGATCTGGGAGCGAAAGAAGCCTCCTAAAGGCAATCGCGATGGGCCCACCCCGCTGGACAAAATCATGGAGAGGCCCTGCCAGATCCATGGCACTCAAGATAAGCCTGCCAACCACACCAACCGTAACTGTTGGGTGTTCAAACAGGCCGACAAACTCGCAGCCGAAGAGCAAGGCAAGGGCCCACGCAACGAGGACGACGAGGATCCCCACGGTCCGAGCAATGGAGGTCAGAAGCAATTCCCTCCAGAGGTAAAGACTGTGAACATGATATACGCCACTCATATACCTAAAAAGGAGAGGAAGCGCGCCCTTCGAGACGTCTACGCCGTAGAGCCTGTAGCCCTGAAGTTTAATCCATGGTCGGCCTGCCCGATCACTTTTGATTGACGAGATCACCCGACGAGTATCCGTCATGGAGGTTCGGCGGCCCTCGTCTTAGACCCCATTATCGATGGGTATCACCTCACTAAAGTCCTAATGGACGGAGGAAGTAGCCTCAACCTGATCTACTTAGATACGGTGAAAAAGATGGGCATAGATCCGTCAAGGATAAAGCCTAGCAACACTACCTTTAAAGGAGTGATCCCAGGCGTCGAAGCCCGGTGCACAGGCTCTGTTAGCCTGGAAGTAGTGTTCGGTTCGCCCGACAACTTCCGCAGCGAGGACTTGATCTTCGACATCATCCCCTTCCGCAGCGGTTATCACGCCCTATTGGGCCGTACAGTGTTCGCTCGCTTTAATGCCGTCCCACATTACGCATACCTCAAGCTCAAGATGCCCGGGCCCAAGTGGGTCATCACCGTCAACGGCAACACCGAGCGTTCTCTCTGAACTGAGGAACATGCATTGGCCCTGGCGGCCGAATTCCATTACGAGGACGATCAGCGAACACCGAAATCTGCCATAAAGGCACGAAAGGTTTACAAACGAGCTCGGTTTCAATCTGAACTCCAAGATTTTTCTCCTCCCCAGAAATAGGGACACGCTCCCCATTGCCCAGCCCTGATGCCCGTCAAACACGTGCCGAGAAGGCACAACTTTGCACTCAAGATTCCATGGGCAGCAATGGGGAACAACTATAAAAGGGTAAGTGTTCGGCTGAACCGAACTACTACCAATACACGTCCTCGGACATATCACAGGTACCGTAAAGGACCTGTTAAAGCGTAAAGCTCACCTACCCTTCGGCGACTTCTCAAGACCATCTTCCCAAAGTCCGCTCGCCGACAGTATCACCCTTAAAGGAACACAACTCCCTAGGAGGCACAGGAGCAGATTGGAGACAGGGCACATCGAGGACGTCAAGCCACTAATCGGACACCCCTGGTACAACCTCTCCTTTGTAAATTTTATATTTCATCTTCGAATACCTGTATACAGTTGCTTCGGCAATCCGAGCTATAAGAATTATTGAGCAAATACAAGACCATTATACATGGCCACTTCGTTGTATTTTACACGTACTCTGTTCTTCCCTCGTTAACGCTTCCTGCGAAAACTGTTCGGTATACATTACGATGCAACCGGCTAATAGACCGGGGACTTGAAATTAAAAAATCGCCCTGAGCATCACCCCAACACAGCGGGTCGTGTGCTCGGCGTCTTGGATTTTGCTTTATGTGCATCGGATCCGAACTATGTCTTGGGTCAAAAGTTGGGTTGCCCGGCTCCTGTGATTGCCCCCCTTACGTTCCGCTCATTCGGCTAAAGGGGCAAAGGGAGAACCACTGCGATTGTGTTTCCAGTTCACCTGGTCAAGCACCTCAGGGGAGAAAGCCGAAAACTGACCGTCATAGTAAGCGAGAATCGGTCTGCAAATCCGAGCATAAGTGTCATACTAAAAGATCGATAGAGGTTATGCCTTGTTATACGATGGGTTTCGTTCTTGTACAAACCATGTGATGCTGGCTTCGGCCCCGGTACATCCGAACATCACACCACATTGGGGGCTGGTCATCAGCCCCTAAATTTTTTTACGCTCCTACGGCTAAGTGAAAGCAATAAAGCATCATAGTCCGATTGCCTCATCCCTCTCGCGCGACCGCCTTTGGGCTCCGATACCTCGGCTAAGGGTTACAGTGCGGAGACAAAGACACCTCACGTAGTATCTACGTGGGGGCTGAAGCCGACGACTCACAACTTTCAGATAAAACGGCCACACGGGAGTCAAAATAAATATTAAAAACTTATAAGACATGATAACCCATGCAACACTGATTATAAAGCGTTAAAAGTCTTCGGACATATTACAATATGCTCATTCATACAAAACGTCTTTGGAGCATTGGGCGTCTATTGCCCGAGCACCCTCCATCACTGCAGAGAAGTATAGCTCGGGGCGCCTATGCTCCTTCCCAGGAGGCGGAGGTGCGGTAGCCATCTCGGTCGGCTTGAGCTTCGGCCAGTGCACCATGGTCTTCGCAAAGGCCATCCGAGCTCCCTCGATGCATGTAGAGCGCTTTAGCGCGTCAATACGAGGCGCAGCATCGCATAGTCTCTGCACCAAGCCGAAGTAGCTGTTCGGCAATGGCTCTGCAGGCCACAGCCGGATGCAGAGATCCTTCGTGGCTGGCTCCGCCATCCTATGCAGCTCCATCAGCTGCTTCATTTGCTCGATCAGGAGAGGGGAGCGCTCGGGGGACTCAAATTGTGCCCAGAATAGCCGAGCCTGATCATCCTCCTCCCACGAAGCATAGAACTTGTTCGCTTCTGCTGCACTCTTCTGGAGATCCGCACAGACGCCTGAGGAATGCCACACCTGGGTGAGCAAAGAAAACCTGCTAGCACCAAAGGTGCATTGTAGCGAATACGGCTTACCATCTGTGACAGCCTTGACTTGGCGAACCTCCTCTTCAAAGGACCGCCTATCCACCCGCTCCTTTTGGAGCTCGGATTTCAGCGCGGATAGCTCGGTGGCTTGTTTTTTGCCTTTCTGCTCAAGGGCCTCGCACTTTGCGCTGGCGTCCTTGAGCTCCTGCTGCACCTCCGCCACCCGGGCCTCCTGTTTAGCACTCGTAGCTTTCAGGATGGAGAGTGCGGCTGCTGCTTGTTCAGCGGCCGCCTTCTCATCCGCGGCCTCTTGCTTCATCTTTGCGAGCTCGGACTTTAGTTTTTGCACCTCCGAAGCGGAAGCTGTGGAAGCAATAAATAAATAATTACACTGGGTCACCAGTGTGGATCGATAACAATGTACAGCCCGGATATTACAATTCGGCTTACCTTGTGCCTTGTCGAACCTCTTGTTCAGGCTATCAAGCTCCTCTTCGGAGATCTTGAGCTTCCGATTTAGCTCGGTAAGCTCAGCGGCATTAACGGCCGCCGCCGATGACGAGGCCTGCAAAAAAAAAACATATATCCATTCATATGCGTTTTAACCCCCGAACTGTCAAGGATACGATCCTATGTTCGGTCCTATCAAGGGTTTTTAGAACATTGCGGGATTAATGGTGCCTTATGCATCGTTCTTCACTCCTAATTGTTTGACCCCCGGGTGCGTTTTTGTAAACACACCCAGGGCTCGGGGGCTACTGCATGTATAACGATAGCATAAACTTAAAAATTAAAATTGCTCGGGAAAAGGGTATTACGTGACTCACCTTGAAGCCCGTCAAGAGACCATTAAAGGCCTCCTTCAGTCTGTTATCAACGGACTGAATGCCTTGCAGAACCGCACCCATAAGAGTGCGGTGATCCTCGGAGATGTGGGAGCTTGCTAGAGCCTCCTCCATAACCGGCCACCCAGTCATCGGTGGCACCGGTTATGACCGGCCAGCCCGATCTCTGATCGGGGACTGAGTCGGTAGCTCCGGAGGCATAGCACGCTCCGGAGACGTCCTCGGAGGGGACTGGACGTCCCTCCGCCCTTCCTTCTCGGTGGCCAGGGGAGTATTCTTCCCCTGGCCCTCAGCAGCCTGGGGAGTTTCCTCCCCCTGGCCTTCGGCGGCCGAGGCATCAGCCTCGGCCATGGCATGGTCACCCCCACCGCCTGTGTTCGGCTCCAAAGTGTTGGGGAACGGAGCATGAATTTCAAAAAATTTCCTACGCTCACACAAGATCTATCCATGGAGATGCATCGCTATGAGAGGGGAGAGTGTGTCTACGTACCCTCGTAGACCGTTTAGCGGAAGCGTCTCACAACGTGGTTGATGTAGTCGAACAATCCTTCGAGCTCCACCGATCGAGTACCGAACGTACGGCACCTCCGAGTTCTACACACGTGCAGCTCGGTGACGTTCCTCGCCTTCTTGATCCAGCAAGACGTCGAGGAAGTAGATGAGTTCCGTCAGCACGACGGCGTGGTGACGGTGACGGTGAAGTAATCTCGGCAGGGCTTCGCCTAAGCTCTCCGAAAATATGACCGAGGGTGTAAACGGTGGAGGGGGGGCACCGCACACGGCTAACAATGAATCGTGTGTGTTCTAGGGGCGCCCCCCTCCATATATAAAGGAGGGAGGGGAGGAGAGGCAGCCAAGGGGGCGCACCAAGTAGGAGGAATCCTACTTGGGGTCCTCCCAATTCGGCCTCCCCCCTTTCCTATTCCTATTCGGAGTAGGAAGGAAAGAGGGGAAAGGGGGGGGGGGGAATCCTATTCCCTTTTTTTTCTTTCCTTCTTCCCCTTTCCTTCTCCAATTCGGCCAGCCCATATGGGGGGGCGCACCAGCCCCTTAGTGGCTGGTGTGTTTCCCCTCTTGGCCCATAAGGCCCATATCTTTTGCCGGGGTTGCCCGGAACCCCTTCCGGTGACCCGATATCACCCGGAACACTTCCGGTGTCCGAATACCATCATCCAATATATCAATCTTTACCTCTCGACCATTTCGAGACTCCTCGTCATGTCTGTGATCTCATCCGGGACTCCGAACAACATTCGGTCACCAATCACATAACTCATATAATACTAAATCGTCATCGAACCTTAAGCGTGCGGACCCTACGGGTTCGGGAATGATGTAGACATGACCGAGACGGCTCTCCGGTCAATAACCAACAGCGGAACCTGGATGCTCATATTGGTTCCTACATATTCCACGAAGATCTTTATCGGTCGAACCTCATATGACAACATACGTTGTTCCCTTTGTCCGGCGGTATGTTACTTGCCCGAGATTCCATCGTCGGTATCCAATACCTAGTTCAATCTCGTTACCGGCAAGTCTCTTTACTCGTTCCGTAATACATCATCTTGCAACTAACTCTTTAGTCACGGTGCTTGCAAGGCTTCTGTGATGCTGTATTACCGAGAGGGCCTAGAGATACCTCTCCGATAGTCGGAGTGACAAATCCCAATCTCGATCCATGCCAACTCAACAAACACTTTCGGAGATACCTGTAGTGCACCTTTATAATCACCCAGTAACGTTGTGACGTTTGAAACACCCAAAGTATTCCTACGGTATCCGGGAGTTGCATGATCTCATGGTCAGAGGAACGTGTATTTGACATAGTGAAAGCAATAGCAATAAACTGAACGATCATTTGCTATGCTAACGGTTGGGTCATGTCCATCATATCATTCTCCTAATGATGTGATCCCGTTATCAAATGACAACTCATGTCCATGGTCAGGAAACCTTGACCATCTTTTGATCAACGAGCTAGTCTAGTAGAGGCATACTAGGGACATAGTATTTGTCTATTATCCACACATGTATTTAGTTTCTGGTCAATACAATTCTAGCATGAATAATAAACCATTATCATGAACGGAGAAATATGATAATAATAAACACTTTATTAATTGCCTCTAGGGCATATTTCCAACAGTCTCCCACTTGCACTAGAGTCAATTACATTGTAATGAATCTAACACCCATCGTATTCTGGTGCTGATCATGTTTTGCTCGTGGAAGAGGTTTAGTCAACGGGTCTGCCACATTCAGATCCGTGTGTACTTTGCAAATCTCTATGTCTCCATCCTTAATCAAATTCTGAATGGAGTTGAAGCGACGCTTTATATGCTTGGTTCTCTTGTGAAACCTGGGCTCCTTTGCTATAGCAATTGCTCCAGTGTTGTCACATAAGATAGTCATTGGACCCGATGCACTCGGTATGACACCTAGATCGGATATGAACTCCTTCATCCAGACTCCTTCATGTGCTGCTTCGGAAGTAGCTATGTATTCCGCCTCACATGTAGATCCCGCCACGACGCTCTGCTTGGAACTGCACCAACTGACCGCTCCACCATTAAGAATAAATACGTATCCAGATTGTGACTTAGAGTCATTTGGATCTGTGTCAAAGCTAGCATCGACGTAACCCTTTACGATGAGCTCTTTGTCACCTCCATAAACGAGAAACATGTCCTTGGTCCTTTTCAGGTACTTCAGGATATTCTTGACCGCTGTCCAGTGATCTACTCCTGGATCACTTTGGTACCTTCCCACCAAGCTAATAGCGAGGCATACATCAGGTCTGGTACACAGCATGGCATACATAATAGAGCCTATGGCTGAGGCATAGGGGATGACACTCATCTTCTCTTTGTCTTCTGCCGTGGTCGGGCTTTGAGTCTTACTCAATCTCACACCTTGCAATACAGGCAAGAACCCTTTCTTTGACTGATCCATTTTGAACTTCTTCAAAATCTTGTCAAGGTATGTGCTTTGTGAAAGTCCAATGAGGCGTCTTGATCTATCTCTATAGATCTTGATGCCTAATATGTAAGCAGCTTCTCCGAGATCCTTCATTGAAAAACTTTTGTTCAAATAACCCTTTATGCTTTCCAGAAATTCTATGTCATTTCCCATCAATAATATGTCATCCACATATAATATGAGAAATGCCACAGAGCTCCCACTCACTTTCTTGTAAATACAAGCTTCTCCATAAGTTTGTATAAACCCAAACGCTTTGATCACTTCATCAAAGCGAGTATTCCAGCTCCGAGATGCTTGCACCAGTCCATAGATGGATCGCTGGAGCTTGCATACTTTGTTAGCACCTTTAGGATCGACAAAACCTTCCGGTTGCATCATATATAATTCTTCCTTAAGGAATCCATTAAGGAATGCCGTTTTGACGTCCATTTGCCAGATTTCATAATCATAAAACGCGGCAATTGCTAACATAATTCTGACAGACTTTAGCATCGCTACGGGTGAGAAAGTCTCATCGTAGTCAACTCCTTGAACTTGTCGATAACCTTTAGCAACAAGTCGTGCCTTATAGATGGTGACATTACCATCAGCGTCCGTCTTCTTCTTAAAGATCCATTTATTTTCAATAGCTCGCCGTTCATCGGGCAAGTCTACCAAAGTCCACACTTTGTTCTCATACATGGATCCAATCTCGGATTTCATGGCCTCAAGCCATTTGTCGGAATCCGGGCCTGCCATCGCTTCTTCATAGTTCGAAGGTTCACTGTTGTCTAACAACATAACCTCCAAGACTGGATTTCCGTACCACTCTGGTGCGGAACGTGTCCTGGTTGACCTTCTAAGTTCTGTAGCAACTTGATCCGAAGCCTCATGATCATCATCATCAACTTCTTCTCTGGTCTGTGTTGGTGTCACAGAAATTTCTTTCTGTGGCGTACTACTATCCAGAGGAGGTATAATTACCTCATCAAGTTCTACTTTCCTCCCACTCACTTCTTTCGAGAGAAACTCCTTCTCTAGAAAGGATCCATTCTTAGCAATGAATACTTTGCCTTCGGATATGTGGTAGAAGGTGTACCCAACGGTCTCCTTTGGGTATCCTATGAAGACGCAGTTATCCGCTTTGGGTTCAAGCTTATCTGGCTGAAGCCTTTTGACATAAGCATTGCATCCCCAAACTTTCAGAAACGACAGCTTAGGTTTCTTACCAAACCATAGTTCATACGGTGTCGTCTCAACGGATTTAGACGGTGCCTTGTTTAAAGTGAATGCAGCTGTATCTAATGCATAACCCCAAAATGATAGTGGCAAATCGGTAAGAGACATCATAGAACGCACCATATCTAATAGAGTACGATTACGACGTTCGGACACACCATTACGCTGTGGTGTTCCAGGTGGCGTGAGCTGTGAAACAATTCCACATTGTTTTAAGTGATTGCCAAACTCGTAACTCAAATATTCTCCTCCACGATCATATCGTAAGAACTTTATTTTCTTGTTACGATGGTTCTCTACTTCACTCTGAAATTCTTTGAACTTTTCAAATGTTTCAAATTTGTGCTTCATCAAGTAGACATAGCCATATCTACTCAAATCATCTGTGAACGTGCCACTGTATGATTAATGAAGGTATTGTCTTGGGGCATAAAATATTTGAACGAGGTATTGAGGTGGATAAAGCTAAAGTTGATGCAATTGACAATATGCCATGCCCTAAAGATATTAAAGGTATTCGAAGTTTTCTTGGTCATGCTGGTTTCTATAGGAGGTTCATTAAAGACTTGTCTAAAATTTCTAGGCCTCTTCCTAATCTTTTGCAAAAGGATATTCCTTTTGTTTTTTATGATGATTGTGTGGAAGCCTTTGAAACACTCAAGAAAGCCTTAACCTCTGCACCTATCGTTCAACCACCTGATTGGAACTTGCCTTTTGAAATTATGTGTGATGCTAGTGATTATGTTGTTGGTGCTGTTCTAGGACAAAGAGTTGATAAAAAATTAAACGTTATCCATTGTGCTAGCAAAACTCTAGACAGTGCCCAACGAAATTATGCCACTACTGAAAAATAATTTTTAGCAGTTGTGTTTGCCTTTGATAAATTTAGATCCTATATTGTTGACTCCAAAGTTATTGTTCACACTGATCATGCTACTATAAAATATCTTATGGAAAAGAAAGATGCTAAACCTAGACTTATTAGGTGGGTTCTCTTGCTTCAAGAATTTGATTTACATATCGTTGATAGGAAGGGAGCTGAGAACCCTGTAGCTGATAACTTGTCTAGGTTAGAAAATATTCTTGATGACCCACTACCTATTGATGATAGTTTCCCTGACGAACAGTTAGCTGCAATAAATGTTTCTCCAAACACCCCTTGGTATGCTGATTATGCTAATTACATTGTTGCTAAATATATACCGCCTAGCTTCACATACAAACAAAAGAAAAAAAATCTTCTATGATTTAAGACATTACTTTTGGGATGACCCACATCTCTATAAAGAAGGAGTAGATGGTATTATTAGACGTTGTGTACCTGAGCATGAACATGAACAAATCCTATGGAAATGTCATTCCGAAGCTTATGGAGGACATCATGCGGGAGATAGAACTGCTCACAAGGTATTGCAATCTCGTATTTATTGGCCTACTCTCTTCAAGGATGCCCTTAAGTTTGTCTTGTCTTGTGATGAATGTCAAAGAATTGGAAATATCGGAAAGCGTCAGGAAATGCCTATGAATTATTCACTTGTTGTTGAACCATTTGACGTTTGGGGTTTTGATTATATGGGACATTTTCCCTCCTCTAACGGGTATACTCATATTTTGGTTGCTGTTGATTATGTCACTAAGTGGGTAGAAGCTATTCCAACTAGTAGTGCTGATCACCACACCTCCATTAAAATGCTTAAAGAGGTTATCTTCCCGAGGTTTGGAGTCCCTAGATACTTAATGACAGATGGTGGTTCACACTTTATCCATGGTGCTTTCCGTAAGATGCTTGCTAAATATGATGTTAACCATAGAATTGCATCACCCTATCATCCTCAATCTAGTGGTCAAGTTGAACTTAGCAATAGGGAAATAAAATTGATATTACAAAAAACTTTCAATAGGTCTCGAAAGAATTGGTCTAAGAAATTAGATGATGCACTTTGGGCCTATAGAACAGCTTATAAAAATCCTATGGGTATGACTCCATACAAAATGGTATATGGAAAAGCTTGTCATTTGCCTCTAGAATTAGAACATAAAGCATTTTGGGCAATTAAGGAACTCAACTATGATTTCAAACTTGCCGGTGACAAGAGGCTATTTGATATTAGCTCACTAGATGAATGGAGAACCCAAGCCTATGAAAATGCCAAACTATTCAAAGAAAAAGTAAAAAGGTGGCATGACAAAAGAATCCAAAAGCGGGAATTCAAAATAGGAGACTATGTTCTTTTGTTCAACTCTCGTTTAAGATTTTTTGCAGGTAAGCTCTCCAAATGGGAAGGACCTTATATTATCGAAGAGGTTTATCGTTCTGGAGCTATCAAGATTAATAATGCTGAAGGTAGTAACCCGAAGGTGGTCAATGGACAAAGAATTAAGCACTATATCTCAGGTACGCCTATTAACGTTGAAAGCAATGTTATCCAAACCATGACACCGGAGGAACACATAAAAGAAACCTTCCGGAACACTCCAGAATTCTAAAAACTAGGAGGTACGTGATACGGTAAGTAAACGGACTCCGAAAAATCCGTAAATATATTTTTTGTCAGTTTTGGAATTTTAGAAAATTTTGGAATTTAAGAAATAAACCGTAAGGTGATCGAGGCGAGCACGATACACCAGGGCGCGCCAGGCCCCCTGGGCACGCCCTGGTGGGTTGTGCCCACCTCGGACACCTTTCCGACTCTGTTTTCCTTCCATATGCTTGTTTCCCAAGAATAAAAATTCTCTATATATACCCCCGACTGTTTTGACGACCGCATTGCAGAAAATTCCTCTGTTCTTGTTTCGTGCTATTTTCTTGCCAGATCTAGATCTCCATGGCTCCACCAAGCTCCTCCAAGGACAAGTTCTTCGAGAAGGTCATCAACCCATACTTGCCGAAGGTGATGAAGCACCCTCAAGCCATTGAGATGCGTGCGTGGGTGCTCCACATCTGCGATGTTCAGGGACCCAAGAAGACCGTAAGCGTGGAGGCTAGGCTCGAGGCGGTGGAACAAGACATCTTCAAGTGCCAAAGGATGGTGGAACGTGGACTTAGTGCCAATCTCTCCATGATCACGGAATTTACCCGTGATCAGATGGTGGATGGCCGGTGTGTGAAGGACACCATCTCCACCCTCAACGAGCAAATCAATTTTCTGCAAAGTCAAGTTTATGATCTTCAAAACCAAGTTTTCGAATATGAAGCAAGAATTAAAGGTATGAGTTTAGCTGCCAATTGCAGGACTGTGGGGACTCTTGCGTCAACCTTTGATGGTGAGCCCTTGCCTTGGAAGCTGGAGGACAAGCCTACCACATCATCACCACCACCTTCTTCATCACCACCACCAAAGGAGACTTGAGCACACGGGTATGGGCACTCCCCTTGGCTTGAGCCAACCTTGGGGGAGGTGCCCTGGTATCGTATCACCATCACTTTTATTCACCTTTACCTATTTTAGTTCAATCTTTAGTTTTCCTTTGATTTAGTTGAATAAAAGTCTAGCATGATCTATTTTCGTGTGTTAGATTCGGTGCCTATCTTTTTATGTAATCGAGTGAGAGTTATATAATAAAGTTCAGTTTGAGTTTTTGCCTCTCTACTTTCTTGTTGCAATCAAAATAAAAGGAAAGAGAAATAAATGAAAAGAATCATATGCTAATCTTATGGTGAGTAATGACATCACATAAGGAAAAGTATAAGTAGTAAAATTTATTGGAGATAGACAAACATAGCATTGGTCAATGATGCAACTCATGAAAGAATTAATAAGGGAAGAGAAGATCCACATGCAAATACACTATCTTGGACATCTTTTATGATTGTGAGCCCCCATTAAATATTATATGTCAAAATTGTTGACGTTGGACAAGGAAGACAACGTAATGATTTATGTTTGTTCATATCCACATAGAAGTTATATTTTCATAGATCCTTCAACATGTGGTGCTTGCGCAATATCTTTGCTAGCCAAAAAATTCCGCATTAAGTAGAGATGCTACTTGTGCATACAAAAACCCAAACCCAAATTCATTCTTTGAGAGTCCACCATACCTACCTACGGATCGAGTAAGATCCTTCAAGTAAGTTGTCATCGATGCAATAAGGCAATAAAAAATGCTTCTAAAAGTGTTTTGATCAATTAGTGTAAGAGAAAATTGAGCGCTATACGAACTTATGATGGCAAAGTAATAAAAGCGACGGACTGCATAATAAAGGTTGCTATCATAGGGGGCAATATAGCGTGACATTCTTTTACATTAAGGGATTGGGCATACAAACCAAAAAGCGCATGACAACCTCTGCTTCCCTCTGCGAAGGGACTATCCTTTACTTTATGTATTTACTTTTATGTAAGAGTCAAAGTATTCTTCCCTATTCCTTTTTTCTTTTTGTTTATTTTACAAGCATCATGTGGTGAGGAAAGATCTAGGCACATATATCCAGTTGGATGTGAGCGGGCATGAGTTATTATTGTTGACATAACCCTTAAGGTGAATACATTGGGAGGCGAAACTATAAGCCCCTATCTTTCTATGTGCCCGGTTGAAACTTTTTGCTCATGGGTATGCTGTGAGTGTTAGCAATCATAGAAGACTAAGTGATGGTTGAGTATGTGGACTTACCAAAAGGCTCCGACATGAGACCCTTCCTGAAAATATAATGAATTGTAGTTGCAAAGTTGACTGAGAACATAGTTTGTTGGTTTTCAATAAGGTTTATGCTTTATACTTCTATGTTGTGATGAATTGTTACTTGTTCATGAGAAGATATATGATGAAAGTATATGAATAAGTTTTATGATAGAGTTTGTTGCTGTTATGATAATAAGCATGATGCTTCTATGTCCGTATTTTGTTTTTATCGACACCTCTCTCTCTCTCTCTCTCAAACCATGTGGACATGCTTTTCAATTTCGGCTTTTCGCTTCAGGACAAGCGAGGTCTAAGCTTGGGGGAGTTGATATGTCCATTTTGCATCATGATTTCCTACTATTATTTATTATGTTTTGTTGAATAATAATGCTTTAGGGAGTGATTCTAATGCCTTTTCTCTCATAATATGCAAGGTTTACACAAAGAGGGAGAATACCGGCAGCTGGAATTCTGGACCTGAAAAAAGCACATAAGAGATACCTATTCTACACATCTCTAATGGAGCTGAAACTTTACGGAGATTATTTTTGGAATTAATAAAAAATACTGGAGCAAAGAACTACCGGAGGGGGCCACCCTTGTGGGCACAAGACTCCAGGGCGCGCCAGGCGCGCTCTGGTGGGTTGTGCCCTCCTCGGCCCACCTCCGGCGCCCATCTTCTGGTATATAATCACTTTTGACCTAGAAAAAATAAGAGGAGGACTTTCGGGACGGAGCGCCGCCGTCTCGAGGCGGAACTTGGGCAGGAGCACTTTTGCCCTCCGGCGGAGCGATTCCGCCAGGGGAACTTCCCTCCCAGAGGGGGAAATTGAAGCCATCGTCATCACCAACACCCCTCTCATCTTTGGGAGGCCAACCTTCATCAAAATCTTCAACAACACCATCTCCTCTCAAACCCTAGTTCATCTCTTGTGTTCAATCTTTGTGCAGGAACCTCAGATTGGTACCTGTGGATGACTAGTAGTGTTGATTACCTTGCGTAGTTGATTACTATATGGTTTATTTGGTGGAAGATTATATGTTCAGATCCATTATGCTATTCAATACCCCTATGATCTTGAGCATGATTATTATTTGTGAGTAGTTACCTTTGTTCTTGAGTCACGGGAGAAGTCATGTTGCAAGTAATCATGTGAATTTGATATGTGTTCGATATTTTGATGATATGTATGTTGTGATTCCCTTAGTGGTGCCATGTGAACGTCGACTACATGACACTTCACCATTCATGGGCCTAAGGGAATGCATTGTGGAGTAGTTATTAGATGATGGGTTGCTAGAGTGACAGAAGCTTAAACCCTAGTTTATGCCCTACTTCGTAAGGGGCTGATTTGGATCCAAACGTTTATTGTTATGGTTAGATTTTGTCTTAATACTTTTCTCGTAGTTGCAAATGCTTGTGAGGGGGTTAATCATAAGTGGGAGGTTGTTCAAGTAAGAACAGCACCCAAGCACCGGTCCACCCACATATCAAATTATCAAAGTAGCGAACACGACTCAAACCAACATGATAAAAGTGACTAGATGAAAATCCCGTGTACCCTCAAGAACACTTTGCCTATTACTAGAGGCTGTTCTGGCCTATCCTTTGCCACAAAAGGATTGGGCTACCTTGCTGCACTTTATTTACCGTTGCCGTTACTTGCTCGTTACCAATTATCTTGCTATCAAACTATCTGTTACCTACAATTTCAGTGCTTGCAGAAATTACCTTGCTGAAAACCGCTTGTCATTTCCTTCTGCTCCTCGTTGGATTCGACACTCTTACTTATCGAAAGTACTACAATTGATCCCCTTTGTGGGTCATCAGTTGCATTTTTATAATTTTCATAATTTGATTCACAACTATGGACTTGAAAACACTTCTCATATGCACATACCCTCCAATTGGGATATCTCCCGTCCAAGTACAAGTGATGCGGGAAAGAAAAAGCTTTGGGGTGGAGAATAAATACATTATAAACAAAGTCAAAAATAATTCTATTATGATACAACAGCTTAGTCGTGAGCTTCAAGAGGTAAAAGAGATTCTTCTGGAGTATATCAAGAAGGGTTATTCATCATCTCCGAAGAAGGAAACTTGAGTACTCGTGTATGGGCACTACCCTTGGCTTGTTCCAAGCTTGGGGGAGGTGCCCCCGTATCATATCACCATCACTTTTATCATTATTATATATCTTAGTTCGATCATTAATACTTCATGATTTAGAAAAGTTTTAGTATGAATTTAGTTTGAGTGTTTGCTTTGTGTCAATGCTATCAATGTAACCGTGATTGATAGTTGTAATAAAGAGTAGTATGAGTTTGAGTATTCTTTCCCTTACTCCTTTGCATCAATCTTAGCAAAAAAATCATATGCTAATCCCTTGGGGAGTAATGACTTCACATAAAAGGAGAGTAATTGATAAATTTTGTTGGAGTATGAACCATAACATTAGTCACTGGAGCAATTCATGAAAGAATAATAAGGGAAGAGGAATTTCACATATAAAGATACTATCTTGGACATCTTCCATGATTATGAACCCCCATTAATTATTTTCAAACTTGATCAAATAGTTGATGTTGGACAAGCAATACAACATAATGGGCTATGTTTGCTTATATTTATATAGAAATTATATAGTCATGGATCTTCTAACATGTGATGCTTGCTTATAATCTTTGCTAGCCAAAAATTTCATACTAAGTAGAGATACTACTTGTGCATCCAAACACCCTTAACCCCATTTATTGTCATGAGTCTGCCATACCTACCTATGGATTAAATAACATCCTTCAAGTAAGTTATTATCGATGCAAAGCAATAGAAATTGCTCCTAAAATATATATGGTCTTTTATTTTAAGGGAAAATAAGTTTTATACAAACTTATGATGGTAATGCAATAAAAAGCGACGGACTGATCAATAAAGTTTGTCATCATAAGATGCAATATAACCTAATGTTCCTTTGCATTAAGAGTTTGCACATCCAAAAACTAAAAGCACATGAGAACCTCTATTTCCCTCTGCGAAGGCCCTATCTTTTACTTTTCAACCTTTAATTTTGTGCAAGAGTCAAAAATATTTACCCCTATTCCAATCTCATTTATTCTCCACTCGGCAAGCACTATGTGGTAGATCCAAGCTTATATATCCAGTCAAATATATGTGATCTTGCACTATTATTGTTGACATTATCCCTGAGATAAATAAGTTGGGAGGTGAAACATTAAACCCCCATCCTCCTTTGTGTCTGATTGAAACAATATATTCTAAAGATATGCTTTGAGTGCGAGCAATCATGGAAGACTATATGATAGTTGAGTATGTGCAGTTTGCTAAACCAAAAGCTTACATATGCTCTTCCCGAAAATGTAACGAATTGCAATTGCTTAATGACTGAGGACATAATTTGTGAGCTTTCAAGAAAGTTTACTAGTTACACTTCAGATTGTGAATGAGTTGTTACTTGTTTATGAGAAGTTTAATTGTTTATAATTGTTGCTATAATAATGGTCATGATGCTACCAAGTTCGTATTTCCTTTTATCAACACCTCTGTCTCTAAACATGTGGTCATGATTATCAAGTTCGATATTCGCTTGAGGACAAGCGGAGTCTAAGCTTGGGGGAGTTGATACGTCTATTTTGCATCATGTTTTTCTACTATTATTTATTATGTTTTAAAGTTATATTTCACTTTATGATGCAATTATGATGTCTTTTCTCTCTTAATTTCCAATTTTAATCAAAAGAGGGAGATTGTCGGCAGCAGGAATTTTGGACCCGAAAAGATCTACAGAGATAGCTATTCTTCAGAGCTCCAAATGACCAGAAAACTTACTGAAAGGATCGATATGATTGACTAGAGGGGGGTGAATAGGCAACTACCAGTTTTTAACTTTTCTTTAGCAAATTAGGTTTAGCAACAAATAGGTTGTCTAGATATGCAACTAGGTGAGCAACCTATATGATGCTAACAAGAATAACAACACAAGCAAGCAAAGGATACAATATAAGTAAAGCAAGCACAAAGTAAAGGTAAGAAGTAACCACAAGTGGAACCGATGGAGACGAGGATGTGTTACCGAAGTTCTTTCCCTTTGAGGGGAAGTACGTCTCCGTCAGAGCGTGTGGAGGCACAATGCTCCCCAAGATGCCACTAAGGCCACCGTATTCTCCTCACGCCCTCACACAGTGCGAGATGTCATGATTCCACTAGTGGTGCTCTTGAAGGCGGCGATCGGACCTTTACAAACAAGGTTGGGGCAATCTCCACAACTTAATTGGAGGCTCCCAACACCACCACGAAGCTTCACCACAATGGAATATGGCTTTGAGGTGACCTCTTCCGTCTAGGGTGCTCAAACACCCAAGAGTAACAAGATCCGCAAGGGATTAGTGGGGGGGAATCAAATTTCTCTTGGTGGAAGTGTAGATCGGGGCCCTCTCAACTAAACCCTAGAGTTTCAACAAGTTTTGTTGGCTAGGGAGAGAGATCGGGCGAAAATGAGCTTAGGGGCAACAATGGAGCTTTGGAGAGGATAAAAGGTGAGTCTCTTTGGGAAGAAGACCCCCTTTTATAGTGGGTAGGGAATCTACCCGTTACCCACTTAACATCCGCACACAAGTGGTAGTACCGCTCCGGGGAGCGGTACTACTGTCCGCACGGAAGAACCACACGCTGGTCATAGCTGATATGGACAGGGAGGCGGTAGTGATGCGGAGCGGTACTACCGCTGGCACAGTGGGAGGAGCGGTTCTCAGCACTAGTTGGGGGGGGGGGGGCAGCGGTACTACCGTGCTCGCCAGCGGTACTACCGCTCAGACAACAGATGACATGGTGTCTGGTGCCCCGCGCCGGGTGCCAGAGCCACCCAACGGTACTACCGCGCTCGCCAGCGGTACTACCGCTCAGACAACTTTGAGGCAGCAGGGCACAGGGCAGTAGCTCCATTTTGCCGAGAAAGGATGGGGTGCAAATGTGTACGTGTTGATTCCACCCAACCTTTCCAAGTACGGACCCCCTCTTGATAGTACGGATTTTCCTACGACTGAAGTCCACCAACACTAAATCGTTAGAAAATAACCATCTTCTCTTTTACCCACCGGAGGGGAAATTAACCGTCTTGTGCCACCTGATAATATCTGAAAGCTTAATGCACCCGGTTAGTCTGCAAATGCATTGTCATCAATCACCAAAACCACTAGGGTAGAAATATGCCCTTACAATCTCCCCCTTTTTGGTGGATTGATGACAACACGAGATTTGCACAGAGGATATCATAATAAGTAAAAGCAAACCCCAAAATCTAGAAAATATAGACGGGCTCCCCCTAGATGTGTGCACTATTATTAGATATGCTTTTGGAATGCGAAGTGCACACACTAGGATCAACACTCCCCCTATATTCTATAGACTGAAAACTACTTGCATTAATAAAGAAGAGTGAAGCATGAATGAAAGATAGGTTATGTGAGTATAAGTAAAGGACACATGATAAGTATAACTCACATATTAAGACATCAAAGGATAAAAGTAGGGTAGCATATGTCTCACACCATACGACTTGGTCTTAAAAGTCTCTCACACACAAACCAAAGCAAAGCAAATGATAAAAGAGTTCACGAGCGAATAAACACAAGCAGCTAAAACAAACACTCGTGACTCAGCAAATCCCCTACACTCTCTCCCCCTTTGGCATCGAGACACCAAAAGGGCAGAGAGGACTAAGAAGGCACACGATGGTAGCAGCTTAGGGGACTATCATCAATACTTGCCGGACTCCGAGCTATAGCCAGTGGTGCCTGCATGACCAGAACCACTCGGAGGAGCTGAAGAGCTAGGTGGAGGAGAAGAACCAGGCTGAGCATCATCTGAATCCCACTTGTAGTGCCGTGATAACCAGACATCCTCATCGGTGATGTTGTCCTTAGACCCACTCCTAATCTCCGACCCCACATGCCTGGCAAGCACCTTGTGACGACTGATAGCCTTCATCTCAGTAACATGAGCCATGTACTGACCGTGAGCCCGCAGACAAAAGAGCTTCTTCATCTTCTCCTTAAGTTTCTGAGCCCAAGATGGCTCAGCACGAGAGAGTGCAGAACGAGTGGTAGCGCCAGCCTGGACCTCAAAGTCCTCATCATCCTCGTCATCCTCATCATCCTCATCCTCAACATCAGGCAAGTCCACCTCGAAAGTAACATAGTTCGCCCATTGTTCTTCTGGCGGAGCTGCACAAACCTTATGGGAAACCAACTCACCGTGCTCAAAGCGGATGCCCGGATAGGTCTTTGCCCAAGTGCTCTCAAACAGATGCATCAAGTACGGACCATAGATAGGAACCTTGCGGTGAGAGATTGCAGAGAGTAGTTCAGACCACATGATATGTGAAACATCCAAGACTGGCACCTCGGTAGACTGCCTCATACCCTGACAAAAGAGCAATAGATTCATGATACTTGTGATCTGCGTTGGGTTTTCCGTGAAGAGGAATGGGTTATTGCAGCACAAAGTGGGTAAGTATTTCCCTTAGTTATGAAACCAAGGTTTATTGAACCAATAGGAATATCAATCTTCAACCGTCTTCAGCGGCTGCACACAAAAGAACAAACAACTTGCACCCAACGTGGGCAAGAGGGTTGTCAATCCCCTTGATCTCGTTATTTGCAAGAAATGAGTTGTGTAGATAATTGTAAATTGCAAAATAAAATAAAAAGTAAATAAAGGCAGCAAGGTAATAGTAGCATTTGTAAACATATAAGTGAATAGACCCGGGGCCCATAGTGTTCCCTAGCGGCATCTCTCATGTAGGCAACATACGGTGGATAACAAATTACTGTTGGGCAATTGATAGAAAAGCGGATAGTTATGCGATTTTCATGGCAATGATCATGTATATATAGGCATCATGTACATAAACAAATAGGCCGACTCCTGCCTGCACCTATTACTATTACTCCACTCATCGACCGCTATCCAGCATGCATCTAGAGTATTAACTAAAACAGAGTAATGCATGGAGAAGGATGACATGATGTAGACAAAGTAAACTCAAACAATATGAATGAACCCCATCGTGTTATCCTTAGTAGCAACAACACAAAGACGCCTCTTGTCCCCAACTTTGTCACTGGGATATAGAAACTCGTCAGGTTGAACCTACCACAACGCACCACTCCCACTGAAGATAGATCAATCTACTTGGCCAAAGCACATCAATAAATAGGAGAGCATTACGAAGCTATAATGATCATGCAAATAAGAATCTTAATATTCAGAGGTGACTCAAATACTTTTCATGAATAATCTGAACATAAACCCACAATTCATCGGAGCCCAACAAACACACCGCACAATAGGATTACATCGGATAGATCAAAGCGAAGATGCGATGATCATTGTATTGAAGATCAAGAGATAGAGAGATTCCCATCTAGGTACTAGCTATGGACACGTAGGTCTGTGGTAAACTACTCACACATCATCATGAGGGCAGCAAGGTTGATGTAGAGGCCCTCCGTGATCGATCCCCCTTCCGACAGGGTGCCGGAACGGAGCTCCAGATGGCCTCGCGACAGAACAGAGACTTGCGGCGGCGGAAAAAGGGTTTCAGGACTGCCTCCGGGGTTTTTAGGACATATTAGAATTTATAGGCCAGAGAGGGGTGTCGAGAGACGCCCGAGGGAGGCACAAGCCATCAGGGTGTGCCCCCCCAAGGCGCGCCCTGTTGGCTTGTGGGGTCCTCATGCGGCTCCCGGCCTCCTTCCGAAGTTTCCATCATCAAAAAGTTTCCTGGCAATTGGCCTTCGTTTGGTACTCTAAACCTGAAATGTGAAAAACATGCAGAAAACAGCAACTAGCACTGGGCACTGGGTCAATAGGTTAGTGCTCAAAAATATTATAAACTGGTAAATAAAGAGCCAAAAAATATCCTAGAATGATAATATATCAGCATGGAACAATAAAAAATTATAGGTACGTTGGAGACATATCAAGCATCCCCAAGCTTAATTCCTGCTCGTCCTCGAGTAGGTAAATGATTAAAACAGAATTTTTGATGTGACATGCTATCCATTATGTAATCTTATGCATGTATGCTCATTGAGAAATGATGAATCAACAAATATTAACATAGCAATAATTAAAGTGTAAGAAACAAAATCATCAATCTTTCAAAGTATACGATCCTCAAGGAATGTTTACCCCCCATTCATTTTATTATATTAGCAAGGCATGGCTCCATCTTCACCGCATTAATACAAATGTTAAGCACCACGGTGTCCAAGTCAAGCAATTGGATCGTACTTTTTCAATATGCATCAACTTTTTATTCTTCACACAATACATGAGCGTGAGCCATTGGACATAGGATTTAGGTGGAATAGAATATGGTAGTAGATATCAAAGGGGTAATAAGTGGAGAAGATAGTCTCACATCAACTAGGCGTACCAACGGGCTATGGAGGTGCCCATCGATAGATGTCAATGCAAGGAGTAGGGATTGCCATGCAAATGATGCACTAGAGCTATAAGTGTATGAAAGCTCAAATGAAGCTAAGTGGGGTGTGCATCCAACTTGCTTGCTCATGAAGACCTCGGGCATTTGAGGAAGCCCGTTATAGGAATATACAAGCCTAGTTTGTAATAATGAATAGGTAATTCCCACTAGCATATGAAAATGACATATCATGAGACTCTCTACATGAGGAGCATAGTGCCACTATGAGGCACAAGTGTGGTAAAATATAGTAGCAAAGTCCCTTCTCTCATTTTCTCTCATCATCATTTTTTTCAGAGTGGTGGGCTCATTTGGCCTCCCCCATCTTTATTTTTCGTCCGGAGTCTCATCCCGACTTGTGGGGGAATCATAGTGTTGAAAATATGAGCAAATTACAACAAGATTTAACCCGAATAAGCAGTAAATAAATCATGACAACAGTAACATAGACTGAACTAATCATACAGACTAGTATAGTAAATGAGTAGATCGAATCCACGGCACAAACTAGACACATAAATTCTAGGATGATCTCAAACAGGGGGACAAGATTGCATACAGTGCAGTGGGAGTAGAACCGCCAGTGGTGGTGTTCTCGCCCATGTCATTGATGAAGAGGTTGCCGAGGTCGGGGAAGAAGTTGTCATTGGCGAACTCGTCAAAGCCAGCAGTCGCGAGAGTGCGCTCCCCAAAAACCTGATCGCCCCTCTCCCGTACAGGATCTCGAGAGGCGGGGTTCCGGAGACCTGCTGTCCCTTCTCGCGGCGCACGCCGGAAGGAGGCATGGAGAAGACTTGGATGGCGGTGCAATGATCAGGAACGGTGCAAAACCATAGGTTGTGTTGGCGGCTAGGGTTGGCAGGGACCTCGCGTATATATATGCGCGGCAGGGCGGAGCGACGTGGACTAGACCCACATCCGAGTCGGTTACAGTCCACGATCCGACGTCTCAGATCGTGGCGCATCTGTTACGGACTCTCCGTTCCTGATCGGCAAAAATAAACGCGTAGGTATGAGCTCGGCTCGGCTCAATCCCGCAACCCGCGGTGCGTCATGACGAGGCGAGGCGTGGCGTGGCGTGGCGAGGCGAGCGAGGAGGAGGAGTGCGCGAGGGCCTCTTCTCTTCTCACTCTCTTACATGTGCTAGAAGAGCTCACCTTATAAAGAGGTGTAGCTCTCTCTCAACTCGCGGGGTGGGACTAAACTTTAGTCCCACTCACACCACACACATAGCCAACACATATGGGCCATGAGAATTTCAGATTTTAGATGGGCTTTGGGCCAAAGATCTAATAGCATAAATCCAACAATCCCCCACAAAGTCTCATTGGCACATATCATCATTTGTTCCATAACATTGTTTATATACCGGTGCTTAATGGAGACTGTTAAGTTGAACTTCCATTTAGAATTTTATACTACACTAGATCACAACTTGAATAGTGGACTATGCCTTGAACTACAAGTTTTCTGCGAGACTAGTTTCACACAAATCCTTGACCGATACTGGGCTGCCGCAAGGCTTCCCTGCGGGTGGAGCGTATATGTCATACTCCAAGACCTTTCATGAATTTATTAGAGAATACCCTATTCTCACAGACTGCGACGTTTAACAGTCAAATTCATATAGGTGTGTTCCTCAGGAGATGCTCTGCAGGACAACATGTCTGCTTACCCAAATAAGCCACTTGGAACACATTAAGATAAATATCAACCTGCCATGCAGATTATGACAGTATTGCATCTTCACGGAGTGGGATAGCAAATATAGGGATACTCTCCTTCCAGCTGCCCAACAGCTTGTCTCCCACTTCTACTTCACGGGATCTCCGATCACATAGGGTGGGTTACCACTGTGGCCAACTCATACGGTGGGTCTCAAACCCATCTCCATCGATGCATTATCTATCACATTACGTGATAAGCCCTTTGTGAAGGGGCCAAGTTTTTAGACGTTTGGATAAAATCCAACGCAATAACTCTGGAGTTCTTCATTTTTCTGACAGATTTCAATCTCCTCTTCACATGCCTTGAAGACTTCATATTATCCTTAGAACTGTTTATCTTTATGATGACAGTTTGATTATCACAGTTCATCAGGATAGCGGGTATTGGTTTCTCAACCACAGGTAAGTCCATCAAGAGCTGACGAAGCCACTCTGCTTCAACAGTGGCCGTGTCTAATGCTGTGAGTTCTGCTTCCATAATTGACCTCGTTAAGATGGTCTGCTTGCAAGACTTCCAGGAAACAGCGCCACCACCAAGTGTAAAAACATAACCACTTGTGACCTTAATCTCATCAGCATCAGATATCCAGTTTGAGTCACTATAACCCTCCACTACCCTTGGGTACCCAGTATAGTGAATCCCATAGCTCGTAGTGCCTTTCAAATAGCGCAAAACCCTCTCAAGCGCATGCCAACGATCATCTCCCGGGATTGATACAAACCGGCTTAGTTTGCTCACAGCAAACGAGATGTCAGGCCTTGTGGCACTCGCCAAATACATAAGCGAGCCAATAATCTGAGAATACCTCAGTTGATCTCTAGCAATCCGTCGATTCTTTCGAAGCAACACACTAGCATCATATGGAGTTGGAGAAGGCTTGCAGTCGCTATACCCAAAACGACTCAAGACCTTTTCCACATAGTGATATTGAAGCAGTGTAATCCCACCATTCTCATCTCTCAGCAGCTTGATGTTCAGAATAACATCAGCTACTCTTAGATCCTTCATCTCAAAACAGCGAGATAAGAAATCCTTAACCTCCTTGATTAGATCAAGGTTGGTTCCAAAGATCAGTATGTCATCGACATACAGACAAAGAATAACTCCTTCGCCCCCACAATGGCGATAGTATACGCACTTGTCAGCTTCATTTACAACAAAGCCTGCAACAGTTAATGTCCTTTCGAACTTCTCATGCCACTGCTTAGGAGCTTGCTTAAGGCCATATAAAGACTTCAATAACTTGCACACTTTTCCTTCCTGACCAGGTACTATGAAACCATCAGGCTGATCCATGTAAATTTCCTCATCCAACTCTCCATTGAGGAAAGCCGTCTTAACGTCCATTTGATGAACGAGAAGACTGTGTGAGGCAGCCAATGATAGTAGCACTCGAATAGTGGCCAGTCTAGCCACAGGTGAGTAAGTATCAAAGAAGTCTTCACCTTCTTTCTGGGTATACCCCTTGGCCACAAGTCGTGCCTTGTACTTTTCAATTGTACCATCAGGTCTAAGCTTTTTCTTGAACACCCACTTACATCCCACGGGTTTGCACCCATAAGGACGATCAATGACTTCCCAGGTTCCATAGCAAAGATGGAGTCCATCTCGCTATGGACAGCTTCCTTCCAGTAGTCAGCATCAGAGGATGCATAGGCTTCTGACAGAGTCCTAGGTGTGTCATCCACGAGGTACACAATGAAATCATCACCAAAGGACTTTGCAGTCCTTCGTCTCTTACTCCTTACAGGAGTTTCATTGTCATCCTCCTCAGGATTCTCAACGTGTTCCATTGCAATGGTGGGTTCAGGAATTACAGAAAATTCCTGAGTAGATAGAGTAGGTATCTCCTGATTTGATGAGCTAGGCATATCCTTCATAGGAAATATGTCCTCAAAGAAAGTCGCATCATTCGACTCCATAATCGTACCAACATGCATGTCGGGTACCTCAGATTTTATTATCAAAAATCTATAGCCAATGCTATGAAAAGCATAGCCCAGAAGAACACAATCCATGGTTTTTGGTCCAAGCTTACGCTTCTTGGGAATTGGTATATTGACTTTCGCCAAACAACCCCAAGTACGTAGATAAGAGAGTTTCATCCTTTTCCTTTCCCATTCCTCAAATGGAGTAATGGTTTTATGCTTTGTGGGAACTCGGTTTAGGACGTGACATGCAGTCATTAGCGCCTCCCCCACCATGCCTTGGAGAGACCCGATGTGTCTAACATGGCGTTAACCAAATCAGTTAGAGTTCGGTTCTTCCTTTCGGCCACCCCATTTGACTGAGGTGAGTAGGGAGGCGTCCTCTCATGGATTATACCATGTTCCACACAAAACGAATCAAATTCATTGGAAAAATACTCTCCACCACGATCAGACCTAAGCCGTTTAATTTTCCGATCAAGTTGGTTCTCTGCTTCAGCTTTATAGTTTTTGAAGAAGTTTAAAGCCTCATCTTTTGATTTCAGAAGATACACATGACAATATCTAGTGGAGTCATCAATCAACGTCTTGAAATATTTCTTTCCACCTTTTGTCACCACGCCATTCATCTCACAAAGATCAGAATGGATAAGCTCTAGTGGCGCCAAGTCTCTCGCCTCTGCAGTCTTATGGGACTTGCGAGGTTGCTTAGCTTGCACACACACTTGGCACTTGGAGCCCTTGACAGTAGTGAATTTCGGAATTAAACTCATATTGGCTAGCCGCGTCATGCAACCAAAGTTAATATGACAAAGTCGCGAATGCCAAATATTAGACTCATTATCGTGGCAAACATTATTAATAACTTTAGTGCAAATATCTGACAAAGACAGATGGAACAAGCCTCCCCACTCATAGCCTTTTCCAACAAATTGTCCATACTTAGAAATTACAACTTTATTGGACTCGAAAACCAACTTAAAACCGTCTCGACACAAACGGGAACCGTTGATGAGATTTTTATTGATGGAGGGCACATGATGAACGTTCTTCAGGCGCACGATCTTCCCTGAAGTAAACTTCAGATCGACTGTACCGACACCTTGAACGATGGCATGTGACCCGTTACCCATCAGCACGGGAGAAGTCCCTGTGACCTGATAAGAAGAAAACATGGAGGCATCAGCACAAACATGTACGTTGGCACCGGTGTCAATTAACCAATCAGGAGAAAGACATACTGAAAGGATGGTAGGAAAAATACCGTACCGATAATCCATCATATCAGTATCACTGATGACAACATTAGCAGACTTGCCGCTCTTCTCAGGTTCATGCTCCTCATAGCGGTTACGACATCTCGGAGCCCAGTGATTAGGATCATCGCAGACAAGGCATAGTCCCTTCCCCTTCTTATGGGAATTCTTCTTGAAGTTGGTAGAGTGTGACGGCTTGTTCTTAGCAACAAACTTGCCTTTGCCCTGAGATTTGTTCTTGTTGTTTTGGGGCTTGTTGAGATAGAAGTTCTTCTTGTGTACCATGTGGGCACTAGAAGCTCCCTCAACAGCTCGAGCAAGTGTGTCTTTTGCTGTCGCCTTCTCTTCAACATCAAGAGATCCAATGATATCCCAAACGGAAAACTCATGTCTCTTGTGTTTCAGAGAAGTAGAAAAATTGTTCCACGAAGGTGGAAGCTTGGCAATGATGCCTTCGGCCACAAACGTGTCCGGCAACACACACTTGAAGTACTCAAGCTCCTTCGTGAGAGACTGTATCTCATGAGCTTGTTGAACAACAGAGCGCTCATCAGTCATCTTGTAGTCATAGAATTGCTCCATGACGTACAACTCGCTGCCAGCGTCCGAGGCCCCAAACTTGTCCTCGAGCGCAGCCCACATATCCTTGCCGCTGTCAAACAACATATACGAATCCACAATGGAATCGTCAAGAACACTCAGAAGGGCGCTCTTGAAGAGGGTATCGATCTTCTCAAAAGCTTCCTGCTGCTCGGGATTAAGATCGCCCTCAGGCTTGCCCTTGGTGGCGTCATAGGAGTACATGGTTTGAAACCAGTAGGCTGCTCTCATGCGCCTCCCCCCCCACCATGCCTTGGAGAGACCCGATGTGTCTAACATGGCATTAACCAAATCAGTTAGAGTTCGATTCTTTCTTTCGGCCACCCCATTTGACTGAGGTGAGTAGGGAGGCGTCCTCTCATGAATTATACCATGTTCTGCACAAAACGAATCAAATTCATTGGAAAAATACTCTCCACCACGATCAGACCTAAGCCGTTTAATTTTCCGATCAAGTTGGTTCTCTGCTTCAGCTTTATAGTTTTTGAAGAAGTTTAAAGCCTCATATTTTGATTTCATAAGATACACATAACAATATCTAGTGGATTCATCAACCAACATCATGAAATATTTCTTTCCACCTTTTGTCAACACGCCATTCATCTCACAAAGATCAGAATGTATAAGCTCTAGTGGCGCCAAATCTCTCGCCTCTGCAGTCTTATGAGACTTGCGAGGTTGCTTAGCTTGCACACACACTTGGCACTTGGAGCCCTTGACAGTAGTGAATTTCGGAATTAAACTCATATTGGCTAGCCGCGTCATGCAACCAAAGTTAATATGACAAAGTCGCGAATGCCAAATATTAGACTCATTATCGTGTCAAACATTATTAATAACTTTAGTGCAAATATCTGACAAAGACAGGCGGAACAAGCCTCCGCACTCATAGCCTTTTCCAACAAATTGTCCATACTTAGAAATAACAACTTTATTGGACTCGAAAACCAACTTAAAACCATCTCGACACAAACGGGAACCGCTGACAAGATTTTTATTGATGGAGGGCACATGATGAACGTTCTTCAGACGCACGATCTTCCCCGAAGTAAACTTCAGATCGACCGTACCGACCCCTCGAACAGTGGCATGTGACCCGTTCCCCATCAGCATGGGAGAAGTCCCTGTGACCTGGTAAGAAGAAAACATAGAGGCATCAGCACAAACATGTACATTTGCACCGGTGTCAATTAACCAATCTGGAGAATGACAAACTGAAAGGATGGTAGGAAAAATACCGTACCCAGAATCCTTCATATCAGTATCACCGATGACAACATTAGCGGACTTGCCGCTCTTCTCATGTTCGCGCTCCTCATAGTGGTTAGGACATCTCGGAGCCCAGTGATTAGGATCACCGCAGACATGGCATAGTCCCTTCCCCTTCTTATGAGAATTCTTCTTGAAGTTGGTAGATTGTGACGGCTTGTTCTTTGCAACAAACTTGCCTTTGCCCTGAGATTTGTTCTTGTTGTTTTGGAACTTGTTGGACTGGAAGTTCTTCTTCTTTACCATGTGGGCAGTAGAAGCTCCCTCAACAGCTCGAGCACGTGTGTCTTTTGCTCTCGCCTTCTCTTCAACATCAAGAGTACCAATGAGATCCGGAACGGAAAACTCCTGTCTCTTGTGTTTCAGAGAAGTAGCAAAATTGTTCCACGAAGGTGGAAGCTTGGCAATGATGCCTCCGGCCACAAACTTGTCCGGCAACACACACTTAAAGTACTCAAGCTCCTTTGCGGGTGACTGTATCTCATGAGCTTGTTGAACAACAGGGCGCTCATCAGTCATCTTGTAGTCATAGAATTGCTCCATGACGTACAACTCACTGCCAGCGTCCGAGTCCCCAAACTTGGCCTCGAGTGCAGCCCACATGTCCTTGCCGTTATCAAATGACATATACGAATCCACAATGGAATCGTCAAGAACACTCAGAAGGGCGCCCTTGAAGAGGGTATCGATCTTCTCAAAAGCTTCCTGTTGAGCAGGATTAAGATCACCCTCGGGCTTACCCTTGGTGGCGTCATAGCAGTACATGGTCTGAAACCAGTAGACTGCTCTCGTGCGCCACCTCTTATATTGCACCCCCTTGAAGGTGGGCGGCTTTAGATGCACAGCAAAACCACTTGGAGTAAATTGCCTATAATCAGGTTTTTGGATTGTTGAAAATATGAGCAAATTACAACAAGATTTAATCCGAATAAGCAGTAAATAAATCATGACAACAGTAACATAGACTGAACTAATCATGCAGACTAGTATAGTAAATGAGTAGATCGAATCCACGGCACAAACTAGACACAGAAATTCTAGCATGATCTCAAACAGGGGGGACAAGATTGCATACGGTGCAGCGGTAGTAGAACCACCAGTGGTGGTGTTCTCGGCCATGTCATTGATGAAGAGGTTGCCGAGGTCGGGGAAGAAGTTATCGTTGGTGAACTTGTCAAAGCCAGCAGTCGCGCGAGTGCACTCCCCAAAAACCTAATCGCCCCTCTCCCGTACAGGATCTCGAGAGGCAGGGTTCCGGAGGCCTGCTGTCCCTTCTCGCGGCGCACGCCGGAAGGAGGGATGGAGAAGACTTGGATGGCGGCGCAATGATCTGGAACGGTGCGAAACCATAGGTTGTGGTGGCGGCTAGGGTTGACAGGGACCTCGCGTATATATATGCGCGGCAGGGCGGAGCGACGTGGACTGGACCCACGTCCGAGTCGGTTACAGCCCACGCTCCGACGTCTCAGATCGTGGCGCATCTGTTACGGACTCTCCATTCCTGATCGGCAAAAATAAATGCGTAGGTATGAGCTTGGCTCGGCTCAATCCCGCAACCCGCGGCGCGTCGTGACGAGGCGAGGCGTGGCGTTGCGAGGCGAGCGAGGAGGGGGAGTGCGTGAGGGCCTCTTCTCTTCTCACTCTCTTACATGTGCTAGAAGAGCTCACCTTATTAAGAGGTGTAGCTCTCTCTCAACTAGCGGGGTGGGACAAAACTTTAGTCCCACTCACACCACACACACAGCCAACACATATGGGCCATGAGAATTTCAGATTTTAGATGGGCTTTGGGACAAAGACCTAATAGCAAAAATCCAACACATAGTCTCCATCATCCTTTCCTCACCGGGACAATGCTCTAATAATGATGATCATCACACTTTTATTTACTTAGAACTCGATATGGAGAACTAATATGAAGATATGACTCTGCATGAATGCCTCTGGCAGTGTACTAGGATGTGCAATGATCTAGTGTGACGCGTATCAAGAATATGATGAATGGTGGCTTTGCCACAAATACTATGTCAGCTCTGTATGATCATGCAAAGCAATATGATGATGAACGAACTAGTCATGTGAAGTGACGATGGAATTTGCATGGCAATATATCTCGGAATGGCTATGGAAATGCCATGATAGGTAGGTATGATGGCTGTTTTGGGGAAGATATAATGAGGCTTATGTGCAACAGAGTGTATCATGTCACGGGGTTTGGATGCACCGGCGAAAGTTGCACCGATCCTTGAGGTGAGAATGGGCTATGCACGGTATCGAAGAGGCTAGCAAATATGAGAAGGTGAGATTGCGTATGTCCATGGTTTCACATTAGTCATAAAGAACTCATATGCCTATTGCAAAGTTTTATTAGTTTCATCATAAATCAAAGTACTACTGGCATGCCCCGAGGGAAGAGGTTGGTAGCAGTAAACCATAGCACACTTCCGACCCGAAACAACACTAGGATTTCAACGAGGAATAGAAATGCTCACACATCATCACCATGCCTCATTAATTTTTATATTAACAAAAAGTTAACCTTTCTTAATATCGACACTTCTATGGATCAACAATTATGTACTCACACCTTTTTCATATTACCACATCAATATCATTAACTCACAATTTCTCTATATGTGCTACTTGATGGTTTTGATTATCACTCATTGAATACCTAATATTTTTGGACTAGTCTTATGACCCATGAAAATTACCATCACTATTTATTAACTCTCAAACAAATATAAGTGAAGAACGAGAGTGAAATTATTTCTATAAAATCTACACGCCACCGTGCTCAAAAAGATATAAGTGAAGTACTAGAGCAACTGCTAAGCTCAAAAGATATAAGTGAAGCACATAGAGTATTCTAACAAATTATGGTGAAGGTGTGTCTCTCTTAAATAGGTGTTTCTAGAAAACAATGATTGTGGCAAATTGAGAGTAAAAGCAAACAAAAACAAACGACGCTCCAAGCAAAACTCATATCATGTGATGAATAAAAATATAGCTGCAAGTGACATACCGATGGATTGAGACGAAAGAGGGGATGCCTTCCGGGGCATCCCCAAGCTTATACGCTTGAGTCTTCCTTAGAATATTACCTTGGGGTGCCTTGGGCATCCCCAAGCTTAGGTTCTTGCTACTCCTTACTCCTTTGTCCATCGTGATAACACCCAAAACTTGAAAACTTCAATCACACAAAACTCAACAAAACTTCGTGAGCTCCGTTAGTATAAGAAACATATTGCATACTTTAGGTACTGTTATAAATTGATTCTTATTTCATAATTGCATAATAGATACTGTATTCTAACTTCTCTATGGCTTATACCTCCCGATACAATCCATAGCATAATCAAAACAAGCAACTATGCAAGCAAAAACAGAATCTGTCTAAAACAGAACAGTCTGTAGAAATCTGTAGATAACCTATACTTATCTTACTCTATTTTTTTGCAAAATTAGGAAAAACTCTAAAATTTGTATAGAAATACTGAGTAAAAATTTCAGATTATTATCATGGTCCCGTAAAAAATGAAAATTCCTGTACTGGAGTCAAAAGTTTCTGTTTTGTTTCAGCATCGATTCTACTCATCTTGTGAGTCATCACAAAGGCTTTACTTGGAACAAACACTAATTTAAACACAAAAACATAATCATTACAGAGGAAATAATCATTTTATAAAAAACAAACAGAAATTTTAAAGCAAAAATTTAAAGATAACTATTGGGTTGTCTCCCGACAAGCGCTATTGTTTTATGCCCCTAGCTAGGCATAATGCATAATTTCAAGTGTTGTCATCTTTGACATCAAGCTCCTCGATAACACAACCATGGATAATAGGGGCAATAGGATCTTTGAACAAATTTATAAAGTTGGGATGAACACTAATCATCTTTAGATCCTCGTTTCCTTTGGTAGGAGGTGTACTAATGCTCTTAGGAATATATATGAACTTGGGGTTTTTGTTTTGAGGGGTACTAGCATTAGTTTTAGTAGGTGTGAAAGCAGAACCTACTTTGTCAATGACCTCCTCCATTTTATCAATTCTATTCAAACCTTGTTCTATCCTCTCATCAATAGTAGTATCTTTTTCCTTTAAATCTTTCAAAGTCATTCCTACCCGTGACCCAAGTTGAGTGATACGGTTACGAAGTTTTTTATCCAACTCCTCAATTGGTTTATTTGTGATCATTTTCTTTTCAATAGCATCAAGCCTTTGCATAACATGTTCCAAGGTCAAACTAGTTTCATTAACAATAACAGGTGGTGCCCCTACAAGATTTTCAATTGCATTATAAGCATCCAAGGTGTGACAGATTAGGATGTTTCCACCGGTGATGGTGCCAAGGACAAACCTATACCAAGTTGTCACACCAACATAAAAATTATGAAGCAAGGTAGTGGTGGATAACTTTTTAGTTGCTTTATTTTGAGCTAAGAAAATCCTATACCATGCATCTTTCAAACTTTCTACACCCCTTTGTTTAAAATTGACGACATCATTATCGGGAGTAACGCGAGCGGAAGTAGAACTAGCCACGACTTCAAACAAGAAAACTAGTGACAAGAAAAGGTAAATATTTTTTTGTTTTATGAGACAAGATCAATATAATAGCAAATAAAAAGATAAACAAGTGAATGAAAATTTGTGTGGAGTTACTTGATAGTTGATGATGATACTCCCTGGCAACGGCACCAGAAATCCTTCCTGATACTTGTGATCTGCGTTGGGTTTTCCGTGAAGAGGAACGGGTTATTGCAGCACAAAGTGGGTAAGTATTTTCCTCAGTTATGAAACCAAGGTTTATCGAACCAATAGTAATATCAATCCTCAACCGTCTTCAGCGGCTGCACACAAAAGAACAAACAACTTGCACCCAATGCGGGGAAGAGGGTTGTCAATCCCCTTGATCTCGTTATTTGCAAGCAAATGAGTTGTGTAGATAATTATAGATAATTGTAAATTGAAAAATAAAATAAAAAGTAAATAAAGGCATCAAGGTAATAGTAGCGTTTGTAAATATATAAGTGAATAGACCCGGGGGCCATAGTTTTCCCTAGCGGCATCTCTGTAGGCAGCATGCGGTGGGTAACAAATTACTGTTGGGCAATTGATAGAAAAGCGGATAGTTATGCGATTTTCACGGCAATGATCATGTATATATAGGCATCACGTCCATAAATAAATAGGCCGACTCCTGCTTGCACCTATTACTATTATCCAATCATCGACCGCTATCCAGCATGCATCTAGAGTATTAAGTAAAATAGAGTAATGCATGGAGAACGAAGACATGATGTAGACAAAGTAAACCCAAGCAATATGAATGAACCCCATCGTGTTATCCTTAGTAGCAACAACACAAAGACGCATCTTGTCCCAAACTTTGTCACTGGGATATAGAAACTCGTCAGGTTGAACCTACCACAACGCACCACTCCCACCGAAGATAGATCAATCTACTTGGCCAAAGCACATCAATAAATCGGAGAGCATTACGAACCTATAATGATCGTGCAAATAAGAATCTTAATATTCAGAGGTGACTCAAATACTTTTCATGAATAATCTGAACATAAACCCACAATTCATCGGATCCCAACAAACACACCGCACAATAGGATTACATCGGATAGATCAAAGCAAAGATGTGATGATCATTGTATTGAAGATCAAGAGATAGAGAGATTTCCATCTAGGTACTTGCTATGGACCCGTAGGTCAGTGGTGAACTACTCACACATCATCATGAGGGCAGCAAGGTTGATGTAGAGGCCCTCCGTGATCGATCCCCCCTCCGGCAGGGTGCCGGAAAGGAGCTCCAGATGGCCTCGCGATGGAACAGAGACTTGCAGCGGCAGAAAAAGGGTTTGGAGACTGCCTCCAGGGATTTTAGGATATATTAGAATTTATAGGCTAGAGAGGGGCGTCGGGAGACGCCCGAGGGAGGCACAAGCCATCAGAGCGCCCCCCAGGGCGCGCCCTGTTGGCTTGTGGGGCCCTCGTGCGGCTCCCGGCCTCCTTCCAAAGTTTCCAGGTCTCCTTTTGGTCCATAAAAAATCATCAAAAAGTTTCATGGCAATTGGACTTTGTTTGGTACTATAAACCTGAAAAGTGAAAAACATGCAGAAAACAGCAACTGGCACTGGGCACTGGGTCAATAGGTTAGTGCTCAAAAATAATATAAATTGGTAAATAAAGACCCAAAAAGTATCCTAGAATGATAATATATCAGCATGGAACAATCAAAAATTATAGATACGTTGGAGACGTATCAATCCACCAGGTAGGAGTGTACCATGTCGAAGTTCCCAACAGGAGGAAAAAGAGTGTTCCGGAAGATGCGGTGCATAATATCAAGGAAAGGCTGTAGCACATGGGTTGTCTTGCCAGTGGTGGAGGATACCTTCTGAGTGGAGTAGGGCCAGAGATGGCTCTTGTGAGCGGCTGTTGTTTCCTTGTGGGGGCGAAATCCAACTGGGTCATGGAGCCCCTTATACTCAATGTGTACCAAGTCCGTGAACTCCTTCCAAGTAGCAGTCAGCTTACTCCCATTTTTCATCCAAGTCAAGGTCCGGGCCTCATCATTCCCAAGATGAATTGTAGCATAAAACAGTGCCACCAGCTCGACATCAAAATCCTTGTTGAACTGCATAATATGAGTAATTCCAAGCTTCTCACAAAGTTCAAGAGCCTGTCCAAAGTACTGGGCATTCTACTCCAAAAACTCCATATCAATGGACTTAACATGTGGCACATACATGTTTTCCTTCTCCAGGAGCACCTCGTTGTAGATAGACACTTGCTGCCGGGTCCAGAACAGACGATTGCGAATAGAGCTGTCTTGAGGATTAACATACGGGTCTTCACGGCGAACAAGCCAGAACTCCTTGCTTGGCATCTGATTCATGGATTGCTTCTTCTTGGAAGCAACCTTCTACATCATCTGCTTGTGAGGAGCATTGCGGTTCGATGAGTCGTCCTCCTCTGAGGTGCGATGGCGCTTTGAGCCACCATCACGGCTGGGGATCACCCTACGCTCCTGACGAGCAGAGTTGCTACCTGGAACCCAAAAACACCAAGCGAGGAAAAACAAGTGTAAAATAGTTGAATAGGCCAAAACAAAAAGAATGAGCAAATCTGGAGTGAAAGTGAGAAACATGGGCATTTGGCAGCACAGGCGGTACTACCGCTGATCAGAGCGGTAGTACCGCCCACAAGCGGGAGTACCGCTCCAGGAGGAGCGGTAATACCGCGCGGGCGGAAGCCACGGGGGCAACTACTACCATAGGTCAGATCCGGTACTACCGGTGACGTCAAATGCACATATTGATCACTAGAACTACACATCAACTCCCTAGCCATCTTCCACAATGATCTCACGCCTCGATTTGACTAAAAATCGACGAATGCATCTAGTATTGTCCAAAACCTAAATTCAATAAGGAGAACCATATGAGAGAAGGACGAAGACAATATTGGCATCCATGGCAAGAGGAGAGGGTGGGGATCGATTCCACCAGTCGGAATCGCGGAAGAATGGCCGGAAACGGAGGTCCGGCGGCGACCTCCACGGTCCTGGAGTCGCTTGGAGAGAGAGAGTGGGGATGAATGGGTATGGGGAAGTGAAAACTTCCCTTGCCCCGCCCCATAACCCTTCGTGGGAACTCACAAGCAGTAGTACTGCCCAATGGGTGGTAGTACCTCCCCTGTACTACAGCGCGACAGAAGGCCGGGTAGTACCGCTTCAACAGTAGTACCGTGGGTGGTGGCGGTAGTACCGTTTGTTACTACCGCCCTTGCCACCGGTAGTACCGCTCTGGGCGACCACAAGGCAGAAAAAGAAGCTACAAAGGAGTGGCTTATACAAATTTTGAAGATGTTGGAGACACAAAGACCAGCAAATGGTAGATAACACTCCAAGTATAGGAAAAACGGAGATGAAAAATAAGACTTGGAGTGACACAAAACATGAATAAGCTCTTCAAAAGCAAATACCTCACTAGGAGGGGGCGGTGGCCGGAGCCACCTATGTTTGAGTCACTTGGTATGGCACCGCGAAGATTTAAACCTTGGCCCCATGACCAAAACTCGTCTTTGAAGCACAAGTACCATCAAAAATGGCTAATGTGAAAGATTTGATCAATTTATGCATAATAAGGGGAGGAATAGTTCATTGAGAGAACTACACTCCCCCTATGTCCATGCCTACATCTAAACAAGACATAATGATGAGTGTGGTGGGTGTGCAATACTTCAAGCCACATTGCTCGAATCAATGATATTTAGCTCATGCCTTAACTCGCGAAATCTTGCTTCATCCAATGGCTTCGTGAAAATATCTGCAAGTTGCTCATTGGTATTGAGGTGGATAAGATCAATTTCTCCGCGCTTGATGTGATCCCGAATGAAGTGCTGCTGAATCTCAATGTGCTTCGTCTTGCAATGTTGCACCGGGTTGTTGGAGATCTTGATAGGACTCTCGTTGTCACAGTAGAGGGGCACTTTGTCACAAGTGACACCGTAATCCTTTAAAGTTTGCCTCATCCAGAGCAACTATCCACAACAACTTGCTGCAGCTACATACTCGGCCTCGGTGGATGAGAGAGAAACACAGTTTTGTTTCTTCGAAGACCAACTTACCAAAGAGCGACCAAGGAATTGGCAACCTCCGAAAGTTGACTTCCTCTCCACATGGTTTCCCGCCCAATCCGAGTCCGAATATCCTATGAGATCAAATGAAGCACCTTTGGGGTACCATAAGCCAAAGTTTGGGGTATGAGTTAAATATCGAAAGATTCGCTTGACAGCCACATAGTGACTCTCCTTAGGTGTGGATTGAAATCGTGCACAAATTCCCACACTCAACATGATATCCGGCCTAGATGCACAAAGATAAAGAAGGGATCCAATCATGGAGTGATATACCTTTTGATCCATGACTTTACCATTGGGAGCACTGTCAAGTTGGCATTTGAGCGGCATGGGAGTGTTAGCCTTGGCCGACTTGAGATCATCCAACTTGAACCTCTTGAGCATGTCTTGAGTATATTTTGCTTGGTTGATGAAGGTTCCTTGACTTCGTTGCTTGACTTCGAATCCAAGGAAGAACTTCAACTCTCCCATCATGGACATCTCAAACTCTTTGGTCATTAGTGCGGCAAACTCATCATTGAAAACTTTGTTAGAAGAACCAAAGATAATATCATCAACATATAGTTGGCATATGAACAAGTTCCCGTGAACCCTCTTTGTGAAAAGAGTGGGATCGATTTTCCCAATTCCAAACCCACGATCTTGCAACATCTCGGTAAGGTGCTCATACCACGAACATGGGGCTTGTTTAAGGCCATAGAGTGCCTTATCGAGAACGTATACATGATTGGGGAACTTAGGATCCTCGAACCCCAGGGGTTGATACATCTCCAACTTATCCATAATTTTTTATTGTTCCATGCTATTATATTATAATTCTAGGATACTTTTTGAGTAATAATTTACCAATTTATATTATTAGCACTAACCTATTGACAAAGTGCCCAGTGTTAGTTTCTGTTTTCTGCATGTTTTTTACTTTTCAGGTTTACAGTACCAAACAAAGTCTAATTGCTCCGAAACTTTCTTATGATTTTTTCTGGACCAAAAAAGACCTGGAAGCTTCGGGAGAAGACCGGAGACCGCATGAGGGAGGAACAAGCCATCTGGGCGGGTCCAGGGGGGTCAGCGTGCCCTGATGGCTTGTGCCCCCCTGGTGGCCCTCCTTACCCCGTTCTCTGGCCTATAAATTCACATATAATCCAAAAACCCTAGAGGGCATCCCGAAACTCTTTTTCCGCCACTGCAAGTCTCTGTTCCGCCGCGATCCCATCTGGAGCTCCGTTCCGGCACCCTGCCGGAGGGGGGATCGATCACGGAGGGCCTCTTCATCAACCATGCTGCCCTCATGATGATGTGTGAGTAGATCACCATAGACCTACGGGTCCGTAGTTAGTACCTAGATGGCTATCTCTCTCTCTCTCTCTTCAATACAATGATCATCGCATCTTCGCTTTGATCTATCCGATGTAATTCTTTTGTGCGGTGTGTTTGTTAGGATCCGATGAATTGTGGGTTTATGTTCAGATTATTCATGAAAAGTATTTGAGGTGCCTCTGAATATTATGATTCTTATTTGCATGATCATTATAGCTTCATAATTCTCTCCGATCTATTGAAATAGTTTGGCCAACTAGATTGACATTTCTTCAGTGGGAGAGGTGCATTGTTGTGGGTTCAACCTGATGGGTTTCTATATCCCAGTGACAGAAGGGGACAAGATACGTCTTTGTGTTGTTGCCACTAAGGATAAAATGATGGGGTTTATTCATATTGATTGAGTTTACTTTGTGTACATCATGTCATCGTTCTCCATGCATTACTCTGTTTGTCATGACCTTAATACGTAGAGAGGCAAGCATAGAAACGCTCTTGAAGTGGAGTAATAGTAATAGGTGCAGGAAGGAGTCGGCCTATTTGTCTTGTACGTGATGCCTATATACACATGATCATCGCCGTAAAAATATCGCATAACTATGCGCTTTTCTATCAATTGTCCAACAATAATTTGTTTACCCACCGTATGCTTATTTTCATGAGAGATGCCGCCAGGGAAAACCATGCCCCCGGGTATATTCATCTATATATTGATAAATGCTACAGTACCTTGCTGCCTTTTATTTTATTTTTATTTTTTTTGCAATTTACAATTATCTACTATCATCTACACACTTCACTTGCTTGCAAATAACGAGATCAAGGGGATTGACAACCCTCTTGCCCGCGTTGGGTGCAAGTTGTTTGCTCTTTTGTGTGCAGCCGCTGAAGACGGTTGTTGATTGATATTCCTATTTATTCGATAAACCTTGGTTTCATAACTGAGGGAAAGACTTACACGTATTGTGCTGCAATTACCCGTTCCTCTTTACGGAAAACCCAACGCAGATCACAAGTATCAGGAAGGATTTCTGGCGCCATTGCCAGGGAATATCATCACCAACTATCAAGTAACTTACACAAATTATCATTCACTTGTTCTTATTTTTATTTTCTGTTATATTTAGTTTGTCCCATAAAAATCAAAAATACAAAAATATTTATCTTTGCTTGTAAGTAGTTTACTTCTTTGCTTGCTAGTTTGCTTGTTTTGCTTGTTTCGTTTGTTTGAGGTTGTTACCATGGCTGATTTTATTATTGAAAAGGCTGACGGAGGTAATATAGCCAAAGAGGAAACTCCCCCACAGTGATATGTAAAAGTTTTTGTTGCGGGGAAGGGGAATATCATAGGGAAAAGCATTATCCAAGAATTCTTTAACTGTACGGGTACTTTAGCTTGCAAGGATACTCCAATCCTTAAAAGAACTAAAAGCTATGTCGATGTTATTTCCGCTCTTGTGCTTAAGCTTGAAAGAATATTTATGCGTACTCATCCCACTTTGCAAAGACTTTTCTATGAGTTACCGGTCATAAATGTCCCTA
Organism: Elymus sibiricus; assembly: GCA_039707655.1. Lineage (NCBI taxonomy): Eukaryota > Viridiplantae > Streptophyta > Magnoliopsida > Poales > Poaceae > Elymus > Elymus sibiricus. Next base: position 358,057,509 of record CM077665.1, read on the forward strand.
GAGCCAAAAAGATGGCCACTCTCATTCTCATGCATGAATTTGACTATATAGTACAAGAGGCTAGGGATATTTTTGAACATTATAATATGAGTTGTGAACATCCTGTGATAGATGAAATTTTATATAATGAGGACTATATGACGAGGTATGTGTTTCATGATAACCATAATTTTGATGAAAATACTAGCAAAGAAGTTCCTCCTATTCCTATTATCCAAGAAGTCTTCAATGCTATCAATAAACAATACTCTTGGATAGTAAGAGAAAACAAGGAAGGCTTTAAAGAAAGTAGTATTAAGAATGCCAAGATATTACTTGATGATGTGTTTCCAATTGTATTTTAAAATCTTGCTCCGCGAGAGGAGAATATTAAGGATGGTGTCACTTGAAACTATGCATTATGCCTAGCTAGGGGCATAAAACAATAGCGCTTGTTGGGAGGCAACCCAATAGTTATCTTTATTTTTGCTTTTTAACTTTCTATTAGTGTGTGATAACATGATTATTGCCTCTGTAATTATTGTGTTTTTATGTTTAAATTAGTGTTCGTGCCAAGTAAAGCCTTTGGGATGACCCACAAGATGAGTAGAATTGATACGGTGCACAAATAAAACTTTAGCGTCCAGTGCAGAGTTTCTCTGATTTTACCGGTATGTGTTTTTTATCTGAATTTTTTACAGAGTGTTTATATGCAAATTCTTGAGGTTGTCCTAATTTTTCAGAATTTTTAGAGTTACAGAAGTATAGGTTCTTTACAGATCTTTACAGACTGTTCTGTTTTAGACAGATTCTGTTTTTGCTTGCATGGTTTGCTTGTTTTGATGATGCTATGAATTGTATCGGGGGGGGGGGGGGGGGGGTATGACTCATGGAGAAGTTAGAATACAGTACCTATCATTCAATAATGAAATATGAATCAATTTATAACAGTACCTAAAGTATTTGATATGTTGCTTATACTAATGGATCTCACGAAGTTTTGTTGAGTTTTGTGTGATTGAAGTTTTGAAGTTTTGGGTGTTATCACGATGGATGAAGGAATAAGGAGCAGCAAAATCCTAATATTGGGGATGACCAAGGCACCCCAAGGTAATATTCTAAGGAGACTCGAGCGTCTAAGCTTGGGGATGCCCCAGAAGGTATCCCCTCTTTCGTCTCAATCCATCGGTATGTCACTTGGAGCTATATTTTTATTCGTCACATGATATGAGTTTTGCTTGGAGCGTCGTTTGCTTTTGTTTTCTTTTATTTTTTAGTTTGCGACAATAATCATTTTTTGGACACACCCATTTGAGAGAGACACACCTTCATCATAATTTATTAGAATACTCTATGTGCTTCACTTATATCTTTTGAGCTTAGCAGTTGGTCTAGTACTTCACTTATATATTTTGGAGCACGGTGGTGTATAGATTTTATATAAATAATCGCACTCTCGTTCTTCACTTATATTTGTTTGAGAGTTAATAAATATTGATGGCAATTTGCATGGGTTATAAGATTAGTCTAAAAATAATAGGTATTCAATGAGTGATAATCAAAACCATCATGTAGCACATATAAGAGAAATTGTGGGTTAATGATATTGATGTGGTAATGTGAAAAAGGTGTGGGTGCATCATTGTTGATTCGTAGAAGTACGGTATTAAGAGGTGTTAATTTTCCATTGGTCTAAATATTAAAAAGGCATGGTGAGGATGTGTGAGCATTTCTATTCCTCGTTGAAATCCTAGTGTTGTTTCGGATCGGAGGCGCGTGATGGTTAACTCCTCCCAACCTCCTCCCTCGGGTAATGCGAGTAGTACTTTGATTTATTATAAAACTAATAAAACTTTGTAATAAATATATGAGTTCTTCATGGCTAATGTGAAACCATGGACATACGCAATCTCACCACCTCATATTTTGCTAGCCTCTTCGGTACCGTGCATTGCCCGTTCTCACCTCGAGGACCGGTGCAAACTTCGCCGGTGCATCCAAACCCCGTGACATGATACGCTCTATCACACATAAGCCTCATTATATCTTCCTCAAAACAGCCACCATACATACCTATTATGGCATTTCCATAGCCATTCCGAGATATATTGCCATGCAAATTCCACAGTCACATCATATGACTAGTTCGTTCATCATCATATTGCTTTGCATGATCATATAGAGCTGACATACTATTTGTGGCAAAGCCACATTTCATCATGTTTTTGATACATGTCACGCTAGATCATTGCACATCCTGGTACACTGTCAGAGGCATTCATATCGAGTCATATTGTTTCATAGTTCTTCATATCAAGTTTTCATATTGAGTTGTAAGTAAATAAAGGTGTGATGATCATCATTATTAGAGCATTGTCCCTGTGAGGAAAAAAACAATGGCGGAGGCAAAATGAGCCCACCATAACATAAAAATGATGAGAGAAAAAGAGAGAAGGGACTTTGCAACTATCTTTTACCACACTTTTGCCTCAAGTGGCACCTTGTTCTTCATAAAGAGAGTCTCATGTTATGTCATTTTCATATGCTAGTGGGAATCACTTTTTCATTATTATAAACTTAGCTTGCATATTCCGTTAACGGGATTCCTAAAATGCCTGAGGTCTTCATTAGAAAGCAAGTTGGATGCACACCCCACTTAGCTTCATTTGAGCTTTCATACACTTATAGCTCTAGTGCATCATTTGCATGGCAATACCTACTCCTTACATTGACATCTATCGATGGGCATCTCCATAGCCCGTTGATACACCTAGTTGATGTGAGATTATCTTCTCCACTTTTACCCCTATGATATCTACCTCCATATTCTATTCCACCCGTATGCTATGTCCAATGGTTCACGCTCCTGTATTGTGTGAAGAATAAAAAGTTGATGCACTTTGAAAAGGTATGATCCAATTGCCTGACTTGGATAAAGTGGTGCTTGACATTTGTATTAATGTGGTGAAGGCGGAGTCATGCCTTGACAATACTATAAGATGAATGGGGGTAAACATTCTTTTAGGATCATATACTTTGAAAGATTGATGATTTTGTTGCTTGTGCCTATAAATATTACTATGTTGATGTTTTTTAATTCATCGTTTCTCAATGATCATACACGCAAAAGATTACATATTGGGTAGCATCTCACATCAAAAATTCTGTTTTTATCATTTACCTACTCGAGGACGAGCATGAATTAAGCTTGGGGATGCTTGATACGTCTCCAACGTATCTGTAATTTTTATTGTTCCATGCTATTATATTATCATTCTAGGATACTTTTTGAGTCATAATTTACCAATTTATATTATTTTTTAGCACTAACCTATTGACCCAGTGCCCAATGCCAGTTCCTATTTTCTGCGTGTTTTTTACTTTTCAGGTTTACAGTACCAAACGAAGTCGAATTGCTCCAAAACTTTTTGATGATTTTTTCTAGACCAAAAGAAGACCTGGAAGCTTCGAGAGAAGACCGGAGAACGCACGAGGGACGCACAAGCCATCTGGGAGCGCCTAGGGGGGCGGCGCGCCCTGATGGCTTGTGCCCCCCTGGTGGCCCCCCTTACCTCGTTCTCTGGCCTATAAATTCACATATATTCCAAAAACCCTAGAGGGCATCACGAAACTCTTTTTACGCCGCCTCAAGTCTCTATTCTGCTGTGATCCCATCTAGAGCTCCATTCCGGCACCCTGTCGGAGGGGGGATCGATCACGGAGGGCCTTTTCATCAACCTTGCTGCCCTCATGATGATGTGAGAGTAGTTTACCACAGACCTACGGGTCCTTAGTTAGTACCTAGATGGCTATCTCTCTCTCTTTTGATCTTCAATACAATGATCATCGCATCTTCGCTTTGATCTATCCGATGTAATTCTTTTGTGCGGTGTGTTTGTTGGGATCCGATGAATTGTGGGTTTAAGTTCAGATTATTCATGAAAAGTATTTGAGTCACCTCTGAATATTATGATTCTTATTTTCATGATCATTATAGCTTCGTAATTCTCTCTGATCTATTGAAATAGTTTGGCCAACTAGATTGATATTTCTTCAGTGGGAGAGGTGCGTTGTAGTGGGTTTAACCTGACGGGTTTCTATATCCCAGTGACAGAAGGGGACAAGATACATCTTTGTGTTGTTTCCACTAAGGATAAAACGATGGGGTTTATTCATATTGATTGAGTTTACTTTGTCTACATCATGTCATCGTTCTCCATATATTACTCTGTTTGTCATGAACTTAATACGTAGAGAGGCAAGCATAGAAGCGCTCTTGAAGTGGAGTAATAGTAATAGGTGCACGCATGAGTCGGCCTATTTGTCTTGGACGTGATGCCTATATACACATGATCATTGCCGTGAATATCGCATAACTATGCGCTTTTCTATCAATTGCCCAACAGTAATTTGTTTACCCACCGTATGCTTATTTTTCATGAGAGATGCCGCTAGGGAAAAATATGCCCCCGGGTCTATTCATCTATATATTGATAAATGCTACAGTACCTTGCTGCCTTTTATTTGTTTTTATTTTATTTTTCAATTTACAATTATCTACTATCATCTACACACTTCACTTGCTTGCAAATAACGAGATCAAGGGGATTGACAACCCTCTTGCCCGCGTTGAGTGCAAGTTGTTTGCTCTTTTGTGTGCATCCGCTGAAGACGGTTATTGATTGATATTCCTATTGGTTCGATAAACCTTGGTTTCATAACTAAGGGAAATACTTACCCATATTGTGTTGCAATTACCCGTTCCTCTTCACGGAAAACCCAACGTAGATCACAAGTATCAGGGGTTGCTTGCCATATATCAACTCCTTAAGTGGACCATTAAGAAAAGCACTTTTCACATCCATTTGATATAATTTGAAATCATGATGAGATGCATATGCAAGCAACATGCGAATAGATTCAAGGCGAGCAACGAGAGCAAAGGTTTCACCGTAGTCGATACCCTCGACTTGGGAGTAGCCTTGTGCCACTAATCTTGCCTTGTTGCAAATGACGACGCCATTCGCATCTTGCTTGTTCTTAAAGATCCATTTGGTTCCAATGACATTGTGATTCTCCTTTGATCTTGGTACCAATCGCCACAGTTTGTTGCGCTCTAAGTTGTTGAGTTCATCGTGCATGGCTTCAAGCTATTTCGTGTCCTCGAGCGCCTCTTGTACCTTGAGGGGTTCAATGCAAGAAACAAAGTCATGATGTGCACAAAAGTTTGTTAATTGACGACGAGTTGTTACCCCTCTATTCAAGCTCCCGTTGACGTTCTCTAGAATGTGTTGCTTATTTTTAAGCTTGGAAGCGATCTTGGTAGCTCGTCTTTCTAAAATCTCTTCCACGGAAGGTTGCGGTGTATCGTCTTGATGAACTTGAGAGCCATCACTAGCTTGCTCTTGATCCTGAGAATGATCTTGATCTTGGGCTTGCTCGGGGTTATGAACTTGATCTTGAGCATCTTGTGATGCATCATCATCATCATGAGGTTGATCTTGCCATTGATCTTGTTCACGAGGTTGAGGGCCATCACTTTGTTCTTCGGAAGCGTGTGGGTCTTGCATCGGTGATGGTTCCACTTGCGTGGAACATTGTCCTTCTCCTTCAGCCACAAGGGGTTCCTCAACAGGTAGGAAGTGTCCCACACCCATTTTTCTTATGGCTTGGCGAGGTATTTCATCACCTACATCACAAAGACCACTTTGCTCCACTTGGGAGCCATTATTTTCATCAAACTCTACCTTACACGTCTCCTCAATGAGTCCAGTGGACTTGTTGAGAACGTGGTAAGCACGACAGTTTGTAGCATAACCAACGAATATGCCCTCATGAGCTCTAGATTCAAATTTAGACAAACGAACACCTTTCTTGAGAATGAAACACTTACAACCGAACACCCATAAGTACTTGAGGTTGGGCTTGTTACCAGTAAGTATCTCATATGGAGTATTGTTCAAGCATTTGCGGAGGTAGAGCCGATTGGATTCATGACACGCAGTGTTGATGGCTTCGGCCCAAAAGTTGTACGGAGATTTAAACTACGCCATCATGGTCCTTGCCGCATCCATCAACAGCCGGTTCTTCCTCTCTGCAACACCATTTTGTTGAGGGGTATATGGTGTGGAATATTTATGCTTTATCCCCTCATCACTAAGAAACTCATCCAAGGTGTAGTTCTTGAACTCAGTGCCATTGTCACTTCTAATCATCAAAATCTTTGCTTCATGTTGGCGTTGAGCTTCATTTGAAAAGTTGATCATGGTCTGTTGGGTCTCACTCTTCTTCTTGAAGAAGTATACCCATGTGTATCTTGAGTAATCATCCACAATCAACAAATACTTCTTCCCCCAAGACTATCAAAAGATGGAGGACCGAAGAGATCCATGTGAAGGAGCTCCAAGGTCCTCTTCGAGTAGATGGTAGTCGTGGGTCGATGAGCCTTCTCATGTAGTTTTCCTTCGATACAAGCACTGCAAGCACGATCTTTGGCAAAACTTACGTTTATTAGTCCAAGAATGTGATCCCCTTTGAGGAGACTTTGCAAAGAACTCATATTGACATGGGCTATTCGGTGATGCCAAATCCATCCCATGTCAACTTTAGCCATTAGGCACGTCGCGGTCTTAGTTGGTCGCTCTGAGAAGTTAATCACATAGAGACCATTTTCGACATGCCCAACAAAGGCTACTTTAAGAGTCTTGCTCCACAAAAGGGTCACGGTATCAATGCCAAAGAAGGTACTAAAACCCATGAGTGCAAGTTGACGAACGGAAAGTAAATTGTATGCAAGGGTCTCAACAAGGATGACTCTCTCAATAGTTAAGTTCGGAGAGATACCACCTTGCCAAGACCCAATACCTTTGAAATTGTGTCATCACCAAAGGAGACTTGAGTGGCCAAAGATGCATCGGGTTGAACGTCCACCACCAAGTCCTTGATTCCTGTCATATGATTTGTTGCTCCACTATCAAGCAACCATGACACCCCTCCGGAAGCAAACTCCTACAATAGATCAATGCTTGGATTTAGGTACCCATTCTTTAACGGGTCCTTTCATGTTAGTAACAAGGGTCTTAGGAATCCAAATAGACCATTCAATGTACTCATAAGAAGAACCAACATATTTGGCATAAACATGCCCATCGCTAGCACGGCATAAAACAAAAGAGGGGTTAAAATCGCCGGCCTTGTTGGTGGAGGTGGTCTTGCCCTTCTGAGCATTACCACCCACAACATTGTCCTTCTTCTTCTCATGAGTGACCTTCCCCGCTTTGACAAAGGTTTCCTTGAGGGGGGAAGCTTGCTTGGTCTTCAACTTCTTCTTCTTCTTATACTTGGGTGTGATGACCCACAAGTATAAGGGGTCAATCGTAGTACTTTCGATAAGTAAGAGTGTCGAACCCAACGAGGAGCAGAAGGAAATGACAAGCGGTTTTCAGCAAGGTATTCTCTGCAAGCACTGAAATTGTAGGTAATAGATAGTTTGATAGCAAGATAATTTGTAACGAGCAAGTAACGGTAACGGTAAAAAAGGTGCAGCAAGGTAGCCCAATCCTTTTGAGGCAAAGCACAGACCAGAACAATCACTAGTAATAGGCAAAGTGTTCTTGAGGGTACACGGGAATTTGGTATGTGGGTGGACCGGTGCTAAGCTGGTGTTCTTACTTGAACTAACAACCTACTTATGATTAACCCCCTCGCAAGCATCCGCAACTACGAGAAAAGTATTAAGACAAAGTCTAACCATAGCTTTAAACATGTGGATCCAAATCAGCCCCTTACGAAGTAGCGCATAAACTAGGGTTTAAGCTTTTGTCACTCTAGCAACCCATCATCTAATAACTACTCCACAATGCATTCCCTTAGGCCCATGAAAGGTGAAGTGTCATGTAGTCAACGTTCACATGACACCACTAAGGGAATCACAACATACATATCATCAAAATAGCGAACACATATCAAATTCACATGATTACTCGCAATATGACTTCTCCCGTGACCTCAAGAACAAAGGTAACTACTCACAAATAATAATCATGCTCAAGATCAGAGGAGTATTGAATATCATAATGGATCTGAACATATAATCTTCCACCAAATAAACCATATAGTAATCAACTACACAAGGTAATCAACACTACTAGTCACCCACAGGTACCAATCTGAGGTTCCGGTACAAAGATTGAACACAAGAGATGAACTAGGGTTTGAGAGGAGATTGTGTTGTTGAATATGTTGGTGAAGATTGGCCTCACAAAGATGAGAGGGGTGTTGGTGATGACGATAGCTTCGATTTCCCCCTCCGGGAGGGAAATTCCCCCGGCAGAATCGCTCCGCCGGAGGGCAAAAGTGCTCCTGCCCAAGTTCCGCCTCGAGGCGGCGGCGCTTCATCCCGAAAGTACTCCTCCTAATTTTTTAGGTTTTTTGGGTATATATACCAGAACATGGGCTCAGGAGGTGGGCCTGGGTGAGCACCACCCACCAGGCCGCGCTAGGGGGTGCCTGGCACGCCCTGATGGGTGCTCCTCACCAAGTGGCCCCCCTCCGGTAGATTTTTCCTCCATTATTTTGTATTACTTCCAAAAATAATCTTCGTAATGTTTCAGCTTCATTGGAGTTTTGCAGAATAGGTATCTCTGACGTGCTTTTCTTGGGTCCAGAATTCCAGCTGCCGGTGTTCTCCCTCTTTGTGTAAACCTTGCATATTATGAGAGAAAGGGCATTAAAATCACTCCCCAAAGCATTATTATTCAACAAAACAAAGTAAATAATAGTAGGAAATCATGATGCAAAATGGACGTATCAACTCCCCCAAGCTTAGACCTCGCTTGTCCTCAAGCGAAAGCCGATATTGAAAAGCATGTCCACATGGTTTGAGAGAGAGGTGTCGATAAAAACAAAATACGGACATAGAAGCATCATGCTTATTAACATAACAGCAACAAACTCTAACATAAGAACTTATTTCAATATATTTTTATCATAAAGCTTCTCATGAACAAGTAACAATTCATCACAACATAGAAGTATGAAGCATAAACCTTATTGGAAACCAACAAATTGTGTTCTCAGTCAACTTTGCAACTACAATTCATCATATTTTCAGGAAGAGTCTCATGTCGGAGCCTTTTGGCAAGTCCACATACTCAACCATCATTTAGTCTTCTATGATTGCTAACGCTCACAGCATGCCCATGAACAAAAAGTTTCAAGCGGACACATAGGAAGATAGGGGCTTATAGTTTTGCCTCCCAACGTATTCACCTCAAGGGTGATGTCAACAATAATAACTCATGCCCACCCATATCCAACTGGATATATGTGCCTAGATCTTTCCTCACCACATGATGCTTGCAAAGGAAAAAGTAAAAAGGAATAGAGAAGAATACTTGACTCTTGCATAAAAGTAAGTGCATAAAAGTAAAAGATAGGCCCTTCGCAGAGGGAAGCAGAGGTTGTCATGCGCTTATTGGTTTGTATGCCCAATCCCTTAATGTAAAAGAACGTCACGCTATATTGCCCCCTATGATAGAAACCTTTATTATGCAGTCCATCGCTTTTATTACTTTGCCATCATAAGTTCGTATAACGCTCAATTTTCTCTTACACTAATTGATCAAAACACTTTTAGAAGCAATTTTTATTGCCTTATTGCGTCGATGACAACTTACTTGAAGGATCTTTCTCGATCCATAGGTAGGTATGGTGGACACTCAAGGAAAGAGTTTGGGTTTGGGTTTTTGGATGCACAAGTAGTATCTCTACTTAGTGCGGAATTTTTGTCTAGCAAAGATATTGGGCAAGCACCACATGTTAAAGGATCTATGACAATATAACTTGTATGCGGATATGAACAAACATAAATCATTACGTTGTCTTCCTTGTCCAACGTCAACAATTTTGACATATAATATTTGATGGGGGCTCACAATCATAAAAGATGTCCAAGATAGTGTATTTGCATGTGAATCTTCTCTTCCCTAATTAATTCTTTCATGAATTGCATCATTGACCAATGCTATGTTTGTCAATCTCCAATAAATTTTACTACTTATACTTTTCTCATGTGATGTCATTACTCACCATAATATTAGCATATGATTCTTTTCATTTATTGTCTTTCTTTTATTTGATTGCAACGAGAAAGTAGAGAAGCAAAAACTCAAACTAAAACTTTATTATGTAACTTTCACACGATTACATAGATAGGTAGGCCACAAAACTAACACATGAAAATAGATCTCGCTAAACTTTTATTCGACTAAGGCAAAGGGAAAACTAAAGATAGAACCAAAATAGGTAAAGGTGAATAAAAGTGATGGTGATACGATACCGGGACACCTCCCCCAAGCTTGGCTCAAGCCAAGGGGAGTGCCCATACCATGTACTCAAGTCTCCTTTGGTGGTGGTGATGAAGAAGGTGGTGGTGATGATGTAGTAAGCTTGTCCTCCTGAGTCCTGCAACTGGCAGCTAAACTCATACCTTTAAATCTTGCTTCATATTCGAAGACTTGGTTTTGAAGATCATAAACTTGGCTCTGCAGAAAATTAATTTGCTCGTTGAGGGTGGAGATGATGTCCTTCACAGACCGGCCATCCACCGTCTGATCACGGGTGAATTCCGTGATCATGGAGTGATTGGCACTAAGTCCACGCTCCACCATCTTTTGGCACTTGAATATTTCCTTCTCCACCACTTCAAGCCTAGCATCCACGCTCCCGGTCTTCTTAGGTCCTTGAACATCGTGGATGTGGAGCACCCCCTCACGCATCTCAATGGCTTGAGGGTGCTTCATCACCTCCGGCAAATACAGGTTGATGACCTTCTCGAAGAACTTGTCCTTGGAGGGGCTTGCTGGAGCCATGGAAATCTAGATCTAACGAGAAAATAGCAAGAAACAAGAACAGAGGATTTTTCTGCGATGCGGTTGTCAAAACAGTCGGGGGGTATATATAGAGAATTTTTATTCTTGGGAAACAAGTATTTGGAAGGAAAATGGAGTCGGGAAGGCATCCAAGGTGGGCAGCACCCACCAGGGCGCGCCCAGGGGTGCCTGGCGCGCCCTGGTGTATCGTGCTCACCTCGATCACCTTCCGGTTTATTTTTTTATTCCTAAAATTCTAAAATATTCCAAAACTGACAGAAAATATTTTTGCGGATTTTTCAGTGTCCGTTTACTTACCATATCACGTACCTCCTATTTTTAAGTATTCTGGAGTGTTCCGGAAGGTTTCTTTTATGTGTTCCTCTGGTGTCATGGTTTAGATAACATTGCTTTCAACGTTAATAGGCGTACCTAAGATATAATGCTTAATTCTTTGGCCATTTACCACCTTCGGGTTAGTACCTTCGGCATTATTAATCTTGATAGGTCCAGAACGATAAACCTCTTCAATAATATATGGTCCCTCCCATTTGGAGAGAAGCTTTCCTGCAAAGAATCTTAAACGAGAGTTGAATAAAAGAACATAATCTCCTATTTTGAATTCCCGCTTTTGGATTCTTCTGTCATGCCATCTTTTTACTTTTTCTTTGAATAGCTTGGCATTTTCATACGCTTGGGTTCTCCATTCATCTAGTGAGCTAATATCAAATAGCCTCTTCTCACCGGCAAGTTTGAAATCATAATTGAGTTATTTAATTGCCCAAAATGCTTTGTGTTCTAGTTCTAGAGGCAAATGACAAGCTTTTCCATACACCATTTTATATGGAGACATACCCATAGGATTTTTATAAGCTGTTCTATAGGCCCAAAGTGCATCATCTAATTTCTTAGACCAATTCTTACGAGACCTATTGACAGTTTTTGTAATATTAATTTTATTTCTCTATTTCTAAGTTCTATATGACCACTAGATTGAGGATGATAGGGTGATGCAATTCTATGGTTAACATCAGACTTAGCAAGCATCTTACGGAAAGCACCTTGAATAAAGTGTGAACCACCAACGGTTATTAAATATCTAGGGATTCCAAACCTCGGAAAGATAACCTCTTTAAGCATTTTAATGGAAGTGTGGTGATCAACACTACTAGTTGGAATAGCTTCTACCCACTTAGTGACATAATCAACCGCAACTAAAATATGAGTGTACCCGTTAGAGGAAGGAAAAGGCCCCATGTAATCAAAACCCCACACGTCAAATGGTTCAACAACAAGTGAATAATTCATAGGCATTTCTTGACCCTTACCGATATTACCAATTCTTTGACATTCATCACAAGACAAGACAAACTTACGAGCATCTTTGAAAAGAGTAGGCCAATAAAATCCAGATTGCAATACCTTATGAGCAGTTCTATCTCCCGCATGATGTCCTCCATAAGCTTCGGAATGACATTTCCGTAGGATCTGTTCCTGTTCATGCTCAGGTACACAATGCCTAATAATACCATCTACTCCTTCTTTATAAAGATGTGGGTCATCCCAAAAGTAATGTCTCAAGTCATAGAAGAATTTTTTCTTTTGTTGGTATGTGAAACTAGGTGGTATATATTTAGCAACAATGTAATTAGCATAATCAGCATACCAAGGTGTGTTGTGTGAGACACTTATTGCGGCTAGCTGTTCGTTAGGGAAACTATCATCAATAGGTAGTGGGTCATCAAGGGTATTTTCTAACCTAGACAAGTTATCAGCTATGGGGTTCTCAGCTCCTTTCCTATCAACGATATGTAAGTCAAATTCTTGAAGCAAGAGAACCCACCCAATGAGTCTAGGTTTGGCATCTTTCTTTTCCATAAGATATTTTATAGCAGCATGATCGGTGTGAACAATAACTTTGGAGTCAACAATATAAGATCTAAATTTATCACAAGCAAACACAACTGCTAAAAATTCTTTTTCAGTAGTGGCATAATTTCGTTGGGCACTATCTAGAGTTTTACTAGCATAATGGATAACATTCAATTTCTTATCAACTCTTTGTCCTAGGACAGCACCAACAGCATAATCACTAGCATCACACATAATTTCAAAAGGCAAGTTCCAATCAGGTGGTTGAACGATAGGTGCAGAAGTTAAGGCTTTCTTGAGTGTTTCAAAGGCTTCCACACAATCATCATAAAAAACAAAAGGAATATCCTTTTGCAAAAGATTAGTAAGAGGCCTAGAAATTTTAGAGAAGTCTTTAATGAACCTCCTATAAAAACCAGCATGACCAAGGAAACTTCGAATACCTTTAATATCTTTAGGACATGGCATTTTGTCAATTGCATCAACCTTAGCTTTATCCACCTCAATACCTCGCTCAGATATTTTATGCCCCAAGACAATACCTTCATTAACCATAAAGTGGCACTTTTCCCAATTCAAGACAAGATTAGTTTGTTCACATCTCTGCAAAACTCGATCAAGGTTGCTTAAGCAATCATCAAATGAAGTTCCGTAAACGGAAAAATCATCCATGAAAACCTCCACAATCTTTTCACAAAAATCAGAGAATATAGCAGTCATACATCTTTGAAAGGTAGTAGGTGCATTGCATAAACCAAAAGGCATATGTCTATAAGCATAAGTTCCAAAAGGGCAAGTAAAGGTGGTTTTCTCTTGATCAGATTGTGACACAGGTATTTGAGAGAAACCAGAATATCCATCTAGGAAACAAAAGTGTGTGTGCTTAGATAGTCTCTCTAGCATTTGATCAATGAAAGGCAAAGGGTAATGATCTTTTCTAGTAGCTTTATTTAATTTTCTAAAATCGATTACCATTCTATAGCCAATGACAACTCTTTGTGGAATGAGTTCATTCTTATCATTAGGAACAACGGTAATACCTCCTTTCTTTGGGACACAATGAACGGGACTTACCCATCTACTATCAGCTATGGGATAGATTATACCTGCTTCCAGAAGCTTTAATATTTCAGTTCTTACCACTTCTTTCATCTTAGGATTCAACCGCCGTTGGTGATCAACAACGGGTTTAGCATCTGGTTCCATATTGATCTTGTGCTGACATAGAGTGGGACTAATGCCCTTAAGATCATCACGAGTATATCCAATAACAGCCCGGTGCTTCCTTAGGACTTTCAATAATCTTTCTTCTTCATGTTCTGAAAGGTTAGCACTAATAATAATAGGATATATCTTTTTCTCATCAAGATAAGCATACTTCAAAGTGTCAGGCAATTGTTTCAATTCAAACACGGGATCACCTTTAGGTGGAGGAGGACCTCCAAGAGTTTCAATAGGCAAATTGTGTTTCAAGAGAGGTTGTTGTTCGAAGAAAATTTGATCTATTTCATTTCTTTCACGCGTGTGCATATCATTTTCATGGTCAAGCAAATATTGCTCTAATGGATCAGTAGGAGGCACAGCAATAGAAGCAAGACCAATTATTTCATCTTCACTAGGTAACGCTTTATCACGAGGTTGTCTACTAAACTTGGAAAAATTAAACTCATGAGACACATTACCAAAACTGACACCGACAGTTTGTTTTTCACAATTTATCTTCGCATTGACGGTGCTCAAGAAAGGTCTACCAAAGATAATGGGACAAAAGTCATCTTGTGGGAAACCAAGAACTAGAAAATCAGTAGGGTATTTTACTTTGCCACACAATACTTCAACATCTCTAACAATCCCAAGTGGTGTGATAGTATCTCTATTAGCAAGTTTAATAGTAACATCAATATCTTCCATTTCAGCAGGTGCTATTTCATTCATAATTTCTTGGTATAAGGTAAAAGGGATAGCACTCACACTAGCACCTAAATCACATAAACCATGGAAGCAATTATCTCCTATTTTAATTGAGACAATGGGCAAGCCTTCTATAGGTCTATGTTTATCTTTCTTATCAGGCTTAGCAATTCTAGCAGCTTCATCACAAAGGTAAATGACATGCCCATCAATATTTTCTTCCAAAAGATCTTTAACCATAGCAACACTAGGTTCTACTTTAATTTGCTCAGGGGGTTTAGGTGCTCTTATATTACTCTTACGAACCACGGTTGATACCTTAGCATGTTCCTTTATCCTAACAGGGAAAGGTGGTTTTTCAATATAAGCAGTTGGCACAACTGGATCAACATTGTAAAAGATGGTTTCTTCTTTAGCTATGACCGGTTCTTTAATTTCTTCTTTAATAGGGGGGTGATATTTAAACCACTTCTCCTTAGGGAGGTCAATGTGAGTAGCAAATGCATCGCAGAAAGAGGCTACTATCTCAGAGTCAAGTCCATATTTAGTGCTAAACTTGTGAAAAGTATCGGTACTCATAAAAGATTTAACACAATCAAATTCAAGCTTTATACCTGAATCATTACCTTCGTCGAGTTCCCAATCTTCAGAGTTGCGTTTAATTCTTTCCAAGAGATCCCACTTAAAATCAATAGTCTTCTTCATATAAGAACCAGCACAAGAAGTATCGAGCATGGATTGATCATTATGAGAAAGCCGAGCATAAAAATTCTGAATGATAACTTCCCTCGGAATGTCATGATTGGGGCATGAATATAACATTGACTTAAGCCTCCCCCAAGCTAGAGCGATACTTTCTCCTTCACGAGGCCAAAAATTATATATATATATAATTCCGATCACGATGAACTAGATGCATAGGATAAAACTTTTGATGGATTTCAAATTGCAAACGATTCCAGTTCCAAGATCCAAGGTCATCACATAGCCTATACCATGTCAATGCTTTTCCCTCCAAAGATAAAGGGAAAACCTTCTTCTTAACTTCATCTCCAGGTAAACCTACAAGCTTAAATAATCCACATATTTCGTTCACATATAAGAGATGCATATCAGGATGTTCAGTTCCATCTCCTGCATAAGGTTTAGCAAGCAAGTGTTCCAGCATACCCGAAGGAATTTCAGAAGTAACATTTTCAGCAGGTGTTTGTAACAGCCCGAGACCGATGCTCCAGAGATTCCTGTTGTTTTCCATTCTCGTCGTGTGATTCGTTTGTTTCTCGCATTCATCATCGCATCATTCGCATCATCTACATAGCATCGTCACTCATTTTTTGAAAACTTGCATCCGATCGTAGTTGCCGGTTCTCTCCGTTCGTGTCATCGACCGTTTTGAGTCCAACCACACACGCACGCGCCCGCAGCATAAAAAAATATCGTTTTTAAAGTGCGCGAAAAATATTCTCGGATTGGGTCGAAAGTTGGCATGCGGTCTTGTTATATTGTAGGTAGACCGCCTGCCAAGTTTCGTCGCAATCAGAGGTCGTTTGATACCCGAACGGTCGACCGTAGCGGCACCGTCATCGGTTTTATTATCAGACGTTTTCTAAGTTTTAAAACTCTGTCACGGGCTGCCACTTCCCTCTCTTCTCTAAGCCTAGCCCAACTACACAACCACAACCAGCCCACCAACCCTATTCTTGTACTCGTAAGTTAGCCACTCAAATAAATGCTTAGTGCTTGCTGCAGCCTCACCACTTAACCATACCTCACCCATTAAGCTTTAATAGTCTTGATACCCTTGGAAATGAGATTGCTGAGTCCCCTGTGGCTCACGGATTACTACAACAACAGTTGTAGGTACAGGTAATGCGATGATTTGATGTGAGCGCGATGCTTGTTTGATTTCGAGTTCTTCTTCTTCTTCTTCGGTCATAGGATGGGTTCCAGGCGGCAGCCTGGGATAGCAAGGATGGATGTCATTTTATCGTTTGTTTTCGTCCGTAGTCGGACCCTGCTCTTCTGTATGATGATTGTATATGTTGTTATATTGATGTGATATTGATGTAGCTTGTGGCGAGTGTAAGCCAATTCCATATACTCATCTCTTCTTTACATGTACTTGTAATGATATCCATTCTTGCGAAACGACGAGATGCGCTTCTATCCCTGTCGAGGCCCTCATGCCAAAATAAGGATAGGATCTCATCTTGGGCGTTACAAGTTGGTATCAGAGCCTGTACCGACCTAGGAGCCCCCTTGATTGATCGAACTTTGGCCGAGTCGAGTCTAGTGGAAAAAAAAACTATTTTGAGTCTAGTTATATCGGAGAGTAGGTTTCTTTTACTCCTCTTCTATGCTCTGGTGAGGAATTCGACTTGGGAATTTTGATTCTACTCCTCTTCTCGCTCAAATTTTTTTTTAGGATCACGCGGGTATTTTGGAAACTATACGATGCCGATGTGAAGGAATTCTGTCTTGGTGCCTCCTGTTATCGAGGAGTAGAGCTCCGAGGGATTTTTGCACATCGTTATCGTTCAGTTTCCTTAGTATCTTAGGACGGAGGATATTCGAAATTGCTTCAATACTAGTAGTGGCGAGAGGAGTCCGGCATCCCTAGTACTGGTGGAGAGAGTTCGGATGTACTGCCATACTTAGTATCGTGGTGATTACGAGTGTCTGAGATAGACGAGTTTGCGGAGTTTTCTTGGATTATGGTGTGGAAGGTTGTGGGTGGAGTTGTAGCTAATTACCTTGGGTACGTTCCTGGGTCCGCAACCCGAATCGCATAAACATGAAAGACTTCGGAAATTCTTAGGTGGGAATTCATGTAGTTACCTAGGTGTATCCTTCCAACAAATGCAAATGGGTTATGTATTTGTTTCCGGCTTAATTCTCAAGCCTCATCCTTTGTTTTCTTTTAGAGTATGGTAATTCGAGTTGCTTCGATGTCAAGTGGTGATTTCATATCTTTCCTAACCGGTGTGTTTCTCATCAAGTTATTTGAATCCCTTCCAATATTGGCAAGTTCGATCCTCTTATTTCTTCCGGAGTTCTTTTCATCTATCTGAGTTGTCCTTGTTTTTCCCCACCCTCCCGCCCTTTTTCTTCAATGATTAAATTCTCATCCAAGTGCCTTTTCTATTCATGTGATGCTTCCGCTATCTGTTCTTCCGTTTTATATCCGGCGATTCATTGTGAAGATGCTCAGTGCTAAGTTCATCGTTCATCATTCTCGTTTTCTTTTCCGGTGGACTCAATTCAATCTCTCGGTGTTCGTCATATCCTTTTCATTCGTGTAATGTTTTTCATGTCAGAAGTTCTATCAAGCCTCTCTTGTTTATTCTTCCCTTACTCTATTCTATCCGGAGTGGCAAGATATCTCTGAAGATTCATGTTTCTGTTCAAATCCTTTCAATTATTTCGAGGATCTCAACCTCAACAAGTTTTCATTTGTACCGGTGCAATATCTTTCTAAGCAATCATTTCAACGGTGGTCTCTTTGAGTGGGCTCATATCCCACAGGTTTTTCCCCAGGATCTTACCTGGCTCTTCTAATCTTTTCCGGAGATCTCAAGCTCTTGTCAAATGACGTAAGAATGATTCTCATCAGTCATATTCCTTCTCCAAGTCAGCTTCTAATTATAATATTTCATCATTGAATCAACATTTCCTTATTCATTGTTCCGGAGTGCCTCAGTAATTCTTGGTGGTGTTTCTCGCCATCATTCTCTGCATTGAAGACCGAAGAAGTGCTCCTCTTAAATCTTTGTCCATTATCTTGAGATTCATGGTTTCAGCTTCCTGTTATCCTATCAAATTGTTTTCGATCATCATAAATTCCTTCATGTCTATCCGGAGCATTCCAGAGTTGTTTTCATTTCTCGATCCTCCGAAGGCCATCATTTCAGAAGATTTCTTCGTTCTTAGCTTTCAGCTTCGTTCTCCAATTCTTCTCAATTGTTGTCTCTTCGTTCGTATCTCAATTATTCCGGTGCTTTGTTCTAGTTTTCTGTTAGTCAGATCATGATCTCTTCGTTCTCATGTATCTCCATTCATTCGTAGTTTCCTCATTCGTTTCAAATTCTTACCGGTGTTTCGTTGAAGACTTCTTCAAGCTTGTTTCATCTCTCTTCAATCTTTTGCAAGAAGAATAAGTCATATGCCAAATCCGTTGCTTGTCATCAATTAAACTTCATGAAGGATAAGCATAACATAATTCTTATTCTTGTTTCATCAAGTGTTTTCAATCCTTCTTCTGGAGGTTGGTCATGATATCAAATTCCTTATCCCAAGTGTTCATCTTTTCTTTTCCGGAGATCCAAGCTCGTCGCGAAGCTTCTTCCAAATCATAGCAAGGCCTCAATCTTGTTCTTTTTGCAACCCTCAATTCTTCCCTATCATCCTTTCATTCCGGAGTTCTTCGGAGGTTCTTCATGGTGGTTCATCAAGGATTTTATTCTCTTTTGAAGTGTTCTTCAAGATTCTTGTTGGAGGAATCAAATATTCTTGTCTTGCATTTCAAGTGTGATTCATTTCTCGCTTATCCTTTGCGATGGTGTTATAGCATTCTTGATTCATGAGGAGTCTCGAAGATAATTTGTTTCAAGAATGAGATATTTAAACCCATCAGTCCTTTCTCGGAGTTATCTTGACATGGATTTCACCTAAGGCGTATCCTAAGGAATGTTGCTAATTATGGTGCTTATCAATGATCCAAGTTCCCAATGTATCCTCTTGGTGCAAGAAGTTCTGCCTCTCGTGTTGCTCCCAATCTATCAATTGTTTGGTTTAGTGGCCGGTTGTCACCTCATAATTTTGGGATGCTTTCCATAAGACCACAACAAACTAAATCTTTTCCTTGTTGATTTTCCAACAACTTCGTTCAATCATTCTTTCTAAGGATGCTTTTCTAATTCAATGGCGGTAGAAGTTGTCTTTTTCTTCTTCGTTCTTTTCCTTCCATCAATCTAGCTTCTATTCTTTTGTTCCGGAGGTGTTGTGATGTTGCTCTCTTCGACCATCATCTCATTTTGTTAAGATCATGTTCTCGTCTTGCTATCCATGTAACAGGAGTGTTGTGCCCTCTTTTTTTTAAGTTCTTTCCACCTTATCAAATTTGATATGTGGGTGGACCGGTGCTAAGGTGATGTTCTTACTTGAACTAACAACCTACTTATGATTAACCCCCTCACAAGCATCCGCAACTACGAGAAAAGTATTAAGACAAAGTCTAACCATAGCATTAAACATGTGGATCCAAATCAGCCCCTTACGAAGTAGCGCATAAACTAGGGTTTAAGCTTCTGTCACTCTAGCAACCCATCATCGAATAACTACTCCACAATGCATTCCCTTAGGCCCATGAAAGGTGAAGTGTCATGTAGTCGATGTTCACATGTATTTGAGTCAAACCTGATTACTATGATTCTTATTTGCATGATCATCATAGCTTTGTAATGTTCTCCAATTTATTGAGATAGTTTGGCCAACTAGATTGATATTTCTTCGATGGGAGTGGTGCGTTGTAGTAGGTTCAACCTGACGAGTTTCTATATCCCACTGACAGAAGGGGACAAGTTGCGTCTTTGTGTTGTTGCTACTAAGGATAAAGCGATGGGGTTTATTCATATTAGTTGAGTTTACTTTGTCTACATCATGTCATCGTTCTCCAAGCATTACTCCATTTGTCGTGAACTTAATATGTAGAGAGGCAAGCATAGAAGCGCTCTTGAAGTGGAGTAATAGTAGTAGGTGCAGGCAGGAGTCGTCCTATTTGGTTATGTACGTGATGCCTATATACACATGATCATTGCCGTGAACATCCCATAATTATTCGCTTTTCTATCAATTGCTCAACAGTAATTTGTTTACCCACCGTATGATTTACGGCAAATGAGGCAATTCGGCCATACGGTTTTATAAAAAAAAGATACGCGGAGAGATATGTTATATTACTATTTAACGTAAGAAACATCTTCTGGGAAAAATAGTTCCTTTATAAGTTCCTTTTTCTAGGATATCATGTTGACCATGATCGTGAAACCTCAACTCCGATCAATGTGGGAGGAAAATATTGAGGATTTAGTTTGGGGAATGTTCCCAACTTTGTGGTCTTTAATGAGCCAAAATTTTCACTTCCGTTGTTACCGACCAATTATATTCTTAAGATGGCCAGCTTTCGGCTTCACCCAGTCTAAGGTACTAATCCATATGACCCGAAAGTAACAATCACCGAGGTGCTCCCTTTACCCCCCAGCCGAACAATCGGGAACGTAGGGGGTAAGCACAGGAGCCAGGCAACCCAGCTCGGTCAAATTCTTAAGTCAAATTGATGCATATTTATGGCTTTATAAAGATGATTACGGAAGGCACCATTCGTATATTGAATACAAACGCTGACGATATGTTGGGCTCTCCAGGGGTCTCGATGTATCTGTGCCGAGGTGCCACAAGGAGCCCTCGGTATGGTTTATCTTCACTCTGTTGTGACTATTTATAATCTGAAAGTGGCCCATCGCTGGCTTCCACCCCTTTGTAGATGCTACACAGGGTGTTTCCGTACTAACAAGACAACCTTTAGCCGACGTCTCAGTGCCCGGAGGCGGCTGTGTTAGTGGAAACGAGGCAATCAGATATTCAGGCTTTATAACTTTAACTTAGTCATAGGAGCTTAAAGGTGGGAGGCCAGTTACTAGCCCCCGGTTAGTGTTCGGCGTCAGCCGAGGTCGAGCCATTAACACTTCGGCCAATTTTATGAAAGGCCCATCGTTAAACACACGGTAATCCCTATCGATCTTTTGTTTATCACAATCATCGGATCGCCGACCATATAAGACATTATCCGAGACGCTGAGGTGCAAGTCGGCAGGAAAGATGCCGAACTACGGGTCGGCAAATATTTCCCCAGCTGAATTATTACGTCTGGCACTTCAGTCAAGAGGGGACTCCCTCAACGCCGAGGTGTAGCTCGGCAGGAAAGATGCCGAACTACGGGTCAGAAAATATTCCCCGAGCAGACCCACCATGTAGAACACCTCGAACAAGAGGATGTCCTGCCTCCTAAAAGAAAAACATAAAAATAGATTAAAGGTGCATAAGCTCGGCAATACCAAAAAACTTTAGCGAAAACTTTATGTCCGAACTAAATCAAGTTTCTTGGTGCCAATCCGAAAATTGGTCTTAAAATTAATATGTGCTTCGGTCGTACTTTAACATGATATATCCGATCTGCGAACTTCAAGCGGGTCATCCTTTGGCTTCAACCTCCATATCCTGAAGGCGAAGTGTTTCTCTGAGGCCTGTTAAGTGAACTAAACTCGAGCGGCTTTAGAAAGAAAATAGGCTCCGGCTATTGACCACACACTTGCGTCAGAAAAAGGAGTAGTAAACAAAAACTTTGCAACGACCAAGAAGAAAACACATTTATTATAAAACGGCTCATGTAAATTTAAGAGCCCCTAGTTAATATGGAAAAATGAAGTGTTTTTAACAAATAACGCTTTTAACAAGCTACATTTTTAACAAACAACTTTTTTGTTTAACACAAATATAATGCTTGGTCGAACCGAATAAAAATTAAAAATTGAAAAAGTTGAGCATGAAAGCGACTTAGCTGGTTAATGTGCTTGGTGTTGATGACGTGGGCCGAGCTTGCGGCAGGTCGAGGTCCCAGCCCCCAAGCCGGCCCCGAGATGCCCGAGCAAAGAGCTCGGCTTAATGAAGTGGCGACATAGCGCGATCGACGTGGTAAGGTGAAGCTCTTGGTCCAGCCGAGGTGACGAAGCTGGCAAGATGGCGACGTCGAAGTCCCCAAAGTAGGTTGCTGAAGAGATGGTGAAGCCCTCGGTCTAGCCGAGGTGATGAAGCAGGTCAGTAAGGTGACGTTGCAGCCCCATGCCAGCCGAGATGTCGAAGCAGGTCGGCATGGTGGACATCGTCTTGAAGAAGCAATGGTACGGCAATGCCGACGCAGGTCGGAACTAGTGACGCGGTCAATACCGGCTTGAGAAGTGATCGCGCGGCGATGATGGCACGCTCGACCCGTGCAATCCGTGGGGCGACGGTCTTGTCTTGATGATTATTTGTCCTTCACGATGCCGAACTCTTGGTCGGCTCGCCGAGGTGATGATCCGAG
Source organism: Elymus sibiricus (assembly GCA_039707655.1). NCBI lineage: Eukaryota > Viridiplantae > Streptophyta > Magnoliopsida > Poales > Poaceae > Elymus > Elymus sibiricus. The sequence continues at coordinate 358,080,279 of CM077665.1, forward strand.
GTGGTTGTCTTCAGCTCGATGGAGCGACGGCGCAGTGGATGTTGGCACATGTCAGTAGCCATGGAGCAACATGGTCGGGCCGGTTTGACATCGGCGCGACGGTGAAGATCGCCTCGGAAAAGACTCAAAAATTTTGGGCACATGTTTTGGAAACAACGAACAATACCCTAAAAGAAAATATTTCTTGAAAAAGGATGTCCAATATCTCGTTCATGAAGAAAGATGGATTCGGGAAGGATACGTTTTCGCGCACAAAACGGATCCGAAAATTGATGCACTCATCGGACGTTTCCCGGAGTTTGGACGGTTGGATGGAGATGAAATTTTGAGGGGGTGATCGGTATGGGAATTCGACGGCCGATGAATGGTGGATCTTCCAAACGATGTCTGAGCTAGACGCTGGACTCCTCGCCCTAAACTCGTCCAGATTCTCGTCTAGATTCAATAGGGCTCTGGTAGATCGGAGTTTTCCGGAGATTCCTTCATCGGAATACGATGAAATTTTACAAGGTTGTTGTAGGCTGAATTTCACACAATTACATTGAAGCAATCGTCAAAGCGACGCTCGAGGAGGCGGGGACGATGAACACGAATCCGCTGTCCAGGAAAATTGCACCGTCGCTTGAGGACGATGTTAACATCGAGCCGCCGAGCTCCATGGATGATTCCCCCATGATTTTGGTAGAGATTGGACTTGATGATGATGAAAGTATCCATCCAATCTTGATGATCCGATGCGGAGAGCAGTCCTCGGTCCTGCCGAGGTGACCAGTCGAGCCGGTGACAAAGATGCCGACATGGACAATAAAGCTCGGTTCCGACGCGTAGATTGCGCCGGAGACAATCAGAATTCCCATCGCACCACGGCGACTGCCAGCAGGCTCTCAATGAAAGCACAAATGTCGGTGTCAAATCTGACATATCTCGTAGTAGGGGTCCTAAGCTAGGCGTCTTGGAGCGATAGTAACATGGACATAGGATTTTACCCAGGTTCGGGCTCTCTCAAGGAGATAATACCCTACGTCCTGCTTTTGATTGTATTGATATGGGGATAGTACATAGAACAGATATCTACCACGAGATTGTTGTAACGAATATGAGATTGTGTATTAACTAGCCTGGCCTTGGTTTATATAATGCATCGTAGGCCTAGGGTTAGGAAGAGTCCTTGTCTTCTGCGCCAAGTCTTGTGGAATATCCCTTGTATATGTCATGGGCTGCCCGAAGTGGCCCCTTAGTGAATCGCCTTGGGGGTCCACGGCCCGACCCACTGGTCGAGAGATGACGTGGTGAATACCCCGTAGTCCAGGATACCAATAGAGGTAGTGCTTGATGAAGCTGATGAGTTTGTGATGATTGAAGATGAGGACCCTCGTGAGCTTTACCGGAGAGTGACTACTCTTGCCTTCGCTCTTCAAGATAATGGGAGCAAGGATACAGATGACAACTGGATCAAGCGTAAGTTTCTCAAGGCCATCATGCCATTCAATAAGGCCATGTCCTCCGTTATCCGTCAAAGACCAGACTTTCATTCCTTGTCGTCAAGCGACGTGTTGGATGGTTTTACTGCAATGAACATCTTGAACAAGACCGCCGACAATGCTCTCATGTACAACGGTCAAAGAAATCATCACCCAACCTTGCTTTGAAGGCCAAGGCCATTCAAGCAGAAGAAGAAGAAGAGGAGGAAGAGGAGGGTTGCCCCGAAGACACCAAATATGCTTACCATGAGCAGATGGCTCTCGCATCTAAGCAATTTTGGGGCAACAAGAGAAACACAAGGCCCAACTTCTCCAAGAACAACTCAAGTGGGTCAAAAGGCAAGCAACGTGTGACGACTTGCTACTACTGTGGTAATGTGAGTCACTTCATGGTGGATTTCCCATATGAGAAGAGGGAAGACAATGGTGGCAAACTCATACGCAAAGATAAGGCCAAGTCCTTCCCCAACAAGAACAACTTCACCAAGAAGGCGCCTCACAAGGTGTTGGTGGCTCAAGAAGAGTATCCCTCCGATGATGATGTTGATGATGAAGATACAAGTGGTGAAGGGATGGCAATGGCTACAGTGGCAATTGCATCCTCTACCCCAACCAAGGTGTCTCTCTTCGATGCCCCCAACGAGAACCACACCGCTAGGTGCCTTATGGCCAAAGGTATCACCAAGGTAACCCCCAACGTCAAAACCTCGAACATTAAAACTTCCATTTCTACCACTCCTTCTTTGTTGGATCGTGTGGATGAACATGATTAGGCGAAGGAGGATGAGAATGACTTTGACAAATTCTTGTGTAAACTCAAAGGCGAATCCAAGAAGCACTTTGTTGCTCTTTTGGAACAACTTGGTGAGGCCAATGATATCATTGAGTCTCAAGAGGAATCCCTCGAGGAGTTGAAGGGGCATAGTCGTGATTATGCCGATGAGATAGCAGATCTTTCCATTGCTCTTGAGGAAGAGTGAGGTCTTCGTTTGGCTCTTGAGGAGTCACAAAATGTTGACCGTGCTAAATTACGTAAAGATCATGATCATGCTATTGTTCTTAATCGTGTGCTCAAATCTGATAAGGTTGCACTTGGGGTTGGCCATGATAGACTCAAGGAAGAGTTTGACGCACTTAACAAGGCTCACAAGGCATTGAAGGGTGCTCATGTCTCTCTCAAAGAGTCTCATGATCAACTCCATGTAAAACTTACTAAGGAAATAGCCACGTGTCCTCCTTTTGTGTTAATTGATAATGCCATTGCTACTAACCCTTGTTGTGATCATGCACACCTTTTGGAGGAAAATGCTAAGTTGAAAGAGCAACTTGAGAAAGGCCTTGTGACATTTATCCAAGGTGAGAAGAATCTCAATGACCTTTTGAGCAATCAAAAGGAAGTTGTAGCAAAGGAAGGGATTGGGTTTGCACCCTGATACGTCCATTTTGCATCATGATTTCATACTGTTATTTACTTTGTTTTGTTGAATAATAATGCTTTGGGGAGTGATTCTAATGCCTTTTCTCTCATAATATGCAAGGTTTACACAAAGAGGGAGAACACCGACAGCTGGAATTCTGGACCCAAGAAAAGCACGTCAGAGATACCTATTCTGCACAACTCCAATGAAGCTGAAACTTTACGGAGATTATTTTTGGAATTAATAAAAAATACTGGAGGAAAAATCTATCGGAAGGGGGCCACCTGGTGAGGAGCACCCATCAGGGTGCGCCAGGCACCCCCTGGCGCGGCCTGGTGGGTGGTGCTCACCCAGGCCCACCTCCGGAGCCCATGTTCTGGTATATATTCCCAAAAAAACCTAAAAAAATTAGGAGGAGGACTTTCGGGATGAAGCGCCGCCGCCTCGAGGCGAAACTTGGGTAGGACCACTTTTGCCCTCCGACGGAGCGATTCCGCCGGGGTAACTTCCCTCCTAGAGGGGGAAATCGAAGCTATCGTCATCACCAACACCCCTCTCATCTTTAGGAAGATATAATGAGGCTTATGTGCAACAGAGCGTATCATGTCACGGGGTTTGGATGCATCGGCGAATATTTGCACCAATCCTCGAGGTGAGAATGGGCTATGCACGGTACCGAAGAGGCTAGCAAATATGAGAAGGTGAAGATGCGTATGTCCATGGTGTCACATTAGTCATAAAGAACTCACATACTTATTGCAAAGTTTTATTAGTTTTATCACAAATCAAAGTACTCCTCGCATGCCCCGAGGGAGGAGGTTGGTAGGAGTTAACCATCGCACGCCCCCGACTCAAAACAACACTAGGATTTCAACGAGGAATATAAATGCTCACACATCATCACCATGCCTCTTTAATTTTTAGATGAATAACAAGTTAACACCTCTTAATCTCGACACTTCTACGAATCAACAATTTTGGACTCACACCTTTTTCATATTACTACATCAATGTCATTAATCCCCAACTTCTCTACATGTGCTACACGATGGTTTTGATTATCATTCATTGAAACCTAATATTCTTGGACTAGTCTTATGACCCATGCAAATTACCGTCACTATTACTCATCTCTCAAACAAATATAAGTGAAGAACGAGAGCATATTATTTCTATAAAATCTACACGCCACCGTGCTCAAAAAGATATAAGTGAAGTACTAGAGCAACTACCTAGCTCAAAAGATATAAGTGAAACACATAGAGTATTCTAGCAAATTATCATGAAGGTGTGTCTCTCTCAAATAGGTTTGTCCAGAAAATGATGATTGTGACAAACTAAAAGTAAAAGCAAACAAAAACAAACGACGCTCCAAGCAAAACACATATCATGTGATGAATAAAAATATAGATCCAAGTGTCATACCGATGGATTGAGACGAAAGAGGGGATGCCTTCCGTGGCATCCCCAAGCTTAGACACTTGAGTCTCCTTAGAATTATACTTAGGGTGCCTTGGGCATCCCCAAGCTTGGGCTCTTGCTACTCCTTATTCCGTAGTCCATCGTGATCACACACAAAACTTGAAAACTTCAATCACACAAAACTCAACAAAACTTCGTGAGATCCATTAGTATAAGAAACATATTGCATACTTGAGGTACTGTGATAAATTGATTCAAATTCATGTTTGCATAATAGGTATTGTATTTTAACTTCCCCATGGCTTACACCCCCCTGATATAGTCCATGGGATAATCAAAACAAGCAAACTATACAAGCAAAACAGAATCTGTTTAAAACAGAACAGTCTGCAGCAATCTGTAAAGATCCCATACTTATGTAACTCTAAAAATTCTGAAATATTAGTAAAACATAACGAATTTGTATAGAAATACTGTGTTAAAATTACATATCATTATCATGCTCCAGAAAAAAATGAAAATTCCTGCGCTGGAGTCAAAGTTTCTGTTTCAGATTCAACATCGTTTCTACTCATCTTGTGAGTCACCCCAAAGGCTTTACTTGGCACAAACACTAATTTAAACACAAAAACATAATCATTACAGAGGCAATAATCATTCTATTAAAAATAAACAGAAAGTTATGATAACTATTGGGTTGTCTCCCAACAAGCTCTTTCTTTATAGCCATCAAGATAGGCTTAATATTTCAATGATGCTCACATAAAGGATAATAATTGAAGCACAAAGAGAGCATCATAGAGCATGTGACAAACATTTTAAGTCTAACTTACTTCCTATGCATAGGCATTTTATAAGCAAACAAATTATCAAGACAAGTGAAATCTTGCATATGCAAATAGGAAGAGTGAAGCATTAATAGTTTCAGTACAAAGAGAGGTATGTGAGTAACATGAAAATTCCTATAACCATATTTGCCTCTCTCATAATAATTACATCTAGGATCATAATAAAACTCAACAATATAACTATCATGTAAAACATTCTCTTTATGATCCATGTGCATATAAGTCTTATAATCGTCCAAGGTTGTGGGATCAAACCCACTTTTAGTAGTGTTGCAAATATCATAATCAATTATAGATTCATCATGAAGCATAGAATTATCAACATCACAAGAAACATCATGATTATCACCCCAATCATGATTATTAGCACAATTGATATTCATAGAATTTATACTAACAACATGGCAATCATGCTTTTCATTCAAGGAACAACCATGAATCACCTTATAAATTTCATGATTTTTAGATTCATGATTTTCAAGCAAGACCTCAAAAAGATAATATAGTGAACTATCACTAGCAATTGTTTCAACATAATTGGGTCTTTTGAAAAGATTAGCAAGTGGATGAGGATCCATTTATCTTAAATTTTTGCTTTGAACTTTCTGTTTATCTTTGATAAAGATAACATAGCTAGGCAAGCAAGCAAACTAGAGACGAAACAAGCAAACTAGCAAACTAGTAAAGTAAATATTTTTGTATTTTTGATTTTTATGAGACAAACTAAATATAACAGAAAATAAAAAAGAAGAACAAGTGAATGAAATTTTGTGCGAAGTTACTTGATAGTTGGTGATGGTATTCCCCGGCAACGGCGCCAGAAATCCTTCCTGATACTCGTGATCTACGTTGGGTTTTCCGTGAAGAGGAACGGGTAATCGCAGCACAAAGTGGGTAAGTATTTCCCTCAGTTATGAAACCAAGGTTTATCGAACCAATAGGAATACCAATCCTCAACTGTCTTCAGTGACTGCACACAAAAGAACAAACAACTTGCACCCAATGCCGGCAAGAGGGTTGTCAATCCCCTTGATCTCGTTATTTGCAAGCAAGTGAGTTGTGTAGATAATTGTAGATAATAGTAAAGTGCAAAATAAAATAAAAGGTAATAAATAACAGCAAGGTAATGATAGAGTTTGTGAATTTATAAGTGAATAGACCCGGGGGCCGTAGAGTTCTCTAGTGTCATCTCTCATAAGCAAAGCATACAGTGGGTAAACAAATTACTGTTGGGCAATTGATAGAAAAGCGAATAATTATGCGATGTTCACGGCAATGATCATGTGTATATAGGCATCACGTCCATAAGCAAATAGGCCGACTCCTGCCTGCACCTACTACTATTACTCCACTTCAAGGGCGCTTCTATGCTTGCCTCTCTACGTATTAAGTTCATGACAAACGGAGTAATGCTTGGAGAACAATGACATGATCTAGACAAAGTAAACTAAACTAATATGAATAAACCCCATCGTTTTATCCTTAGTAGCAACAACACAAAGACGCAACTTGTCCCCTTCTGTCACTGGGATATAGAAACTCGTCAGGTTGAACCTACTACAACGCACCAGTCCCACCGAAGAAATATCAATCTAGTTGGCCAAACTATCTCAATAGATCGGAGAGCATTACGAAGCTATGATGATCATGCAAATAAGAATCATAGTAATCAGGTTTGACTCAAATACTTTTCAAGAATAATCTGAACATAAACTCACAATTCATCGGATCCCAAAAAACACACCATACAAAGGGATTACATCGGATAGATCAAGGCAAAGATGCGATGAACATTGTATTGAAGATCAAGAGAGAGAGAGAGAGATTGTCATCTAGTTACTACGTACGGACCCGTAGGTCTGTGGTGAACTACTCACACATCATGAGGGCGGCAAGGTTGATGAAGAGTCCCTCCGTGATCGAACTCCCCTCCGGCAGGGTGTTGGAACGGAGGTGTAGATGGCCTCCCGTCGGAACAGAGGCTTGCGGCGGCGGAAAAAGTGTTTCGGGAGCGCTTCTGATGTTTTTAGGGTAGATGTGAATTTATAGGCCAGAGAACGACGTTGGGGGATGCTCCAGGGGACCACCACATATCTGGCCGCCCACCAGGGGGCACGGCTGGATATGTGGTGGGCCCCTGGTGCATCTCTTGGCCCTCCTCCGGAGCTTCTTGGTCTTGTATTCGTCCAAAAAATCACCAAAAAGTTTCGTGGCAATTGGACTCCGTTTGGTATTGTAACTCTGAAAAGGCAAAAACACGCAGAAAACAGGAACTGGCACTGGGTCAATAGGTTAGTGCTATAAAATATTATAAATTGGTGAATAAATACCCAAAGAGTATCCTAGAATGATAATATATAAGCATGGAACAATCAAAAATTATAGATACGTTGAAGACGTATCAACCTCACCCAAACTGAGTCTTGGAAACTACTGCGCACCGCGTTTGTGTACCTAAAGTATGCTGCCGAGCAAGAACTTGATCCTCAGGCCGATTTTCGCAAATCGACCTATGTCTCAGGGGCTACTGGGATCGGCGGTTTTATTTTATCCTTCAGGTGCATCTCGGGTTTTAGACCGACACACACCTTAAGGGCTACTGGCTATACATCTCGGTAGTAAATAAATTGCGGCGATCGGAAATAAATTCCACAAAAAACAGCCCAAGACCGAGGTAGTGCACCACCTCGGAAGCAGTCCGGCATAAAGCTCGGATGCGAATGGCTAGCTCCATAAAAGACTATTCCGGCATTTAAGCTCGGATGGACTCCTTCAAATTTTCAGAGACCGAGGTAATCTATGACACCTCGGATGCCGACCAGTATTGGAGCTCGGCTGCAAAAAGACATCTCGGATGTCGACCGGCACTGGAGCTCGGCTGCAAAAAGACATCTCGGATGCAGTTCAGCGTTGGAGCTCGGACGCAAGAGGACACCGCCGCACGGGAAACACTTCAAACCCGAGGTATGGCATAAAAATAATAAGGCATTGATAAAGGCCGAGAAATTAAAGGGGCTGCTCGGATGCCCGACGTGTGAACTCTTCGGATACACCTCGGCGATCCTCAAGATCGGAGATGGGAAGATTTGTTGAACCAGTTTTCAAGACCGACGGCTGAAGACGAAGAACAGTTCGGAAGAACCGAGGAGCGTCCCCAACTTGAAGACCGGTTCAGGGGGCTACTGATGGTGTCCTGGACTAGGGGGTATTCACCACGTCGTCTCCTGACCAGTGGGTCGGGACGAGGACCCCCAGGGCGATTCACTAAGGGGCCACTTCGGGCAGCCCATGACATATACAAGGGAGATTCCACAAGACTTGGCGTAGAAGACAAAGACTCTTCCTAACCCTAGGCCTACGGTGCATTATATAAACCTAGGTCAGGCTAGTCAATAGACAATCTCATATTCATTACAACAATCTCGTGGTAGATATTTGTACTATGTACTATCCCCATATCAATATAATCAAAAGCAGGACGTAGGGTATTATCTCCTTGAGAGAGCCCGAACCTGGGTAAAATCCTATGTCCATGTTACCATCGCTCCAAGACGCCTAGCTTAGAACCCCTACTACGAGCTATGTTGGATTTGACACCGACAACCTCAAAGTTGGACCGTTCAATGCTTGAGCTGCCCTTGTATAAAGAGACAATGTGTTCCCAACAATCCTTAGAACGAGTGAAGGGACGCAAGTGAGCTCGATCTTCGGGAGGCACTACAACTTGAAGAATGGACAAGGCGGAGTGATTGAGTTGATTGTCAGCCTCTTCTCTTGGGGTGAGGTTGTTTGGATCATGCGGGTAGTATCATTGCTCAATGATTCTCCAAAGTTGAGTTGAGCTGTGATTCAAATGAGACTTGATACGAAAAATCCAATTAGCAAAATCCTTCTTAACAAGTTTAGGACGAGGACCAAGATTCTCAAGATCGGATACTATGAAGGAAATCTTTAAACATGGACTTGATAGAAGATTTAAGTGAGGACATTGCCTCATTTAAATCCTCTCGGGAGACCGGCTCAACCCACGGCCTCGGGTGAATCCACATCCCGATCCCCGGCGTTAATCATACTCTTCGGGTGGTAAAACCTTTAATAAAGAGACATGGCTCTGATACCAATTGAAAGGATCGGTATGGTTGACTAGAGGGGGTGAATAGGCAACTACCAGTTTTTAACTTTTCTTTAGCAAATTAGGTTTAGCAACAAACAGGTTGTCTATATATGCAACTAGGTGAGCAACCTATATGATGCTAACAACAATAACAACACAAGCAAGCAAAGGATACAATATAAGTAAAGCTTGCACAAAGTAAAGGTAAGAAGTAACCACAAGTGGAACCGATGGAGACGAGGATGTGTTACCGAAGTTCCTTCCCTTTGAGGGGAAGTCTCCGTTAGAGCGGTGTGGAGGCACAATGCTTCCCAAGATGCCACTAAGGCCACTGTATTCTCCTCACGCCCTCACACAATGCGAGATGCCGTGATTCCACTAGTGGTGCTCTTGAAGGCGGCGACCGGACCTTTACAAACAAGGTTGGGGAAATCTCCACAACTTAATTGGAGGCTCCCAACACCACCACGAAGCTTCACCAGAATGGAATATGGCTTCGAGGTGACCTCTTCTGTCTAGGGTGCTCAAACACCCAAGAGTAACAAGATCCGCAAGGGATTAGTGGGGGGAATCAAATTTCTCTTAGTGGAAGTGTAGATTGGGGCCCTCTTAACCAAACCCTAGAGTTTTAACAAGTTTTGTTGGCTAGGGAGAGAGATCGGGCGAAAATGAGCTTAGGGGCAACAATGGAGCTTTGGAGAGGATAGGAGGTGAGTCTCTTTGGGGAAGAAGACCCCTTTATATAGTGGGAAGGGAATCTGCCCGTTACCCACTTACCAGCCGCACACAAGCGGTAGTACCGCTCCGGGGAGCGGTATTACCGTCCGCACGGAAGAACCACACGCTGGCCACAACTGATATGGACAGGGAGGCGGTAGTGCCGCGGAGCGGTACTACCGCTCCTGCCAGCGGCACTACTGTTGGCATAGTGGGAGGAGTGGTTCTCAGCAGCAGTAGGGGGCAGCGGTACTACCGCCCCTACTGCCGCTCTGGTGGCGCGGGTCGACAGACAATAGATGAGAGGGTGTCTGGTGCCCCGCGCCCGGTGCCAGAGCCACCCAGCAGTACTACCGCGCTCGCCAGCGGTACTACCGCTCAGACAGCTTTGAGGCAGCAGGGCACGGGGCAGTAGCTCCATTTTGCCGAGAAAGGACGGGTGCAAATGTGTACATGTTGATTCCACCCAACCTTTCCAAGTGCGGACTCCCTCTTGATAGTACGGATTTTCCTACGACTCAAGTCCACCAACACTAAATCATCGGAAAATAACCGTCTTCTCTTTTACCCATCGAAGGGGAAATTAATCGTCGCATGCCACCTGATAATCTCTTAAAGCATAATGCACCCGGTTAGTCTGCAAATGCATTGTCATCAATCACCAAAACCACTAGGGTAGAAATATGCCCTTACACTTACGGAGATTTATTTTGTAATATATAGAAATACTGGAAGAAGAATATACCATAGAGGATCCTCCACGGGTCTACAAGCTCAGGTGGCGCGCCCACCCCCTTGGGCGCGCCATGTGAGCTTGTGGGGTCCACAAAGGTCCACCCATGCCCATATTTTCCTATATGATGACATTTGCCCTAGAAAAAAAGAGGAGAATACTTTCAGGATGAAGCGCCACCGTCTCGAGGCGGAACCTGGGCGGAGCACTTTTGCTCTCCGGTGAAGCGATTTCGCCGTGGAGACTTCCCTCCGGGAGGGGGAAATCGAAGTCATTGTCGTCACCAACGTTCCTCTCATCATGGGAGGACTCATCTCATCAACATGTTCACCAGCACCATCTCATCTACAAACCCTAGTTCATCTCTTGTATCTAATCTTTGTCTCAAACCTCAGATTGGTACATGTGGTTTACTAGTAGTGTTTATTACATCTTGTAGTTGATGCTAGTTGGTTTATTTGGTGGAAGATTATATGTTCAGATTGTTAATCATATATTTATCCTCTCTGATCATGAACATGAATATGATTTGTGAGTAGTTTTGTTGGTTCTTGAGGACATGGGAGAAGTCTTGTTATAAGTAATCATGTGAAGTTGGTTTTCGTTCAATGTTTTGATGATGTGTTGTGTTGTTCTTCCTCTAGTGGTGTCATGTGAACGTCGACTACATGACACATTAACATGTTTGGGCCTAGGGGAAGGCATTATGGGATTAGTAAGTAGATGATGGGTTGCGACAGTGACAAAAGCTTAAACCCTAGTTTATGCGATATTCTGTAAGGGGCTGATTTGTGTCCATATGTTTCATGCTATGATTAGATTTATCTTAATTCTCTTGTAGTTGTCGATGGTTGCGAGAGGGGGTAATCATAAGTGGGTTGTTTGTTCAAGTAAGAACAACACATTAGTACCGGCCTGCCCACATGACAACTTATCAAAGCAATGAACGCGAGTCAGTGAATCATGGTGAAAATAACTAGATAACATCCCCACGTGTCCTCGAGAAGCTCTAATCACTATAAGAAGTACATCCAATTTGTCCTTTGCAATAAAAAGGATTGGGCTACCTTGTTGCACCTTGTCACTTTTGTTACTTGTTACTTGTTACGAATTACCTTGCTATAATTTTTTTGTCACAACTACTTTACAACACTTGCAAAGAATACCTTGTTGAAAACCGCTTATTAATTCCTTCTACTCCTCGTTGAGTTCGACACTATTACTTATCTAAAGGACTACGATTGATCCCATATACTTGTAGGTCATCAGCACTCAAAGCATATTTTTAGAACAAAATATATCAATCGGACACAAAAGGAAGAATGGGGTTTAATGTTTCACCCCAACTTATTTATCTCAGGGATAATGTCAATAGTAATAATTCATAATTACATATATTTAACAAATATATATGCCTAGATCTTTCCCTACCACATAGTGCTTGCCAAGTGGAGAATAATTGAGATTGGAATAGGAGTAAATATTTTGACTCTTGCATAAACGTAAATCTCGTAAAGTAAAAGATAGACCATTCGCAGAGGGAAGCAGAGGTTGTCATGCGCTTTTAATTTTTGGATGTGCAAACTCTTAATGTAAGGGAACGCCATTTTATATTGCCCCTTATGATGGCAACCTTTATTGAGCAGTATGTCACTTTTATTGTCGTACCATCATAAGTTCGTACAAAGCTTATTTTTTGTTACAATAAAAGATTATACATATTTAGGAGCAATTTGTATTGCTTTGCACCAATGACAACTTACTTTAGGGATCTTATTCAATCCATAGGTAGATACGGTGGACTCTCATGACAAGAAACTGGTTTTAAGGTTTGGATGCGCAAGTAGTATCTCTACTTAGTACAAACTTTTTGGCTAGCAAAGATTATAAGCAAAAACTACATGTTAGAGGATCCACGACAATATAACTTCTATGCAAATATAAGCTAACATAACTCATTATGTTGTCTTCCTTGTCCAACATCAACTATTTGATCAAGTTTGAAAATAATTAATGGGGGTTCACAATCATAGAAGATGTCCATGATGGTATATCTATATGTGAAGTTCCTCATCCCTTATCATTCTTTCATGAATTTCCTAAATGACCAATGCTATGTTTGTCACCTTGCAACAAATTTTATCAATTCTTCTTATTTTATATGAAGTCGTTACTCACCATGGGATTAGCATATGAACTTTTCATTATTATTGCTATGATTGATGCAAGGGAAGTGAAGCAAAAGATATTCATACTACTCTTTATTATATAACTCTCACACACGATTACATAGATATAACACTCGTGAAAATAAACACTCAAAAACTAATTCAAACTAATTCTTTTCTAAATCATGAAGTACTAAAGATCGAACTAAAATAGATAATAATGATAAAAAGTGATGGTGATACGATACCGGGGCACCTCCCCCGAGCTTGGAATAGGCCAAGGGTGGTACCCATACCCGAGTACTCAAATTTCCATTTTCAGTGATGGTGGTGGGCTTGTCATCTGTCTTCCAGGGCATATGCTCCCCATCAAGTAAAGGAGAACAGGTCTCCGAAATCCTGAAATTTGCGGCCAAAATCATCCTTTTAAACCTGGCTTTCATACTCACAGTTTTGGTTTTGCAGGTCATAAACTTGTGCTTGAAGATCTTCAATCCGGATGTGGAGTTTATCGATGGCCTCCCCGATCTTGTTGTTGACCCACTCATGCCCACGAGCAAGCTCCATGATCATGGAGTGGTTGGCATCGAGACCGCGCTCCACTATCCTTTGGCACTTGAAGATTTCCTGCTCCACCGCTTCAAGCTTGGCCATCTCATCTCCCTCCTTAGGTCCTTGAACGTCCCGTATGCGAGGCACCCCATCCCTAAACTCCATGGTTTGGGGATGCGTCATCACTCCAGGGAGGTAGGGGTTGATGACCTTCTCGAAGAACTGGTCCTTGGATGAGCTTGAAGACAACATAGAGATCTAGATCTTGGAAGAAAAAACTCGAAACAAAATAGAGGAGAAACTTACGATGCGAAGGTCAGAATAGCGAGGAGTATATAAGATGATTTTTTATCTTGCAGGAGAAGTATACGGAAGGTATACTAAGTCAGAAAGGTGCGCAAGGGGCCCACAAAGCACCAGGGTGCGCCACTGCCTTGTGTCTCCCTTGTGGACCTTCTCGGTGGTTTCTTATTTTCCTAATTTTCCATATATTCCAAAACCGTCCAAAAGTATTTTTGTGGAATTTTTGGAGTCGGTTTACTGACTATATCATATACCTATTCCTTTTTAGGATTCTGGAGCATTCCAGAAGCTCTCCTTTAGGTACTCTTCCTATGTAATTATTTGCATAACGTCTGTTTCAATGTTAATGGGGCTACCTGCAATATAATGTTTAAGTCTTTGTTCATTAACCACCTTCAATTGGTTTCCTTTGGCGTTATTGATCTTGATAGCCAGAACGATAAACATCCTCGACGATATAGGGGCCCTCCCATTTGGATGCAGAAAATCTGAACCGAGACTCGTACAAAAGAACTTTGTCACCAATATGAAATTCACGTTTCTGAATTATTTTGTCATGCCATCTTTTAACTTTCTCTTTAAACAACTTGGCATTTTCATAAGCTTGTGTTCTCCACTCATGGATGTATTACTTCGTCACTCCATTGCAATTTGCCACCCTTTTGGAGTAGCTTGTAATGGGGGTGCCTTTCTCCGAGCCGAGAGATGAATCGACTTAAGGCTGCTCCGCCTTAAGGCTGCTCCGCATCCCACCAGTTTTTGCACCTCCCATGCTATTTTTGGTGGCTCGACGTCGATGATGATTTGTATATTTTATGGGTTTGCTTGTATACCCCTCTGGGAGACGATGAAGTTGAGGAGCTATCCGGAGGGGATACCGAAGATGATGTTCTCTAGGTTCAACTTCAAGTTGAACCGGTGCAGATTGGCAAATGTTTGTTCAAGGTCAGCTAGCAGGTTGGCTTCACTCCTTGTCTTGATGACGACATCGTCGATGTAAGTCTCATCATTGATGTTGATCTAGTCATGGAGAAATGTTTGCATTATGTGTTAATATATAGTGCCTGCGTTCTTGTTCCCGAAGGGCATCATGATGTAGTAGAATGGCCCGAAGGTGTTATAAAAGAGGTTTTCTCCTGATCAGACTCCAACCGGATTTGATGGTAGTAGGAGTAGGCATCCAAGAAACAGAGCCAGTCACATCCTGCGGTGGAGTTGAGGCTTGATCAATGCGGGGAAGGGGGAACAAATCCTTTGGGCATTCTTTGTTGAGGTCGATGTGTAATCAACATATAGATGCCATGAGTTGTCATTCTTCTGAACCATGACGGGGTTCGCCGGCCATTCGTGAGGCGTGAGTAGATCTGGCCATCTCCGGCCCGGCCCGGTCAGCCCGCCCAGGCCCGGCCCGATGGGCTTGCCCGTGGGCCGGGCTTGGGCCTGAGTTTTGAGCCCACCAGCAAGGCCGGGCTGGGCTTGGGCTTGGCATATTGAGATTTTAAGGAAGAGGCCCGGCCCACGGCCCTAGGCCCGACGGGCTTTTCAACAGATGGGCCGGGCTTGGGCTTGAAAAGTAGGCCCGATGGTAGGGCCTGGGCCTCAGTTTTCTACTATGGGCTTTTTTAGGCCCGGCCCAGGCCCAGCCCATGGCCAGGTATAGGCGTGAGGCTTAAGTCAGACCAATCTAGGAATTCCATAGACTGCGTGAGGCGTGAGCTTCTGGGCCCGGCGTGTATCAACGGCCCGAAAGATCATGTGTACATTCTACGATCAGGCGGGCTAGTGGGTTGATGAAGATCCAGCTGTTCCAAGGGGGTGATTGTTGTTGCTGATGATGATGTAAATTTAATCAGTGACATGTTTTTCTGCATAAGTAGCTCGCTGATTTTACGGTTCATCACGAGCTCATTTGAGCTCGGGAGCAAAAGAGGACTTTCAACGCATAAACTTATTTAGACTGAATGAATTAAACTTCACAGCTAAAAAAAACTGATGTATCTAAACTAGTACTCCCTTCGTATTTTAGTGATCTAAACGCTCTTATGTTTATTTACATTTATTTACAAAGGGAGTAGAACACAGATACCAAGAAGAACATTCCACATCCACGTAGGACAGCTGCTCATTCAAGCTCTTCAGCGGACAGCTGCTCATTCAAGTTGGCACACGTTTTTACAGTCAAGTACTTCAGGGCTTGGATCTGAGCAATAAAATAAGGTCAGATTTGTCCAGTTGTCTAAGATGCAAATTTTAGGACATATGTAACTACTGAGCATCTGGCTCTCACATGCATGACCAATGATCCATGTAACATTTCAGATTCAAAACTCAATTAATCCTAATAACTACGCTCTTTTGTTTTCCTCTGGAAGGAAACAAGCAAGGGGATGGTTTCTTTATCCCACGACATGCCCTCTCGACTGACTCACTGTTTATGCATTACAGTTACACATGCAATACCTGCCCGAAGGTAATAGAAAGTGGACAACTTGTGATAACACGAACAGCTGGTAGAAGCTGCAAATGAACTGGCCCTTAGCATGTTATGGAGCAAGCCATGTCAGATATATGTACAAATCTAATCCCACACACTACATGTTTGCTTCCTGCCATCCCCTTTGTAAGATGCACAAAACATGGAACATGGTTCAACTTCTAAGGGATAGATGGAATACTCCCATTTTTCAAAATTAAGTAGCTCCTTCAATCATTTCATTTGGATTTTCTCAGAAATAGAATTAAAATGCAAAGATATATCCCTTTCATACATGCTCTGAATTGTAAATATGATCTCATAACTGAAAAAGCAAAGATATGATAACCACAAATGCAACTTCCACTAAATCACATGTCGAAAAATCAGTGCATTAGACAATATGCACTTTTGGTCCAAAAAAGTAAGGAAACTCCATCGAATTTTTCACTTGGTCGTGGAGCGCTACTAACAGTTAACCATAACATCTGGCGTTTGTTGATTTTCCATGATCACTAAATAGTTGATACCTCTGCATTTTCTATCATGATAGAGTGATTGCACTCAGAGTAGACCAGGAGAGGGCAGTGCAGATACAAAGAAATACGTGCAGTACAAGACACAAGGTACAGGTACAGCTAGCTTGTTTTCTTAAAAAGATTTACAATCAGCTTGCTGACCACCAAGCCATCATGGCAAGAGTGATAAGGGGCCAAGGTTCATAAGTGCAACTTCATTGTGTGATCGCTGGCTCAATCATTCCACATGGAGCAATATTGATGCTCCGAAGTGCCACCACAGGTGACATATTTAAGAGCCAAGATCACGGCACCACAAAAATAATTTGAATCACTTTGTGCATTGATGCCCATCTAAGCAAGCAACTATAATCAGTCCCAACCCCACACGAATCAATCAACAACATAAGCATCACCATTTCGGAATCTGGATCACTTGCTAGTAGTACCGACTCATCACAAATAAAACAGACACAACAGCTCTCACATCAGTATATCACATGGCCTGTCTACTAGGGTCTGCACGGAACAGAAGCAGATTGTACACCCGCACAGCAAAGCACTGGCGCCCAACACATGCGAACAGAACGGCGTGTAAAAATGGAATTAATGGAGAATAGGCATACGTTCATGGCTTCCTTCCTTTACACCGACGATTTCAGATCACGGACAATTAACGAATCACGGACCTGGCGAGCAAGGAGCAGAGCGGGCGGCTCGGCGGTCGGGTCCGGTCAGGTGAGGGGCGTGGAGGAGGACACCTCGGCCCTGTCGAGCCGGCGCAGCTGCCAGGCGCGCAGCGCGAGGAACGCGCCGAGGACGACCTGCATTGCCACGGCGACGCCGGCGAAGGCGATCCCGAGCCTCTCGCCGAAGTTGAGCCGCCGCCAGTGCGGCGGGGGCGGGGGCGGGCGGTGGTGGTGATGCTGGTGGTGCGGGTGGTGCGGCGGCGGGCGGGCGCTGTCGGAGTCGGACGCGACCCGCCGCGGCGGCGCGCGGAGCGGGGCGGGGCTCGACGGCGGCGGCGAGGCGGCGGAGAAGGAGGGCGACGAGGAGGAGAGGAGGAGGAGGGGCAGGAGGAGCGTCAAGGTCGCGGCTCGGCGGGGCGGCCGTGGTGCGGTTGGCGCCATGGGGGCGTTGGCGGCATAAAGGTGGAGGCGAGGCAACAAATCTGGCGGGGACTGTGGCGAGAGGGAGAGAGAGGGAGAGAGAAGTGTAGAGGGAGGAGGGGAGGAGGAACCGGAGGAGACGGAGACGAGCTGTGGGAGTGGGAGGCGGGCGGGAGCTGGACGCGTGTGGCAGGCTGTGTCCCACTGCTCCCTCCCTCCCTCGCTTCTCGCTTTGTGTTCGGGGGACGCGACGGCGACGGACGGGGGTGGCGGTTGCGTGGCGTGTCCCGGGGGTCGGGCCGCGGACAGCCACTCGCTCGCTCGCCCGCTCGCCCCTCTGTCTGCAATCAACAACAACGTTACGGCAGGTAGTCAGGTAGTACCGCCAGCGGGGCGTAATAATTGGGGAGACGCGGACAGCTTGACCCCAAGCGAGCAAGACGCGTCAAGGTCGGGGCACGGGACCTCCCTCGCTGCTCCGTATAAGTTTGGGTTTTGCCTGATTTTTTTTGTCGATTCAAGTCACGGTCTCGTTCGTTTTTGCTAATGTTTGGCGGAAGCCTAGGGTTTGGTTGGCTGCTTTTTTTTTTTTTAACACAGTACAGACGCAAGCGCTCATATACACGCGCATACACTCACCCCTATGAACGCACACACGCACACCCTATCCCTATGAGCACCTCCGAGAGACTGAGCCGGCAAATCATCTTGAAATTTACGAAGTCACCGTAGGCACCTCGTCATCGACGGGAACGTCTCCTCCCACTGAATGCGCATCGCCGGAGTTCCTGAAATAAATTCAGGAATAAATGCAAGCACCAGGATTTGAACCCTGGTGGGTTGGGGATACCACAGTCCCTCTAACCATCCAACCACAGGTTGGTTTGCTTGGTTGGCTGCTTGAGTTGTGCATACACGTTGATTTTTTGGTCTCTCGAGTCACGGTCTCTTTTGTTCTTGCAAAATGTTTGGGTCCTATGACAAAGACGGTGCTGTATTAGCCAAGTCAGGTCCCTGTGGAGTGTTGTGGCGGCAACAGCAACCTGCGTAGAGAGGCGTTGAGCAAAAATAAATAAATAAAAATTGAACACAGTACAGACGCAAGCGCTCATATACACGCGCATACACTCACCCCTATGAACGCACACACACACACACCCTACCCCTATGAGCACCTCCGAGAGACTGAGCCGGCATATCATCTTGAAATTTACGAAGTCACCGTAGGCACCTCGTCGTCGACGGGAACGTCTCCTCCCACTGAATGCGCATCGCCGAAAATCCTGAAATAATTCCAGGAATAAATGCGAGCACCAAGATTTGAACCCTGGTGGGCTGGGGATACCACTGTCCCTCTAACCATCCAACCACAGGTTGGTTCGCGCAAAAATAAATAAATTGAATGGCACTATGAATAAGAATAATTCGGAATAAAATAAATAAGTCGAAGCACACTATGAATAATTCATCAAAATTTATAATGAGCAGTTCACTAGCTCTTCCATGCAATACAACTCTATTTCCTCCGTTCCTAAATAAAAGTCTTTCACTACGGACTACATACGAAGACACCGTATGTAGTCCGTAGTGAAATCTCTAAAAAGACTTATATCATCGTGTGTAGTCCGTAGTGAAATCTCTAAAAAGACTTATATTTAGGAACGGAGGAGGGAGTGTATTTTTGTGCCAAATACCATGCAATACAACTCTAGCCTCTCATCTGGCCCAATATGCATTATGGTATGTGTTGAATATATGAACAAATTACTATGAGATTTAATCCGAATAAACAGTAAATAAATCATGACGGCAATGACAGAAATTGAACTAATCATGCGGACTAGCATAGTAGACGAATAGATTAAATCTACGGCACAAACTAGACATAAGAATTCTAGCATGATTTCAAACAAAGAGGACAAGATCGCATGCGGTGCAGCGGGAGCAGAACCGCCAGCGTTGATGTTGTCGCCCATGTCGTTGATGAAGAGGTTGCCAAGATCGGGGAAGAAGTCGTCGTTGAGGAAATCGTCGCTGCCAGCAGTCGCTCGAGTGCGCTCCCCAAAAACCTGATCGCCTCTCTCCCGTACAGGATCACGAGAGGCGGGGTTACGGGCCTGCTGTCCCTTCTCGCGGTGCATGCCGGAAAGAGGGATGGAGAAGACTTGGATGGCGACGCAATGATCTGGAACGGTGCGAAGCCATATGTAGTGTCCACGGCTAGGGTTGGCAGAGACCTCGCGTATATATGCGCGGCAGGGTGGAGAGACGTGGACTAGACCCACGTCTGAGTCGGTTACGGCCCACGATCCGACGTCTTAGATCATGGTGCGTCTGTTACAGGCTCTCCGTTCCTGACCGGCAAAAATAAGCGCGTAGGTATAAGCTCAGCTCGGCTCAATCCCGCAACCCGCAGCGCGCCGTGACGAGGCGAGCAAGGAGGAGGAGTGCGCGGGGGCCTCTTCTCTTCTCATTCTCTTACAAGTGCTAGAAGAGCTCACCTTATAAGGTGGTGTAGCTCTCTCCAAACTAGCGGTATGGGACTAAACTTTAGTCCCACTCACACCACACACACAGCCAACTCAAATGGGCCATGAGAATTTCAGATTTTAGTTGGGCTTTGGGCCAAAGGCCTACTAGCAAAAATCCAACAATCCCCCACAGTCTCATTGGCACATCTCATCTCTTAGTTCCAAAACATTGTTTATATACCGGTTCTTGATGGATACTGTTAAGTTGAACTTCCATCTAGAATTTATGCTACACTAGTACACAACTTGAATAGCGGACTATGCCTTGGACTACAAGCTTTCTGTGAGACTATTTTCACACAAATCCTTGACCGATACTGGGTTGCCGCAAGGCTTCCCCGCGGGTGGAGCGTATACGTCATACTCCAGGGCCTTTCATGAATTTATTAGAGAACACCCAATTCTCACAGACTACGACGTTAACAGTCAAATTCATATAGGTGTGTTCCTCATGAGATGCTCTGCAGGACAACATCTATGCTTACCCAAATAAGCCACTTGGAACACACTAAGCTAAGTATCAACCTGCCATGCTGATTATGAGAGTATTGCATCTTCGCAGAGTGGGATAGCAAATATAAGGATACTCTCCTTCCAGCTGTCCAATAGCTTGTCTCCCAGTTCTACTTCACGGGATCTCCGATCACATAGAGTGGGTTACCACTATGGACAACTCATATGGTGGGTCTCAAACCCATCTCCAACGATGCATTTTCTATCACATTACGTGATAAACCCTTTGTGAAGGGATCTGCCAAGTTTTTAGACATTTGGATATAATCCAACGCAATAACTCCGGAGTTCTTCATTTTCCTCACAGATTTCAATCTCCTCTTCACATGCCTTGTGGACTTCATATTATCCTTAGAACTGTTTATCTTTATGATCACAGCTTGATTATCACAGTCCATCATGATAGAGGATATTGGTTTTTCAACCACAGGTAAGTCCATCAAGAGCTGACGAAGCCACTCTGCTTCAACAGTGGCCGTGTCTAATGTTGTGAGTTCTGCTTCCATAGTTGACCTCGTTAAGATGGTTTGCTTGCAAGACTTCCAGGAAACAGCGCCACCACCAAGTGTAAAAACATAACCACTTGTGGCCTTAATCTCATCAGCATCAAATATCCAGTTTGAGTCACTATAACCCTCATGTACCCTCGGGTACCCAGTATAGTGAATCCCATAGCTCGCACTGCCTTTCAAATAGCGCATAACTCTCTCAAGCGCATGCCAATGATCATCTCCCGGGTTTGATACAAACTAACTTAGTTTGCTAACAGCAAATGAGATATCAGGCCTCGTGGCACTCGCCAAATACATAAGCGAGCCAATAATATGAGAATACCTCAGTTGATCTCTAGCAATCCGTCGATTCTTTCAAAGCAACACACTAGCATCATATGGAGTTGGAGAAGGCTTGCAGTCACTATACCCAAAACGACTCAAGACCTTTTCCACATAGTGAGATTAAAGCAGTGTAATCCCACCATTCTCATCTCTCAACATCTTGATGTTTAGAATAACATCAGCTACTCCTAGAATCCTTCCTCTCAAAACAACTAGATAAGAAATCCTTAACCTCCTTGATTAAATCAAGGTTGGTTCCAAAGATCAGTATGTCATCGACATACAAACAGAGAATAACTCCTTCGCCCCCACCATGGCGATAGTATATACACTTGTCAGCTTTGTTTACAACAAAGCCTGCAGCAGTTAATGTTCTTTCGAACTTCTCATGCCACTGCTTAGGAGCTTGTTTAAGGCCATATAAAGACTTCAATAACTTGCACACCTTTCCTTCCTGACCAGATACTACAAAACCATCGGGCTGATCCATGTAAATTTCCTCATCCAACTCTCCATTGAGGAAAGCCTTTATCGTGGTTTTGTCAAGGCGGCTGTCCTCGTGAGAGAACTTAGGTGTGAGACCATCACAACTAGGTGGCGACTTGGACGGGGTTGATCGGGAACGGAAGACAAAGATTTACCCAGGTTCGGCCCCTCCAATGGAGGTAAAAGCCTACGTCTTGTTTTGTGTATATTGATCATGATCTCGATTACAAGGGTGCGGAATTGCTAACCTAGCTCTCGAGGGTTTCTTTCTTACTTGTCCTCTCTATCTCAGGGGCTCCCCTTTATATATAGGTTGAGGCCATGAGATTACAATAGAGTCCGGGTCATAGCATGACCCATGACCTAGTCTACTTCCTTCCTAGAACCAACTCGCCAGATGATGGACCATGAGTCGGCCTCCTCGTCAAGCCGCCTCCTGGGCCCTTGTGCCTAAGGGCCTTTGCGACCCAAGTGATGTCCTTACGCACGAGCCATCTTCCAATAGCCGGGTTACACCCAGGGCGGGTCATCCTGTGGGGTATATCCCCAACATTAGCCCCCAGTTTAACATGGATTTATTCATGCCAAACTCATTTCTGGAAAAAAGAAACAAACATGATGAAGATTATTTGAAAAAGTTCTTGAGCAGGCATCTCATCCTTCCAGGTCATCTGCTTCTGTATAAGACTTAGTGAATTTTCAATCTCCTCTCACTATGATGTCATCTTGCCGCCCCCTGATGTCAGTGTATCATTATGGCGAATATTTTCAAACAGGTGTCAAATCTAGTCAGGCACGAGAATCGATGCGCTTTTGTAGCCACTAATTACTATAACGGACCATTTTTTCAGCGTGCCTCTTCGGGTTCTCCTCCTTATAAATAGGCCCGAAGCCCTCGGATTCACTTTTTACATCGTCTTCTTTCTCTCGTCTCCAGTGTTCAACCGCGAGCTCGCCGGCGCTCTCCATCTGCGGACGACTCCGTCCTCGCGTCGCCGCCACCGGAGTTTCATTCCATCGCCAGCGATCTTCCTCAGGAGCCCAACACTCCGGCATCTTCTTCATCTCGGTTCAAGTGAGCCCAATTCTTCCTCATTAGATTTTTGGTGTTCGTTAGTAGTTCGTCGGAGTTCTTCGAAACTTGTTTAGATATCCAGTCACAGATCTCATTAGTGTCTATAAAGTTATCAAACCTGTACGATTTCACCACCGCTATCGCCTGGCAATATTGCAGATCCATAATAGATTTATCTCGAATCCTTGTAGATGCTTTGTTCCAGTTGGCCCGCTAGCTAGGGCGCATTTTTCTTCTTTTTGTGCATTATTTAGATCCGTCTGTTCCCCCGTCTACGCGGAAAGTTGTTTGCTAATATGGAAAATATTATCAAGTCCTTTTAGTATTCGTGTTATCCTCTTACCGGCTTATTTAGATGCCGGCTCGTTTTATCATCCGTCGTCTCGTTGTTTGTCCGGCTTATCAAGTTATTCCAGCTCATCCTTTGGTCGGCTTGTCTTTGTGCCACCCATCCACCGGCTCATTAATGAAATGTCAGTTCTTTTCTTTGCACTTTAAATCATTGTTGCATAATCTGAACTTTTAGCTAGCTTATCAATTTGTATTTTCTTCAAACCGTACTCCTATTGGCAGCTCGAAATGTACACCGGCTTTCCCATTTCACTTGTAGCTGATCTGTAAGACGCCATGGCCCCCAAGAACACCAAAGCCTGTGGCTGGGTTAGATCCCAAGAATCAACACTCACCTTGGAGAACCTTGTAACTCAAGGTCTTTTGCCGGCTCAAAATGTAATTAGCCGGCGAGTGCCTGAAGAAGAACCCTTCCCTCAACCTGAGCCAGGGGAGATTATTTGTTTCACAGATCACCTGCATAGGGGGTTTCCCGGCTCAAAGTTTTTCAGGGACCTCCTGAATGTCTTCAACCTCAGACCCCAAGATATTGGTCCCAACTCATTGACCAATATCTGCCAATTTCAAGTACTTTGCGAAGTATATCTCCAAATTGAGCCGTCGTGACTCTTTTTAGAGAGTTCTTCTACCTCAATCACCAGACCGAAGTGAAAAATGGCTGGTGGAATTTCTATTCAAAAAAGGAAGAACAATCCTTTCCCTGAATTGAAACTGGCGAGTCATCCCAAAGGGTGGAACAAATCCTGGTTCTATTGCAAAAACACTACCCCTGTAGGCCAGAATCCTTTGCCGGGGTATAGATTGGAAAGACTTGGCACCAATGCTGATTTCCCGGGTTGGCCAACTGAATATGAGAGAAAATTGCTAGCGCATGTGATTTTAAAGCTAAGGGCCTTGATTGCTCATGGCCTTACCGGAATTGACTTGATCCGGTGTTGGATAACCTGGCGGATCCAACCCGTTAGCGTGAGAGGCGACTTGATGTGCAATAACACTGGCGATCGAAAAGATGCTCAACGCTTCAGCAGGAAGGAACTGTCTGATACCGATATCAATAAGGCTACCAAAAAATTCTTTGGCGACTCAAAAGAGAAGTGTAGCGTGACCGAACTAGCTCCATTATGTTTAAAAAATCCAGTTCCTCCGGTATGCTTTTTGTGAACTTTGTTTCGTTTCTTGTTAACTTCATTTTATCCATCATACTTATTATACGGCTTGTTTTACTTCAGGCAAACTCTGATTTTTGGAAAGCCATATCCAAGACTCTTGCTTCTTCATCAGGTCAAATGGCTGACCCGGCTCATGAGTCGTCCTCGGGAGAGGAATCTGAGGTAGAACTCGACTCGCTTGGCCGTTTATTCATTAAACTTGCTGATACATTCTCTTTTCAGGATAACACCGAAACTAGTCAAGCCGGCAACGTTGACGTAATTTCAATTTCCTCCAACTCATCAGAACCGTATATCCCGAGGAAGCCAAGACGAACCGTCAGGAAAATTAAGTTTTCACACCTAGATGCTTCCTTAGACCTCAACTTTCTTTTGAAGAAAACTCAACACGCCGGCCAGTCGAAGCACAAGACCTGAAGTAGCTCGGGCGAGTTAGCTCCTGGCTTATCTCTTGAGCCGGCCGGCCGTAGGCAACGCGTTGAGGTGCCACATAGTCCAACTGCCTCTCGTCCGCAAGCCGACCATTTCAAGCAACCTCTTAGCTCTTCTAATTCACTTTATCAGGAATCGCCGCCTTCTTCTGGCGACTCAACGGCGACACAGTGATACGTCTCCGTCGTATCTACTTTTCCTCACACTTTTGCCCTTGTTTTGGACTCTAATTTGCATGATTTCAATGAAACTAACCCGGACTGACGTTGTTTTCAGCAGAACTACCAGGGTGTTGTTTTTGTGCAGAAATAAAAGTTCTCGGAACTGGACGAAACTTTTTAGATATTTATTTTACAATAAATAAAAAATAGTGGAGGCAAGAACCACCGGAGGGGGCCCTGGCTGGGCACAAGACACCGGGGCGCGCCAGCCCCCCCAGGCTCGCCCTGGTGGGTTGTGCCCTCCTCGGGGCCCCACTGACCCTAATTCTGACGCTATAAAATCCTATTTTTGGAGAAAAAAATCAGAGAGAAAGTTTCATCGCGTTTTACGATACGGAGCCGCCGCCACCTCCTGTTCTTCATTGGGAGGCCAGATCTGGAGCCCGTTTGGGGCTCCGGAGAGGGGAATCTTCGGTCTTCGTCATCAGCAACCCTTCTCCATCGCCAATTCCATGATGCTCCCCACCGGGAGTGAGTAATTCCTTCGTAGGCTTGCTGGTCGGTGAGGAGTTGGATGAGATTCATCATGTAATTGAGTTAGTTTTGTTAGAGCTTGATCCCTAGTATCCACTATGTTCTGAGATTGATGTTGCTATGACTTTGCCATGCTTAATGCTTGTCACTAGGGCCCGAGTGCCATGATTTCAGATCTGAACCGTTTATGTTATCACCATTACATCTATGTTCTTGATCCAATCTTGCTAGTCATATGCACCTATTACGTGTTTTGATCCGTAAACTCCGGAGTGACAATAGTCGGGATACTTTCCGGTGATGACCGTAGTTTGAGGAGTTCATGTATTCACCGTGTGTTAATGCTTTGTTCCAGTTCTCTATTAAAAGGAGGCCTTAATATCCCTTAGTTTCCTTATGGACCTCGCTGCCACGGGAGGGTAGGACAAAAGATGGCATGCAAGTTCTTTTCCATAAGCACGTATGACTATTTACGGAATGCATGCCTACATTACATTTATGAACTGGAGCTAGTTCTGCGTCGCCCTAGGTTAAGACTGTTATATGATGAATGTCATCCAACAAGTTCACCGATCCAGTGCCTACGAGTTTTCCACTTATTGTTCTTGCTAAGTTACTATTGCTGTTGTTACTGTTACACTTGCTACAAAACTATTGCTATCACTGCTACTGTTACCGTTACTGCTACTACTGCTATCAAAACTATCATACTATTGTGCTACTGATCACTCTGCTGCAGATATTTAATCTCCAGGTGTGGTTGAATTGACAACTCAGCTGCTAATACTCTCAAATATTCTTTGGCTCCCCTTGTGTCGAATCTATAAATTTGGGGTGAATACTCTACCCTCGAAAACTGTTGCAATCCCCTATACTTGTGGGTTATCACACAGCTTCCGCCTTTTACCATCAATCGTGGGTAAGCTTCTATTTGAACTGATGCTATGTATTTTTGCCATGGCTTGTCTTTTCCTTAATCCAATATTTGGCATCGATGATTATAGAGCCAAAGTTGTCTTGAGGAAACAAACGGTCGGGTCGTCTTCCGCTGCTGCAGATCATCACATCCCAAACCCGCCGCCAAATGAGGCGGCCACTCATGTTGAGACTTCTAGCGGAAACAACTCGAACTTGACTGCTGAGCCGGCCCATGACGTGGAAATGGCCCATGCTGATGAACCGGTTTTCATGGAAACGGCGACGGAAAACCAAGGCGTGTCAACTAAAACGGCTTTTCAACCGCCAAGTCCTCCTCATCCTGCGAGTCATGCAACCAACGTGGATGATGCCACTCCATCAGCCGCCAAGGATAACATAGAAGTTGTCATTGTGAAAGAAGGTTTCCAAGCTCCTGGTACTTCATCTGCTTTGGCTAAAGTTGTAACCAAACATGAGCCGGAGATGTTGGAGAAAGGAAAAGCGAAGCTGGAACTTCTAGAATTTTCTGCCTTCGAGACTGACGGTTTATACAAGCAATATCTAACCCGGCTATCTGAGAGCCATGAGATTGAGATGAACTTGGTCAGCATTATGAAGCAAAAATATGAGGTAATTTTTTACCTTTTATGTCATTCATGTATACTCTTATAGCCCCCAAGGGCCAGCTTAGTATGAAGTAGTGAGTTGGCTCTTTAATGTAGTTGTACGAACCAACCGTATCCCCCAAGGGTCGGCTCATTATGATAATAATGAGCCGGTACTTTATGTTAGTATAAGGGTAATGAATGTCTCATGTAGCCCCCAAGGGCCGAGTTATTATGATAATAATGAGCCGGTTCTTGATATAATATCCAAAGATAAAAAATGTCACCTGTAGCCCCCAAGGGACGGCTCATCTCTTTGAGATAGCCGGGTCTTTCTGGTTGTAAATAGAGAAGCAACGTACATTAGCCCCCAAGTGACATGTAGATTGCTTGCAACTGCATGGGACTTATAAGAAACTGATTTATGAATGTTGTAGCCCCCAAGTGCCGAGTGGTCTGCCTGCGCCGACTCGGGGCTTGAATACTTGTTCTCATGCCATATTTGTGCAGGAATCATTAGACGAAACAGAATCTGTCATGGCCGACTTACAAAGGCGACTGAAACACGAGAAAAAACTTAAGGCCGATGCAAAACTTTTGGCGGCTCGCTTCCAAGATTCTGCATGTCAAGCAAATGATCTCCTCAGTGAAGCCAAGGCCAATTTTGACATAGAAATAGCCGCCCTTTTGAAGCGCGCTGAAGACACAGAGAAAAAACTTGGGCCTGTGACCAATGAGTTGCGGACACTGGTAAAACAACTTAATGAAATGCTTGCTGCCATATTCGGTATGTTTTGTTAATCCCTTTTGTGGTTTAAATTCCGGGTCAGTACTTTTGCCGTCTTATGCTGATGCTTATCCTCTTTGCGCAGGATGAAAAGATCAGACTCTGGTTCAACAACCAATAGTCAAACTCAAAGCAATCTTCACATATGTGGAGCAGTTGTTCACAGGATTTGTGTTTTCTATCATGGCAGTGAAGAACCTTCAGCATCCTCCGAAGAAACTAAAAGATATGTTGAATCAGCTATCTACAATCCCTCAGTGGGTTGAATTATTCAAAAGATCGGCGGTTCGTATGGGGGCAAATATGGCACTTGCTAGGGCAAAAGCGTATGTGCCTGAGTTAGACCTCACGGCGCTGGCAGGCTGGTTTCCAGAATATAAAATTGACGGCTCTGTGTTTTCAGAAGAAGACTTCGCGTCATGCGTAAGGGAGACCCGCCCACTATCAACTCTGCTTGTTGATGAGATGGATTTAACGAAGTATCAAGCCGCCTATTCAATGGAGAACAAACGCGTAGATGCCCCAAAGGACCAACCATTTGAACTTGTGCCTCCCCGCCGTAAGCGATCTTTTGCTCCTGATGTTGACTCGTCCGTTATAGTGCTTGGAGAATCAAACTTCAAAGCTCTGACTACTATTCAATGGGTTCAAAAGGACCACCAGATCCAAGAGGATGAGACGGACTAGGAATATCCAGAAGTGACTGGCATAGAAGGTCAGTCTTGAAGACGCCTCAGGGGAGTACGTGTTGAAGAAAAATGAGTCGGCCGACAGGGGTTGATCTTTTATATCTTGTCAAAAACTTGTGGTATTTCTGTGCTCCTGATGTGCGCTTGTAATCGGGATAGAAACTCTTGATACGCCTATCATGCCATTGCGCACGTGATACTTTTATCAACTTATGATATATTTTGTTGGAGCTTCCAAATGGATTTGCTTTGTGTAACAATGTTTGTCATCCATGAGTCGCCTTTCTTCTATATAAGATGAGCCGATAGAATAAGGTCAACCATGACTGTCTTAATGGATGTATCCACAATATCTGGTCATTGGATGATCTAGTGTTATGACCCGGATTTGTATTGTTAACCCGGTAAGAAGAAAATAGTTTAGTTCCTAAAGACATATATATAAAAAGGGATACGATTCAATAGTAAAAATGTAAAATATTTAAATAAGTCGGCTTATTAGATTAATAGTAAGACTTGAGTCTTTCTTCGATGAAGCAGGCATGATTGCTTATGGTTTATCCTCGCTTTCTGTAAGCCGGCTCTCACGTGACTCAAGCCAGTGTTTTAACCTAGATAAGTTCAGGGTCCATATGGATTGACTTATATCGAGAGTACATGGTGTCACTTTGTTCGGAGTAGCATCTTGCAAACAGGCATGTTTAATCAAGTATGTAATTGCTTTTAGCCGGGTCAAGAGGGAAATTATTAATGGCTAACTCGTTCAGTCGAGAGCCCCCAAGTGACTTGTGTTCAAAGAATAAAGACTCATGCAATTTTCTAGCTGAAACGACAGAGACCCCGAGTTTTGGGGGTACCGACTTTATTATATTGAATGCAAAGGTATATACATTAGTATGTACATTGATTGGGAGCCAATGGCTCTAAGTGAAGTAAGGTCGGAGATGAGCAATATTCCAGGGCCTATTGGTCTCTTCCTCTGAGGTGTGTGACTTCTTGTGTTCTCGTATGTCAATCAGATAATATGACCCGTTGTTGAGGTTCTTGCTAATGACAAAAGGCCCTTCCCAAGGTGGTGAAAGCTTATGCATCCCTGTTTGATCTTGAATCGGACGGAGCACTAAGTCGCCTTCTTGGAAAGTTCGGCTGCGAACTCTACAGCTGTGATAGCGACGTAGGACTTGTTGATATATGGATGATCGTGCGGCTGCTAAGTCACATTCTTCTTCTAAGGCGTCCAAAGAATCTTGATGCGCATTCTCATTGTCTGCTTCAACATATGCAGTAACCCGAGGGGAATCATGGCGAATATCACTTGGTAGCACAGCCTCTGCACAGTAAACCAGGAAGAACGGTGTATAACCAGTGGATTTGTTGGGAGTTGTTCGTATGCTCCAAAGCACCGAGGGAGTTCTTCAACCCAACATCCAGGGGTTCGTTGTAGTGGGGCCATGAGCCGAGGTTTGATTCCTCTCAATATCTCCTGATTAGCTCGCTCAGCCTGTCCATTAGACTACGGATGTGCAACTGCAGCTAAATCAAGCCGGATATGCTCACGCTAAAAGAACTGCTCCATTGCTCCCTTGGATAAATTAGTGTCATTGTCAGTGATGGTGCTATGGGGATATCCAAAACGAAAGATCAGCTTTTTCAAAAACGTGACCGTTGTCTAAGCGTCAAAATTTCTAATAGGCTCTGCTTCGACCCACTTAGTAAATTTATCAACTGCTACTAGAAGGTGAGTTTTCTTGTGAGAAGACGACTTGAACGGGCCAACCATGTCGATCCCCCAAACTGCGAACGACCAAGTTATTGGAATCATGTGCAACTCTTGAGCCGACACATGAGCTTGTCGAGCAAATTTTTGGCATCCATCGCACTTGCGCACAATATCCTCTGCATCAGCATGAGTCGTTAGCCAATAAAACCCATGTCAGAAAGCTTTTGCCACCAAAGATCGTGAGCTAGCATGATGACCACGATCGCCTGCGTGGATTTCATTGAAAATTTCTTGGCCTTCCTAAGGAGAAACACATCGCTGAAACACGTCAGTGCTGCTTCGGCGGTGTAATTCGCCATTAACTATAGTCATCGACTTTGAATGCCTGATGATTTGCAGAGCATTTATTTCCTCAACTGGAATCTCGCCATGAGTCAGATAAGCCAAATATGGCACTGTCCAGTCAGGAATAGCATGAAGAGCCGCCACCAACAGTGCCTCCGGGTCTGGAATAGCTATGTCCTCCTCTGATGGTAACTTGACCGAAGGGTCATGAACCACATCAAGGAACACATTGGGAGGAACCGGCTTACGCTAGGACCCAAGACGAGACAAGGAATCCGTCGCTTTATTGAGCCGGCAATCAATGTGATCAACTTGATAACCTTGAAAATGACCTGCAATATTTGTGACTGCTCGTCGATAAGCCACCATCAGGGGGTCCTTCGAATCCCAAGTCACTGAAACTTGCTGGGCCACCAGATCTGAATCTCCCAAGCACCTAACCCGGCTCAGATTCATCTCCTTAGCCATTCGAAGCCCATGTAGGAGAGCCTCGTACTCAGCTGCATTGTTAGTACAAGGGAACATGAGTCGCAAGACATAACAGAATTTGTCACCTCGTGGAGAAGATAATATAATTCCAGCCCCCGAGCCTTACAACTGTCTGGATCCATCGAAGTATATTGTCGAGTACGTGTTATCTGGCCTGTCTTTAGGGACTTGTAATTTTGTCCAATCAGTAATGAAATCCACCAGCGCCTGGGATTTGATGGATGTGCGTGGTACATATTTCACATGATGAGGACCCATCTCAATTGCCCACTTAGCGATCAGACCAATAGCCTCCCTATTTTGTATGATATCTCCAAGAGGGGTTGAACTGACCATAGTAATTGGATGCTCCTGAAAATAATGCTTCAGCTTTCGGTTGGCCATGAAGACACCAAAAACTAACTTTTACCAATGTGGGTACCATTGTTTTGACAAGGTCAAAACTTCACTGACAAAATAAACAGGTCGTTGTACTGGATACTCCTTTCCTACCTCCTTTCGCTCGACAGCGACTACGACACTTACTGCTTTGGTATTTGCAGCAATGTACAGGAGCATCGGCTCTTTGTCAGTCGGGGCGGCTAGAATTGGCGGCTCAACCAACTGCTTCTTAAGGGCTTCAAAGGCCTCGTTGGCAGCATCGGTCCAGACAAAGTTGTCTGTTTTCTTCAACAATTGGTACAAATGAATCGCCTTTTCTCCCAGGTGGCTTATAAACCGTCTTAAAGCCGCGATGCGGCCTACCATGCGATGAACTTGATTGATATTGGCCGGCTTAGCAAGCGAGGTCACCGCCTTGATCTTATCTGGGTTGGCCTCTATGCCATGCTCGGAAACCAGAAAACCCAGTAACTTGCCTGCAGGAACATCGAAATCACATGTTGCCGGGTTGAGCTTCATCTTGTACACCCGAAGGTTATCGAATGTCTCCTTGAGGTCATCCAGTAAGGTCTCCTTTTTCTAGGATTTCACCACGCTATCATCAACATAGGCATGAATGTTGCGTCCAATCTGCGAGTGTAAGCAGTTCTAAACGCTGCGTTGATACGTAGCCCTCGTGCTCTTAAGCCCAAAGGGCATAGAAACATAGCAAAAGGCTCCAAAGGGAGTGATAAAAGTCGTCTTTTCTTGGTCCTCAACGGCCATCTTAATCTGCTGATAGCCGGAGTATGCATCCAAGAAACACAGACGTTCACAACCAGCTATAGAATCAATGATCTGGTCGATGCGAGGAAGAGCAAATGGGTCCTTAGGACAAGATTTGTCTAGATCTGTGTAATCAACACACATACGCCAAGTGTCATTCTTTTTCAGAATGAGCATTGGATTTGCCAACAACTCAGGAAGAAAAACTTCAACGATGAACCCAACAGCTAGGAGTCGGGCCACCTCTTTTCTGATAGCTTTTCGTCCCTCCTCGTTAAAATGACGGAGGTATTGACGGACTGGTTTCATCTTTGGATCCACATTAAGGTGGTGCTCAACGAGTTCTCTCGGTACTCCGGGCATGTCAGAAGGTTTCCATGCGAAGATGTCCTGATTCTCACGGATGAACTCGATGAGCGCGCTTTCCTGTTTGGGGTCCAAGCCTGTCCCAATAGTGAACTATTGGGATGAGTCGCCCAGGGTGAAATCAATTTGCTTGGTATCCTCAACTGGCTTGAACTTCAGTTGAGGCTCAGACTCAGTGGTGGGCTTCTTGAGGGGGGTCATATCTGCCGGGTCAACATTAGCCGTGTAAAACTTCAATTCTTCTGCTGCACAAGATGACTCAGCATAAGCTGCGTCCCCTTCCTCGCATTCCTGGGCTATTTTCTGGCTTTCGTCTATGGTAATGGTGTCGTTTGGTCCGGGCATCTTGAGCTTGAGGTAAACATAGCAAGTTCGGGCCATAAACTAAGCGTAAGCCGGCCGTCCAAAGAGGGCGTGGTAGGGGCTCTTGATCTTAACCACCTCTAAAGTCAGGGACTCGCATCTGTAATTATATTCAGAGCCGAAAGCAACGTCGACTTTGATCCACCCAATTGGGTAAGCTGACTTTCCGGGAACGATTCCATGGAATACCGGTGGACTCATAAGGCAAAACTTGGTTTAAGGATTTTGGATGCACAAGTAGTATTTCTACTTAGTACAAATGGAGGCTAGCAAATAGATTGAGAAGCAACCAACCAAGAAACTAAAATTCACATAAGCAAGCATTGAGCATAACTAACACCGAATAATGCACCATAAGTAGGATATAATTTCATTGCATAACTATTGACTTTCGTGCATGCATAGGGAATCACAAACCTTAACACCAATATTCCTACTAAAGCATAATTACTCACTAACATGACTCACATATTACTATCATCATGTTTCAAAACTATTACAAGGAATCAAGTTTAATTTGTCCAATGATCTTCATGAAAGTTTTTATTATATCCTCCTTGGATATCTATCACTTTGAGACTAGTTTCATATATTGCCATTGCTTTTTGACAAGCTCAACCAAATTTAAGTGAAGCATATGAGCATAAAGATTTCATCTCTCAAAATAGTATGAGAGGATTTATTCAAAATTTACTAACTCTCAAATTAATCTAAGTGAAGCATGAGAGTATTTCTACAAAAAATTCCAAGCAGACCGTGCTCAAAAAGATATAAGTGAAGCACTAGAGCGATCCTATAGCTCAAAAAGATATAAGTGAAGCACTAGAGCGATCCTATAGCTCAAAAAGTTTCAGTGAAGCATATAGAGCAATTCTAACAAATCATAGCATAATTTTGGCTCTCCCAAATAGGTGTGTCCAGCAAGGATACAAGTGACAAACTAACAAGCAAAGCAAGCAAAGACTCAAATGATACAAGACGCTCCAAGCAAAACTCATGATATGTGACGAATAAAAATATAGCTCCAAGTAAAATACCGATGGTCGTTAGAAGAAAGAGGAGATGCCACTCGGGGGCATCCCCAAGCTTAGTTGCTTGTTTCTCTTTGGATATATCTTGGGGGTGCTGTAGCATCCCCAAGCTTAGGCTCTTTTCACTCCTTATTCCTTCATCCATCGTGATCTCACCCAAAACTTGAAAACTTCAATCACACAAAACTCAACAAAATCTTTGTGGGATCCGTTAGTATAATAAAGCAAATCACTACTTTAGGTGCTGTTGCAAACCCATTCATATTTTGTTATTGCATTATACCTACTGTATTTTAACTTTACCATGGCTCATACCCTTCAATGCAACCCATAGATTCATCAAAACAAGCACACAATGCAACGAAAACAGAATCTGTCTTAAACAGAACAGTCTGTAGTAATCTGTACTCTAACCACACTTCTGTAACAAAAATTCTGAAACATAAGGACAATGTAAATAATTTGTATAGCAACACTGTGTTAAAATTTCATCTCAAGATCATGTTCCAGTAAAAAATGAAAATTCAAACACTGGACGCAAAGTTTCTGTTTCAGATTCATCATCGCTTCTACTCATCTTATGAATCATCCTAAAGGCTCTACTTGGCACAAACACTAAATAAACCATAAAAACACAATCATAACAGAGGCATAATTGTGTCAACACTCAAAACCAGAAAGAAAATAAAATTATTCATTGGGTTGCCTCCCAACAAGCGCTATCGTTTTACGCCCCTAGCTAGGCATAACGCATAGTTTCAAGTATTGTCATCTTTGGTTTTGGTAGAGGTGTTTTTGTCAAGAGTTTTTGCAAATAAGACTTGAAATACATCATCCATAGCAACCTTAGCACTATCAAGTTGTCCATCTATGTACCCCCTTTGATTCACGGCTACAATCCAAGAATATTGTTGGTTCACATCATTAAAAACTTGTTGGATCGTGTCTAAAACGGGGACCTCCTTTTTGAGATTCTCATTGAAAATTTGATTATTTCCAAGCAAATATCTCATCATGTAATCGCTATTGTAAAGAATTTCTCCTATTACCATTTTTTCACGGCTCATACCATAGAAATCAAAGATCTCCCTAGCTTCCCGTACTATGTGATCAAATTCATTCATGAGAACAAGGGTAGCTAACTTCTTAGCTTTGGGATTCTTTATGATGGGTAGCTCATAAAATAATCTTTGCAAGGTAGGATGGGTACGAATAAATCTATTTTCAAGTTTAAGAACTAGCGCCGAGATAGCTTCCACATAAGTTTTAGTTCTTTTCAATATGGGGGTATCATCGAGAGTCAAATTCCCAACGCAATTGAAAAATTCTTGGATAGCTTTTTTCCTATAATGTTCCCTTGCCCCAAAACAAAAGTTTTAGCATCCAGATTACCAGAACGTCCAATTTTAGGAGTCCTGCCATCATCTATTTCTGCCATACCAAAATCACTCATGGTGACAAGAAAGCAAGAGATCTGACGGGAAAAAGGCAAAGGAAAAAGAGGGCGAATAAAACGGAAAATTGGTGAAGTGGGGGAGAGGAAAACGAGAGGCAAATGGCAAATAATGTAATTGCAAGGAGATGAGATTTGTGATTAGGAACCTGGTAGATGATGATGGTGTCTCCTCGGCGCCTGAGGTTGGCACATAGAAGAGACCGCTTCCTCCCCGGCAACGGCGCCAGAAATTCCTTTGACGTGGCTTGAGACTGCGTCGATATTTCCCCAAAGAGGAAGGGATGATGCAACACAGCGATGGTAAGTATTTCCCTCAGTTATGAAACCAAGGTATCGAACCAGTAGGAGGATCACCACCACCCAATAAGCAGCACCTGTACACAAATAACAAATACTTGCAACCCGACGCGAAAGACAGGTTGTCAATCTCTCTACGGTAAAAAATAGATTAGGATATGATAGATAGGAGAGATAGATATCTCAAGAACACAAAATAAAAAGAGCAAATAAAAATTGCAGCAATATATTTTTGGGTTTTTGGTATAATAGATCTGAAAACAAAGAGGCAAAAAGATAGATCGGAAAGCAGTATGTTGGAAAAGTAGACCCGGGGGCCGTAGGTTTCACTAGTGGCTTCTCTCATGAGTATAGCACATGGTGGGTGAACAAATTACTGTTGGGCAATTGATAGAAGATCAAATAATCATGACGATATCCAAGGCGATGATCATTATATAGGCATCACGTCCAAGATAAGTAGACCGACTCCTGCCTGCATCTACGACTATTACTCCACACATCGACCGCTATCCAGCATGCATCTAGTGTATTAAGTTCATGGAAAAATGGAGTAATGCAATAAGAACGATGACATGATGTAGACAAGATCTATTCATGTAGGAATAGACCCCATCTTGTTATCCTTAATGGCAATGATACATGTGTGCCTCGCTGCCCCTTCTCTCACTGGGAAAGGACACCGCAAGATCGAACCCATCACAAAGCACCTCTTCCCATGGCAAGAAAAATCGATCTAGTCAGCCTAACTAAACCAAAGATTCGAAGAAAAAATACGAGGCTATAAGTAATCATGCATATACGAGATCAAATAAGACTCAAATAATATTCATGGATAGAAACTGATCATGAACTCAAAATTCATCGGATCCCAACAAACACACCGCAAAAGTTTACATCAAATAGATCTCCAAGAGAACATTGTATTGAGAATCAAAAGAGAGAGAGGAAGCCATCTAGCTACTTCCTACGGACCCGTAGGTCTATGGGGGACTACTCACGCATCATCGGAGAGGCACCTATGAAGAAGATGAACCCCTCTGTGATGGTGTTAGATTGGATCTTGAGGCTCTGGAACTTGCGGCGGCTGGATGTGTTTTTCATCGACTCCCCTAGGGTTTTCTGAATATTTGGGTATTTATAGGCATCAGAGCCGGTGGAGAGGGGCCCCACGGAGGGCACAACCCATCAGGGCGTGCCGGGGGCCCCTGGCACGCCCTGGTGGGTTGTGCTCTCCACAGCCCACCTTTCTGGCACTTCTTTGGCCCACTGGGTGTCTTCTGGTCCAAAAAAAATCTCCAAAAAGTTTGGTCGCGATTGGACTCCGTTTAGTACTGATATTCTGCTAAGTAAAAAAACAAGCAAAAACAGCAACTGGCACTTTGGCACTATGTCAATAGGTTAGTCCCAAAAAATGATATAAAGTTGCTATAAAGTGATTGCGAAACATCCAAGAATGATAATATAACAGCATGGAACAAGCAAAAATTATAGATACGTTGGAGACGTATCAAATACCGTGGTTGAAGGTTGCAACTTACTCTCAGAGAGATTCATTCGCCGGAAAGTGTCATAATATAAGATGTTGATGCTACTTCCCCCATCCATGAGAACCTTGGTGAGAGTATAACCACCAACCTAAGGTGCTACCACTAAAGCAAGACCACCTGGATTGTCAATCCGAGGGGGATGATCGTCTCTGCTCCAAGTGATTGGTAGCTCAAACCAGTTTAAATACCTTGGGATAGCCGGCTCGACCATGTTGATGGCCCTATGCTTCAGCTTGCGATCTTGCCTGCAAGTGCTAGTGGCGAACACATGATACTGCCCACTATTCAATTGCTTAGGATTGCTCTGAAATCCGTCTTGGTTGTTGTTATGCTGCTGCCCGCCTTGCCCCGTACATTGTTGTCCATTGCCATTGTTGTTGTGATGCTGAAAACCAGCCCCTGAGTCGCCAGGTGCATGGGAGCCTGGACCCGCAAAGCCACCAGATGAGCCGGCGCCAGATCCGCTGGGATGACCTGAATTTCCACTGCCATTGCCTCCTTGAAAATTCTGGAAAGCTTGATTGCGGAACTCCTACATGAAGTGACAATTCTCCCATGAATGGGCGGACCTTTAAGTGCTTCCTCATAGTTGCGGGGTTTATTCCCATTATAAGACCTGCCAGAATTGTTGTTTCGCCGCTGATTTTTGAAACCAGTATTGGTGTTGGTGACAAAATCGGACCCGCCATCGGGATGTCTGCGCTTACCATTGTTGCCTTGGTTGCCCTGATTCCCATTGTGACCATGGTTTTGCTGATGACCCTAGCCACTATCATTTTTCTTATTCTTACCAGCCTTGTCCTCGTCAGAGCCGGGATCCTTTGTGTTGTCTAACTTAGCATATCTGGTAAGAACGTCCATGAGATCCCCCTTATCATGAACCTTTCGCTTGAGGCATCCCATCTTCTGAACAAGTGGCTGGAAATGACAATTTTTCTCCAAAATCAAGACGGCTTGGGCGGCCGTAATGCTATCTGAAGAGTGCATGATCTCAGCGACCCGGTGAGTCCAGTGGTGGGCAGATTCATCTGTACGCTGGATACAATGCTACAGATCAACGATCATCATTGGACGCTTGCAAGTGCCTTGAAAATTCTTGATAAAACATTCCTTTAATTCTGCCCAAGTATTGATGGAATTGGGGGGAGGTTCTTCAACCATGTTCGAGCCGGTCCTTCCAGCATCATGGTCAAGTATTTTGCGCACACAACATCACTGACATCGAGCATGTCCATTGCTAACTCATAGCTTTCGATCCACGCTGCCGACTCAAGGTTGGCCGTGTAATTGGGAACCTTCGAGGACCCTTAAAATCCTTGGGCATACGCTCACTTCGGAGAGCCGGAGCTAGACAAGGAATTCCAATCGTTCTGTTGCTAACTCCAGCCCCACGGTTGTTGGCTGGGGATTGGTGGGAGCTCGCTAACCCGCCCTTGCCGTTGCTGCTTCTGCTTCTGCCTGCCGCACAGCTCGGGCCGCGTCGACGACTGCCTATGTGTCTGACAACACTGGTCGGTTTGGGGAGTTCTGAGGTTGCTGTCTGCGCCCGCTGCTAGAAACTATCGGGGATTCCACGTGCCAGCTCTTACTGCGGCTCGCGTAAGGCGTAGAGTGCATTCGATCACGGCTGTAAGAGTACTGCGCCTGCTGTGTCACCGTAATTTTCAGCATCTCAATGGCGTTCCTAGCCTCAACCTCAATTGGAGTATTTCCATGGATGGGAAGTGCCTCGAGGTTACGAGTCACTGCCAACATGTTGTCCACCGGATTAGAAAAGTGGCCCAGAGGCGTCTGGAAACGCTGAGTCGGCGACTGAGCCGGCATCTGACGCGGCGGCTCAAGTGGCTGATCCAGGCGCAGCTGATACGTCTCCAACGTATCTATAATTTTTGATTGTTCCATGCTATTATATTATCATTCTAGGATACTTTTTGAGTAATTAGTTACCAAATTATATTATTTTTGAGCACTAACCTATTGACCCAGTGCCAGTTCCTGTTTTTTGTGTGTTTTTTGTTTCGCAGAAATTCCATATCAAACGAAGTCCAAACTCGATAAAAATTTATGAAGATTTTTTTGGAATATATGTGAATTTTGGGAGTGGGAATCAATGCAAGACGGTGCCCGAGGGAGGCATAAGCCAATAGGGCGCGGCCTGGGGCGCGCGCCCTGATGCCTTGTGCCTCCCCCTTAAGTCGGTTGATGCTCTCCTTCCGTCGCAAGAAAGATATTTTCGCGATAAAAATCCCGTCAAAATTTCAGCCCGATCGGACTTACGGATCTCCGGATATTTAAGAAATGGTGAAGGGGTCAGAAACCAGTCGCGAAAACAGAAGAGAAACAGAGAGAGAGATCCAATCTCGGAGGGGCTCCTGCCCTCCGGGATCCATGGCAGCCATGGACCAGAGGGGAAACCCTCCTCCCACCTAGGGAGGATGCCAAGGAAGAATAAGAAGGGGGGCTC
Source organism: Elymus sibiricus (assembly GCA_039707655.1). Taxonomy (NCBI): domain Eukaryota; kingdom Viridiplantae; phylum Streptophyta; class Magnoliopsida; order Poales; family Poaceae; genus Elymus; species Elymus sibiricus. Next base: position 358,120,449 of record CM077665.1, read on the forward strand.
TCTCCCCCTCTCTCCCGGTGGCGTCGGAGCGCCGCCGGGGCATCCATCATGACAGCGATCTACACCAACAACTTCGCTGCCGTCATCACCAACCCCTCTCCATCAACACCGCCATGATGCTCACCACCGAGAGTGAGTAATTCCTTTGTAGGCTTGTTGGACGGTGGTGGGATTGGATGAGATTGATCATGTAATCGAGTTAAGTTTGATAGGGCTTGATCCCTAGTGTCCACTATGTTCTGAGATTAATGTTGCTATGACTTTGCTATGCTTAATGCTGTCACTAGGGCCTGAGTGCCATGATTTCAGATCTGAACATATTATGTTTTCACGAATATAATATTGATTTGGATCCTATCTTGCAAGTTGTATGCACCAATTACGTGTCTTGATTCGCATACCCCAAGGTGACAATAATTGGGATTCTTTCCGTTGATTGCCGTAGTTTGAGGAGTTCATGTATTCACCATGTGTTAATGCTTTGTTACGGTTCTCTATTAAAAGGAGGCATTAATATCCCTTAGTTTCCAATAGGACCCCGCTGCCACGGGAGGGTAGGACGAAAGATGTCATGCAAGTTCTTATCGCAAGCACGTATGACTATATACGGAATACATGCCTACATTACATTGATGAATTGGAGCTTGTTCTGTGTCGCCCTAGTGTGTAACTGTTATATGATCAATGTCATCTAAATCACTATCCATCACCGGTCCATGTGCCTACGCTTTACATATACCGAATCTTGCAAAATTATCTATTACACCTACTAAGTACTTCTAGTTTTATTCCCGCAAAGTAGTTTCATACTTGTTCTAGGTGAAGTAAGCGTTAGCGTGCGTAGAGTTGTATCGGTGGGCGATAGAACTTGAGAGAATATTAATTCTACCTTTAGCTCCTCGTTGGGTTCGACACTCTTACTTATCGAAAAAGGCTACAAACGATCACATACAATTGTGGGGTATCAAGACCTTTTTCTGGCGCCGTTGTCGGGGAGCAATAGCGTAGTGGTTGATATTCTCGTGTGTGCTTGTTTGCTTTATCACTAAGTAATTTTTTATTTTCTGTTATTAGTTGTTTTATTTCTTGTTATTAGTTGTTTTATTTTCTGTTATTAGTTGTTTTATATCTTTAGTTATGGATATGGAACACGAAACACCAAAAAAATTAGATGTACTTGCTACTCATGGAGATGGGGAACCTCCTAAAACCCTCGATGCTCGTTATGTGAAACGCGTTAATGTCTCCTTTGATGATCCTGAGAAATCCCCATTGAACTTTGTAATGGGAGACACGTTGGATCAACGTGAGTACTTTAGGGATTATCGCTTATCTCAAAAAGGGAAACACTTATGGGATCAAATTACAATATTGCGTTGGTTTGCTTGGGATGCATGTTTGAAATGCGATTCTACTTGTTGCTCTGAGTTAGAGGCTCCACACCTTCCCTTTCAGTGTTTATTTAATGATAATGAAACCTTGGCTTCTTATGCTAATGGTATATATGATTACTATGATGTGGAACGAATAGAAGAATTTGTTGCTTTTAAGGGTGGTTTTGAAGTTGCCCCTTTGATTGAAAAGTGTGATGATGTTTCTTACAAATCTGAAAATCTTGCCATACTTAAATATTGCTATGAGAATTATGAATGCAATGCTGATATTATTGAATTTATTGAGAGAATGACCGCTGCCTTGGAAGAGACTAATATTTTGCAGGAATCTATGGAAGAAGAAATTGCTGAAACTGTGAGCTCATTAGATGAATAAGATGAGGAGGGGAGCGAAGAACAAAAGGAGGAAGAGCATATTAGCTACCCGTGCCCACCTTCTAATGAGAGTAACTCTTCAACTCATACATTGTTTAATTTCCCTTCGTGCTTACCGAAGGATGAATGTTATGATGAATGCTATGATCCCTTGGATTCGTTTGAAATATCCCTTTTTAATGAACTTGATGGTTGCTATGCTTGTGGCCATGATGCCAATATGAATTATGCTTATGGAGATGAACTTGCCATAGTTCCTTATGTTAAGCATGAAAGTGTTGCTATTGCACCCACACATGATAGTCCTATTATCTTTTTGAATTCTCCCAACTACACTAAATCAGAGAAGTTTGCTCTTATTAAGGATTATATTGATGGGTTGCATTTTACTATAACACATGATGATTTTGATGAATATAATATGCATGTGCTTGCTGCTCCTACTTGCAATTATTATGAGAGAGGAACCAAATCTTCACCTCTCTATGTTTCCAATACGATAAAGTTGCAAGAAACTAATGCTATGAATTGGCCTTTACTTTGTGTGAATGAGTTGTTCTTGTATGACATGCCAATGCATAGGAAGAGAGTTAGACTTCATTGTCACATGATATATATCACTTTCTGCTCACTACTAAATTACAAATCATTGTTAATTAAAATTGGCTTTGATATACCTTGGGATCCGGGTGGATCAATTACTTGAGCACTATATGCCTAGCTTAATGGCTTTAAAGAAAGCGCTGCCAGGGAGACAACCCGGAAGTTTTAGAGAGTCATTTATTTCTGTTTTGTGCTTTTAAAATAATTAAAAAAAGTGGGGAACTTAAAACCTTTTCAAAAAGAGAAGTGAAAGTGAGAAAGACGAACATCGTTGAAGTGGGGGCTAGCCTTGAACTTTATTCATGCCCATGGAAACTTTGTGAATCTTGATTATAGAAACTTTTCAACAAAAATAATTATCCCCTTGTACAAATCCATTGCATTATAAAAATAATGTGCCAAGAATTACCTTTAGGATGTTTGAATTGTTTGTTTGATATGTGTTGTGTAAAAGCAAAAACTTTTGTTGTAGTGTTTGAATTTTCATATTTTACTGGAGCATGCAAAAATTCTGAAAATTTTACACAGTACTGCTATGCAAATTCTTTATGACGTCCTAATTTGTCAGAATGTTTTGAGTTACAGAAGTATGGTAACCAAACAGATCTTTACAGACTGCCCTGTTTTTCACAGATTGCTGTTATAGTTGCTTTGCGTGCTTATGTTTGAATTCTTGTTGAGCCCCAATGACTTGGGAGCTATAGAATTGTAATAGTATACAGTGTGTAATGTTAGATTATAATTATGCAATAATGTTATGGCAGGACATGATGAGATTTGATGATTATGTACTAATGTTTCTAATGAAAGTTTTGTCAAGTTTTGTGTGGATGAAGTGTTCGAAGATCGAGGAGGTATCGATATAAGAAGAATAAGGAGAGACAAGAGTTCAAGCTTGGGGATGCCCAAGGCACCCCAAGTAAATATTCAAGGAGACTCAAGCGTCTAAGCTTGGGGATGCCCCGGAAGGCATCCCATCTTTGTTCTTCAACAACTATCGGTATGTTTTGGTTTTTGTTTTGTTCACATGATATGGGTAAATTCTTAGAGCGTCGTGTGCCTTTTATTTTCCTTTTAGCAATGCACCATGCTGGTTTGGTAAAGTCCATGGTTGATTTATAGAATGCTCTTTGCACTTCACTTATATCTTTTGAGTATGGCTTTATAGAATGATTCATGTGCTTCACTTATATCATTTGAAGTTGGATGCCTGTTTCTCTACATATAGAAAACCGTTATTTGTAGAATGCTCTTTTGCTTCACTTATATTTCTTAGAGCGTGTCCAGGTCTTTTGTACAAAGAATTAAACTCTCGTTCTTCACTTATATTTGTTTGAGAGTTAATAAACAATGACGGTAATGTCCATTGGTTATAAGACTAGTCCAAAAACAATAGGTATTCAAGGAGTGATAATCAAAACCTTCATGTAGCACATTAAAAGAGAAATTGTGGGTTAATGATATTGATGTGGTAATGCGAAAGAGTGTGAGTGCATCATTGTTGATTCATAGAAGTGTCGATATTAAGAGGTGTTAAATTCTTGTTTGCCTAAATATTAAAAAGGCCTGGTGAGGATGTGTGAGCATTTCTATTCCTCGTTAAAATCCTAGTGTTGTTTCGGGTTGGAGGCGCGCGATGGTTAACTCCTCCCAACCTCCTCCCTCGGGGCATGTGAGTAGTACTTTGATTTGTGATAAAACTAATAAAACTTTGCAATGAGTATATGAGTTCTTTATGACTAATGTGAAACCATGGACATACACAATCTCACCTCCACATATTTGCTAGCCTCTTCGGTACCGTGCATTGCCCATTCTCACCTCGAGGATCGGTGCAACTTTCACCGGTGCATCCAAACCCCGTGACATGATACACTCTGGTGCACATAAGCCTCATTATATCTTCCTCAAAACAGCCACCATACCTACCTATCATGGCATTTCCATAGCCATTCCGAGATATATTGCCATGCAACTTCCACCATCACTTCATATGACTTGTACCTTCATTGTCCTATTGCTTTGCATGATCGTAAGATAGCTAGCATGATATTTACATGGCTTGTCCGTTTTTTGATATCTTTTGCTATGCTAGATCATTGCACATCCTGGTGCACTGCCAGAGGCATTCATATAGAGTCATATCATCTTATCAGTTTTCCATATCGAGTTGTAAGTAAATAAAAGTGTGATGATCATCATTATTAGAGCATTGTCCCAGTGAGGAAAGAATGATGGATACGATGATTCTCCCACAAGTCGAGATAAGACTCCGGACGAAAAAAATAAAGATGGGGGAGGCCAAATGAGCCCACCATCCATTAAAAAAATCAAAAAAATGTATGAAAAAAATAAAAAAATATGAGAGAAAATGAGAGAAGGGACTTTGCTACTATCCTTTACCACACTTGTGCCTCAAAGTGGCACCATGTTCTTCATATAGTTCATATGCTAGCATGAATTTTTCATTATAGAACTTGGCTTGTATATTCCGATAACGGGCGTCCTCAAATTCCAATAACGAGCAAGCAAGTTGGATGCACACCCACTTAGCTTTAGTCGAGCTTTCATACACTTATAGCTCTAGTGCATCCGTTGCATGGCAATCCCTACTCCTCGCATTGATATCTATTGATGGGCATCTCCATAGCCCGTTGATATGCCGAGTTGATGCGAGACTTTCTTCTCCACTTTTACCCCTTTGAAACCTACCACCACATTCTATTCCACCTATATGATATGTCCATGGTTCACGCTCATGTCTTGCGTGAAGAATAAAAAGTTGATGCATATTGAAAAAGTACGAACCAATTGCCTGACTTGGACACCATGGTGCTTAACATTTGTATTAATGTGGTGAATATGGAGCATGCCTTGCTAATATAATAAGATGAACAGGGGTAAACATTCTTTCAGGATAGTATACTTTGAAAGACTGATGATTTTGTTGCTTGTGCTTATAAGTATTACTATGTCAATGTTTGTTAATTCATCATTTCTCAATGATAATACATGCAAAAGATTACATATTGGGTAGCATGTCACATCAAAAATTCTGTTTTTATCATTTACCTACTCGAGGACGAGCAGGAATTAAGCTTGGGGATCCTTGATACGTCTCCAACGTATCTATAATTTTTTATTGTTCCATGCTATTATATTATCATTCTAGGATACTTTTTGAGTAATTATTTACCAATTTATATTATTTTTGAGCACTAACCTATTGACCCAGTGCCTAGTGCCAGTTCCTGTTTTTTGTGTGTGTTTTGTTTCGCAGAAATTCCATATCAAACCAAGTCCGAACGCAATAAAAATTTACGGAGATTTTTTTTGGAATATATGTGAATTTTGGGAGTGAGTAATTCCTTCGTAGGCTTGCTGGTCGGTGAGGAGTTGGATGAGATTGATCATGTAATCGAGTTAAGTTTGATAGGGCTTGATCCCTAGTATCCACTATGTTCGGAGATTAATGTTGCTATGACTTTGCTATGCTTAATGCTTGTCACTAGGGCCCGAGTGCCATGATTTCAGATCTGAACATATTATATTTTCACGAATATAAGATTGATTTGGATCCTATCTTGCAAGTTGTATGCACCTATTATGTGTCTTGATTCGCATACCCCAAGGTGACAATAATTGGGATTCTTTCCGTTGATTGCCGTAGTTTGAGGAGTTCATGTATTCACCATGCGTTAATGCTTTGTTCCGGTTCTCTATTAAAAGGCGGCATTAATATCCCTTAGTTTCCAATAGGACACCGCTGCCACGGGAGGGTAGGAAAAAAGATGTCATGCAAGTTCTTATCGCAAGCATGTATGACTATATACGGAATACATGCCTACATTACATTGATGAATTGGAGCTAGTTCTGTGTCGCCCTAGTGTATAACTATTATATGATCAATGTCATCTAAATCACTATCCATCACCGATCCACGTGCCTATGCTTTACATATACTGAATCTTGCAAAATTATCTATTACACCTACTAAGTACTTCTAGTTTTATTCCCGCAAAGTAGTTTCATACTTGTTCTAGGTGAAGTAAGCGTTAGCATGCGTAGAGTTGTATCGGTGGCCGATAGAACTTGAGAGAATATTAATTCTACCTTTAGCTCCTCATTGGGTTCGACACTCTTACTTATCGAAAAAGGCTACAAATGATCCCCTACACTTGTGGGTTATCAGCGGCTGGCCGACCACCGGCGTAGTCTGAGGTGTGACAAATAACCGTGAGGGCTACAAATTGGGGGGAAGGCGGCTCAGATGCTTCCTCAGATGCCTCCTCTGATAACCAAGGCACCCCAAGTAAATATTTCAAGAAGTCTCAAGCATCTAGGCTTGGGGATGCTACGCATCCCACCTATCTTCATCAACAATTATCGGTTAGCCTATGTTGAGCCTAAATTTTTATTTGTCCACATGAAATGTGCTATTCTTGGAGTGCTATTTTTCCTTTGCTCACTGTTTAAATAAAATACTCAGATCTGAAAATATTTATTGAGAGAGAGAGCCCTCACATAGCTACTTGATTGTTTACCAACTCATTGATCTTCACTTATATCTTTTGAGAGTAGTTTGAGGTTTACTCATGTCCTTCACTTATATCCGGAGAGTAAATTGTGAACGAATTGAATATCATAAATTTGAAATTATCAATGTGCTTTATGCTTAGTAGTAGCTTCACATCTGGTTTATAAAGTAAAATCTATTGAAGTTTGACAATCATCAAATTGGTCATACAAGCAATTCATGAATGATTAGTATAAGAAAGAGAACTTTCACATGTAAATATATTATCTTGGACACCTTTTATGATTGTGAATACCCATCCATTATTTTCAACCTTGATAAAATAGTTGAAGTTGGACAAGGAAGACAACGTAATGGTTATGTTTGGGTATATTTGCATCGAAGTTATATTGTTATGGATCCTCCAACATGTGGTGCTTGTTTAGAACCTTTTGCTAGCGAAAACTTCGTACTAAGTAGAGATACTACTTGTGCATCCAAATCCTTGAGCCAAGTTTCTTCCATGAGAGTCCACCATACCTACCTATATATGGTATTTCACTGCCATTCCAAGTAAATTTGCATGTGCCACCTCTAAACATTCAAATAAACATCCGTTTTGTGTGCTCGTACCGCTCATGGAGCGACGGGGCGGTCATTATCTTCCATTCTAAGCGAGTTATTCTCAAGATGAGTGTTTATTCACTTGTCATTGCACGAGAGAGGCTGGTAAAAAAGATTCTCAGTCCTGCATAATACAAAAATAAATAAACAAAACTCCCCCTAGAATATTGATTGTTTGGAGGGCAACCGTGGATTCGGCAAGCCATGGTATTTGTTTGAATGGAGGAGGGGGAGTAAAAATTTAAATTCTGTTTGGGAACCGCCAATAATGTGATTAGCATGGAAGATATTGAATACTTTGTTGTGACGTTGTGAGGAAAGGCACACCATTACATATTCACCTCTGTTTTAAACAATGAGCTCTGGCACATATGCAAATCCCTTCTTCCCTCTGTGAAGGGACAATCTATTTACTTTCATGTTACTTACTTTCATGTTGAGTGAACTTCTTATTCCAACATCAATCTATTAGTTGGCAAGCACCATGTCATGGGGAAAGACCCAAACATATATATCCACTCGAATATATTTGATCATGATTCATTATTGTTGACAATTATCTTTATGATAAGTATGTTGGGAGGCGAAACATCAAGCCCCTATGTTTCTCTGTGTTTGATGGATGTTGTTTGCTCTAAAAATATGCCTTGAGTATTAGCAATCATAAAATACTATATGATAATTGAGTATGTGGAGCTCTTACTTAGACTTGATGATGTATTGAAATTGTTTGGTGACCAAGAACATAGATTGTTAAGTTTCAATAGAATGCATTGTTTGAACCATGACATGTGAATTGATTGCTACTCCATCATGATGATTTTTATGAGAAAAGTTGCTGGTTATGATGCTAGAAAAGTGACTGAAATTATCAATGATCAAAACTATTCACTAAGCTAGCATTCACACTTCATAAATTATTTCTTTTATCATTTACCTACTCGAGGACGAGCAAGAATTAAGCTTGGGGATGCTGATACGTCTCCAACGTATCGATAATTTATGAAGTATTCATGCCATATTCACCTATGTTTACACTACTTTTATATGGTTTTGATGCACTTTATATGATTTATTTAGAACTAACCCGGACTGACGCTGTTTTCAGCAGAATTACCGTGTTGTTGTTTTTGTGCAGAAAAATGAAAGTTCTCGGAATCGCCCGAAACTTTTTTGTGATTTTTTGGGACCAATACAAGACCTAGAAGCTTCGCAGGAGGGCCAGGAGATGCACCAGGGGGCCACCACATATCCAGCCGCGCCCCCTAGGGGGGCGGCCAGATATGTGGTGGCCCCCTGGAGCGTCCCCCGATGTCGTTCTCTGGCCTATAAATTCACATCTACCCTAAAAACATCAAAAGCGCTCTCGAAACACTCGTTCCGCCGCCGCAACTCTCTGTATCGACAAAAAAAACCTATGGAAGCGTTCCAGTACCCTGCCGGAGAGGGTAGATCATCTCCGATGGCCATCTTCATCACCCCGGCGGAGGCCATGACGAGGAGGGAGTAGTCCACCCTCGGGGCTGACGGTTTGTACCAGTAGCTATGTGTTCAATCTCTCTCTCTCTCTCTCTCGTGTTCTTGAGATGGCACGATCTTGATGTATCACGGGCTTTGTTAATATAGTCGTATCATATGATGTTATTCCCTTGCTACCTTATTGTGATGAATTGAATCTTTACCTTTGAGATCTCGTTATGTTGGATTGAATATTATGGTTTGAGAACACTTGATGTACGTCTTGCGTGGGATACCCGTAGTGACATTGGGGTATTCTATTGATTCACTTGATATATGTTGAGGCATCAATTTGCGGATTCCGGTAACCTAGGGGATCTATGCATAGGGGTTGATGGCACGTTTTCATACCACGTTCTCCGATAGAAATCTTGGGGTGCTCCTTGAAGTTCTTTGTGTTGGATTGAATATGATAGATCTGAAATTGTTGGATGCATGTCGCATAATTTACCCACGGATACTTGAGGTGACATTGGAGTATCTAGGTGACATTAGGGTTGGTTGGTATGTATCATTGGTGTTATTCTAGTAGGAACTCTAGGGCTGTTTGTGACACTTATAGGAATAGCCCAATAGATTGATCGGAAAGAATAACTTTGAGGTGGTTCTACTACCTACACCAATTTCATCTTATTGTTCTCCTCTAGATAGGAACTTTGAGTGATTCTTTGTTGCACGTTGAGGGATGACCATATGATTCAACTATGCTAGCATTGTTGGGAGATTGCACTAGCAAAAGTATGAACCCTAGGCCTTATTTCCAAGCATTTATACACCGTTTTGCTCGTTGTTTTACACTTGCTACACTACCTTGTTGTTTTTATATTTTAAGATTACAAAAACCTATATCTATCATCCATATTGCACTTGTATCACCATCTCTTCGCCGAACTAGTGCACCTATACAATTTGCCATTGTATTGGGTGTGTTGGGGACACAAGAGATTTCTTGTATTTGATTGCAGGGTTGTTTGAGAGAGACCATCTTCATCCTACACCTCCCACGGATTGATAAACCTTAGGTCATCCACTTGAGGGAAAATTGCTACTGTCCTACAAAACTCTGCGCTTGGAGGCCTAACACGAGTCTACAAGAATAAAGTTGCGTAGTAGACATCAAGCTCTTTTTTGGCGCCATTGCCGGGGAGGTGAGTGCTTGAAGGTATATCTTTAGATCTTGCAATTAAATCTTTTAGTTTCCTGTTTTTCGCTAGTTTGGTTCTATAAAAGAAAACTACAAAATAAATATAAATGGATCCTCACCCACTTGCTAATCTTTTCAAAAGACCCAATTATGTTGGAACAATTGCTAGTGGGAGTTCACTAGATTATCTTTATGAGGTCTTGCTTGAAAATCATGAATCTAAAAATTGTGAAATTTATAAAGTGATTCATGATAGTTCCTTGAATGAAAAGCATGATAGCAATATTGCTAGTATGAATTCTCTGAATATCCATGATGCTAATGATATGCAAAGCCACAAGCTTGGGGATGCTATGTTTGATGAAGATGATATTTTTAGTCCCCCAAGTTTTGATGAGCAAATTTATTATGATGATGGCATGCCTCCTATCTATGATGATTATGATGATGACATGTATGCTATAAGGAATAATTGTAACTATGAAACTTGTCATCATGATTTTAATATTCAATATGGTTATGCCAATCAAGTGTCTCATGATAGCTATTTTGTTGAGTTTGCTCCCACCACAATGAATGAGAAGAAAATTGCTTATGTGGAGAGTAATAAATTTTCTATGCTTGTAGATCATGAAAAGGATGCTTTATGTGATAGTTATATTTTTGAATTCCTTCATGATGCTAATTAAAATTATTATGAGGGAGGAACATATGCTTGTAGGAATTGCAATAATATCAAGTTTCCTCCCTATGTGTTGAAAATCTTGAAGTTATGCTTGTTTTGCCTTCCTATGCTAGTTGATTCTTGTTCCCATAAATTGTTTGCTATAAAAATAACTATGCATAGGAAGTGGGATAGACTTAAAAATGTGCTTGTCATGAGATTCATGATGCTCTCTTGCATGTTTCAATTACTATTCATATGTGAGCATCATTGAAAGCATCATGCCTAGCTAAAAGGCATTAAAGAAAAGCGCTTGTTGGGAGACAACCCAACACTTTTAATTTCTGTTTTTGGGTGATCACATGATTAAGCTACTGCAGTAATCATGTTTTGTGTTTCTTATTTCAATAATGTGCCAAGTAAAGCCTTTGGGATAGTATGGATACTTGTTGATTTGATTCTGTGAAAAAACAGAAACTTTTGCCTCCAGTAAAGAATTTTTCTGATTTTACTGGAGAGTCAAACAATTCTGAAATTTTTACAAAGAATTTATATGCAAATTATATAAGTTTTCATAATTTTTCATAATATTTAGAGACAGGGAAGTATGGCTATACTACAGATCTTCACAGACTGTTGTGTTTTTGACAGATTCTGTTTTGCATGCATAGTTTGCTTGTTTTAGTGTTCCCATAGCTTATATTCAGTGATATAAATTATGTGAATGGTAGAATATAGTAGGTATTATGTGAGAACAATTATGAATCTTATCTTGACAGTACCTAAGTGAATGATCTTTATTTATTATACTAATCCATCTCACGAAGTTCCGTTAAGTTTTGTGTGATTGAAGTTTTCAAGTTTTGGGTGAGACACCGATATGAGAAGAATAAGAAGTGACAAGAACCTAAGATAGGGGATGCCCAAGGCACCAAAAAGTTAATATACAAGGAATACTCAAGTGTCTAAGCTTGGGGATGCCCCGGAAGGCATCCCCTCTTTCGTCTTCAACACTATCGGTATATCTTACTTGGAGCTATATTTTTATTCGTCACATAATATGAGTTTTGCTTGGAGCATCATTTTATTTTGTTGTTATCTGTTAGATGTTATTTATAATCTTGTTTTTCAATAAAAAGTTCCAAGAATTGCCTTTAGGATGCTTGAATTGCATGTTTGATGTGTCCTGTGTAAAAACAGAAACTTTTGCTGTAGTTTTTGAATTTTCATATTTTACTGGAACGCGGAAAGTCTCTGAAATTTTTACACAGTGTTTTCATATAAATTATTTATCACTTCATAAATTTTCATAATGTTATAAGTTACATAAGTACACTATTTCCATAAATTGCTACAGACTGTTCTGTTTGGACAGATTGCTGTCATAGTTTTGTTATCTACTTATACTATAGTTTCCATAGCCTATATTGGTAGATATAAATTGTGGAAACGATAGTAAACAGTAGATGATGTTTGAAAAATATTGTGTAACTTGTCTTGGCAGTACATGAAGTGTTGATTTGTTTTTATGTGTACTAACCTATCTCACGAGTTATTTTCAAGTTTTTGTGGATGAAGTTTTTGAGAATAGGTGAAACCGTGATATGAGAGGATTGAATGAGATACAAAAACTCAAGCTTGGGGATGCCCAAGGCACCCCAAGTAAATATTTCAATAAGTATCAAGCATCTAAGCTTGGGGATGCTACGCATCCCACCTCTCTTCATCAACAATTATCGGTTAGCCTATGTTGAGCCTAAATTTTTATCTGTCCACATGAAATGTGCTATTCTTGGAATGCTATTTTTATTTTGCTCGCTGTTTAAATGAAATACTCAGATCTGAAAATATTTATTGAGAGAGAGAGCCCTCACATAGCTACTTGATTGTTTACCAACTCATTGATCTTCACTTATATCTTTTGAGAGTAGTTTGAGGTTTACTCATGTGCTTCACTTATATCCGGAGAGTAAATTGTGAATGAATTGAATATCATAAATATGAAATTATCAATGTGTTTTATGCTTAGTAGTAGCTTCACATCTGGTTTATAAAGTAAAATCTATTGAAGTTTGACAATCATCAAATTGATCATACAAGCAATTCATGAATGATTAGTATAAGAAAGAGAACTTTCACATATAAATATATTATCTTGGACACCTTTTATGATTGTGAATACCCATCCATTATTTTCAACCTTGATAAAATAGTTGAAGTTGGACAAGGAAAACAACGTAATGGTTATGTTTGGGTATATTTGCATAGAAGTTATATTGTTATGGATCCTCCAACATGTGGTGCTTGTTTAGAACCTTTTGCTAGCGAAAACTTCGTACTAAGTAGAGATACTACTTGTGCATCCAAATCCTTGAGCCAAGTTTCTTCCATGAGAGTCCACCATACCTACCTATATATGGTATTTCACTGCCATTCCAAGTAAATTTGCATGTGCCACCTCTAAACATTCAAATAAACTTCCGTTTTTTGTGCTCGTACCGCTCATGGAGCGACGGGGCGGTCATTATCTTCCATGCTAAGCGAGTTATTCTCAAGATGAGTGTTTATTCACTTGTCATTGCACGAGAGAGGCTGGTAAAAAGGATTCCCGGTCCTTCATAATACAAAAATAAATAAACAAAACTCCCCCTAGAATGTTCATTGTTTGGAGGGTAACCGTGGATTCGGCCAGCCATGGAATGTGTTTGAATGGTGGAGGGGGAGTAAAAATTTAAATTCTATTTGGGAACTGCCAATAATGTGATTAGCATGGAAGATATTGAATACTCTGTTGTGACGTTGACAGGAAAGGCACACCACTCAAAATTACATATTCATCTCTGTTTTAAACAATGAGCTCTGGCACATATGCAAATCCCTGCTTCCCTCTGCGAAGGGACAATCTATTTACTTTCATGTTACTTACTTTCATGTTGAGTGAACTTCTTATTCCAACATCAATCTATTAGTTGGCAAGCACCATGTCATGGGGAAAGACCCAAACATATATATCCACTCGAATATATTTGATCATGATTCATTATTGTTGACAATTATCTTTATGATAAGTGTGGTGGGAGGCGAAACATCAAGCCCCTATCTTTCTCTGTGTTCGATTTATGTTGTTTGTTCTAAAAATATGCCTTGAGTATTAGCAATCATAAAAGACTATATGATGATTGAGTATGTGGAGCTCTTACTTAGACTTGATGATGTATTGAAATTGTTTGGTGACCAAGAACATAGATTGTTAAGTTTCAATAGAATGCATTGTTTGAACCATGACATGTGAATTGATTGCTACTCTATCATGATGATTTTTATGAGAAAAGTTGCTGGTTATGATGCTAGAAAAGTGACTGAAATTACCAATGATCAAAACTATTCACTAAGCTAGCATTCACACTTCATAAATTATTTCTTTTATCATTTACCTACTCGAGGACGAGCAGGAATTAAGCTTGGGGATGCTGATACATCTCTAATGTATCGATAATTTAAGAAGTATTCATGCCATATTCACCTATGTTTACAATACTTTTATATGGTTTTGATGCACTTTATATGATTTATTTAGAACTAACCTGGACTGACGCTGTTTTCAGCAGAATTACCGTGGTGTTGTTTTTGTGCAGAAAAATGAAAGTTCTCGGAATCGCCCGAAACTTTTTTGTGATTTTTTGGGACCAATACAAGACCTAGAAGCTTCGAAGGAGGGCCAGGAGATGCACCAGGGGCCCACCACATATCCAGCCGCGCCCCCTAGGGGGGGGCGCGGCCAGATATGTGGTGGCCCCCTGGAGTGTCCCCCGACGTTGTTCTCTGGCCTATAAATTCACATCTGCCCTAAAAACATCAGAAGCGCTCTCGAAACACTCATTCCGCCGCCGCAACTCTTTGTATCGACAAAAAAAACCTCTGGAAGCGTTCCAGTACCCTGCCAGAGAGGGTAGATCATCTCCGGTGGCCATCTTCATCACCCCGGCGGAGGCCATGACGAGGAGGGAGTAGTCCACCCTCGGGGCTAACGGTTTGTACCAGTAGCTATATGTTCAATCTCTCTCTCTCTCTCTCTCTCTCTCTCTCTCTCTCTCGTGTTCTTGAGATGGCACGATCTTGATGTATCACGCGCTTTGTTAATATAGTCGGATCATATGATGTTATTCCCTTGCTACCTTGTTGTGATGAATTGAATCTTTACCTTTGAGATATCGTTATGTTGGATTGAATATTATGGTTTGAGAACACTTGATGTACGTCTTGCGTGGGATACCCGTAGTGACATTGGGGTATTCTATTGATTCACATGATATATGTTGAGGCATCAACTTGCGGATTTCGGTGATCATGGGGATCTATGCATAGGGGTTGATTGCACGTTTTCATACCACGTTCTCCGATAGAAATCTTGGGGTGCTCCTTGAAGTTCTTTGTGTTGGATTGAATATGATAGATCTGAAATTGTTGGATGTGTTGGGGAACGTTGCATGGGAAACAAAAAAATTCCTACGCTTCACCAAGATCAATCTAGGAGATGACCATCTACGAGAGGAGAGATTGCATCTACATACCCTTGTAGATTGTTAAGCGGGAAGCGTTAAGAAACGCGGTTGGTGTAGTCGAACGTCTTCGCGATCCAATCACGACCCGTCCCGCGATCCAATCTTGATCCGTTCCGATCTAGCGCCGAACGGACGGCACCTCCGCGTTCAGCACATGTACAGCTCGATGACGTCTCCGCCTCCTTGATCCAGCAAGCGAGGGCGGAGAGGTAGATGAGTTCTCCGACAGCACAACGGCGTGGTGGCGGTGGTGGTGGAGCAATCTCAGCAGGGCTTCACCAAGCGCTGTCGCAGATGCGTTTTCGGTGGAGAAACAGATCTAGGGAGGGAGGGAGGGCTGCACCTATGCCTTGGGGTGTGGCTGCCCTCCCTCTCCCTCTCTATATATAGGAGGAGGGGGTAGGTGGGGTGCAGCCCTAGCCCCTCCTCCAAGGAGGGGTCGGACGGCCAGGTGGGGAGGAGTCCACCTCCCACAAGGGAGGTGGAAGCCCTAGGGAGGAGTCCCTCCTCTCCAAGGCACCCCCCACCTAC
Source organism: Elymus sibiricus (assembly GCA_039707655.1). Lineage (NCBI taxonomy): Eukaryota > Viridiplantae > Streptophyta > Magnoliopsida > Poales > Poaceae > Elymus > Elymus sibiricus. Next base: position 358,136,381 of record CM077665.1, read on the forward strand.
CACCTTGGGCGCCCAGCCCACCAGGGGCTGGTGCGCCACCTCTTAGGCCTATGTGCCCCCCGGTGTGGGTGGGCCCCTCCCGGTGGACTCCCGGTACACTACCGGAAACACCCGAAACCTTTCCGGAACCCGAATACCACTTTCCTATATATAAATCTTTACCTCCAGACCATTCCGGAGGTCCTCATGATGTTCGGGATCTCATCCGGGACTCCAAACAACTTTCGGTCACCAATATATATAACTCAACAATACCAAATCGTCACCGAACGTTATGTGTGAAGACCGTGCGGGTTCGAGAACTATGTAGACATGACCGAGACACCTCTACGGTCAATAACCAATAGCGGGACCTGGATGCCCATATTGGTTCCTACATATTCTATGAAGATCTTAATCGGCCGAACCATGATGTCAAGGATTCAGACAATCCCGTATGCAGTTCCCTTTGTCCATCGGTATGTTACTTGCCCGAGATTCGATCGTCGGTATCTCCATACCTAGTTCAATCTCGTTACCGGCAAGTATCTTTACTCGTTCCGTAATACAGGATCCCATGGCTAACTCCGTAGTCACATTGCTTGCAAGATTCTTGTGATGTTGTATTACCGAGCGGGCCCAGAGCTACCTCTCCGTCATACGGAGTGACAAATCCCAGTCTCGATCCACGCCAACCCAACAGACACCCTCGGAGATACCTATAGAGCACCTTTATAGTCACCTAGTTACGTTGCGATGTTTGATACACACAAGGTACTCCTCCGGTGTCAGTGGGTTGCATGATCTCATGGTCATAGGAACAGATACTTGACATGCAGAAAACAATAGCAATAAACTTGACACGATCATATGCTACGTTCATAGTTTGGGTCTTGTCCATCACATCATTCTCCTAATGATGTGATCCCGTTATCAAATGACATCTCATGTCCATGGCTAGGAAACCTTGACCATCTTTGATCAACGAGCTAGTCAACTAGAGGTTTACTAGGGACATGGTGTTTGTCTATGTATCCACACATGTATCTGAGTTTCCGATCAATACAATTCTAGCATGGATAATAAACGATTATCATGAACAAGGAAATATGATAATAACTAATTTATTATTGCCTCTAGGGCATATTTCCAACAGTCTCCCACTTGCACTAGAGTCAATAATCTAGTTCACATCACTATGTGATTAACTCCCAATGAGTTCTGGGGTTTTATCATGTTTTGCTTGTGAGAGAGGTTTTTAGTCAACGGGTCTGCAACATTCAGATCCGTGTGCACTTTGCAAATCTCTATGTCATACCGTAGATGCTGCTACCACGCTCCACTTGGAGCTATTCTAAAATGGTGCTCCACTATACGTATCCGGATTGCTACTCAGAGTCATCCGGATTGGTGTCAAAGCTTGCATCGAGGTAACTCTTTACGATGAACTCTTTATCACCTCCATAATCGAGAAATATTTCCTCAGTCCTCAAGTTACTAAGGATAATTTTGACCGTTGTCCAGTGATCCACTCCTGGATCACTCTTGTACCCCTAGACAGACTCATGGCAAGGCACACACCAGGTGCGGTACACAGCATGGCATACTATATAGAGCCTATGGCTAAGGCATAGGGGACAACCTTCGTCCTTTGTCTCTCTTCTGCCGTGGTTGAGCTTTGAGTCTCACTCAACTTCACACCTTACAAATCAGGCAAGAACTCTTTCTTTGACTGATCCATTTTGAACTCCTTCAAAATCTTGTCAAGGTATGCACTCATTGAAAGTCTTATCAGGCGTCTTGATCTATCTCTATAGATCTTGATGCCCAATATTTAAGTAGCCTTTTATCCAGGTCTTCCTTTGAAAAACACCTTTCAAACAACCTTTTATGCTTTCCAGAAATTTCTACATCATTCCCGATCAACGATATGTCATCCACATATACTTATCGGAAATTCTATAGTACTCCCACTCACTTTCATGTAAATACAAGTTTCTTATAAACTTTGTATAAACCCAAAAGCTTTGATCACCTCATCAAAGAATATATTCCAACTCCGAGATGCTTGCTCCAGTCCATAGAAGGATCGCTGGAGCTTGCATACCTTTTAGCATCCTAAGGACTGACAAAACCTTCCGATTATATCACATACAACCTTTCCTCACGGAAACCGTTTAAGAAAACTCTGTTTTGACATCCATCTGCCAGATTTCATAATCAAAAAATGCAGCAACTGCTAACATAATTCCAACAGACTTTAGCATCGCTACGGCTGAGAATGTCTCATCGTAGTCAACTCCTTGAACTTATTGGAAACCTCTTTGCGACAAGTCGAGCTTTATAAATGGTGACATTTACCATCAACGTCTGTCTTCTTTCTTAAAGGTCCATTTTTACTTAACGGCCTACCATCCAACGGGCAAGTCTACCAAAGTCCATACTTGGTTTTCATACATGGATCCTATCTCGGATTTCATGGCTCCTAGCCATTTTTTGGAATCTGTGCCCACCATCGCTTCTTCATAGCTCGTAGGTTCGTTGTTGTCTAACAACATGACCTCCAAGACAGGATTGTCGTATCACTCAGGGTAGTACGTATCCTTGTCGACCTACGAGGTTCGGTAGTAACTTGATCCAAAGTTTCATGATCATCATCATTAGCTTCCTCTTCAATTTGGTGTAGTCACCGCAGAAACATCTTTCTGTGTCGTGCTACCATCCAACTGAAGTGACGGTTCAATAACCTCATCAAGTTCTACCTTCCTCCCACTCATTTCTTTCGAGAGAGACTTTTTCTCGAGAAAGGACCCATTTTCAGCAACAAACACTTTGCCCTCGGATCTGAGATAGAAGGTATACCCAACTGTTTCCTTAGGGTATCCTATGAAGACGCATTTGTCCGCTTTGGGTTCGAGCTTATCAGGTTGAAGTCTTTTCACATAAGCATCACATTCCCAAACTCTCAGAAATGTCAGCTTAGGTTTCTGCCAAACCATAATTCATACGGTGTCATCTCAACGGACTTTAGATGGTGCCCTATTTTAAAGTGAATGTAGTTGTCTCTAATGCATAACCCCCAAAATGATAGTGGCAAATCGGTAAGAGACATCATAGTACGTACTATATCCAATAGAGCACGCCTACGACGTACGGACACACCATCACCCTATGGCGTTCTAGGCGGCGTGAGTTGTGAAACAATTTCCACATTCTCTTAAGTTACATACCAAACTCGTAACTCAGATATTTACCTCCATGATCATATCATAGATGTCACGATGATCTTCAACTTCACTCTAAAATTGCTTGAATATTTCAAACCTTTCAGACTTGTGTTTCATTAAGTAAATATACACATATCCACTCAAATCATCAGTGAAGGTAAGAAAATAACGATATCCACCGCTCGCTTCAACACTCATTGGACCGCATACATCAACATGTATCATTTCCAATAAGTCACTTGCTCGCTCCATCAAGCCGGAAAAACGGGGTTTCAGTCATCTTGCCCATGAGGTATGGTCGGCATGTCTCAACCGATTCGAAATCGAGCGAGTCCAAAGATCCATCAGCATGGAGTTTCTGTGTGCGCTTTACACCAATATGACCTTTAGCGGCAGTGCCACAAGTATCTGGTACTATCATTATCAACTTTGCATCTTTTGGCATCAATATTATGAACATGTGTATTACTACGATCGAGATTTAATAAACCATTCACATTGGGTGTATGACCATTGAAGGTATTATTCATGTAAACAGAATAACTATTATTCTCTTGACTTAAATGAATAACCGTATTGCAATAAACACGATCTAATCATGTTCATGCTCAACGCAAACACCAAATAACTTTTATTTAGGTTCAACACTAATCCCGAAGGTAGAGGGAGCGTGCGATGGTGATCACATCAACCTTGGAAACACTTCCAACACACATCGTCACCTAACCCTTAGCTAGTCTCCGTTTATTCCGTAGCTTTTACTTTGAGTTACCAATGTTAGCAACTGAACCGGTATCTAATACCCAGGTGTTACTAGGAGTACTAGTAAGGTACACATCAATAACAAGGATATCAAATATACTTCTGTTTACGTTGCCAGTCTTCTTATCTGCCAAGTATCTGGGGCAGTTCCGCTACCAGTGACCGTTCCCCTTATTATAGAAGCACTTAGTCTCGGGTTTGGGTTCAACCTCGGGTTTCTTCACTGGAGCGGCAACTGGCTTGCCATCCATGAAGTTTCCCTTCTTGCCCTTGCCCTTCTAGAAACTAGTGGTTTTACTAACCATCAACACTTGATGCTCCTTCTTGATTTCTACCTTCGCGGTGTCAAACATTGCGAATAGCTCAGGGATCATCTTCTTCATCCCTGGCATGTTATAGTTCATCACGAAGATCCAATAGCTTGGTGGCAGTGACTTGGAGAACTATGTCAATCACTATCTTATCTGGAAGATCAACTCCCACTTGATTCAAGCGATTGCAGCACCCAGACAATCTGAGCACACGCTCACCGATTGAGCTATTCTCCTTCATCTTGCAGGCAAAGAATCTTGTTGGAGGTCTCATACCTCTCAACACGGGCACGAGCCTGAAATCTGAATTTCAGTTCTTGGAACATCTCATATGCTCCGTGACGTTCAAAACATCTTTGGAGCCTCAATTCTAAGCCGTAAAGCATGACGCATTGAACTATCAAGTAGTCATAAAAAAATGTGCCTGTATGATGTTCTCAACACCCACAGACGACGCTTGAGGGGGTGGCGCACCGAGCGGTGCATCAAGGACATAAGCCTTCTGTGCGGTAATGAGGACAATCCTCAGTTTACGGACCTAGTCCACATAGTTGCTACTACCAACTTTCAACTTAGTTTTTCTCTAGGAACGTATCAAAATCTAGGGGAGCCACAGCGTGAGCTATTGATCTACAACATAATTTGCAAGGATATTTTGACTACGTTCATGATAATGAGTTCAACTAATCATATTACTAAAGAACTCCCACTCAAATTGACATCCCTCCGGTCATTCGAATGCTACATGATCCAAATTCACCAACCCAAGTCCGATCATCATGTGAGATGAGGTGGTTTCAATGGTGAACATCTCCATGTTGTTCATATCTACTATATGACTCATGTTCGACCTTTCGGTCTCTTGTGTTCTGAGGCCATGTCTGTACATGCTAGGATCGTCAAGTTTAACCCGAGTGTTCCGCATGTGCAACACTAGCTTGCACCCGTTGTATGTGAACGTAGAGTCTATCACACCCGATCATCACGTGGTGTCTCGAAACGACGAACTTTCGCAACGGTGCACACTCGGGGAGAACACAATTTTATCTTGAAATTTTAGTGAGGGATCACCTTATAATGCTACCGTCGTCCTAAGCAAAATAAGATGCAAAAAGGATTAACATCACATGCAAATCATAAGTGACATGATATGGCCATGAACTTGTGCTTTTGATCTCCATCTCCAAAGCACCGACATGATCTCCATCATCACCGGCATGACACCATGATCTCCATCAACGTGTCGCCATCGGGGTTGTCGCGCCAACCATGCTTCTACTACTATTGCTACCGCTTAGCGATAAAGTAAAGCATTACATAGCGCTTAATGAGTGACACGCAGGCCACATAATAATTAAAGACAACCCTATGGCTCCTGCCGGTTGCCGTATCAACATGCAAGTTGATATAAACTATTACAAAACATGATCATCTCATACATCAAATATATATCATCATGTCTTTGGCCATATCATATCACAACATACCCTGCAAAAACAAGTTAGACATCCTCTAATTTGTTGTTGCATGTTTTACGTGGCTGCTATGGGTATCTAGCAAGAACGATTCTTACCTACGCAAAACCACAACGGTGATATACAAGTTGCTATTTAACCTTCTACAAGGACCGCCTTTGTCGAATCCGATTCAACTAAGGTAGGAGAGACAGACACCCGTCAGCCATCTTGTGCAACAAAGTTACATGTCAGTCGATGGAACCGGTCTCATGTACGAGGACATGTAAAGTTGGTCCGGGCCGCTTCATCCCACAATACTGCTGAATCAAAAAAAGACTAAGGAAGGAAGCAATCTGAATATCAACGCCCACAAACTCCTTTGTGTTCAACTCGTGATCTCATCTACGCATAGACCTAGATCATGATGCCACTATTGGGGAATGTTGCATGGGAAACAAAAAATTTCCTACGCTTCACCAAGATCAATCTAGGAGATGACCATCTACGAGAGGAGAGATTACATCTACATACCCTTGTAGATCGCTAAGCGGGAAGCGTTAAGAAACGCGGTTGGTGTAGTCAAACATCTTCGCGATCCAATCATGATCCATCCCGCGATCCAATCTTGATCCGTTCCGATCTAGCGCCGAACGGACGGCACCTCCGCGTTCAGCACACGTACAGCTCGATGACGTCTCCACCTCCTTGATCCAGCAAGCGAGGGCGGAGAGGTAGATGAGTTCTCCGACAGCACAACGGTGTGGTGGCGGTGGTGGTGGAGCAATCTCAGCAGGGCTTCGGCAAGCGCTGCCGTAGATGCATTTTCGGTGGAGAAACAGATCTAGGGAGAGAGGGAGGGCTGCACCTATGCCTTGGGGTGTGGCTGCCCTCCCTCTCCCTCTCTATATATAGGAGGAGGGGGTAGGTGGGGCGCAGCCCTAGCCCCTCCTCCAAGGAGGGGTCGGCCGGCCAAGTGGGGAGGAGTCCACCTCCCACAAGGGAGGTGGAAGCCCTAGGGAGGAGTCCCTCCTCTCCAAGGCACCCCCAGCTACCACCTTGGGCGCATGGGCCCCTTTAGGGGTCAGTTGCCCAGCCCACCAGGGGCTGGTGCGCCACCTCTTAGGCCCATGTGGCCCCCGGGGGTGGGTGGGCCCCTCCCGGTGGACCCCCGGAACCTATTCGACACTCTCGGTACACTACCGGAAACACCCGAAACCTTTCCGGAACCCGAATACCACTTTCCTATATATAAATCTTTACCTACAGACCATTCTGGAGCTCCCTGTGATGTCCGGGATCTCATCCGGGACTCCGAACAACTTTCGGTCACCAACATATATAACTCAACAATACCAAATCGTCACCGAACGTTAAGTGTGCAGACCCTGCGGGTTGGAGAACTATGTAGACATGACCGAGACACATCTATGGTCAATAACCAATAGTGGGACCTGGATGCCCATATTGGTTCCTACATATTCTACGAATATCTTAATCGGTCAAACCACGATGTCAAGGATTCAGACAATCCCGTATTGAGTTCCCTTTGTCCATCGGTATGTTACTTGCCCGAGATTCGATCGTCGGTATCTCCATACCTAGTTCAATCTCGTTACCGGCAAGTCTCTTTACTCGTTCCGTAATACAAGATTCCATGGCTAACTCCTTAGTCACATTGCTTGCAAGATTCTTGTGATGCTGTATTACCGAGTGGGCCCAGAGATACCTCTCCATCATACGGAGTGACAAATCCCAGTCTCGATCCACGCCAACCCAACAGACACCCTCGGAGATACCTGTAGAGCACCTTTATAGTTACCTAGTTACGTTGCGACGTTTGATACACACAAGGTACTCCTCCGGTGTCAGTGAGTTGCATGATCTCATGGTCATAGGAACAGATACTTGACATGCAGAAAACAATAGCAATAAACTTGACACGATCATATGCTACGTTCATAGTTTGGATCTTGTCCATCACATCATTCTCCTAATGATGTGATCCCGTAATCAAATGACAACTCATGTCTATGGCCAGGAAACCTTGACCATCTTTGATCAACGAGCTAGTCAACTAGAGGTTTACTAGGGACATGGTGTTTGTCTATGTATCCACACATGTATCTGAGTTTCCGATCAATACAATTCTAGCATCGATAATAAACGATTATCATGAACAAGGAAATATGATAATAACTAATTTATTATTGCCTCTAGGGCATATTTCCAACAGGATGCATGTCGCATAATTTACCTACGGATACTTGAGGTGACATTGGAGTATCTAGGTGACATTAGGGTTGATTAATATGTATCATTGGTGTTATTCTAGTAGTAACTCTAGGGATGTTTGTGACACTTATAGGAATAGCCCAATAGATTGATCGGAAAGAATAACTTTGAGGTGGTTCTACTACCTACACCAATTTCATCTTATTGTTCTCCGCTAGATAGGAACTTTGGAGTGATTCTTTGTTGCACGTTGAGGGATAATCATATGATTCAACTATGTTAGCATTGTTGGGAGATTGCACTAGCAAAAGTATGAACCCTAGGCCTTATTTCCAAGCATTTATACACCGTTTTGCTCGTTGTTTTACACTTGCTACCTTGCTGTTTTAATATTTTTAGATTGCAAAAACCTATATCTATCATCCATATTGCACTTGTATCACCATCTCTTCGCCGAACTAGTGCACCTATACAATTTGCCATTGTATTGGGTGTGTTGGGGACACAAGAGATTTCTTGTATTTGATTGCAGGGTTGTTTGAGAGAGGCCATCTTCATCCTACACCTCCCACGGATTGATAAACCTTAGGTCATCCACTTGAGGGAAAATTGCTACTGTCCTACAAAACTCTGCGCTTGGAGGCCCAACACGAGTCTACAAGAATAAAGTTGCATAGTAGACATCAGCCGGCTTGACACCGGCCAGGTTGGGCATGCCGAGCCGGCTCGACGATGTCGCTGCAAGTGTCCGGCTCAGGTCCTGATGCGCTGATCTTGTCGATGAAGACGTGGATCTTGTCGAAGGGGACCCGATGCCTGTACTCGATTGAGTCGGCCTCGGGGCCCCAACTTGAGTCGTCGATGTAGAGCTTGCCATGACGACGTTTGGTCATCTGACCTACCGCGTATCTCCCGAACCCTAGGAGAGCTCCCTCCAAGAACTCAACTCCACCGTGCGCTAGCCCCACGGTGGGCACCAACTATCATGGTTTTGTCATGGCGGATGTCCTCGTGAGATAACTTAGGTGTGAGGCCATTGCAACTAGGTGGCGACTTGGACGGGGTTGATCGGGAACGGAAGACAGAGATTTACCCAGGTTTGGCCCCTCCAATGGAGGTAAAAGCCTCTGTCCTGCTTTGTGTATATTGATGATGATCTCGATTACAAGGGTGCGAAATCACTAACCTAGCTCTCAAGGGTTTCTTTCTTACTTGTCCTCTCTATCTCAGGGGCTCCCCTTATATATAAGTTGAGGCCCTGAGATTACAATAGAGTCTGGGTCATAGATGATGGACCATGAGTCGGCCTCCTCATCAAGCCACCTCCTGGGCCCTTGCGCCTAAGGGCCTTCGCGGCCCAAGTGATGTCCTTATGCACGAGCCGTCTTCCAATAGCCGGGTTACACCCAGGGTGGGTCATCCTATGGGGTATATCCCCAACAGTCGTCTTAACGTCCATTTGATGAACGAGAAGACCGTGTGAGGCAGCCAATGATAGTAGCACCCGAATAGTGGTCAATCTAGCCACAGGTGAGTAACTATCAAAGAAGTCTTCACCTTCTTTCTGGGTATAACCCTTGGCTACAAGCCATGCCTTGTAGTTTTCAATTGTACCATCAGGTCTAAGCTTTTTCTTGAACACCCACTTACATCCCACGGGTTTGCACCCATAAGGACGATCAGTGACTTCCCAGGTTCCATTAGCTAAGATGGAATCCATCTCACTACGGACAGCTTCCTTCCAGTAGTCAGCATCACAAGATGCATAGGCTTCTGAAAGAGTCCTGGGTGTGTCATCCACGAGGTACACAATGAAATCATCACCAAAGGACTTTGCAGTCCTTCGTCTCTTACTCCTTACAAGAGTTTCATTGTCATCCTCCTCGGGATTCTCAACGTGTTCCATCGCAATGGTGGGTTCAGAAATTACAGAAAATTCCTGAGTAGATAGAGTAGGTATCTCCTGATATGATGAGTTAGGCATATCCTTCATAGGAAATATGTCCTCAAAGAAAGTCGCATCATTCAATGCCATAATTGTACCAACATGCATGTCGGGTACCTCAGATTTTATTATCAAAAATCTATAGCCAATGCTATGAAAAGCATAGCCCAAGAGAACACAATCCACGGTTTTTGGTCCAAGCTTGCGCTTCTTGGGAATTGGTATATTGACTTTCGCCAAACAACCCCAAGTACGTAGATAAGAGAGTTTCAGCCTTTTCCTTTCCCATTCCTCAAATGGAGTAATGGTTTTATGCTTTGTGGGAACTCGGTTTAGGACATGACATGCAGTCATTAGCGCCTCCCCCCCCCCACCATGCCTTGGAGAGACCCGATGTGTCTAACATGGCATTAACCAAATCAGTTAGAGTTCGATTCTTTCTTTCGGCCACCCCATTTGACTGAGGTGAGTAGGGAGGCGTCCTCTCATGAATTATACCATGTTCTGCACAAAACGAATCAAATTCATTGGAAAAATACTCTCCACCACGATCAGACCTAAGCCGTTTAATTTTCCGATCAAGTTGGTTCTCTGCTTCAGCTTTATAGTTTTTGAAGAAGTTTAAAGCCTCATATTTTGATTTCATAAGATACACATAACAATATCTAGTGGATTCATCAACCAACATCATGAAATATTTCTTTCCACCTTTTGTCAACACGCCATTCATCTCACAAAGATCAGAATGTATAAGCTCTAGTGGCGCCAAATCTCTCGCCTCTGCAGTCTTATGAGACTTGCGAGGTTGCTTAGCTTGCACACACACTTGGCACTTGGAGCCCTTGACAGTAGTGAATTTCGGAATTAAACTCATATTGGCTAGCCGCGTCATGCAACCAAAGTTAATATGACAAAGTCGCGAATGCCAAATATTAGACTCATTATCGTGGCAAACATTATTAATAACTTTAGTGCAAATATCTGACAAAGACAGATGGAACAAGCCTCCCCACTCATAGCCTTTTCCAACAAATTGTCCATACTTAGAAATTACAACTTTATTGGACTCGAAAACCAACTTAAAACCGTCTCGACACAAACGGGAACCGTTGATGAGATTTTTATTGATGGAGGGCACATGATGAACGTTCTTCAGGCGCACGATCTTCCCTGAAGTAAACTTCAGATCGACTGTACCGACACCTTGAATGATGGCATGTGACCCGTTACCCATCAGCACGGGAGAAGTCCCTGTGACCTGATAAGAAGAAAACATGGAGGCATCAGCACAAACATGTACGTTGGCACCGGTGTCAATTAACCAATCAGGAGAAAGACATACTGAAAGGATGGTAGGAAAAATACCGTACCGATAATCCATCATATCAGTATCACTGATGACAACATTAGCAGACTTGCCGCTCTTCTCAGGTTCATGCTCCTCATAGCGGTTACGACATCTCGGAGCCCAGTGATTAGGATCATCGCAGACATGGCATAGTCCCTTCCCCTTCTTATGGGAATTCTTCTTGAAGTTGGTAGAGTGTGACGGCTTGTTCTTAGCAACAAACTTGCCTTTGCCCTGAGATTTGTTCTTGTTGTTTTGGGGCTTGTTGAGATAGAAGTTCTTCTTGTGTACCATGTGGGCACTAGAAGCTCCCTCAACAGCTCGAGCAAGTGTGTCTTTTGCTGTCGCCTTCTCTTCAACATCAAGAGATCCAATGATATCCCAAACGGAAAACTCATGTCTCTTGTGTTTCAGAGAAGTAGAAAAATTGTTCCACGAAGGTGGAAGCTTGGCAATGATGCCTTCGGCCACAAACGTGTCTGGCAACACACACTTGAAGTACTCAAGCTCCTTCGTGAGAGACTGTATCTCATGAGCTTGTTGAACAACAGAGCGCTCATCAGTCATCTTGTAGTCATAGAATTGCTCCATGACGTACAACTCGCTGCCAGCGTCCGAGGCCCCAAACTTGTCCTCGAGCGCAGCCCACATATCCTTGCCGCTGTCAAACAACATATACGAATCCACAATGGAATCGTCAAGAACACTCAGAAGGGCGCTCTTGAAGAGGGTATCGATCTTCTCAAAAGCTTCCTGCTGCTCGGGATTAAGATCGCCCTCAGGCTTGCCCTTGGTGGCGTCATAGGAGTACATGGTTTGAAACCAGTAGGCTGCTCTCATGCGCCACCTCTTATATTGCACCCCCTTGAAGGTGGGCGGCTTCAGATGCGCAACAAAACCACTTGGAGTAAATTGCCTATAATCAGGTTTTTGGATTGTTGAATATATGAGCAAATTACTATGAGATTTAATCCGAATAAACAGTAAATAAATCATGACGGCAATGACAGAGATTGAACTAATCATGCGGACTAGCATACTAGACGAATAGATTAAATCTACGACACAAACTAGACATAAAAATTCTAGCATGATTTCAAACAAAGAGGACAAGATTGCATACGGTGCAGCGGGAGCAGAACCACCGGCGTTGATGTTGTCGCCCATGTCGTTGAGGAAGAGGTTGCCAAGATCGGGGAAGCAGTCGTCGTTGAGGAAATCATCGCTGCCAGCAGTTGCGCGAGTGCGCTCCCCAAAAACCTGATCGCCTCTCTCTCGTACAGGATCACGAGAGGCGGGGTTCCGGAGGCCTGATGTCCCTTCTCGCTGTGCACGGCGGAAAGAGGGATGGAGAAGACTTGGATGGTGGCGCGGTGATCTGGAACGGTGCGAAACCATATGTTGTGTCGACGGCTAGGGTTGGCAGAGACCTCGCGTATATATGCGCGGCAGGATGGAGACGTGGATTGGACCCACGTCTGAGTCGGTTACAGCCCACGATCCGACATCTTAGATCGTGGCGCGTCTGTTATGGACTCTCCGTTCCTGACCGGCAAAAATTATCGCGTAGGTATGAGATCGGCTCGGCACAATCCCGCACCCGCGGCGCGTTGTGGCGAGGCATGGCGTGGCGAGGCGAGCGAGGAGGAGGAGTGCGCGAGGGCCTCTTCTCTTCTCATTCTCTTACAAGTGCTAGAAGAGCTTACCTTACAAGGTGGTGTAGCTCTCTCCAAACTAGCGGTATGGGTCTAAACTTTAGTCCCACTCACACCATACACACAACCAACTCAAATGGGCCATGAGAATTTCAGATTTTAGTTGGGCTTTGGGCCAAAGGCCTACTAGCAAAAATCCAACAGTATGTACCAAATTTTCGGATGACAATAGGTACCCGATACTCGCTAACCCGACGGGTACCCGCATCAAATGGGGAGGGTTTGGTTAAGAAAAGAAAAACCACGGGTGTGCTTATCGATAAAAAACCAAACCCACCTGGTCTAGCGGAGGCAGATATGGGGATGTCAAACCCGGACAAATCCTATTTGACGTTCGTTAGCGTCAAAAGGTTGTGCCTTCACCGAGGCGACCTCCGCTTGGGCCAGCCCATGTACGAAAATCACCTCCTCTTTGTTTCGGTGCTTCCTTCGTTGTTTCTTGCACTTTTTTCGTTTTTCTTCTATGGATTTTTCCTTCGGGTTTTTTCAATGTTTTGTGCGGTTTTCAGTGGTTTTGTTATGTTTATTTTTGGATTATTTTCTCCTTTCATTTTTTCTTTTTTCCGATTTTTTCTTCTCTTTTTTGTGTGTTATATAAAAAAGTTTACCGTTATTACAAAAATGTTCTTCATGTTTTAAGAAAATGTTCACCGTACATTATGAAAAAGCTCAACGTTCATTAAAAAAATGTTTAGCGTGCATACAAAAGTGTTTAATATGTATTTTAAAATTGTTCAACATTTATCACAATTTTTTAATGTGTATTAAAAAATTGTTCAGCGTATATCTCAAAATATTCAACGGTCGAATTTTTCAATATATGTTTTTGATCTGCTGTTGTGTTTAGTTTATAATATTGACGCGGGTGATTAATCGGTAACATTCAATAGCTCAATTGGTAACCAACATATACATTGTATCGTAGGGGTGCGAGTTCGATTCCACCACAAAGCATCAATTTTTTGGGATTAATACATGCTCGTCACCGATTGGTCCGGCCCATTCAGCACGCAAAGTTGTCAGAATCGAGGTTCTGAATCGGATCGGAGCTCCCTTGGTAGGATCGTGAGTCGCAGAATTATAACTACTAGGATCGTAGAAACTTAGATTCTATGAGCAAAATCGTAGAATCGGAGGGGCTAGTTTGGATCGTAAGGTTGTAAGATTCTAAGACTTGAGTCACGATTCTGACAACCTTAATGCGCGCCCTGCACGAAAGCTTGGCTTTTCGACGCTAACAAGCGTCAGCTAGGAGCTCTCCCAAACCTGTACCATTTAACCCACAGACCCGGCTAGGACAGGTGGACCCTACCTATCATTGTCTAAAGAGAAAACCCTAACCCACAAGGCCACTAATCCCAACCCCAATTTCCCATTACCCAGTCACCACTCGACGCACGCCACCACTCGGCCACCCTAGCCCCACACGGCCACGACCACACCCCGCGAGGCCCCGACTTGCGCCGTCGCCGGCCAGCCGCTCCTGTGTCGCCGTCGGCCCGCCGCGCAGCCATGGAGTCCGAGTCGGTCGAGCTCCTACATCGCGCAACCATGGAGTCCCATGTCATCGCCGACCTGCCACTTTGCGTCGTCGTCGGCTCGTCGCTCGTGCGCCGCCGTCGGATCGTTGCATTGCCATGGTGTCCGAGGCTCCGAGACGGTCGAGGTGGATGAGGGGAGCAACTCGGACAAGGTCCCGCTCCAGCCGCTTAGGGCCCACACTGCCGTCGCCTGGGGCCTGTGCAGCTTGGCGGGTACCCATCGGGTTCCATGAACCAGGCGGGTGGCGGGTCTGGGGAGTTTCTGTACCTGACAACGGGTTCAAAGGCGGGTGGTGGGGCCGGGTGCTACTTGTGAGCTACCTTGGTTTTTTTTTCCCGAAGAGGAAGGGTGAAGCAATATAGTAGCGATAAGTATTTCCCGGTGAGAACCAAGGTTATCGAACCAGTAGGAGAACCACGACAACTTGTCTTTTAACAGCACCTGCACAAACACAAAACCAAACACTTGCACCCAACGCGGGCAAGAGGGTTGTCAAGCCCCTTGAGCTTGTTACTTGTAAGGATTAATTGTGATAGTGATAGATAGATAAATATAAAAGCAAAATAAAAGGAAAGTAAATAAATTGCAGCAAGGTATTTTTAGGTTTTTAGCAAATATGATTAAGTAGACCCGTGGGACATGGTGTTCACTTGAGGCTTCACTCTCGAACGTAGCATATGGTGGGTAGACAAATTATTATTGGACAATTGATAGAAAAACGCATAGTTACGATTATGTATTCATGTCAATGATCATGTATATAGGCATCACGTCCGTGACAAGTAGACCGAAACGATTTTGCATCTACTGCTATTAGTCCACCAATCGACCGCTATCCAGCATGCATCTGTGGTATTAAGTTTACTAGCTCATGAGTGGCGCGCGTTGCCGCGCCCGTCTATTTTGATGATAGGATGACATGAATTCTATAAATAAAGGAGACAAAAGATAAATATTATTTAAATTAAATCTATTGAAAAGATAAAATAGTATGAAAAGGTTGATTTAGAGGTTCCTTTTATTTTTTAAATATGGCGTACTGAATTGAAGTAATAACCAAAAAAAGGAAACAAATATTGAGCTGGGACATACATAATGTACATGGCACAATGTGATGCTATAAGGTCGTAGTTAAGCAAGGAAAAAAGCAATGATTGCTTTCACGTTTTCAATTTTCAGTAAAACTAAGTTGGAACAATCTTACAGAATTCCGATAGATTGTGCATTGTTATCAGCAAGGGTGTTGATTCATGAGCTTAGGTACATTTGTAGCTTGTGGTTACTTTCAGATGAATAGATCAATAAATAAATTGACAAATAGGCTCTAATTTAACTTACACTCGTGACTCACTACATGAACATACTCAAAAATACATCTCATAGTTATTAGCTTTGATTAAAAATCAACCGCTAAACTTCACTCAGTGGATAATGGTATCAGCTTGAACAAAACTATGTTGGAAACCACGAGAGTTGAAAATTCAGGAAATGACGAGACATCGATGTACAGATTAACTCAAGCAAAGTTGCTGATGGAAACTATGCCTTTTGTCAGTGGCATACTACACACTTCATGACATCCATGTGTGCATCTCGTATGAATGCTCACCATAATAATTTCCATGTTGAATTACGAATGTTTCATCTTTGGTTTCGGATGTCATCTTAGAGTGACTTATGCTCTTCTGATATGTCTTGCAACAATTCTTGAGAAGATGTGTACATCGTGTCAACTAAAATATTTTGCAACAAGCCAAAAGATAAACACCTTATTAAATAAAGCACACAACTTACATGTAATTAAACAGCAAGAAGTTACAGATATAAATTAGCCAATATGTGCAAGAATCCATGCAATATCTTGGAAGTAATCTGTACTGACACGAGAAAAGACCAACATTGCATGACCTCTCAGTAGATAAAAACCCATACTATCTTCCTTACAGCCCTGCTTGGATTGGTATCTAGTTCAACGCCTACAAGGTTACGTGCTACACTACTTTTGCAGATGAACGATTTTGTTTACTTTTAAAAGCTTAATTAAGAGCCTATAGTACTGACCCAGTAATAAATCTGTTGTTCTGACCAACCTAAACAATTGATCTCTTATCACAATTAATACTGAGTCGGAACTGGCTAAAGAAACTAAAAAAGCAAAATCAGTGCATCCTTGCTGAACATAGTTGGACCAGAAGTCGAGTTATGGAAAACAACAGTTTCATTTATAGTTAACATATTTACTGCAATACCCAGGCATCATCTGCAGCAGCTCAATGTTAGTATATATATAGATAAGTTTCAACTAAACAAGATAGAAGCAAACTCTGCAAGAACTCCGAGATTCCTAGTCAGTACCATCATCCAAATATAGAAAATTTACAGCTTTCAGTAACTGATCAGCTCCCAAATAGTACTTGTAGAAAGAACAAATGTTCTTCACTCTTTGCATCCAAGAAGATGAGTCCTCGTGAAGATATGTACCTAGTTATAAACCCTCATTGGCCTGACCTGTATGAAAACAAAAGAAAAATTAGGGGAAGATGTATGGTGATTGAGATGGAGTTGAGAAGAGGAAAAAAACATCCGAAGAACAAACTCAGTTTCACACTTACATTTTTTCCTGCCTCGCTGCTGATCTCCTCTCTACCATGGGTAACAATGACGTTGGCCTTCCCATGCTGTAATAAGCAGACACTACTGAGTAGGTGCCGGTTCTTGAACCATTTGATGTAAATTTCACATCCTCTTGGTATACTTAGATAGCTTCAAGTCTCTGCTATATTAATGAAAAATGAGAATTTGACTTGGTTACAAAGTTATAATGAAGGTTCTGGATATTCCTTATCAATTGCTGGTCACAAGATGGCAAAAAAACACATACCACATTTTGAAGCTTGTATAGTGTCGTCGTTTTCTCACGACAGATGCCAGGGGGTGGCTAATCGAGGTGAGAGCAAGGCTGCCGTGGAAGATCCGGGACGGGATAGGGTAGTAGCACGCGGTGGTTTACCCAGGTTCGGGCCTCTCCGGAGAGATAATACTCCTACTCCTGCATGTCTGTATATAAAGTGTATATGTAGTACGGGGTTGCTCCTGGAGCTGTGTATGAAGAGGAAGAGGGAGCTGGCTGTTCCTTTCCATGGCCTCACGTGAGAGAGTGGGAGGGGAATGAGAGGAGGCTTTGCCTGCCCGTGGGTGAGCTCCCCTGGTGCCTCTTATAAAGGGAGGCCCAGGGGACAAGGGGTGGCTCGCATGGCCAATTATCCACTATTGGAGAAGACATGTGAGATGACGCATGATGCCGGCTATAGTGCACCACTATTGGGGTGCAGTGAAGTGACGCATGATGCAAGCTATAGTGTCTTCACGTCGTGTCCGATGGGACGGGGTGGTTGACTTCGCGCAGCAGGCTGGCTGGAGCAGCAGACCGGCTAGAGCAGCCGGACGGGGGGTCGGACGGAGCAGCCGGCTGGTGCAGCCGGGCAGGGAGTCGGCTGGACTTAGTAGCCGGCCAGGTCGGGGTGCCAGCCGGAGCAACCGGACAAAGGGGCGTTGGCCGCCCTGTTGTTTTAAGATGTCGAGTCGCCTCCTTGAGCCTACCCGGGGGTAATCCCCCGACATATAGATTAATATCTACAAAAGTTAGACGGGAAATGACAAATCCAATAAATGATAGATAATACAAAAAGTAAACAGAGCATGCGGAAATAATTGAGAAGGCAAACTACTGGCTCACAAATATAACAAAAAGAGATTTGTTGCCTCAAAAACTTTTAGCTCTTATTCAGATGCTACGGATGTTTCTTAGTGACAAGACTATTATTCCGAAAGTGCTCTTCGGTTCCCGAGCTCAAATGAGCTCGGTGAACAGTAAATTCAAAAAAAATCGAAAATGTTCAAAAAAATCTGATTTTTTTTTTAGATCAACATTGACAAAAGTTTTAATTGCGTGCAAAAATTTGGCATGAAAGAACATTCCTAAAAGGCGTGGCAAAAAAAACAAAATCGATACTCTGAGAATGTGCTTTTCAGAGTGTCAGACTTTGTTTTTTCTAGCCAAGACTTATAGGAATGTTATTTCATGCCGAATTTTTGCACGCACTTAAAACTTTTGTCAATGTTTGTCACAAAAAAAATTCAGAATTTTTTGATTTTTTTCTGATTTTACTGTTCACCGAGCTCAAATGAGCTCGGGAGCAGAAACTCTGCGTCCCTATTATTCTTGACTAGTAGACTGCCCATGCGTTGCCACGGGCTTTGTAAATTTTTTACCGATTGCATATCAAATTTAACATGGATTGAAAAGATAGCCAATAAAAAAATAACTAAAATCCACTTCACTTGCAATGTATTTAGTTAAAAAAAATCAAAACATTGAAGTCTTTATTGCGCGCTTCATTGCAAATGATAATAACATTTGAATGCCTTTATTATTTATGCTTAAGATTCGATCATCTCACGAAAACTTGTGTATTGTTATTATCCATTAATTAAAGACAAACAAATGGAGTATTTTGTTCCCTTTAAAGAAATGTTCGAAGATGTTACAACCAGATACTTGATTGCAATATGCAATTGCCTATCTTCTAGAACATGCAATTCACCATTTAGGTACTACTACAACAAAACACATCTTCTAGAACATGCAACCTATCTTGGGAGAGATAAATACATCAATCTTTCATAACATTTATTGTTTAAAAATTGTGTAAACATTTATTTATATCTTCGTAATATTGTGATAAATCCATTGAGGATTTTCTTCTAGTTTTGTTCGAGTGGTGTAACGTCAGATTTGGTGTATCAGTTCAAAATTTACTCACATAAGACTCAAAAGGAAATGTGTGTATTGTAGTGTGAACTCTGACATAAACCAACCGAAGGGAAACCTAATTCGGCACACACTCAAACTTTCAGCTCAAATATAAGGGCGAATCACATGCAACATCAATTGTGAATAACAAGGCTAAAATTTGCCCAGAGAATATGTCACCACAAGTTTACAACATATGTTTTTCCCGTGTTAGCACAAAACTGGAAAAATACAGTCAGATTGAAGAGAAGATAAGTCTATACGATTAATCTTACCGATTGTTCATTATTCTATAAGCAACTAAAACACACACACACACACACACACACACACACACACACACACAGAACACCTAATCGAATCCCCGAAATTGTCACCATATGTTAGGGTGCCAGCAGCAAGCACACCCCCGCACCGTCATTTACACCTTCCTCTCCTGTCTTCACATTCACAACTGCAACCAAAAAGAGCAACAAAGTCACCCCCTCTTCATTCTCAAAAGTAAGGAAAAGAAAACATTTTCGAGACGGTGGCACGATTGCAGAAGATCGGCACGATTGCAGCAACAACACAGGTAGGGTCTTGTACCCCAAATGCGGATTCAAAAGTGCAGGATGAAGGAGAGAACAAAATGACAGGCCAAAATGCTAATTATGCCCTATACTCCACAGATAAAGGATGCAAGTTTTGTTTCTCTCCGTATTGAAGTAGAATACATGTAACCAAGCTTATAATATAGCAGCAAATCATAGGATGAAAATCATACAAAGATAAATCAAGTATTTTTCTAATTGCATGATTACACAAACTGATAAATATCCATGCACCTGTGAAGAACTTTCTATTACAATTTTTGAAAAGTCACATTGGTACAGCTAGTACGACATCATAAAAGCATAGAATATGCTTCTTAGTTATGTTTAGATTATCTATACCTAAAAATTAAAACATCTAGTACTGTATTTTCCTTTTGTTCTGGATGTCAGTTAGGATCAGGCAACTCTGCAAAGAATAAGCGATCGTAGAAAGTCCATTGCTGGCACATCACTTCTTCTGTCAAAATGCATTGAGCTACATTAATGTTTCAAAATTGAAATGTAGTCATAGGTGAAAATTGAAATTTTCTACGATGGACATGTAAGACAGTCTAGGTGAATTAGGCAAAGATGATAGCACAAAGAATGAATAACCAAGCTGATAGCACAAAGAATGATTAACTAAGTATAGCACAAACAAAAGCAACCACTGATAGCAAAGAACGATATGATCTACGAGTACATGAGGAAGAAATGTGTAAAAAATAATGCTAGCCATCTAACTGTATGTAGTTCTTCTAGAGGGCAGACATAGTCAGTAAACAAGTAGGTGAAAACAAGACTGAAGTTGTACCAAAATTCATCCATGGCAGCTATGTAGGATGCATTATGATGTGGTTCTCTCAAAAAGACTCTCCCTATTCAATCCAAAACCTGAAATCAAAACGACACAATGTTTGATCTATCAGAAAATTTCTGACAGAGGATCATAGCATTCTGAAGCTTTGTACTCATGCTCAACGTTTCCCAACACTAATACTTTTACTTGTATCCGTTGAAAAGCATCAATAAAATAAAGCATCTACCTGCACTGATTTTGACGGCATCAATGGCCTGGTCATTCCTTAATAAACAACCATAATGAAACCACTCTGGTCTTCTCTTTCAAATTGAAAAAGATAATACCTGATCAAAGCTTATTTCTAAAAATAAGTTGCTGCTATCACACTGTCAGGTTATGATCCAGATGGAACCAAGCTGCATTGGTTCAGCGGCTGGACAATGGTGCAGTTCCGATTGTAGCGATGAGGGCATCATGATAATATCTTGACTCTTTTCATCACCTTCTCCCATAGGTAGATCGGGCACCATCCAGTTGCTTCTTCAGGTCAGAAATACTCATGCTCCAACCTCCTAACTGGTTCTTGAGACTGCATACAATCATAAACCAAACTCACACTATATATAAAGGAATGAAGGATATAGTCTTATGCTTATGCTGACCTATATGGGAATGAAGGATATAGTGTTCCAATAAAACGTGTAACTTTTTTAATTATGCTTAAGATCGATAGTCTTATGAAAGCATGTAACTTTTGTAAGGAACGTGTCAATGCCCACAGAAATATAGTGTGCGATTTCGAGGAATGTAATAGCACACTAAGTCGTATTTCTGAATGTGCGGGAATCTGGAAAGTATTATTTCTTTGGAAAAAATGGACTGAGCAAACGAGCACGCTCCAATGCAGGTTCTATTGTGCACGTGTTTTAATACAAAATTTGTTGGAAACAAAAGGAACTAAATATATTTGAGTAGGTAACAGTATGTTTTAAGAGATGTTGGCTACAAAATATTGAAGCACATAACTGAACTCTACTGAACAGTGGGAGATGAATTCGTAGGTACATGAGAAGAATGAACAAATAGGTTTTATTTGTGTTACTCATAGCTTACATGTACTTCTGAGAAGCAGAGAGAACCAGTTAGCATCTCTGCAGTGAATAAGAACTCCTATCAGAGATTCCAAGTTTTATGTTACCATAAAATTAAATTATAGTAGTATAGTAATAAACTGTGAACCCGAGGAAAGGTTAGAGTTTGGAGAGATACTTGGAGGGAGGAGGCCGGAGAGTCCTGGAGGTCATCAACCAGCAGTCCATGAACAACAATGGGAAGATGAATTGCAATCAACAGCTGGAAGAAGTTATGATCCATCGCAGTTGACCGACATCACACGGTGCAATGGTAGTGTCAGAACCCAATATGCTTACCTTCTTCAACCATTCAATCATTTAACCCATAATTGTAGAGTTCATCATCATCTCGATGTAATCCCAATCCACTTCATTACCTGGCTTGCAAAGTTCCTCTTGCACCATCATCGAAACTTTTCATGCATACGACCTTACAAACGTATTTATGAAACAACGACAACCATCACGACCAACTAACCACAAAGCGCGGATAAAAAATCATCTCCATCTTGAACGCCAGCCGTGGTACATCTTCATTTCATTTACACTTAGCATTTGATGTATGCATCTTTAGCCATTCAGCGTAACCTCACCACCCCAGGTCAGTTCGTCCTTCAGGTCTTGGCCGGATGCAACAGCAGTAATCGGATGGAAGTGCTTCAACCATTCCTTGGGAACATCTATGCATTTTGCAATCAGTACGTCATGCAAATGCTGGAGGTATACCGACCTTACTACTGAAATTACTTGGTAATACTTACTTCCGCAGGACACTTTCATCACAGCCAACCATGTTGCTGTGGAACTTCCAAGATATCATGCTTTAAGATAGCCTGGTGCCAACAGATTCCGGAAAGGGGGTGGAGGGGAGGTACTTAGGACAATGAAAATGCCAGCCAAGCGGAATGTCGGTTGGATATCAGATGCAATAAACCTTTGGCATGGTGACACTTAATAAATCTGAACAAAGGTCACTACTCACCGAGCAACCCCAGACAATCCCCTGCATACATTTTGTCACAATCACCAGGCAGGATGTATCACACTCTTTGTAAGTTTCTCTGCGTATTTGCGAATCGACTGCTCCACAGTGCTCATCCGAGAGGGACATGGTGTCCGGTCTGGTGGCGCACTGCCCAACCGTAACCTGTAATTTGGTAATGTATATATTCAGTCTACGAGTTCTACTACCAAAACAATATTCAGTCTAATAGTTCTACTACAAGAATACTAAAAGTATGATGAATGTGCTTCTGACTGTGAAACAAAACACCACGAAAGATGGGATGCAATGGCCAAGCTTACTTTCTGCTATGGATTTATTTTTCTAACGATTACCAAAGTACACAAATTCGGACAAAGTACTGTGCAGTCGAGTTGAACATGCAGTGATAGACAAACAGCGGGAGGATTTGGGTTCATGCCTTTTTGTCCACCGAGGTGCCTCTGGATTAACTCGTTAGTGATGCATCCCGACGACGGCGGTCTCCGACTCCAGTCATAACATTCCCATGACCGCCGAGTTGTTGAGCACAACCAGACCCAGTATGCGAGTCCACGGGAACGGCAAGACTTTCCCACGCCGTCAAGACCTCTGTCATATCATTCCCATGCCTTCCGCGAAAACCCTGCCGCCCTGCTTCGACAGGGTGCTGTCTTTCCATGGCTCCTCGTCCTGCACCGATCAGGTTGTAAGCGGGGCGGGATGCGGGTGTACGCCACAGCGCTAAGCGGGATAGTGCGGCTAATGCGGGAGTTTACGGCTGGCCGCCACACACCGCTGTAATTAGAGCGGGATAAAATTGCATAATACATTTAGGTGAACGTTCCAGTCCTGCAAAAACTGGATGTTCAATAAACTGAACTGAACTAAAATGTGTACCACATGAATTCTGAAAAAATGGTACGCTCACATTGCTACAGAAAAATGGAGCTCTGTTGCATCCTACTAACACAGAAATCCTACAGACCTGCTGGAGCGTCGTCCGCTGCTGGAAACAAGCGGAAGCGATGGGCGCACAAGGGAACAAGCTCCGCAAGAATCCAAGGGAATGCCACAAGAAAACGCATCAAGAATCCCGGCCCTTTTTCCCCGCAGAAATCAAGAAGAAATCAGTAACCAACGGGCACAAAAAAGCAGCAGCTGCGAACCCACCTATCCGGTGCCGGCGAATGATGATGGCCTAGCAGCAACGGCCGATCTCTCTCCCCGGCGAATCGAGAGCTCCGCGGCGCGGTCACCGGTGGGGGCGGCGGCAATCCAGGCGCGGGCTATGCGGAATATGCGGTGGACAAAGCGGTCTGGCCGCTTCAGCCCGCTACAGGCGATTCCCCGGGCGGATCTTGCCACAACGGCGGTTCCCCGGGCGGATCTTGCCACAACGACCACCGCAGTGGCAAGGCCTAGCCTTCTCTCCGTCAGATCGGTCGGGAAGGGGAGCTCCTGGCCTTTGACGAAGGGAGGAGGGAGGCCGAGACCCACCTAGGCCAGCCGCGTGGTCGCACCTGATGTACATGGTTGTTGCTCGATGGGCGGCGGCGCGGGGAGGAAGGGTAGGGAGTTGGGAGAGGTAGGTCGGGGGTTGGGGGCCTCGTTCGATTTTTTTCTCGCTACGTGCGAGGGAGCCACGCTCGTCCGATTTTTTTTCGCTGCGTGGGAGGGGACCTGGTTGGTACGATTTTTGAAAAAAAAAGAGTGAGATTGAAGTGAAAGAGTGATTTCATTGATAGTGACTGCAGGTATTTATATGTCTTGAACAGTCGTGATTACATGTCGGTTACAATAGTCGTGTCGTTTAGAAAAGGCACAACAACGTTCGAGAGAGACAGCGTATGAACAAAGCCAATATTCTAACTGCTAGATAGAATATTCTAAGGAATATGCTAATTGTCTATAATTAGCCTAAACTTAAAGATATTTTATTCCTAACACTCCCCCTTGGACAACGGTAATCTTCATTGTCTTGAGTGCTGAAAAATCTTGCATTTTCTTGGTTGTCTTGATCTTGTAACTTCGAGAATCCTTGATCTTATATTGTCTGTGTTTTCCCAAAAATCCTGTGAAAAATATAAGGAAAACAAATAGAATTCGATATATACTGTTAGGATAATTAATTATCTCATTCAAACCTGTATGAGGGAATCCGTTGGAAAAATATAATATATTTACCATCAGGGGATGATAATAAATAAGTTTTAGTTCTAGGAGTTTTCTCCCCCTGGGCTTTGCAAACTTCGTAGTCGTCTCATACCAATACCATGAATGCACTTTTGAAATGCTGTTGTTGGTAAAGACTTAGTGAACAAATCTGCAAGATTGTCACAAGATTTTATTTGCAAAATATTAATTTTTCCATCTTTCTGTAACTGATGAGGGAAAAATAGTTTTGGGGAGATATGTTTTGTGATATTACTTTTAATATATCCCATATGCATTTGGACAACACATGCGGCATTATCTTCATAGATAATAGTAGGTGATTCTAATGAACCGATACCACATGATGTCTGAATATGATTTATCATTCTGCGGAGCCATACACATTCTCATGAGGCTTCAAATAATGCAATTATTTCAGAATGATTAGTGGAAGTTGCTACCAATGTCTGTTTTATTGACTTCCATGAAACAGCAGTTCCACCATATAAAAATACAAACCCTGTTTGTGACCTGGCATTATGGGGGTCAGAAAGATATCCAGCGTCAGTATAACCAATCAGGGTCATGTCTTGATTTTTCCGATAGAATAAACCAAGATCTTTAGTACCTTGTAAATATCTGAAGATATTCTTTACTCCCGTCCAATGACGTTTTGTTGGAGCTGCACTGTGTCGAGCCAGTAAATTTACTGCAAAGGCAATGTCTGGTCTAGTACAATTTGCAAGATACATTAGTGCCCCTATGGCACTGAGGTATGGAAACTCAGGTCCCAATACCTCCTCGTTATCATCCCTAGGTCTAAAAGGATCCTTATTCATATCAAGGGATCGGACGACCATAGGTGTTTTGGACGGATATGATTTATCCATGTTGAATTTTTCCAAAATTTTCTGAATATAAGCGGGTTGATAAACGAGTATTCCTGAGGGAAAGTGCTCAAGTTGTAAACCTAAGCAGAATTTGGTTTTTCCCAAATCTTTCATCTCAAACTCCGTCATTAAATGATTGCGTGCTACAGATATATCTGTTGCGTTGCCAATGATGTTGAGATCATCAACATATACTGAGATGATGCAAAATCCGTTTGAGGATTTCTTTATAAATACGCATGGGCAATCATTGTTATTCGAGTATCCTTTACTGAGAAGGAACTCACTGAGTCGGTTATACCACATTTTTCCCGACTGCTTCAAGCCATAGAGTGACTTTTGTAGTTTTACACAATACATGTTGCGATTTATATTTGGATTCGGAATTTTAAGTCCATCAGGGACTTTCATATAAATTTCCGCATCAAGTGACCCATATAGATAAGCGGTCACCACATCCATTAACTGCATTGATAGATTCATTTGTACTGCCAAAGATATTAAGTATCGAAATGTAATTTCACTCATTACAGGAGAATATGTATCGTCGTAGTCGATACCGGGTCTCTGCGTAAACCCTTGAGCTACTAGTCTCGCTTTATATCTCACCACCTCATTGTTTTCGTTCCTTTTTCGAACAAAAACCCATTTAGCTCCCACAGGGAAGACTTTATGAGGAGTAGGCATTATTTTAGAAAATACCTCTCTTTTGTTAAGCGAGTGTAATTCTGCCTCAATTGCTTCCTTCCATTTAGGCCAATCCGAGCGCTTGAGGCACTCTTTCATAGATTTTGGCTCTGGATCCAGTTGAAGGGTTTCAGCAATTTTCGAGGAGAAATCTGTGTCGACAACTGTAGTGCTTCTATTGTATGTTTCTCCTGAATCAATATAATTTATGGATATTTCATTAATTTCTTCAGGCACCGTGTGATTTCCCATAACAACGGAGTCTGATTGTTTCGATATCCCAACATTATAATTTGTGTGCACATTTATGTTGGGTTCTTGATGTTGAACATCTATTTGGTGTCCATCAACTTGAGGTTGATTTGCATTTACTGTCATAGATTTTGATTTTCTTTGTTTCCGCGGAGGCTTTAGAGAAGCCTTTTCCCCTGTGACCAGATTTCTCCCTCTTTTATTTGTAATTGGGGGTTGAGTAGTTTTATTTGGTACCTCTACTCGTTCTGGTGCATTAACAGCGGGGATATAAGATTTAGTGACACCTTTGTGATCAGTAAATGCGTCTGGCGGGTTATTTGCAAAGTGTTGCAAATCTATAATTTTCTGAACTTCAGATTCAGATTCTTTTGTACGTGGATCTAAGGACTGAATGCCTGTAACATTCCAATCTATTTCCTGGCATTCTTTGTGGTTTGTTTCTCCCCCTAATGCCGGGAAATGGTCCTCATCAAAAATTGAGTCAGCGTACCGGGCTGTGAACAGGTCCCCTGTTAGGGGTTCTAAATATTTTATAATTGACGGAGAATTATATCCCACATAGATTCCTAATTTTCTATGGGGCCCATAGAGGTACGCTGCGGTGGTGATATCGGTACGTATACAGCGCAACCGAATTTTCGCAGATGGGAAATACTTGGCTGATTGCCACGTACTATTTGAAACGGGGAAGTTTCATGATATGCAGTTGGTCTGACTTGCATCAGATCTGCGGCGTGTAAAACCGCATGTCCCCAACAAGAGGTTGGTAAATTGCAATTCTGTAATAGTGGTCTAGCAATTAATTTTACTCTTTTGATTAAAGATTCAGCCATTCCATTTTGAGTATGAACATAGGGTACTGAATGTTCTAGATGGATTCCTAAAGCCATACAATAATCATTAAATGCGCGTGAACTAAATTCAACAGCATTATCCATTCTTATTGTTTTTATCCTGTGTTCAGGATGATTCGCTCTCAATTTGATAATTTGAGCAATTAATTTGGCAAAGGCATGGTTACGTGTGGATAATAGACACACATGTGACCATCTAGTAGATGCATCGATTAGCACCATGAAGTACCTAAATGGTCCGGATAGAGGTTGTATTGGATCACATATATCTCCATGAATTCTTTCAAGAAAATTAAGTGACTCATTTTTAACTTTAAGATAAGATGGCTTAATAATTAATTTCCCGGTAGCACAGGCGGTGCATACAAAATCTGATGATTTGGGAAATCTTTTAATTGGTAAATTATGATCGACAGAATTACTTATAATTTTTCTCATCATACCTATTCCAGGATGACCAAGGCGATCATGCCAAGTCTTGAATTTATCAAGATTTTGAAAAATTATTTTGTACGCAACATAAGGTACGGGTTTTATGTATGTAAAGTATAATCCGGATGAAAATGAAGGGAATTTTTCAAGAGTTTGTTCCTCATATCCGTTGCTTTTTGTTAAAAGCAAAAATTCTTTGTTATCCACCTCTATTGTTTTTAGATGGAAATTGTTAGATCGGATATCTTTGAAACTTATAAGGGTACGTGTAGATTCAGGATACAAGAGTGCATTCTGAATTACGATAGTAGTACCCATAGGGAGTGTGAATGTGGCTCTTCCTGAACCAATAATTGCTTTGTTACTTCCTGTTATGGTCATAACATTTTCCTTTATCTTAGTAAGAGTTTGGAAATATTTTGCTTCCCTTAGAATTGTGTTAGTGGTAGCACTATCCACTAAACATAACTCTTCTTCCATCGGATTGTTCTCGTTAAAATTCTATAGATAGAAAAGGAATATTTTAGAATAATTTTACTTTTATTCATATATTCATTAAATTACATACATAATATTTATATTACAATCCTAAATATAAATTCATTACAATATTATGTCTGATTCACATAATGCAATATACATAGTCTGAAAGACTTTATTCTACTTATTGTTATACAATATATAACGTCTTGTAGTATTTAAATAGCTAGGTGACATCAACTTGTTTATGGAGATTAACTGGGGTCTCCAAAAACATCTCGGGTGTAATCCACAAGCATGTCTTCATCGAGGATGATATCGTCCTTTGGCTTGTATACTTGAATAGCGCTTTGAGAAGGACCGGCTTGAGGGTTATCTTGAATGGCGTTGAAGTGAGCTTCAGCTTTATTTCCATGAACTTGTTTGCCTTTTCCTCCATACTTCATGTATAGATCCACAAGGTGCTTGGGAATTCGGCATTGATTAGTACGATGATTCATGCATCCACACCTTTGACAAGTTTGAGAGTTGTCATTTTGATCATTTTTCTTGAAATGACCTTTCCCCTTAGTTGACCGTTGGTCTTTTGACCATTGTTCTTTTTCCATTTTCCCTTGAATTTCTGGAAGTTCCTTTTACGGTTTCCAAATTTACTAGTAGAATGAGCATTAGCATGTGCTTCAGGGATAGGCATGGCACCCGTTGGGCGAGCATTGTGATTCTTCATGAGAAGTTCGTCATGCTTCTCGGCCTGAAGTAATGTGTATATGAGCTCAGAATACTTTGTGTATTTCTGTTGACGATACTGCTGTTGCAATATCCTCATCGAGGGATGGAAAGTGCATAAAGTTTTCTCTATTAAGTCTGCATCTGAAACTTGTTGATTGCAAAATCTTAGTTTGGAGTTAATTTTATGCACGGCAGAATTATATGCAGCAACGGACTTAAAGTCCTGAAACCTTATAAGAGACCATTCTCTTTGGGCTTCTGGCAACATTACTGCTCTTTGTTGGTCATATCTCTCCTTGAGGGAGTCCCATAAAGCTAATGGATCCTCCTCCATCAAATATTCAGTTTTTAAATCAGGATGGAGGTGGTGCCTTATGTAGTGCAATGTTGCATACTTTACCACTTGAGGTATTTCTGGAGCATTTTCGGGGGGTGCGACAATGCAAGGACCAAGGCTACGTCCACTTAAGAATATTTTCATATCCATGGCCCATGATAGATAGTTACTTCCATCTATTTGTAGTTCTTGGAATTCTTTCTTATTGATGTCAGCCATATTTCCTGCATGTATGAGCATGCATTTGATTAATTTTACTTGATAGTAAAATTTATTTTGGTAAACAACAAATATGTTCTAGAGGAACATTTATAATTTGTAAGCCATATATGTGAAGATCATCGAATTTTGATATATTTGGAAGAGCACTATGGAGGCATAAAAAATACCTCTGAGTAATAGGCAAACTGTAATATACAGTAGAGATGCCATTACTGTGTGATTGCACAAATATAATTCAAAATAATCTCATATTTTATTTGGCCTTTATCTCATATTAAAAAGAGAATTTTGCAAGAAAGATTATATTTCAAATGCAAAAGTAAAATTGCTGTACCAAATAACATGTTATAATATACTAAAAGCAAATTTATTAACAACATGTCATTTTACAAATTTTGAAATTCTAATAGACATCAGGTCTAGAATATATTTACAACACTTATAATAAGCTGACTAAAGGACCAATACATCACGATTAGTACGTCTAATTAGTATATATAGTAGATATGAATCGTGGTCTGATCTGTCTACTTTCGTGGCCCATGTATATATCGTGGCCCATGGCCGGCACCGCTGAAGCAGCTTGTTAAAAAGGGATCAAGCAGCGAGTGGATAAGGGACGAACCCAGAACACACATCCGCTCCAGAATGCTCGTACAAGTTCCGCTCCACGCCGGCGCTCAGGGCCGGCTGCTCCTTCAGCGGCGGAGCGGCTCCTCTGCAGAGGAGGAGGGGAGGGCAGCCTCGTGGAGGCGGAGATCGGCGACACCGCTGGTGAGGCAGAGAGCCTCGGGCGACCAGGTGCCGATGCGGATTCCAGCGGGGCGGGCAGCCATGGCGGATGCAAGACGGCGGAGTAGCACACGGGCTTCCGGCGAGGGCGTCGGGAGTGCGGATGGCGGCGCTGCTTCCTGGTGCTCCTTCTCCTCCACATCTGGTGCTGGGAGGTTGAGGTCGGGGAGCGTCGGGACAGCAAGCGTCGGCGCGGCGGCCTCGATCTCCTCCGTCTTCACCTTTGGCAGGAGGTTGATGACGAGCCGGGGCTTGAGCGCGTCCAGGGGGACTGCAGCCGGCGGCGAGGAGAACTCCGGCAGTGGATCGTAGCCCGGCGGGTTGAAGTACTCCGGGTCTTCGCCGGATGGCGTCGGAGACGGGAGGCTCGACCCGTAGCCGTAGCCTGGGCAAGAGTACATCAGCAGAGGCGGAGGTGGTGCCGCAAGTTCCTCGTCGGAGAAATGGCGGTCTGGGTCATCTACGAGCCATCCGGCGCTTGGTCCGGCGAGCATCCATTCCATAGGTGCGTACACCGGCGGAGGAGGCGGCAGTTGAGCGGCATCCATGGTGATGTTGGGGGCAGAGGCCTCATCGATGCCAACCTCTGCAGCAACTTCCGGCACGGCAGCAACCACTATTGGAGCAGCAACAACTTCCTGGGGTATGGCCGGGGCCTCTTCCCTTGGCTCGACTACCACTCGGCGGTGCACATGGTGAAAGTGCTGGCGATGGGTATGGCGGCGGCGGAAGCCACCACCCGGTCCATATCGACGGCGAGGAACACGGTATGGTGCCCCACGGTGACGGAGGCCACCGTTCCTGGTCGGGCGACGCTGATGGCGGCGGCCGAAATTCCAGCGACGAGCGACAGCCAGACCGAAGGTCCGGCGAGCAAGACGGAAACCACGGTGCTCCCTGGCCACAAACCTGGCAAAAGCAAAAGCAAGATCCGGCAGAGAATCCATCTCTTCTCACCTTTCTTCTCTCCTGTAGCCTACTCTCTCTGTTCTAGAGCGATGCGTGCATGATAACGTGAAGAGAAAAGAGTGAGATTGAAGTGAAAGAGTGATTTCATTGATAGTGACTACAGGTATTTATATGTCTTGAACAGTCGTGATTACATGTCGGTTACAATAGTCGTGCGTCGTTTAGAAAAGGCACGACAACGGTTCGAGAGACACAGCGTATGGACAAAGCCAATATTCTAACTGCTAGATAGAATATTCTAAGGAATATGTTAATTGCCTATAATTAGCCTAAACTTAAAGATATTTTATTCCTAACAATTTTTTTCTAGACGTGCGAGGGGTTTTCGTTCGTGACGTGGGATAGATGGTGGTGGGAGGAGAGATAAAAAAACCGGACGAAGGTGGGAGGGATGACGAAAAAAACCGAGACAAGAAGCTACCAAGTGCCCCTTTAGGAGTAGAGATATACACAACCCGTTTTGGTACCGTGTGACTTACCTCGAGCACGGAGAGACAACCCAGCGGGAGGCCCAAACAATGGTGAGAGGACAGCTCCTCCTTTGTCATCCTGCTTGCACTTCGAGGGGAAGCCACAACTGGTGTGGACCAAGGTCAAAAGTGTGGCACTGATCCTGGGGATGTCGGTGCAAACAGCGCCGCTGCCGACGAGTTGCGGTAGGCGGAGGTGTCATCGAACCGAGCGAGCTGATGGATCGCGGTACGTACCTCCGTGCACGAGGTCCGGATCGGAGGTGAGGTGGTGCCGCCGCAACACCATGCGCCATCTCCTCTGGCTCTGGGGCAACTGGACGCCTCCTCTCGTTAGGGTTTGTGAGACACTTTTCCGGCTGGACAACAACCGATCGAGCGGCCTTTCTCAAGCAACGCTCGTGGCGGAGTTAGCTAGTTGGGCCGGGAGAAAGGCCCACGCAACGAGAGGGCTCCGTTTTTTCTCCTGGAGCAGCAACCCTCGGGACAGCAAATCTAAGGGTCACAAACGTCCAGATCAAAAAAAATAGACGGCTGAAAACTCAAATCCCTGTGAAGGCAGGGATTAGGTGAGGTTATAGTGTCCTAAATGGCAAACAGGGTAATGCTTTAAGCAAGATGACATGATGTAGACAAAGTAAGTACAAGCAATATGATCAAACCCCGTCGTTTTACCCTTAGTAGCAACAATACAATACGTGTCTTGTCCCCTTATGTTGCTGGATATAGAGTACCGCAAGATGAACCCACTACAATGCACTCTTCCAGCTGAAGATAAATCAATCTAGTTGGCCAAACCAAACCGATAGATCGGAGAGACTTGCAAAGCTATAACAATCATACATAATAGAATTCTGAGAAGACTCAATTACTTTTCATGAATAATCTGATCATAAACCCATAATTTATCGGATCCCAACATACACACCTCAAAAGAAAATTACATCTGATAGACTAACGCAAGAATCGCAAAGAACTTTGTATTGAAGATCAAAGAAAGAGAAGAAGCCATCTAGCTACTAGATATGGAACTATAGGTCTGTGGTGAACTACACATCATCATGAAGGCGGCAAGGTCGATGAAGACGGCCTCCATGATGGATTCCCCCTCCGGCAGAGTACCGGAAAAGGCCTCCAGATGGGATCGTGGAAGAACAGAGACTTGCGGCGACGGAAAATCGTTCCGGTGGCTCTCTCATGTTTTTGGGGTAATGGGGAATATATAAAAATGGAATTAGGTTAGGAGGTGCCACTAGGGGCCCACGACTCAGGGGGCGCATGCGCCCTACCCCATGGCGCGCCCTGGTGGCTCGTGGCCACCTCGTGGCTGTTCTGGCCTCGTCCCGAAGCTTCCTCAGTCTCTTCTGGTCCAAAAATAACTCCCGTAAATTTCTATCCAATTTGGACTTGGTTTATATTGATATTTTAAAAAGTCCAAAAACAGGCAAAATACAAAAACTGGCATTGAGCACTCAGTT
The DNA here is from genome assembly GCA_039707655.1 of Elymus sibiricus. NCBI lineage: Eukaryota > Viridiplantae > Streptophyta > Magnoliopsida > Poales > Poaceae > Elymus > Elymus sibiricus. Next base: position 358,169,956 of record CM077665.1, read on the forward strand.
GATAGGTTAGTCCCAAAAATGATATAAAATAACATATAAAGTATTCAAGATTGATAATGTAATAGCATGAAATAATTAAAAATTATAGATACGTCGGAGATGTATCAGCGGGGAGAATGGGCGGAGGTGGGTATGGGGGTGCCAAATCCGGACCCGAAGCCGGCGGGTGCCATCCGGAGTATCAATTAGGGTTGCAAAAAAAGCTCGAGGCTCGTGGACCGCTCAAGATCGACTCTTTTTTTGCTTGACTCAAAATAAATGAGTTGAGTATGAACACTTTATGCAGCTCAATCTAGAAACGAGCTAATCTTGAGCGAGTATTGGCTCGCTCGATTTTAGCTCGATAGCTCGGTATCATATAATTATATTACAATTTCTAATATATATTAAAAAAATATAGTTTTATTTATTACCATACATGTTGTGTATGATTTCTTCATTTTACGTACTACCAAACATGGATGCTCAATGAAAGTGTGGAGAAAATTCAGCCTCAATATGGTTTGCGGGCAGCCATGCGCTAATTGTCGTGCTATTTTGGCCAAAGTTTGAGAGTAGAGGCGCCTTTGTTTTCTTCTGTTTCTAGTTCATCCATGATCACTTACTATAAAGTATTAGTCTTTAGTTCAGAGAGAATAAGTTGAATTATATAACGTTTTTTTATGTTGTGTTGTGGCTTATCTTGTTTAAAATTTTGTCATAGATTATTTAAAAACCATCTTATTTAGCTCGAGACTAGCTCAAGATCGTTACAACCTGGGCACGAGCTACTTTCTACAACGCGACCTTGAGTTTCGCTCAGTTTGAGCTCGCTCGAAATTTATATAAATTGAGCTGAGCCTAATCCAACTCGCTCGAATTCGAATCGTTTGTAGCCCTAGTACCAATTGCTCCATGGTATGACATTTTTTTAAACTAATTTTAACACTATTCTTTAAAATCTACCCCCTCCTGCCACTAGATTGCGAGGCTACTAGCCCAACTATTAGCGGAAATTCGTTTTGGCTCTGGGGTCCAGATGCACCTGAAATCTGTACCACTCCTTCTCCTCGCGATCTGTGTTGCTGCCTGTATTCAGAAGCGTATTCACCACCACGCTTCCTTTTTCCTACAGTACAATGGCCCACACCTGCACCTCAATAAATGATTGCATGTCCGCTACAACGCCGTTGGTCCAGACGGGGCATGACGATCTTGAGCTGTGCTCACTTAATATGTACCTTCCGTCAGTCGGGACGTTACCATGGGAGGCCCCCGTTCAAATCCATCACCGTTTTTTTATCATCCTCGTTTTACAGTAGAACAGATGCAATTTCAGGTTAATCCCCCAATTCCAACAGCTGGTGCCAGACTACCGCATCTCCCTTGCTCATGCAGAAATACAATTGCATGAAGAAACCATATCAATGATTTTTATTTTAGACGAGCCTCCCTGTTCCATTGCATAACAAAACCAATGACAGACAGTCACAGTTCGATAGAAAAAAGAGGACCGCACCGCCGCAGCCGACAAAAAAAAACAAGATAAAAAGACTATCTGCGAGGGAGCCTTAATTTCTGCACACGCAGGTGTCCAGCTAAAAACAAATAATTAGACTACCAAGAGGGGATCTCCTCCAGCTCCCATAACTGTTTTCTTTGATCTCTTGGCTGGCGTATCTGGTTGAGGAGACCAACAACAGTAAAGTGTGGAGACTGAACTTGTCAAGGTTTTTGTCACAGCGGTCTTCTCATCTCATGAAAGAGCGTCAAAAGACTTTACTTGGGGATCATCAATCTTTAGTCGTCGACAGAGGAGGGAATCAGGAACAAAGCTTACTTGGGGATATGGCAGTTTCTCATTCAGCCACATCCCAGCAACAGAGGAGTTCAAAGAATGAAGGTCAAGTACTTGCACAGGTTTTCTAGATTCTTCTTTGCATGTTCCTTGGTCAATATCAACCATATCTGAACAGTTGCCAGAATTATCGACCAAACCTGCTTTGATGGGCATCCATGAAACATTATCAAAAAATGAATGAGTTCCTACATTTCCAAATACTTACACAGTACAACATAGCAGACGGTATTGATATCAGAGTTCTTACTGTAATATAAGCAGAACCTTGCAATAGATTCAAAATTGTTCCCTATATGAACAACAAAGAATTTTGCAATAACAGGCCAAATATTCCTTGCAACCACAAAGTTAAAGAAAAGGTGTATCAAGTTATCTTCCTCATTACAAAACATACAATACAGAGGCTTACCATACCAATTATTTGCTTAACAAGATGGGGAAAATCAATAAAGGCGAATCAGGGATCTTACCGAGCATCCGCAAACTATTTCCTGCATGCATTTTTGGTCTTCTCTGCATTTACCATTTAGTCTGCTCTTGTCGTATCTGATCCCAAACCCATGCTCATACGAATACAGGTTACAAAAACCATACGCCTCTGCTAGTGAATCAAATGTCAGACCCAATGCTGTCTCAACGACATGTTCACCTAATTTTTGAGCATATCCTCGTCTTGTCTGCTCTTGAGCCCCAACCCTGTTTGGACTCGGTGTCCTGTACGATGGATGGCTACCTACTCTCACCCTGTACAGAAGCCGTATTTATTAGTCTATATGGTCTCTATCAGCAAAGCAAATGTACAATTCAGTGTGTTCTTTCAACGAATGTAAACATATACAAATACCAACCACCAGTCCAGAGCAATGAACAATCCACGTACGACGTAGCAACAAAAAAAACCTTCAACACTTACAATTCATCAACTGCTTTGCCAGCCGAAAATTATTTTGGATACCTATCTCTCTAAAGATCAAACAACCACATATGCCATTCAGCCATCCTGCTAGGGATGTCGTTCACTGTCGCTATCATTGCCTATGCAAAATCCTCAGCCCACTGTACAATTTCCAAACTATACCAATCTACCTCCTAAATTTTGGAGATCCAGTTTATCAGTTTCAAAGTAGTCATTCAAATTATTGCAAATATCAAATACAACGATCAACTCTCATTCCACATGGCACTGTACGACGTGCAGTGACCAATTCAGTGACATGCTTATTTAATGTAAACATATACACACCAATGCAAAATCTACATATGAAGGCACTCCAAAACAAACTTCCTACTTCCTGCATACACTTTGTCTTCTCGGCATTCAGCCTACCTTTGCCGTACCCTATGCCAAAACCATGCTCCCATGAGTAAAGGTTGTAAAAATCATATGCTTCGCCCAAAAGGTCAAACGTTAAACCAATAACAGGCTCAAACGTTCCAGTGCACCGATTCTTTCAGGACACGGAGCCCTATCTGGTGGCTGATGACCCACTCTTACTCTATAGCAGGAAAGCAAAATTCTCATGGACACAAACCCAAACTCATGAATGGCTAGCGTTTTCTGTTTTTCAAAACAACTAATAATTCAGCACAAGCACAAGAAAACACAAGCCCTGCATTCACTTTTTTTTTAGCAATTACGACAATTATATCCACCGCACGACCTCCAATTTATGAACTTAATCATAATCCACTACAGCAAGGAACATTTTCTTCAAACTAACAGTGCAACGTGCATCATAACAAACTGATCACAACTACGCTTGCAAAGAGAAAACATCCAGTTCTAATAAAATGTTGTTTACCTCTTAGTCCAACCAGGGGCTTGGGGATCAACCTTCCCGGTGGATTGAGCAGAGCCTCCATCACCACTTTCTGTTCAATCTTGAATCACAGCTTCCTGGTCTCCGTCAAGATGTGGTTCAACGCCGACCTGTTCAATGGCATCAGCATTATCACCCCTCACTCTCACCGAAACAGGACATGGCCGCGCCGCCAGCAGCAACACTTATCCTCCTCGTCGCACATTGTAGCACCCTGCCCAGGTGAGCTCCGCCCAAATCCACATACCACCGCCCCGCGAGATCCATTGGCGGGCTATTCTTCCCCATGGCCAGCCCCACCAATAAACTCCATCAGGGCCGCCACGCTAGAGGCCTCATCCGGGAAGATGGGAAACCTGCGTGCATATCAATCAAACCACTAAGCCCTTGCAGATCCTGGATAGCAAACGGGAACTAAGAACATTTTTGCTGCAAGTAGGGATTTTGTACCTGTCCACCGGAGAGACGGCCGTGGCTGTGCCACCGCTAATCAGAGACCACACCCGCCCACGAGATTAGGAAAGCAGTGTCTGAGCACACAGCCTATGCAAACGCCGCCGCCGCCGCCGCAGCCCACCGGCTCTGTTTTTCCCTCGATCCCCTTTCACTCTAGCGCCAAAGCTGGTGGATGGGGATCCAGTCATTTTTTTCTCGTCTGACTAGTGGGGCTAGCTGACGGACTGGACTGAACAGATGGACACGACGCGTCTCGGAGTCGGACACAAACGGCCGCGGGTTTGCCACCGTTAACGGCGGTTCGCCAGCCGTCGCCAACAGTGGCCTGACACCATACGTACATGCGTATTTGCCCCTTATTCTGTTCCAGTATATCAAATTGAATAAAGCATGGCACACATCCCACAGCTTTCCTGGTCGGCCCAGATTTCGGGATCACCTGGACCCAGGAGCCAAAACGCTCCTCCCAAAACTATTAGGGGCTATTCATTGCACAAACTCCTAGAACAAATGATGTTGTAATTTAAATCATCCTATTTTACGCCTTAAGAGCTCAGAGTAAAATAGCTGGGCAAACACCTACAAAAACTAGAATGCGGGGTTGTCCATCGCATGTCCCATTAAACCCAGATTTCCTATTTTTTAGAAACTACATTTTATTAACATATAAAAATAAATACCATTTAAAAAGAAAATCAGTAATAATGACGGAAGGTACATTGCAGAAAATTCAAAAAACATTTATGTCCATACTTATGGAAATGTCCATGCAAAACAAAAACTATGTATATGGTCCAAAAATAATGCATAGTTTTAAAAAATACATATATTTTTGAAATTATTCGTATATGAGTTAATATGTCCATATACTATAGTAATGTTCAACTACAAGGGAAAAGTAAAACGACATACATCAATAAAAACAAAAACAAAGCAACATAAAAATTTGGGAAAAATAACATAAAATGAAAAGGAAACGCAAAAATAGAAAAATGGGAAACGAAAATGAAAAGAAAACGAAAAGAATGAAAGGAGAAACAAAAAAGAACATGGGAAACGTAAATATGGCCGGGCCCAGGCGCCCAGCCAGGCACACCTTTTTGACGCGTCAAATTCACCCCTTCTCTTTGGAGGCCCATTCTGCAATACTGAAGGCCCAAATCCCATGCGAAAATAGAAAGATCGCACAAGTTGGTTGCGTTGCGCGTCCTTGCTCTCGTCCGCTCCCCTAAACCCCATTTTTAGGGTTTGTCGCCGCCCTCCCCTGCCCCCTCTTCTACCGCCTCCTCGAAGCATCCAAAACCCCAGCCTTTTTAAGCCAATCTCCTCCCATCGAGAGCGAGAGGCATCTTGCGGCGCATCGGCACATTCGTTGAGTCGCAGACATGTCTTCGTTTTGGGGTAAGCATCCGGCTCGATCGCCATGGCCGCCGCCGTCAATTTCTCCGTGCTCTCCCTTTCCCTTTTCATGTCTAACCTTTTGCTTCCAGGTGCGGAGGTGAAGCCGGAGAAGCCCTATACGCACACCCACAGCCCGCGCCGCGGCCGCCTCCGCCTCACCCAGGTTCGCGATTTCTCGCCCTTTGACTTTCGATTTCCTCTGTTAATGTCACGAGATGGCTAGGGTTCCTGGCTGCGGTGTAATCCCGCTACGTTGCGTGACCGTGTCTGATTTTGTTTGGTGGGCAACGCAGGCGACGCTGGGGGCCGAGGTTGGAAAAGCGGAGAAGGGGAAGACGAACTTGGTGCAGCTGCAGTGCACTGTTAAGAACAAGGAGCCCGTGTATCTCTGCGCCCTGATTCCGGGGCAGTCGGTGACTTGCCACCTGGACTTGGAGTTCGAGGAGAAATTCGTGACGTTCTCGGTGGTTGGGCCGAGGAGCGTCCACTTGGCTGGATACTATGTTGGGTATCCTTTGTTTCGTTTCTGCTACTGTAGTTACTTTTCTTTGATGATGAATTGATGATAGTTGATTGCTGGGATTATTTTCTCTGGTTGAGAGTTGTTGTCAGTGTGGTTTCCTTTCCTTAATTATTTTGTCAGCGATGTGTACGAGGACACTGGTGACAGTGATACTGGTAGTGACTCACTTCAAGGCTCCGATGATGATTTCATGGCATCTGATGATGATGATGTGGTCATTCCAATATCCCATGGCCAGATGAACACAGGTATGCTTGTAAATTTAATCCCATTGTGCAAGCCATGCCGTTCTGTTATTGATTCTGACGAGCCTGGGATGTTCAGACAGCGAAGATGATTCAGACTATGATGAGGAGTGTGATTCAGAGGATGATGAGGATTTGATGTACAACCAGGGTAGAGGCAAGAGTTCAGGTAATGCTTCCATATGTTTATCCATTTTCTAGGTCCTGACTTTGATGTAGCAATTTCTTTCGTTAGAAAATGTGCATAGGATAATCATAGCCAGTTGTATGTAGGCCTAGTAAGTGCATGTCTGCACGTGTATATCAGGTTGAAGTTAGCATGGATTAGTATGTCACCGGCATGTTGGATTAGGTATATGTGCCAGTTTCGTAGGCATAGATTCTCTAGATCGCACTGTGAATTTATGTGCATGCTTATATAGAATCAGCATTGTTCATTCTGTCCTTATTTGTCGATAAAATAAAATAGAAGTCTTGTTGCCATTTGTTTGAAAAGTGTTGGCGTTGAGATACATGGGCTATTGGCCTTCAGGCCTCAGATCATCTCATAATTTTGCTTCAATGTGGGCAAATTTTGCAGTTGTCATTGAGGAGATTCAAGAGGATGAGAAGCCTGTTGGTGGTGAAGGACAGATGGGATCAAAGAAGAAACAGAACAGTGAAAATGATGATAATTCTCGACTTCAGCTTGCTGTTAGGACCCCACCTGCTGAATCCGTGGAAAGTGAAGATGAAGACGGCTTTCCAGTGTCTGAATCAAAGAAGAGTTCTAAAGGTAGTTCCAAGAAGGAAGACAGGAAAAGGAAAAGTGATGCTATTAATGATCCCAGCAAGTCCTCAGGGTACATGCTAGTTCACTGTTTTTCCCTAGCTGATTTGTTAAATCATGATGAAGCAACATGTGTTTAATTTTGCCTGTCTTCCCAGGGAGGTTAATGCTGAAAATGATGTGGTTTCAAAGAAAAAGAAAAAGGCCAAGGACAAAAGGAATGTTGTGGACAGTGAGAAGGTAAACGATGAAGAAAAGGAGATGAAGCTATCTTCCTCAGCTGACACTGTTGCAGCCAAACAGAAGAAAAAGAAAAACAAGAAGCAAAGTGCTTCTGAAGGTGTCACTGATGAGCAAGCTGATAAGAAAACCATAACGTACGTATGTTAAGCTGTCATATATTGTGTCTGGCTTTCCATACTGAGTGCTTTTCTGATGAAATCATCTCATTTCTTTGTTATAGCGACAATGATGAGGAGCCTAGCAAAGAGGGGGGCAAGAAAAAGAAGAACAAGAAGAAAACACAGGAGAACAATGGAAGCGAGAACCAGGCACAGACTGATGTTATGAATTCAGCTAGCAAGGAGCAGACATCACCCAAAGCACGGACTTATCCCAATGGTTTGATTGTTCAGACGGTGTTGTTGGGCAAACCAGATGGTAAAAAAGCTACGCCTGGGAAAAAGGTAAACATTTTTTAGGTTGCACCAGCAGAACTCTTTTCAGGCTACCATTTATCAATGCAATTTCTGAGTACTTCCAATTGCTCAATGAGATCAGTATGTACTTGCCTTTGCATTGTTCTAATTAATTTGATCACTTTGAGATTTTTGTATGCTTGGATTATGTATATATTTTAACTATTATTACTGACAATTGAATTCTTCTCTAGGTTTTTGTCACATACACTGGCAAGCTGAAGAATGGCAAGATTTTTGACTCTAATGTTGGTCGGAAGCCTTTTCAGTTTAGGCTGGGTAACTTCTTTTCTTCTGCTGATGTTCTACCCTCTAGCGTACTTGTATCCTTGTTAGTATTGGTTTTAATGTTAATTCAATGCAGGTGTTGGAGAGGTTATTAAAGGCTGGGACATTGGTGTCAACGGTATTTAATTTCTCAAATTGCCATCCATGGCTAGTGCATATGTTGTACTCCGTACCTGATACATGCGGCTAGTTCATAATCTCTTATGATCCTGTCTTGTTTGCTTGTTATAGGTATGCGCATCGGGGACAAAAGAAAGCTTACCATTCCACCATCTATGGGGTAGGACATATATACTGCTTCTACATCGCTTTTACATCAGCGGCTGCTTGTTTCGATTCTGATTTGTGCCCTCTTTGTAGCTATGGAAACCAGAAGGCCGGGACAATACCGCCGAACTCAACTCTTCTGTTTGATGTGGAGCTAGTGAACGTACAGTGAAGAGGTGACCCAAAAGGGACGACGACAAACTGAGACGGTTGTGCAAGTTCAAGAAACACCATTTTCCTCCGTCAGCGCCATAGCTTCAGTCAACATCATACAGTCGTCTTTATGTACCTCACATGTCAACTAAGCCAACTGGGCTAGTTTTGGGGGCGTAACATTGGCCTGGGCTGCAACTGAGCTCATCACTGTGATGATTTTGTCGCTCGTTTTGACAATCTTCTGGAATCACGCTAAGACTTGTTACCAAGGAATGGATGATGTCACAGTTTTAAACTATCGTAGGACATGTACTCCTAGTGATCCCATTGTTTGATGGTTGAATGTTGAAGGATTTGAATCAATTTTCACTTTTGGCTGAACTCGACTCTTGCCTCAAATCTAAGGATTCCCACTTGTATGATAGTGTAGGAGGAAAATATCGGGCGAAGATAATGCAATTTTAAATCAAACTAAATATAGTAGGTAATATTTATAATAATTGAACTAATTAAACTCAAGTCATGATAGTAGCGAAAATAAAAACACTCATCATTATATCGTTTTAGTTTTTTTTGGGTCAGGAGTCAAGGGTGTGGCATGATAAACCCCCGGTTTCTTGATTCTGCTTATTGTAAAGGATATGATTATTAACTAGCAAATCAGCCCGTGCATTGCAACGGGTGAAAACAAAACACACTCCCTAACCTAATAAGCATAACTCGAGACTTTAATTGGTCCATGTACTTTATTTCAACACATCTATGTTTTTCTTTATCCTTCTTTCCCCTCTCGTCGACGGTGGCCTCAGTGTTCATACCATCACACACGTTTGAATGCTGTCAATCTTAATACATCCCATCTTGGTACAGGATAATAAATTTATTTTTTATATGAGATTTTGGCAAGGCTTGCATGCGTGGTTATAGATACTTTTTTCGTTTCTCATCCTGGTTTTGCCAAAGTGTTCATTGTCAATTCGAATCGGCACGGGTATTAAAGAAAGACTGACCATATGCTGTTGATTAAGGTTTCATCATAAATAGCATTTTTTTAATGATTAACAGGTTAAATAATATCATATTCAGGTTCTATATATTTTTCTAATCAAATTTCGGAGCTGTTCGGATTCACTCCACTCCGCAACTCTGCTCCCGGAGCGGCGCCAAGCGGATCAGCTCGACGGAGCGGCCAGAGCGGAGCGGAGCAGTCTGCAGTGTATTTCTACGGAGTTGAGAAGTCAAGGCTCCGCGCGCTCCACTCCTGCAGTGGAGTTGAGCGTTGCCGAACGCTCTTCATATATGACATATTAAATTTAGAATTAGGGTTTAAAAGATATGGTCTTTTAAAAAAATCAATTAATATGTACTGCGGGTTGATTACCATGAATTTGAGAGGGTTTTCTGAAAAATAGTATGACTGACCAAAAATACCTATTTCGTTTTTTTTTGACGTCATATTTCGTTTATTAGTAGGTATAGATATAGATAAAAAAATTTACTACATGTTTCTAGACGTCACCTGCTAAACATTTTTCTAGATTTTTTTAAAATTCCAAAAATGATTTCACTCAGTTTTCATTTCATCTCACCTGATATTTTCTTGAAGTTGGACTTGAACAAAGAGTGATCTAAACTCCATTATATTTTTTTTACGAAGGGGGTAATTGCCAATTGGTATTTCTCGAGGTGCAACTGCTTCTGTTTGTGCTGGATTTTCTACGGGACTTTACAGTTGGATGATGAGCGCCCACATACACGAGCAGGCTCATCCCCTGCCCGAAACAAGGAAATCCAGACACGCACGATGCTTTCGTCGCCATCTCCTCCCACCCTCTGCAGCCTCCTCCTCCTCCCCTCACCCCCTCCCTCCTCCTACTCCGGCCACCCCCACCACCCGCGGCGCACACCCCCAAGCCGCCCACGCAGCTCCAATCCCAACGCCCCGAGCTTCCCCAAGCCCACCCCCGACCCACCCCCGCCGCCGCCGCGCCGTCTGCACGCCGAGGACCGCCGCCTGAGCTCGCTCGTCCACCGCGGCGACCTCGACGCGGCGCTCCGCGTCGTCGACTCCTCCCCCTGCCCGCCCGACGTCCAACTCGCCAACAAGCTCGTTCGCGACCTCTGCCGCCGGGGCCGCCTCAACGACGCCGCGCGCGTCGTCGAGGCGTGCGGCTCGGCGGCCACCGCCGTCACCTTCAGCGCCCTGGCCGACGGGTACTGCCGCGCGGGGAGGCTCGACGAGGCGCGCCGCGTCGTGGACGGCATGCCCGTGCGCCCGACCGCGTACGCCTACAACCCGCTCATCCACGCGCTGTGCGTGCGCGGCCAGGTCACGGACGCGCTCGTGCTGCTCGACGGTATGCTCTCCCGGGGCTGCGCCCCCGACGTCGTCACCTACAACATCCTCCTCGAGGCGACGTGCAAGGGCAGCGGGTACAGGCAGGCCATGGAGCTGATCGATCTGATGCGCGCCGAGGGGTGCACGCCCACCAACGTGACATACAATGTTATCATGGACGGGATGTGCAGGGAAGGCGATGTGGACGGCGCCCGTGAGTTACTCAACACATTGCCTTCTCACGGGTGCACGCCAAACACCGTCAACTACAACACCATCTTGAAAGGTTTGCGCACCGCCAGGCGGTGGGCGGATGTTGATGAGCTTATAGACGAGATGTTCAGGGAAAATTGTCCCCCGAGTGAAGCAACTCTCGGTGTGGTCATCAGTTCCTTGTGTCAACAACAAGGATTGCTCCAGCAGGCGATTAGGCTTCTCGACAAGATGTCAAAGCATGAATGCACGGCAAATATTTCTACTTACAATGCCGTCATCACTGCAATTTGTGAGCAAGGCCATGTGGCTGATGCCTTGGAGTTACTAGTGAAGATGGAATCTCATGGTTGTAAACCTAAGACCACTACCTATAACATTCTAGTGAAGGCTTTGTGCAGTGGTGATCAGTGGGAGGATGCCGAGGAGCTAATGCCGAAGACGAGCCAAACTGATCAACCTCCAGATATTTCGCCATTCAATACACTCATTGGTATCTTGTGTCAAAAAGGGTTGACGCTGAAGGCCATCGAAGTATTTAAGCAAATGCCCAAGAAAGACTGCTATCCTGATTCAGTCACTTACAGTACACTAATAGACGGGCTTGCCAAAACTGGCAAGATGGAACAATCCCTTGAGTTGTTGAATGAAATGGGCAACAGAGGATTCAACTCAGAGGTAGAATATGAGCTGTTAGCTGAGTTTCTGGATGAAGAGGATAAAGTTGAAGAGGCAATCCAGGTGGTTCATAAACTGCAAGATGCAGGCATATCACCCCATGCTGTTCTCTACAATACAATACTCTTAGGGCTTTGTAGAAATGGCAAAACAGATCATGCTATTGATATTTTTGCTGATATGGTGTCTGATGGTTGCATGCCTGATGAATCAACTTACGTCATACTCATTGATGGTTTGGCACACGAAGGCTATATGAAGGAGGCAAGAGAATTGTTAAGCAAGTTGAGCTCTAGAGATGTTGTCATTGACAATTTGACCAACAATGATGGCTCGCTGTTTGATCAAAATATTCACACTTCTTGAGTTATGATGACAGCAAGGCTAGCTTGTGTTCTTTTAACTTTGTTATGTCATAGCGATGGGGTAGGATAGTGCTTACACACTGCTTCAGTTTTGTCGATATGTAAGTTCTCTCTTCTTTAGCCGTATCGTAGCCTAGAGCTTAGTTCTCCATCTTAAGATTGTCGTGTAACAATCTACTCCAATATCTTGCAATTCTGTCTGGTCGTAATCGCAAAACATTCATGGGTATCTTAGTAGTTACAGGATATCAGTGTGTTCGAATGCAAAATATGATTACAATAAACTGGTAGCCACAGAATAGGATATTTCAGACTTTTTTTTTGGCGGGAAGGCTGATAATTAAGTTGCTACTAGCATTGATTTTTTTTCCGTTGTGTTTTTGGATAGATAACTGGTCCTGGGACCATGGTTTTCGAGTCGCGACTCATGCGAGTCGCTCTGGGGCAGCGACTCGGAAGAAGTCGAGCCTGCGTTGTGACTAGTCGCGACTCAGAGTCGCGAGTCGACACTAAGCTGAGTCGACCATATTTTTGCGACTCATAGACTAGTCGTTGACTAGTGCTAATTTTTTTTAAATAATACATTTTTTTTATTAAATTTGGAAAATAATACACGGATTTGAAAAATTACAGAAATAATACGGCCTCGTCCTACTGTGAGCCGACAGGAACTTGTTGGCCTACAGTAGGCCGACTGGATCCTGTCGGCCTATAGGAAGCCGACATGTGTGCAATCGTCCAGCTGTAGGCCGACGAGTGGCCAAGCCACGTCGCGGTGCATCCTTTCGGCCGAGCGTGGGTTGTCGGTGGCCGGGGCCCACCTACTCGGCTTACTATAAGCCGATCGGCTTCCTGGAAGCCGACAGGTGCCCAGGCACCCCACGGCCGACTTTTCCTCCACCCCATTCCCTTCTCTTCTTCCTCATCCTGCGTGCTTTCTTCTTCCTCTTCTGTGTTCTTCAGCCAGCCTCTGTAGCACTCGAAAACTTCATTTTGTACACCAAAATCAGCCCATTTTTTGCCGAATTTCCACCGTGGATGCATTGTAGATAGTTGGTGGAGGCGAGGGAGACCTCGATCTATTGATGGGGTAGCTCGTGGTGGTCGTGGTGAGCATTTTGGTGGAGGTGGTGGTGAGCATATTGGTGGATGTGGTGGAGGTTGTGTTGGTGGTGGAGGTGGAGCTGGTAGAGGTGAAGCTCCGACAGTGTGGTGGAGGTGAAGCTCCGGCTCCGGTGATTGAAGGCTGCCGTTCGTCGTTGGTTCGCACGCTTCAAGGGTATAATTGAACAGACATTTTTTCTGTCGTAGTTGCTCCTGTAGTATATTAGGTGTGCGAATATTGTTATTTGCTCCGGTATTAACCGTAATATATTGAGATGTCTAATATTTAGTTGTGTGAATATTTGCTCCGGTAATATTCCGTACTATATGTGGATGTCAAATATTTAGGTCTGTCAGTATTTTTAGTTGCTCCGGTAATATTCCGTATTATATGTGGATGTCAAATATTTAGGTCTGTTAGTATTTTTAGTTGCTCCGGTAATATCCGTAATATATTAAGTTCTTTCAATATTTAGCTCTGTTAATATTCCGTAATATATGTACTTGTCAAATTTTTAGGAGCGCGAATATTTGTAGTTTGTCATGTTGTTTAACAGTTGTCTGGCCATGTTAAATAATTTTATAGGTGAGCCGAGATGTCTGATGTAGTGAAGTTCATATTTTTCTACGGTCCTGGTAATGTCCAAACTAATGAGATTGGGGTTGATCTGAGTGAATTTGAGCACATAGAGGTGCCACTGACCGACCCTCAAACATGGTCTCTTAGTCAGTTGAAAGAATGGGTGACAGCATGTTTAGGGCTGAATACTGAAACGCACACCGTGGGTGTTCATGCATTGTGGACCCGGTCAAGTTCGAACATTTTCTTCTATTTGAGGCCAATAGAGCGGGACTCTCAGTGGGTGCGCTGGTTACAAGGTTGCGAAAGCAGGGGATGCAATCCTTGTGCCTTAGTGCTTCCTGTTGTGAAGGAGGTAATTGCGCCTGAAGGCCAGGGTGGTTACGATCCTGGGCAAAGCAGTGACGGGATGATGTTATCTATGTCAAATGCTGGAGATGATGGTTACGAACAAGTGCAGAGTAGTCAGGTAGAAGGAGGAAATGCCGATGGTAATTACAGTGGCGAGGCGGACGCTGACGAGGTAGATGGGCACATGCAGAACATCATGGAAGAAGAAGACACCGATATTGATAGTGGTCATGCCGATAATTCCGACGAGTCGGATGAAGAAGAAAATGCAGAGGAGGTCCCGAATCCTGCTTCTTGGAATCATGACTTCTCATCTGCAATGACCGTGAACGATGGGCATGATTCTGCCTGGCAATATCACCAGAACAACATTGCGACGGGTGCTATGTATCCCAACAAGGACGCTCTGAAGGACGCAATCAGGATTTGCATTTGTGGAGAGTGAGAACATTGAAAGTTGGACATGGTTCTTCAGGCAATTGAAAATAGCAACTGTGAAGGATAAGCCCAATGTGTGCATCCTTCATGACAGGCATGCAGGTATACTCAGTGCGATAAAGACACTGACAAACCCTGGTCCTAAGGAACAAACTCCATGGCAGGACTTGCAGAGCCGTTGGTGCATGCGCCATCTAGGGGCTAATTTTTTCTCGCATTTCAGAAATAAGAACCTGATGAATCTGTTCAAAAAACTCTGCAAGCAGAACCAGCTATGGAAGTACAATTTGATACGTGAAAGACTTAATGTGTGCACGCAGAGACACGTTAGGGACAGGAAAGCTGCAAGAGATGCAGCGGTGAGAGCACATGTTGAAGCAGTAGCAGCACAATTAGCAACAGGAACAGCGGCCGTGGAGGAGGAGCCTGTTGGGCTTTGTGACTTGCCAGGATTTGACCCACCTGGTACTAGGAGAAGGCTCGGGAGGTCGATTAAAACCTTCGAGCAGTGGATAGAGCATGAGCCTCTGGAGAGGTGGTCTTTGCTGCATGACACACATGGAGCAAGGTACGGTGTCATGACTACCAACCTCGCAGAAACATACAACTTTGTCCTCAGAGGAAACCGGGCATTGCCACTTACAGCAATCGTTGAGGGTATTTTCTATGGCACCGTCAAGTATTTCAGAGATAGACGTCAAAAAACAGAGCAGCATATCTTGAACAACCCAAGCACACGTTACTGTGAAAGGATTATGAAGTACATGGAAGAAAAAATGGAAAAAGCCAGGTCACACACTGTAGTCCCCATTGGTAATCAAGAAAGAAGGTTTGAGGTCCGCTTAGCTAACAACAAATTCGGCTGTGCAAATGAGCTGAGGACGCATGAGGTGAAAATTGTAAATGAAGTCTGGCCAACGTGTGAGTGCACATGCAACAAACCGAAGTTGCTTCACCTACCATGCTCCCATGTACTTGCTGCTTGCGGGCAGCTTGGAATGGACGCAATCTCGTTTGTGTCTCCATATTTTCTGAAAGAGTCCGTCCTCAATACCTGGACAGGTGAGTTGCTGGGATTTCGCTCAATGGGTAACTTCAACACCGTTAATCCTGTTGAAAGGCGGTACATTCCTGACCCAGGGAATATGCGTACAAGTAGAGGTAGACGACAGTGTCAGCGCATCCGGAATGATATGGATGAATCTGAAGCAGGAGGCCGCACTATGCAATGCATTTTATGCAATGAATTTGGCCATAGGGACACTAATTGTCCCACTTTCGTCACTGCCAGTGGTACTGGGCGTGGACGAGGCAACCGGGGACGAGGAGGAAGAGGAGGAAGAGGAGGAAGTGGGAGAGGAAGAAGCTAGGCTGCGTGGCACTATGTTCTAAATTTGTATTAAGTGTGGCACTATGTTTGAAATTTGTATTAAGTGTGGCATTAAGTTCTAAATTTGTATTCACTGTGGAACTATGTTGAAATTTGTATTAAGTGTGGCACTATGTTTGAAATTTGTATTAAGTGTGACACTAAGTTTGAAATTTGTATTAAGTGTGGAACTATGTTTGAAATTTGTATTAAGTGTGCCACTATGTTTGAAATTTGTATTAAATGTGGCACTATGTTTGAAATTTGTATGTGTAGGAATGGCGGGAATGTGGTTGCTTGATCCAGACATTGATAGAAAGCATCGTGCTGCGATAGGTTCTGAGCGCAACCTTGAGGACCTGGTCACTCGCACTCAAAAGGAAGACTGGAAGATACACGAGGGATGGGTTGAGCGGTACGTGCTTTAGTTATTTTCATCAAGCTTGTATATTAATGGTACACACTAACTGAATTATCCTGACATGCAGGTTGAAATGGGCTGGCCTTTTACCTTTTGCGCGTCTGGTTGAGTCGACGGATACCTCCAAATGCCTCGCCATCGACGCCTCTTTGCTCACATGCTTAGTGGACCGGTGGAGGCCCGAGACCCACACGTTTCACTTCCGCTGGGGAGAGATGGCTCCTACTCTGGAGGATGTCTCCCTTTTGCTGGGACTACCGTTGGCAGGTCATGCCATAGGACCGTTGGAGGCACCGGCTGATTGGCAGCTAGGTATTGCACAACGTTTCGCGGGTATTTATGACCATGCTCCGGCTCTGACATCGGATAATCACGGACCTAAGTATGCATGGTTGCGCCATTTCCAGGTTAGTTCCCCTGCTGCATACTAACTGAAGGCATCTGGTTTTACAGAATATACCTTCGCTATGTACTAATGCTTTCTCTTTGCTCAATACAGATCCAGAAGTTCCCGGGGTATCCAAGGGTCCCGTTGAATGCGACACAGATCACTCGCAGTCTGGAGGCATATATACTATGGCTTCTCGGCAAGGTGATGTTCACAGAGAACCATGTCACCACTATTAACGCGCTCTACATCCCTATTGCACTGGAGATCGCGAGCGCTGAGACGCCAGATCAGATCACACAGAGGAGTTGGGGTTCGGCTGTCTTAGCGGCTACATACCGAGGTATGTGCAGCGCTTGCCAGCTTACGGCACCCACGTCAGCCCTTCTTGGATGCCCTCTATTTCTGCAACTATGGTCGTGGGAGAGGTTCTCCATAGGACGACCGGACGTACGTGTTGATGAGCCTATGGATACCATGTTCGATGCTGACGGCATCGACATGCCTACTTTCGGTCTGTGTTGGACACGTCGCAGGGTATGTCTGGTGTTATAATTATCTTCTTTGTGTACACTATGATTGAATCTAACTTTTGTTATTCACAGAGACGCTATGCTGGTCATCAGACCAGGCGAGCATACACATCATTAAACGAGCAGTTCGATACGTACACTGGGGTGATCTGGCAGCCGTACACGCAAGCGGTGATAGATGCAAGATTCCCCGGCGGTATGTCTGTGCTATGCACAAGAGATAACAATTACTGGATGACGAAATCGAAGATCATCTTCGATATCTTCGTCGAGGAGATGGCCCAACAGAGGGTTATGAGGCAATTTGGTCTTCAGCAGTTGGAGATACCTCCCCCTACAGAGGCCCGGCTGCAAGGAGACATCCACAGGTATTGTCTATTTATTCAATATTGCATTGTCTTTCACAATTGTCCATACTGAATCATTAGTTCATTGTTTAACAAACACCATAATTTTAGGCTCACAAGGAAGGGGACTAACAGGACAGCTGCTGAGTGGCTAGTTAGGGTGCAGCCTTACGTTACACAATGGGAGACTGCGAGCACACATCTGTGGAACGAGAATAACGCCTTTGATCTTGATGAATTCAATCTCTATTTACGGCGGTACATGAGCGGAACACGGTTACGCATCGTTCAGCACACTCACCTAGATGAGATACCTGCCCCTACTACGTTGGATATGTACCCGAGCTATGATACTTCGGGCTCTAGGCAGTACGCGGTAAGATATATTCTCTTTAAGTACTGCATCTACTTGTTACATACTTCGCCGTGCATACTTAATAATCGTCGTGACAATTTCAGGCTGAGTTGACTCGCGGACTTGGGGAGGAGGTGTCCAACTTTCAGCGTTCACTGTCGTCTATGCCTCTAATGGTTCATCGGCCTCAGATCCAGAACTGGATGACTCGCATTGAGGGAAGGCTGCGAGCTGTGTATCGGGCTATCATGTGCACACGCACTTCGGACGTTCTTCACCAGCAGCCCCTACAACGCCCCCTGCGTCACTCCACGCACCAGCAGCAGCCGCGTCACTCGACTGGTCAGCTAGAACCCACACATCACCGACATGACCCACGTCCACGTCTAGCAGAGCAGTGGACGCCCAGGCCACCAACTCCTGACCAGGCTGGTAGTTCGGCGTGGCAACACCAGCAGGATCCCACGTCAGGCTCCGTGTTTCGGCCACGACCACACCAGCACGGTCCCACGCCGGGCTTCGTGATGCAACCTCCTCCTACAGGTATGTTTCACGCGCAATAATTCTTTTCAATATCGATTGGGACTACGTATTTCGTCATTACTTATGTTCCCTCCCTCCCATAGGAGCCTACGGATATATGGCGTCGGGGTACGGACATGACGCGTCTATGTCCGGATCCGGGTGGGATAGTGACCCTGAAGGTGGGCATAACACACAGGATTTCTTGTCGCAGCACAACGAGTGGATGGACATGTATTCGACTCCTGCACCACCTCCCACACAGGAAACATAGTATGACCACGACGGGTCCGAGCTTCCTCCCCGTAACGTTCGGGCACCCCACAGGTACATGTGGCCGACGCCGACTACACCACCTCCACGACGTGGCGGACGACGTGGCTGATGCTTGTGTGCCACTATATCTATCTATGTATGCGAGAGACATATTTTACCTATGTATGTGTGTGACTTATATCTAACTATGTATGCGACAGACTTATATCTAGCTATGTATGCGACAGACATATTTCTACCTTCGTATGCGAGAGACATATTCTACCTGTGTATGCAACAGACATATTTCTATTCATTCGCACTGCTAATCGAGTTACATTTCCGGAGAGACTGCTACAGATAATTAAGATACAAGTACATCTGAATTAAACGGTACGACTGAGTTTAAATAATACAGCATACAAACTACATGAAGACATCATCGTCGTCCTCCGTCGATGCAGCACTCTTGCCCTTCGACGATGAGGCACTCTTGCCCTTCGACGATGCGGCACTCTTGCCCTTCGACGATGCGGCACTCTTGCCCTTCGACGATGCGGGTGTCTTGGCCTTGGTGCTCGGCATGAAGATATCGTCTTCGTCCTCGCTGTCTTGGGTCCATAAATAAGTATGTTCTGCTGCAGCCTTTAGGAATGCTTCACCCTTATGTTGTTGCTTCTTCCACCTTCCATGCAACCTGAGAAGTTCTTTTTGTATCTCCTCAAAGGTCCTTGCAGGCCACCCGCACCTACTTAATGCGTGAGCCAACTCATTTAGTAAGGTGTCACTACTGAGGAGTTCGTCCCATGGAACTATCCTATTGTCTATCTCCAAATTGCTGGCTAACCTCAGAAGACGTTTCGACATACTTGGGTGGAAACTACGATCGAAAGGATAATGGGACATCTTGACGAGACTACACTGCACTGCTTACCAACCTTTCTGTGGAGGGGGTTTTATAGGTTCAGAAGAGAAAGATGGCGGGAAAGAAGATGGCGGGAACAGAAGGGTTGGCGGGAAAGAAGATGGCGAGAAAGGGTTGGCGGGAAATAAGTTGGCGCGAAAGGAAGGGTTCGCGGGAAAGAGGATGGCGGGAAAGGGTTCGCGGGCAGGAGGATGGCGGGAAAGGGTTCGCGGGAAGGATAATGCCGGGAACATATTATGGAAAAGTGTTGCGGAAAATTAGGCCAGGCTCGAGCGAGAAGTGGTGGGATAAATATCTTGTCCGAAATATGGTTTTATTAGGTGATAAATTTGTATTTCGAAATTTGCTATCCAATCGTCTTACTATGGGCCGACTAGGGGTAATCGGCTTACTGTAGGCCGACTAGGGGGCTAATCTACCCAGCAGGCCAGTCGATAGGTCAGTCGGCCAGGGGAGGCACTTGTCGGCCTACTGTAGGCCGACAGGATCTAGTCGGCCTACTGTTGGCCGACAAGTGCCTGTCGGCCCACGGTAGGACGAGGCCGTATTATTTGTGTAATTTTTCGAATCCGTGTATTATTTTTCAAATTTAATAAAAAAAATGTATTCTTTAAAAAAAATTAGCTCGACTAGTCGCGCGACTCGAAATCCATGCCTGGGACTCGAGCTATGGTCAAGTAGCTGGAGTTGTGTGCCTGGTTGCCTGTAGATGTTTTTTGCTGTACAGTTCAAATCTTCTTAGTGAAGTATCTTTCCGTACAGAGTTGGAGCCAGGTTTTAGTCACAACGCTATAATTTACTGCGGTGAACAAGTTTAGAGCATCTTTAGAGATCCCGCAAACGGCCGGCCCGAAAACTCGTTTGAAGGCTCCCACAAAAACTTTTTATGGTGCGACGAGCGCTTCGGCCGAATAGATCCCGCAAGCGTCCCGTAATTTTTTTGTGGGATCTTTTCGACCGAATGCTTGCTGCACCGTAAATTTGTGCATAACTAAAATATATTGTATATTTGAACAATGCCGAATGAAATCTTAATATAAATGCAACATACAAATATATAAATGGTCTAAAAGCAACTCACAATACAACAATACTCATCATTACAACAAATGTTTGAATTCAAATAATTATTACAACACCAAATTATTCAAATCTCACACGAATAAAAATGCATACAAATGGGGATCTACCCCCATAGAGTTGCCACCGATGCTCAATAAGATCATGCTGGAGTTGGTTGTGCGTGTCATGGTTTTTGATTTTTCGGTAGTTCTCAAGAGATGCACAGATCTCATCAGCGTCCTTGGCAGGCTTCACACGGCTACCAACATTGTCATAGTTGTACTTCAAGTCCAAATCTCTCTCCTCCTCGACGATCATATTGTGTAATATTACACAAGCAATCATGATGGTTCAGAGAGATTTTTTTATCCCAAAAATGAACAGAACCTCGAACAATGACAAACCGAGCTTGCAACACACCAAATGCCCTCTCAATATCCTTTCGGCAAGCTTCTTGTGCTTCGGTAAAAAAATTATGCTTCTTGATTTTGTGTCACTAATGGTCTTCACAAATGTTGACCATGAAGGATAAATACTGTCGGCAAGATAGTATCCCATGGAATCGTCATGGCCGTTGACTATATAGTTGCAAGCCGGAGCTTTGCCACTAGCTAACTGAGCAAATAAATGAGATCGTTGCAAAACTTTGATATCATTGAGAGAACCCAACAAATCAAAGAAGCAATGCCAATCTAGAGATCAAGCAAAGCCACGGCTTCAAGCATGATGGCGAGTTTATGTTTGTGCCTGGTGTATTGCCCTGCCCAAGCATCCGGGCAATTTTTCCTCCTCCAATGCATGCAATCAGTACTATCTAGCATGCTCGGCCATCCCATTGCTTCGTTCATTGCCATGAGCTTCTTTACATCTTCTTCATTTGGAGCTCGAAGATACTCTGGGCCAAAAACCCGGATTATTGTCTCGGCAAAGACACGGACACTTTTGATGGTATTATCTTTGCCAATGCGAAGATACTCATCGGCGTAGTCGGCCGTAACATCATATGCAATCACCCTCATCGGCGCCGATTTTTTTAATATGCACTAAAACCAATCAACCCGACGACATTCCTACGACGGGTGAAGAAACGGCAATTTTACTCGCAAGCCTCCACGATGCAAACAAAAAGCGACCTACGCATTCGGTATCGCCTAAGAAAGAGGTGAGCCGGATATGTCGGTACCTCGACGAAGTAATCCTTCATGAGCATCTTGTCGCTGAGAGCTCGGTTGCGGGGAATGCATAGCCCGTTGACCGTCGATCCACGCCGCTTTTTGCTCGGCCCTGCCTCAAATTCGTCTACGAGATGCAACAACACTAGACTCTCGTCATCGTCGTCGAGAATGAAGTCTTCTATGTCCGAATCGTCGGACGAAGACGACGAGGACGAACTCCAATCCATCTGCAAAATGTACAAAAGCCGGCATGAGTTTGACCCGAACCTACCCCGCCACAAAATCGAGCTCGAACCGGTAACAAATTCGGTTGAACATACCTCGCATGCCGGCCGAACCTGCCCCAGCCTACCCCTTTCTTCTCCACGTCGGCCGAAGCTCCCCCGCGCCGCCCGAAGTCGCGCCACCTCTTCCTTCCGCCACCGACCGAAACAGCGCCGCGCCATCCTCTTTCCGCGCTCATAGTCGTCGGAACTGACTGGATCCGGAAGCTAGGAGCCCCGCGCGCCGAGCTCCCGGGGGCATCCATGGCGGCGGCGGTGGGCGCGAGCCGCAGACGCAAATGGTCACCTCCGCCACCGAAATTAGGTGGAATGGGTGCGGCGGCGGGCGGCGGAGCTTTCTAGCGGCCCGGGGCAGCCGGGGTAGCACCTAGCGACGGGGATGTGCGGCGGCGACGGCAACGGGGTGTGCAAGCGGGATACAGAATCCGACGGAACGCTTCGCGCCAAGGGAAAGGGGATCCTGCAAAAGCCGAGCGATTCCTGCACATATGGAGGAAACGGGCTCGCGGGATCCCACAAAAAAAATTCGGGACGACGCGATTTCTGGGATCTATTCGGGCCGGGATACGAAATGGATCCCATAAACCGACGGTTATTTTAGTGGACGACCCGGTTTATGGGATCTGCTAGAGATGTTCAGAAGACAGAAAAAAAAAGTATGGTATTGTTGGGGAACGTTGCATGGGAAACAAAAAATTTCCTACGCACACACAAGATCTATCCATGGAGATGAGCATCTACGAGAGGAGAGATCGGATCCACATACCCTTGTAGATCGCTAAGCGGAAAGCGTTAAGAAACGCGGTTGATGTAGTCGAACGTCTTCGCGATCCAAATCGCAAGCCGTCCCGCGATCCAATCACGAGCTAGCGCCGAAAGGACGGCACCTCCGCGTTCAGCACACGTACAACTCGATGACGATCTCCGCCTCCTTGATCCAGCAAGCGAGGGCGGAGAGGAAGATGAGTTCTCCGGCAGCACAACGACGTGGTGGCGGTGGTGGTGAACTAATCCGGCAGGGCTTCGCCGAGCTCTACCGAACTAATCTAGAGGAGAAGGACGATCTAGGGAGAGAGAGGGGCGCCAAGGGCTTCGTGTGTCCTCTTGGGGCGCCCCCTCCCTTCTATATATAGGTGGTTGGGCGTGGAGATCAGCCCCTCCAAGCCCTAAGGTGCAGCCAAGGGGGAGGAGTTGGACTCCTAGTCCAATTCCCTCCCTTTCCATAAACAGGCGGACTTTCCACCTCTCCCAAGCCACATGGGCCTTGAGGGACTTGTGCGCCTGGCCCAATAAGGCCAGGGCGCCTCCCCTCAGCCCATGCAAACCCTTGGGACGTGGTGGAACCCTTGGTGGACTTCCGTACTCCTCCGGAAGTTTCCGGAACCTTCTAGAAGCTTCCCGGTACAATACCGGAAAAACCCGAAACTTTTCCGGTAGCCAAAATATGACTTCCCATATATAAATCTTTACCTCCGGACTATTTTAGAACTCCTCGTGACGTCCGGGATCTCATACGGGACTCCGAAAAACCTTCGGTCACCAACATACATAACTCAACAATACCGAAACGTCACCGAACGTTAAGTGTGCAGACCCTGCGGGTTCGAGAACTATGTAGACATGACCGAGACACCTCTACGGCCAATAACCAATAGCGGGACCTGGATGCCCATATTGGTTCCTACATATTCTACGAAGATCTTTATCGGTTGAACCTCTATGTCAAGGATTCAGTTAATCCCGTATGCAGTTCCCTTTGTTCATCGATATGTTACTTGCCCGAGATTCGATCGTCGGTATCTCTATACCTAGTTCAATCTCGTTACCGGCAAGTCTCTTTACTCGTTCCGTAATACAAGATCCCGTGGCTAACTCTTTAGTCACTTTGCTTGCAAGGCTCATTGGGATGTTGTATTACCGAGTGGGCCCTGAGATACCTCTCCGTCACACGGAGTAACAAATCCCAGTCTTGATCCATGTCAACTCAACAGACACCCTCGGAGATACCTGTAGAGCACCTTTATAGTCACCCAGTTATGTTGCGACGTTTGATACACACAAGGTACTCCTCCGGTGTCAGTGAGTTACATGATCTCATGGTCATAGGAACAGATACTTGACATGCAGAAAACTATAGCAATAAACTGACACGATCATATGCTACGTTCATAGTTTGGGTCTTGTCCATCACATCATTCTCCTGATGATGTGATCCCGTTATCAAATGACATCTCATGTCCATGGCTAGGAAACCTCGACCATCTTTGATCAACGAGCTAGTCTACTAGAGGCATACTAGGAACACAGTGTTGTCTATTTACCCACACATGTATTTGAGTTTCCAATCAATACAATTATAGCATGGATAATAAACGATTATCATGAACAAAGAAATATAATAATAACCATTTTATTATTGCCTCTAGGGCATATTTCCAACAGTCTTCCACTCGCACTAGAGTCAATAATCTAGCTCACATCACTATGTGATTTACATTGTAATGAATCTAACACCCATACAGTTCTGGTGCCGATCATGTTTAGCCCGTGGAAGAGGTTTAGTCAACGGGTCTGCGACATTCAGATCCGTGTGCACTTTGCAAATCTCTATGTCATACTGTAGATGCTGCTACCACGCTCCACTTGGAGCTATTCCAAATGACTGCTCCACTATACGTATCCGGATTGCTACTCAGAGTCATCCGGATAGGTGTCAAAGCTTGCATCAACGTAACCCTTTACGACGAAATCTTTATCACCTCCATAATTGAGAAACATTTCCTTAGTCCTCCAGTTACTAAGGATAATTTTGACCGCTGTCCAGTGATCCACTCCTGGATCACTCTTGTACCCCCTTGCCAGACACGTGGCAAGGCACACACTAGGTGCGGTACACAGCATGGCATACCGTATAGAGCCTATGGCTAAGGCATAGGGGACGACCTTCGTCCTTTCTCTTTCTTCTGCCGTGGTCGAGCTTTGAGTCTTACTCAAATTCATACCTTACAATACAGCCAAGAACACCTTCTTTGACTGATCTATTTTAAACTCCTTGAAAATCTTGTCAAGGTATGTATTCATTGAAAGTTCTATCGAGCGTCTTGATCTATCTCAATAGATCTTGATGCCCAATATTTAAGTAGCTTTATTCCAGGCCTTCCTTTGAAAAACTCCTTTCAAACAACCCTTTATGCTTTCTAGAAATTCTCCATTATTTCCGATCAACAATATGTCATCCACATATACTTATCAGAAATTCTATAGTGCTCCCACTCACTTTCTTGTAAATACAAGTTTCTTATAAACTTTGTATAAACCCAAAAGCTTTGATCTCCTCATCAAAGCGTATATTCCAACTCCGAGATGCTTTCTCCAGTCCATAGAAGGATTGCTGGAGCTTGCATACCTTTTAGCATCCTTAGGATCGACAAAAACCTTCTGGTTATATCACATACAACCTTTCCTCAAGGAAACCATTGAGGAACCGATGTTTTGACATCCATCTGCCAGATTTCATAATAAAAAAATGCAGCAATTGCTAACATAATTCCAACAGACTTCAGCATCGCTACGGGTGAGAAAGTCTCATCGTAGTCAACTCCTTGAACTTGTTAGAAACTTCTTTGCGACAAGTCGAGCTTTATAAATGGTGACATTTACCATCAGCGTCTGTCTTCTTCTTAAAGGTCCATTTCTACTTAACGGCCTGCCGTTCATCAGGCAAGTCTACCAAAGTCCATACTTGGTTTTCATACATGGATCCTTTCTTGGATTTCATGGCTCCTAGCCATTTGTTGGAATCCGGGCCCACCATCGCTTCTTCATAGCTCGTAGGTTCACTGTTGTCTAACAACATGACCTCCAAGACATGATTGACGTACCACTCAGGGGCGGTACGAGTCCTTGTCGACCTACGAGGTTCGAAAGTAACTTGATCTGAAGCTTCATGATCATCATCATTTGCTTCCTCTTCACTTGGTGTAGGCGTCACAGAAACATCTTTCTACGTCGTGCTACTATCCAACTGAAGTGACGGTTCAACAACCTCATCAAGTTCTACTTTCCTCCCACTCAATTCTTTCGAGAGAAACTCTTTCTCGAGAAAGGACCCGTTTTTAGCAACAAACACTTTGCCCTCGGATCTGAGATTGAAGGTATACCCAACTGTTTCTTTAGGGTATCCTACGAAGACGCACTTGTCCGCTTTGGGTTCGAGCTTATCAGACATAAGTGTCGCATTCCCAAACTCT
The DNA here is from genome assembly GCA_039707655.1 of Elymus sibiricus. Lineage (NCBI taxonomy): Eukaryota > Viridiplantae > Streptophyta > Magnoliopsida > Poales > Poaceae > Elymus > Elymus sibiricus. The sequence goes on from CM077665.1 coordinate 358,196,372, forward strand.
AAGAAATGACAGCTTAGGTTTCTGCCAAACCATAATTCATACGGTGTCATCTCAACGGAATTAGATGGTGCCCTATTTAAAGTGAATGTAGTTGTTTCTAATGCATAACCCCAAAACGATAGTGGCAAATCGGTAAGAGACATCATAGTATGCACCATATCAATAGAGCACGACTACGACGTTCGGAGACACCATCACATTATGGTGTTCCAGGTGGCGTGAGTTGTGAAACAACTTTCACATTGTCTTAAGTTGTATACCAAACTCGTAACTCAGATATTCACCTCCACGATCATATCGTAGACATTTTATCTTCTTGTCACGATGATCTTAAACTTCACTCTGAATTTGCTTGAACTTTTTAAACGTTTCAGACTTGTGTTTCATTAAGTAAATATACCCATACCCACTCAAATCATCAGTGAAGGTAAGAAAATAACGATATCCACCGCACGCTTCAACACTTATTGGACCGCATACATCAACATGTATCATTTCCAATAAGTCACTTGCCCGCTCCATCAAACTGGAAAACGGGGTCTCAGTCATCTTGCCCATGAGGCATGGTCCACATGTCTCAACCGATTCGAAATCGAGTGAGTCCAAAGATCCATCAGCATGGAGTTTCTTCATGTGTTTTGCACCAATATGACCTTAGCGTCAGTGCCACAAGTATGTGGTAATATCATTATTAACTTTGCATCTTTTGGCATCAATATTATGAACATGTGTATCACTACGATCGAGATTCAATAAACCATTCACATTGGGTGCATGACCATTGAAGGTATTATTCATGTAAACAGAATAACCATTATTCTCTGACTTAAATGAATAATCGTATTGCAATAAACACGATCTAATCATGTTCATGCTCAACGCAAACACCAAATAACATTTATGTTCAACACTAATCCCGAAGGTAGAGGGAGCGTGCGATGGTGATCACATCAACCTTGGAAACACTTCCAACACACATCGTCACCTCGCACTTAGCTAGTCTCCGTTTATTCTGTAGCTTTTATTTCGAGTTACTAACATTAGCAACTGAACCGGTATCTAATACCCAGGTGTTACTAGGAGTACTAGTAAGGTACACATCAATAACACGTATATCAAATATACTTCTGTTGACGTTGCCATCCTTCTTATGTACCAAGTATCTAGGGCAGTTCCACTTCAGTGACAATTCTCCTCATAATAGAAGCACTTAGTCTTGGGTTTGGGTTCAACCTTGGGTTTCTCCACTAGAGCAGCAACTGGCTTGCCATTCATGAAGTTTCCCTTCTTGCCCTTGCCCTTCTTGAAACTAGTGGTTTTACTAACCATCAACATTTGATGCTCCTTCTTGATTTCTACCTTCGCGGTGTCAAACATCGCGAATAGCTCAGGGATCATCTTTTTCATCCCTGGCAGGTTTATAGTTCATCACGAAGCTCTAGTAGCTTTGTGGCAGTGACTTGGAGAACTATATCAATCACTATCTTATCTGGAAGATCAACTCCCACTTGATTCAAGCGATTGTAGCACCCAGACAATCTGAGCACATGCTCACCGATTGAGTTATTCTCCTTCATCTTGCAGGCAAAGAATCTTGTTGGAGGTCTCATACCTCTCAACATGGGCACGAGCCTGAAATCCCAATTTCAGCTCTTGGAACATCTCATATGCTCCGTGACGTTCAAAACGTCTTTGGAGCCTCAATTCTAAGCCGTAAAGCATGACGCACTGAACTATCAAGTAGTCATCAGAACGTGCCTGTCAGATGTTCACAACATCCACAGACGACGCTAGAGGGGGTGGCGCACCGAGCGGTGCATCAAGGACATAAGCCTTCTGTGCAGCAATGAGGACAATCCTCAGATCACGGACCCAGTCCGCATAACTGCTACCATCATCTTTCAACTTACTTTTTCTCTAGGAACGTATCAAAATTCAGGGGAACTACAACGTGAGCTATTGATCTACAACATAATTGGCAAAGACATTTTGACTATTGTTCAAGATAATGAGTTTAGTTAATCATATTACTTAAAAACTCCCACTCAAATTGACATCCCTCCGGTCATTCGAGTGGTACATGATCCAAATTGACCAACCCAAGTCCGATCATCACGTGAGATGAGGTGGTTTCAATGGTGAACATCTCCATGTTGATCATATCTACTATATGACTCATGCTCGACCTTTCAGTCTCTTGTGTTCCGAGGCCATGTCTATACATGCTAGGCTCGTCAAGTTTAACCCAAGTGTTCCGCTTGTGCAACACTGGCTTGCACCCGTTGTATGCGAACGTAGAGTCTATCACACCCGATCATCACGTGGTGCTTCGAAACGACGAACCTTCGCAACGGTGCACACTCGGGGAGAACACAATTTTATCTTGAAATTTTTAGTGAGGGATCACCTTATAATGCTACCGTCGTCCTAAGCAAAACAAGGTGCATAAAAGAATTAACATCACATGCAAATCATAAGTGACATGATATGGCCATGAACTTGTGCTTATGATCTCCATCTCCAAAGCACCGGCATGATCTCCATAGTCACCGGCATGACACCATGATCTCCATCATCTTGATCTCCATCAACGTGTCGCCATGAGGTTGTCACGCCAACTATTGCTTCTACAACTATTGCTAACTCATAATGATAAAGTAAAGCAAAAAGGCGAAAATAAATTAAAGACAACCCTATGGCTCCTACCGGTTGCCGTACTCATCCACATGCAAGTCTTGATATTCTATACAAAACATGATCATCTCATACATCACATATATCTCATCATGTCATTGGCCATATCATATCACATCATACCCTGCAAAAACAAGTTAGATGTCCTCTAATTTGTTGTTGCATGTTTTACGTGGCTACTATGGGTATCTAGCAAGAACGATTCTTACCTACGCAAAACCACAACGGTGATATACAAGTTGCTATTTCACCTTCTACAAGGACCGCCTTTGTTGAAACCAATTCAACAAAAGTGGGAGAGACAGACACCCGCCAGCCATCTTTATGCAACAAAGTCACATGTCAGTCGATGGAACCGGTCTCTCGTACATGGACGAGTAAGGTTGGTCCGGGCCACTTCATCCCACAATACCGATGAATCAAGAAAAGACTAAGGAGGGAAGCATTCTGAATATCAACGCCCACAAACTCCTTTGTGTTCTACTCGTGATCTCATCTACGCATAGACCTAGCTCATGATGCCACTGTTGGGGAACGTTGCATGGGAAACAAAAAATTTCCTACGCACACACAAGATCTATCCATGGAGATGAGCATCTACGAGAGGAGAGATCGGATCTACATACCATTGTAGATCGCTAAGCGGGAAGCATTGAGAAATGCGGTTGATGTAGTCGAACGTCTTCGCGATCCAAATCGCAAGCCGTCCCGCGATCCAATCACGATCTAGCGCCGAAAGGACGGCACCTCCGCGTTCAGCACACGTACAACTCGATGATGATCTCCACCTCCTTGATCCAGCAAGCGAGGGCGGAGAGGTAGATGAGTTCTACGGCAGCACAGCGGCATGGTGGCGGTGGTGGTGAACTAATCCGGCAGGGCTTCGCCGAGCTCTACCGAACTAATCTAGAGGAGAAGGACGATCTAGGGAGAGAGAGGGGCGCCAAGGGCTTCGTGTGTCCTCTTGGGGCGCCCCCTCCCCTCTATATATAGGTGGAGGTGCGTGGAGATCAGCCCCTCCAAGCCCTAAGGCGCAGCCAAGGGGGAGGAGTTGGACTCCTAGTCCAATTCCCTCCCTTTCCATAAACAGGTGGACTTTTCACCTCTCCCAAGCCACATGGGCCTTGAGGGACTTGTGCGCCTGGCCCAATAAGGCCAGGGCGCCTGCCCTCAGCCCCTGCAAACCCTTGGGACGTGGTGAAACCCTTGGTGGACTTCCGGACTCCTCCGGAAGTTTCCGGAACCTTCTAGAAGCTTCCCGGTACAATACCGGAAAGACCCGAAACTTTTCCGGTAGCCAAAATATGACTTCCCATATATAAATCTTTACCTCCGGACCATTCCGGAACTCCTTGTGATGTCCGGGATCTCATATGGGACTCCGAAAAACCTTCGGTCACCAATATACATAACTCAACAATACCGAAACGTCACCGAACGTTAAGTGTGCAGACCCTGCGGGTTCGAGAACTATGTAGACATGACCGAGACACCTCTACGGCCAATAACCAATAGCGGGACCTGGATGCCCATACTGGTTCCTACATATTCTACGAAGATCTTTATCGGTTGAACCTCTATGTCAAGGATTCAGTTAATCCCGTATGTAGTTCCCTTTGTTCATCGGTATGTTACTTGTCCGAGATTCGATCGTCGGTATCTCTATACCTAGTTCAATCTCGTTCCCGGCAAGTCTCTTTACTCGTTCCGTAATACAAGATCCCGTGGCTAACTCTTTAGTCACTTTGCTTGCAAGGGCTCATTGTGATGTTGTATTACCGAGTGGGCCCTGCGATACCTCTCCGTCACACGGAGTAACAAATCCTAGTCTTGATCCATGTCAACTCAACAGACACCCTCGGAGATACCTGTAGAACACCTTTATAGTCACCCAGTTATGTTGCGACGTTTGATACACACAAGGTACTCCTCCGGTGTCAGTGAGTTACATGATCTCATGGTCATAGGAACAGATACTTGACATGCAGAAAACTATAGCAATAAACTGACACGATCATATGCTACGTTCATAGTTTGGGTCTTGTCCATCACATCATTCTCCTAATGATGTGATCCCGTTATCAAATGACATCTCATGTCCATGGCTAGGAAACCTCGACCATCTTTGATCAACGAGCTAGTCTACTAGAGGCATACTAGGAACACAGTGTTGTCTATTTACCCACACATGTATTTGAGTTTCCAATCAATACAATTATAGCATGGATAATAAACGATTATCAAGAACAAGAAAATATAATAATAACCATTTTATTATTGCCTCTAGGGCATATTTCCAACAGGTATCAATAATTTGCTAGAAAACAACATAATTTATTGATGCAGGATTAAAGATGTGAATTAAGTCAACAATTATACGGGGTTTGCTTGCATTATTGTATATTGCCGGTCGATGCAAGGATGTTGAGGAGCTTACCGCCAAGATGGTCACAGATAATTGACTGTACCGTATTAGAGCATCTCCAACAGGCGCGCGATATCAGCGCCGCGCTGAAAATTTTCTTTTTTTTTTTTGCGCGCGCAGCGGTTCTGGGCGCTCCAGCGGCCGCGCAAAAAACGCGCACGCGACATAAGTGCTTCCGCGCGCGGAGCGAAACGGCATCGCGCGCTGCTTATTTCGTGCGCCCGCTCCCGCGCGCTGCACACTCGAGCGCTCGCGCCGCGACTTCTACCTCCCTCTCCGGCCGCGCCGCTTTCGCCCCGCCCCGCGCCGCCGCCGGCGAATTCGCCCTATGGACGACCGCGCCGACATCCCCCTCACCCCTTCCTACACCCACGACCCCTCAGCCGCCGGCGCTACCATGGCTTCGGAGATACCATGGGCGGCATGGGAGGCATGAGTGGCTTCGGAGGTACCATGTGGGGCATGGGTGGCTTCGGAGCTACCATGGGAAGCATGGGAGGCATGAGTTTTGCGTCACTCATGTGAGGCATGGGAGCACCTCCGGGTGACATGGGTGGATGCATGTCTTCCGGTGTGCCTCACATACCTTCGGCACCTCCAGGAGACTATGAAGAGGAGGACGAAGATGAGACTTCGAATGAGGATGAAGAATCGGAGGACGAAGATGAGGATGCGGCATGATTCTTGATGTGCCATTTGTTTGTGTGAACTTGTTATGTCATGAACTTCGTTTGTGATTTTGAACTTGGTTGGATGAGGAGATGATGTGACATGATTGTTGATGTGCCGTGCAATTGAACTATGCTATGTCTTTTTGTTTTTGATTTTTGATGAAATATCACCATATTGTCTTCATAAAAAAATGCATGTTGCAAGCGCCGGCTGCTCGCGCGTGCGATTTTTTTTTCGGCGGCCGCTGAAGCCAGCGCTCTCCGACGCGCTAAAAATTGCTATTTCCGCGCTGTAAAACCGCTTTTTGCGCGCCGCGCGTTGGGCGCCTGTTGCAGATGCTCTTAGGCCCTGTTTGGAACCACTCAGATTATGATAATCCACTTTTTATAATCTATACTGTCTCCAAACATGACATATTATATTGTAGATTATAAAAACTAGATGGACAGATTATTAAAAACTCACAATCTACTCTACCCCAGATAAAACCAGATTATGGATTGCTAATGACCCATTATCCTTGTAAAGTTGAAGGTAATTACTAATTTTTGCCTCCGCCACCCTCCAAACAGGGGGCAGACAGGTCATTATGCAATGTAAAAACCTGGATTACAGTTTATATAATCTGGCCTCCAAACAAGCCCATCTAGATTATTTTTATAAACCTGATTATATAATGGGCACTGCTACGCGTCGGCCGGCGGATCTTTTAAAAAGATCCGCTGCCTCGCGAGCTGTCGGATTTAACGGATTGAGCGGCCAAGCGACACCTTTTATTATTGCAACACAGGTCTTGTTGCAAGAAAATTCGGCAACACGGGTAATGTTGAAGAAAATTTTGCAATATAGATTAAGTTGCAACTTTTTCTTGCAACAGAGGTGTTGTTGCAATTTTTCTTGCAACAGAGGTCTTGTTGTAAAAATATTTTACAATAGAGATCTCGTTGCAATTTATTATTTTTTGCAACAGTATTGTTACAATTTTTTTTCAAACAAAGACATTGCTGCATAAATTCACTAACGCAAAGCGAGCAGCAAGCAGGGACACGCGTCGCGTGGACGAGACGGCGGATGCTCGCTTGCAATCCGCCGGCTGAAGCCAAGAGTTTTCCTTATATAATCTATCTTCATAATCCATATTAATCTATTGTGGTTCCAAACAGGGCCTTACTGTAGGAGCATGTCGCTGGCAGATTCGGGCCTTACTGTAGGAGCATGTCGCTGGCAGATTCGGATTCAACAAGTCACGTACACCTGCCCTTCCAGGATATGATCAAAAGTTCAAAACCGATCCGACTCCTACTCCCACTTGATCGATGGTTCCCTATATATATGAACAAGCGCGGACAGAGCGCTGCTTTACGACGATCGTCGTACATGCATACCGGGTACTCTGGTTTCGATTTCACGATCGATGGGCGCCACCGCCAGCCGCCCGTCGTCGTCCTCTCGGCCGACCTCGCGCGCCGCGCTCAGCCCCCCCTCTCCGCCTGCCTCGTTCGCCGCCGTCAAGATGGAGTACTCCGAGGCGCGCCTCTTCATGATGAACGACTACTCCGAGTCGGCGCGCATGCCCCCCGGCTCCACGCTGACCCTGGAGACGTTCCAGTTCCGCGGCCAGGGCTGGCGCGTCGACGTGGACCCCGCGGGTAGCCTAGCTTGCTCGGACTCCCTCACCGTCAGCATCACCGTCGTCGCCGACCACGGGTGGAACTACCCCGAGAACATGGCGACCAAGATCTCCATAGACATCCTGGACGAGAGCGGGGAGCGCGCCGCCTTCGACTGCTGTCACAAGGCCCAGCCTGACGGGTGCGGCGGCTTCGGCTTTCTCAGCGTCAGCAAGACGGAGCTGGAGGCGTCGTCATGCATCCGCGATGACAGCCTCACCATCAGGTGCACCATGTCCGTTGACATCCTGGAGTACAAGATCGGCTTGGTGGCGGGGTCGACCCAGAGCACCGGAGCGTCGGCCAAGGGCTTTCACCCCGCTCCGGTGCCGATCGTCACGACGGCGGCCAGGGCCGGCGCGGCTGCCAGCCTGCCGGTAACGTCGTCAAGCTCCGCCCTGTCGTCGCCCACTCGTCAGCCGACTTGTGGATTTCGATGGCGCACCGGAGGACGCCTCCGGCGTGGACGGCTCCGCGACGCCTTCGGGGTCCACCGGTACAGACGTGTAGACAGCTCGCTCGGTGACGACACCGTCACCGTCCCGCTCTTGAATCAGGCAGCCTCCTTTATTGAGCGCCGTGTATAGTTTTTCCTTTTTGAGAATATATAAGATGAGACGACGAAGCCCACACTTCTTTATTGTTGGGCTATTTTTTGGCGAGGGTTTATTCTTTACTAGAAGGGTTTTGCTGCGTCGTTGGTGTCGTTGGATTTCTTAAAAGGATAATCATTCTGTTTCAAAATATAAGATGTATTACTTTTTTAAAAAGTCAATCTTTTAAAATTTGATCAAATTTAATGAGAAATATATCAAAATTCGTAATATCAAATCGGTATTTTAGATTCACAATGAAATGAATTTTCATACTTATTTCGTTTAATATTGCGGATGTCGGTATTTTTTATGTGAACTTCATCAAAATTAAACAAATTTAACTTTCCAAAAAACTAATACCCTATATATTTGGAACTAATGGAATATTTAATTTGACGGGCGAGGGAGACGACAGAGTGTGTTTTATATTTATTCATAATGTTGTGATTTGGTAGGCCTTTCGTGATGCTATTCCGTGTTATCTGCTAACCAACTTATATTTATGTGAGGAATTTTTTGTATCGGTGGTTGCATGTACTATATTGGTGCTATAATATCACATGATGGCGTTTCTTTTTCTAGATGATGGGAGGCTGCGCATGATTGATATTTTTATAGGCCGGTTGATGTTGATTGATTTAAAAATCATTGGCCCGGTCAAAATCGTAAACCAAATCCAAAATTGAATACCTCAACTGAATGACACAACTTCAAAATTTAGGGAACATGGTGAATTAAAAGAATTGAATGGGAGACCTTGAGAAATTGTTGACCCAGTCAAAATCGAATGACCCAATTCTAAATTGAATACCTCAATTAATTGTGAGACCTTAAAATTTAGAATCATAGTGTACAATAATTTTTTTAAATGAGAGTGGTTTGAGAAATTGTTGACCCAGTCAAAATGGTGACCTAATTATAATTGAAGACCTCAATTATATGTGGGCTCTTTAAAACTAGGAAGCTTAATGTTATAAAGGATTGGGCTATATATAGCATAGCCATCCCAATGGAAATTGTAAGACGAAATCATTGGTTAAGAGCCATTTGCTGCAACGAGTTTCTATTTTTCTTATAGATTAGATTTAAAAAACCTTTTTCTATCTCTTGATCCGTTTTTGTCGTTGGGTTTCTTGCATCAAGATCTTTAAAACTAGATCCCATGGTGCGCCGCATCAGCCCGCGGGTCTGCGCCCGGGCAGCCGTCTGCTCGCACAATGTGCATCAATTCCACCACGGACCATGCCTGTCACCGCCTCCTTCCTGAGACGAGCACCATGCGCGCGACCTGCCTCGCTCACGCCCACGCGCACGCCTTGAGTGTCACTCAGAGCAACTCCAATCGGACGCCCCATTTCGTCCGCGTGTGTCCATTTGTTCGCCGCAGACACAAAACTCGGCCCAACGCGGCAACCTAAACAGACGCGCGCCCGTTTTTTGTCCGCCCGTGACCCATTCCAGGCTCAAATTTGGGCCGCATTTGCGTCGGCGCGGACAAGAAGCGGACACGCGCCTCGCCCGCATGCTTCTTCCTCTGGCCCGCCCGTCGGCGACACAGTCTCGCGGTCTCGCCTTTTTATCCCCTTCCCCCACTTGTCGCCTGCAAGTGCACAAGCCCTAGGCCGACGCCCCATTTTTCCCGGCCACCTTGCTCTCCAGCCCCTTCCTCCTCCACCTAGCAGCACATCCACCACGCGGGGTGCCTCCTTCGTCCCAGTGTGGGAGGCCTAGTGGTAGATCTGTGGCGGCGACAACGAGATTTGGCACATCCTGCCGGCGGGATTTGGCGAATCCGGCCGCCGGCGGAGTGCGCTTGCCATGGATTGGCCGGGTGCCGGTCCACCCAACCTGGATAATGCCTCGATGCCGTATGCAGGTGCTCAATCCGCCTCTAGCCGCTCGGGTCTGTACTGTCGTCGGTTCGCCGGCAAAACCACGGCTGGCCGTCGCCCTGGCTCGACGCTGGCCCAGAGGCTTGCCGGCTCACCATTGCCGTTCATAAAGTGCGACGACTGCTTGCTATAGGTTGTCCGACACATTTCTTCGACGCCGGAACATCCCGGTTAGGTGTTCGTCAAGTGCAAAAACGACGGGTACGCGTTTTTCGTTCGACCTTTTGCTCTTTGATTCGATGCAATTTCGGGAGCTTATTTGGTCAATTTTGTGTGTAGGAGGGATGCAACTTTTGGTTTTGGGAAGAAGAATACATCGATTTATTGATCTCACGAAATTTTCTAGATGTTCGTGCATTTCTAACTAGAATTGAAGCTAAAGATGAGACTAAAGAAGAGACGAAGGGGGAAGCAACGTCTACTTCTTTAGAATTGAAGAAGGAAGACGTTGTTAAGCTCAAGAATCCGCAGATCAACAACGAAGACATAGAGAAGATATTAGCCCAACTAGTAAGAGCAATTATGCAAGTTGGACATCTTTTAAAATGTCTTATTATGGTTCTTGTTTTTTTGATCTTGTACTTGTAGCGAAGAATTGGTAAAAAATGATGTTTGTATTAAAATGTCTTTGATGAAATAAAAATAACGGGTAAAGGCCAACTAAAAATATGTGTGATTTAAAATAGATGCGGACCGACCGCGAGGACGAGATTTGAGTCCGTGCGTTAGATGCACACTTCATCTATTTATAAAGGAAAGGACACGCCAACCTAAACGGACAAATGACGGTTAAAACACGCGACACACGGTTGGAGTTGCTCTCAGGCCGCTTCGTGCCGCTGGTCCGTCCACTGTGTGTCGTTGGGTGCGGCCGCTGGGGCGTGCCTCAGCCGGATGTTGTCGCTGCGTGCCTGGGCGTTCTGTTGATGCGTGTCCGCACTCACCGAGCAGAGGTCGCCGCGCGCAGGCGACCTGCCTCACCTCACCCAGGCCGGCTGCTGCGTGCACTGGGTGCGACCGCTGGTGTGTTCTGGTGAGCTTCAAACGCATCGACTGTAAATTTGCCTTGTAACATCGATTTGCACTATAATTGCTAGAGCTGGCGTGTCATATGATTCAGTTTATATGTGTCATCAAGCACAGAGCGGCAACTAAACTGCAGACTAGATAAGGATGCAATACCCAATAGCTTTACTCTTGTGGGTATATTCAGTTTTAGATTGTGCAGATTGCATCATTTTCCTGCCAAGGGCTACTAAAAGAGAGGTATTGCAGTCGTGCCTTGCAGGTGTTTGATCATATGCGTCGAAGAAAGATACAGTGCAACCGTCCTTTTGGAGAAGTAGTGTCCTATTTTAGTGCAGCGGTTGGAGATGAGCATTTTCCGGTGGCTTAAAAAGCACTTTTCCGTGTTATATATTTTACTCAGAGCCATTTTTGTGTCTTAAATAGGGCTACTATTGGAGACGGGGAGTCTCCTCCTCCTCCTCCTCATAGTCTTCAACAGCTGCTACGGTGGTGGTAGCGTAGCTTCTCGCGGACCACCATCGCTCCACCCAAAGCATCTCTACCAGATCCCTTAAACAACGGTTAACAATTTCAAACCGTAAAATAACTGTTGTTTTACGGTTTAGTGCGAAAAAATGTCGAAAACAGATCCCGCAAACTGCCTCGGCCCTTAAATATTTTTAAGGTGACCCTTAAAATCAGCCCCGAGTACACTATATTCCCAGTTTTTGGCTCATCTTTTATCGTTTCCGTATCCTCGAAAAGCGTCGCGCTACTAAAGTTTCAGAGAGAATTCCTTATTTGGCCCTTTCTTAAAATTTGCTTTCCTTTTTGGCCCAATTTTTTTTTTCCTTTTTTGACGCTCAAACTTTATTTTGTTCCCTATATGACACTTTCATCAGTTTTGTCCAGCAACGGTGTTAAGTCTAACCTAAAAAGACCATTTTACCCCTAGTGTAGTATATGATCAGATTATTTACATGCAAATGCAAAGGCGTGATATATTTTGTAGTGGTTGAATAAGTAAACAAAATAAATAATAGTCCTATTATATTAGTATTTCCAATAATAATATGATGAGTGGAACAGTGACAACCCACTCAGCCTGTAGGGTGTAATTTGTACTGATTAATCTTACGGGAGAAAACAAAGGGCAGGGGCATTTGATTCAGTAGCTGTAGGATTTCGTAAGGCAACACGTAACAATACGTAGATGTACTACGATTTTCGCTTGATCCACTAGCTACGTGCATGGCCGGGTCACAACGACTCCCAAATAGAAAAACAACTAGACTATTCTACGTGAGCTTAGAGCATCTACAGCCGGACCCCCTGTATGCTCCTCAAACGTCTGGAACGTTCTCTCGGTCACTGACCGGTCATAAAAATGCGACCCAACCGAACCCCTCATATCCGTCTCAAACGCCCGGACTGACCGGCACCTCTCATATCCATCTCAAATATGGGGACGATATGAGGGCTCGCGGACGCGCCCGGACACGCCCGGTCAGTCCACCACGTAGGACGCGACCCCACTCCGGACCACCTTTTCTCTTTTCTTATTCATTATTTTCTTTCCCTCTCTTCTTCTCCACCAATCACGTGCAAGTGACCGGACATATGAGAAGAAAAATGAGAAGTGTGGCTACGCGGACCAAATTATAGGGGCTCAAAACGGACACGCCCGGTCACTGACCGGGCGCGTCCGCGGGCGTTTAAGGGGTCAGATTTGCTAGGTCCGGCTGTAGATGCTCTTATTAAGGCTAGCAATGCCTGACTACCACTGGCACATCACTCATCGCGGCTGGGACGGCAAGTGCCGCGCACCAGTGTGGCATGCACATATGCGCCGTTGGGCCGTGACCGGCAAGTGCCGCACACCATCTGCTCCATAGCCGCCCGAGGCCAAGACTGCATGGCCCTCCGCTTCGTCGCCCTCCGCCCCGGCATCCGCAGCAGAAGCATCGGGCTCGTCCTCTCAACCTCGCACCACCGCCGCTGCCATATAGTTAGTGCTCGGTGTGGGGAATCGGGAGAGAAGGTGCGGTGGAATATGGAGGGAAGTTCGATCACAAGTTCACAACGTTTTCTTTTTTTCTTTTTTTACCAGTGGGCTAAAGCAGGGGTAAGAATGACTTTTCATGTTGCACTACACGGTGTTAGTGGCCAAAACTGACAGAAATGTCATCGAGAGAAGAAAATGAAGTTTGGGTGTCAAAAAGGAAAGAAAGATTTATTTAGGACCAAAAAAGGAAGTAGATTTTAGAAAAGGGTCAAATAAGGAATTCTCTCAAAGTTTCAGGACAAGTCCATCTCCTTTCATTGCCAGACTAGACCCAAATTCGTCCAAAATCCACCGCCCCGTTCTAGATCCGGCCATATTTCGACCGTCTCGGGTGGGCGGACGGCTTGGTGTCATGCTTGAGAGAGAGCAAAGGAAAGGCCGATGAGGGAGGCAGAGGATGCACGACTAGGGATGGGAACTGGGTCCCATTTAATCCCATTTAAACCCACTAATTGTCTAGTAGTTCAAAAATTTGTTTTTTTTCGAGGAAAATGAACTATGAAGTTAGAAAAAGCTAAATAAATGGGACTTGTGGCTGCCACTTATTTGCCATTTACATCCCTAGGCACGACCGTGACATGCTTGGCGACGGACACATGAGGGTGGTAGTGGAGGGGTCGTGTGCAATCGACCTGATGAAGGAGATGGTGATCGGGAGGAGTACTAGAGGTAGGGGATAGGAGGCGGTCGGTGGAGCCGTTGTTCCTGGCAACAGACCTTGGCCGAGAAGATGGAGCGCGAGGCGGCGGGGCGGGGTTTGGGGTGGCCTGCCTAGAATGGGCGGGCATGGGCGTCCGACGATGCTGGGCGGGCGAGCGGGAGTTCGAAGGAGAAGAGGAAAGGGAGGAGGAGAAAAAAAATCCGTCATTGGTGGGTCCCATACGGAATTTTGTCTATATTCTAGAATTTTGCAGTATGTTCTGTGAGACCCCCTCTTCGACTCTTTGTACTGTAATAAAACATTTTAAGGTTTTATTAAGGGATCTGCTATATGCTTAGAGCATCTACAATCGGCCGCCTCAAACCCGTCTCAAACACCCTGGCGGGTGGACCGGTCACTGACCTATAAAAAAATCCGACCCACCCGAGCGCCTCAAACCGGCCTCAAACGCCCAGGCTGTCCGGCGCCATTCATATCCATCCCAAATGTAGGTTGGATATGGGGCAGCCCGGGCGCGTCCGCCACGTTAGCCTGGCCCACCACTAACCCCACGTCGTCCCCACAGAAACCCCGATATGTCCCCTCTCCGAATCCTAGCTCTTACTCCACTCTCCTCTCTTGCTACATCCCCTCCTCTCCCTCTCCGATTTTGATTGAATCCAGCGAGATGTCGAGCTCCAACAGCCACTTTGGCGGCTCCCACCTCGACGTTGAGGAGGAGCTAGCCCTCTGCATTGCATTGGAGCGGTTCAAGGTGGACACGGGGGGCAGCTCTGGATTTGCACCGTCGCCGCTCCCGCACCAGCGTAGCACGGATGCCGGAGCTGGCCTCTCCCGGCGTAGTCCGCTCCGCCCCCACACCGCCCCCTCCCCCCACGGTCGCTACTCCGCGGGCAGTGGTGGGTGCTAGTGCCCGGTTTGTTGGCCCACACTCTGGAATCTACTACGGCGGAGCAATCTGTGTGTCGCTGACGTGGGTTGATGATGGAGCCCGACGAGGACGAGCGACTCCTCGCTTGGGTCTACTGCCGGTCGCTGACGACGGCGAACACGGATGCTCATCGGCTACAGAGGAAGAACGCCAAGGCGCTCCAGCTTGCCATTGAGCAGTCGGAGCGCGAGGCGTCCGAGGCAGCGGCGGAGGCGGCTCGGGTGGCCAAGCTCAAGCGGCATCAGGACATGGTTGTCTGGTGGATGAAGGGGCTCATCGTCCTCTCTGACTCCTCGTCCGACGGCGGCGGTGACCACAACTCCACCTTCCACGACTCCAACGATCCACCCCTTGCCGCGGACACCTACAGTTGCGTCGACGACTGTAAGGGCAAAATGCCAGCGAGGAAGTGGTGAATCTCCGTTGTCTTCGTCCTTAATTTCTAGTTTTTATTATGTCTCTAGTTAGAACATGCCGTCGTATGTGGATTATGTGAATTTTCAGTAGCTTCTGGAGATTTGTTTGTGATTTTTTGGTGATCGTAATGTGCACATCTAGCTCATTTTTATAGTCCGCACGATGATCTGCATATTCTATATTCACGTTGCATGTTTAATATGAATATAAAGTAAATATGAGAAGGGTGAATATAAAGGACATAAATTAAAAAATGTCATGTAAGTGTCCGGGGATGTGTGGGGCCGAATTTGATGAGCCTGGTATGCTCTCGGCAACGCAAACCCGTTTCGCACACCGCCGACGCTGCCTGCCTGAGCCCACATGGCCGGCAGCCTATAAGACCACGGTACCTGGGAAGGAGCCCACAAGCCAGGAAGCAGCAGAGAGAGAAAGCAGCAGAGAGAGAATTCAAATTTCTCGGCGACTCCCATTCCCCAACACCACCACCGCCACCCAATCCGTGCTCTCCTCCACCTGCTCCTCCTGCCCCCGCCGGCGATCACTGCCGCGCCCTCCTCGTCGGGGGGCCACTCCGGAAGCACGCGATGAAGCTTAAGATCAACAAGGCGTGCGACCTCGCCTCCATCTCCGTCCTCCCTCCCCGGTACAGTGCCCCGGCCCAGGCCGATCCGCGCCCAATTAGTTAACTCCTCTCCCCTCCCCTCTCGCCACCGGCTGTTCCCGTTCGTTCCGCCGCGTGCTTGGTTCGGTTTGTGATCGCGGTGTGTTGTTTTGGTGGTTCAGGAGGACCAGAGGGAGCAGCGGTGGCGGTGGTGGCGGGATGAGCGCGCCTGCTGCTGCTTCCGCGGCGCAGCAGCAGCGGTCCCAGTCGATGTCGCAGAAGTCCTTCTCGCAGGGCGGCAGCGGCGGGTCGTTCTCGCAGGGCGTCGGCGCGTCCTTCTCGCAGGGTTTAGGCAGCGGCGGCGCGTCCTTCTCGCAGGGCAGCGGTGGCGGAGGCGCGGCGTTCTCTCAGAGAGGCGGAGGTGGAGGCGGAGGCGCGGCGTTCTCTCAGGGAGGTGGAAGCGGAGGCGCGGCATTCTCTCAGGGCGGAGGTGGAGGAGGTGCGGCCTTCTCTCAGGGCGGAGGTGGCGGAGGCGCGGCCTTCTCGCAGGGCGGTGGCACCGCGTCGCTCTTGCACGCGCAGTCGCAGCTCTCGCAGGCCTCCCTCGACGAGAGCCTCCTCAGTCTCCTCTCGCAGGCGCCCGTGCGCAACCAGGTCTCGTATACATCCTCCCTCCTTCTCCAATTGTTGCTACTGTGTGGTGATCGATGATCCAGGCCGCGTTTGATTCTACCGGATGGGTCGCATGATCGGTAGGTACAGTGGTTTTGTTCGATCAGTTGGTAACTAGTAGGAGTAGTGATTTTGGGATTTTGTTGGTTGCAGTAGCAAGTTTGCAACGAATTGATTGGTGTTGGTTACTGTTAATTAGTCGCTTCTACTGAATCCACTTGTGCTTGTTTGATAGGCAGAAGAAACAGTTCAAATCTCTGCAGTTGCCATTTCATTCAGCAAATTCGTGAACTAAGTATTGCTTGATATCTCAATTTGGTGCACGCGAGCATTCTGTACAGCATGACTGAAAGTGTTAGCATTCATGTACTGCTAGACTGTTTGAAATGGTGATTTGGGTCAGTATGCAGTTCTATCACGATTTATTCATTTTCGTCAATGCAGAGGGAATGCCCAAACAACAGTCCTTATGCTACTAAATGTTTCAGTGAGAACATCTATGCTTTTTTGTTATATTTGCTACTCATAGAAGGTAGATTCCTTAAAAAAGAAGTTATATACGGTGTATACTGTTTATCTGCTGCCCAATTGTGATCTTCATTCTCTTTCCATTGGTGACCAGAGATTTGCCTTGCAAGAGGACTCATCGAAGAGGATGCCTTCGTATCCTTCCAGTTCAGCTTCTTCTTGTCCGCGCGACGAATCTCAGCTGCAACTGGCAAAAATAACAACCAACCCTATCCACCGCTGGAGCCCCTCTCTTCCGGATAGCAGATGTAAACTCAAGCCCTTGCACCTTACATAATTTACATTGTATTCATCTTTCTTTTGCGGGGAAATTACATTTTACTCTCAGCATAACAACAGTTCACATGCTTTTGAAGCACACTGATTTTGGTGTTCTGAATAGGTTCACAAAAATTCTCTCATTTACTGCGCATGTAAGGTCAAATGGTGCATGCTTTAAACAGATAGTGCACCTGAAGCTGTTCTAAACCTAGACTCTAGGTTTTATTTTTAGCTGTCACATTGTCATGATATACTTGGAAGTATATTTAGACTAAAGTGCCCAATTGATGTTGTTTTGACAGGTCAGGTTAACGAGGATGTTGAACGCAAATTTCAGCATCTAGCAAGTTCAGTACATAAGATGGAAATGATACTTGACTCGGTTCAAAATGATGTGATGCAGTTAAACAGAGCCACGAAGGAGGCATCACTAGACTGTAAGTCGCCCATTTTTATTGGTACTTTAGATCAATAAGGGCGATAGTGGTTGCTGCTATTTTCTTCATGAGTTTTGCACTTTGATTATGTTACTTCCCACAAATAGTACATCATGGACTAATGAGAGCATGTATTCGTTTTGTTCAGCTGATAGCATTCAGAAAAAGTTTGTGCTCCTAGAGGACTCTCTAAAGCAAATTGTAAGGATAGCTGCTGGTTCAGTCCTTTTTTTCCTTCTTCTTTTTGCTGAGGCAACAAAGTTCTGTTTAATTAATCCAAACATGCTACCGCAGCTTAAGGGACAAGATGATCTCAAAGCAGTCCTTGAAGAAAGCACAAAAAGTAATCCTGACCAGCTGAGTGTTCTCAACTCTCACACCAGCAAACTGGATGAGATATCCTCGATGCTTTCAGTCTTGCCAAATCAAGTTCAAACAGAATTGGGGCAACTGAAGGGTGACATCTTTAGAATTTTCACAAAAGAGATGGAGGTACTACTGCTAAGATCAACCACTAGTTTTGATACAACTCTGTTAGGTTTATTTGTCTTTGGAAATTATTCTGATCACTGGCATGTGCATATAAGTAATTATCTTATCTTCTGATTCATCGCTCTGTAAAGTTCTCTCTTATGTCCATATGTGTGAGTTTAGTTTCATATAAACATATAGGCTGGTTCGTACCATTTTCTTGTATCTTTCTTTTTCGAGGAAGCATCATTTCGGCTGTATATTCATGATATCCAACACTAAAAATTCTCATTGTGCACTAGGGCTTACTTTCAGCATTTTACTCTGAAGTTAAAATATTGCTTTTGAAGAATATGCACAATCTTGTATATCATGTGGAATGCTCAAACGTCGTCACTCCACATACTAAAGCAAAGCAACTAATGTGGCTCTTGCTGATCTTTGCCTCTTTGGACAGGGGATTGTTAGAGCTGTCAGATCTCTCAACAGTAGTGCTCCCGGTGCGATGCAAACGCTGGCAGTATGTGTTATTCTTACTCAACTATTTGAATTAACAAGGTTCTCAGTATTTTTCTCCTCTTATTCTATTTTTCTTTTCTTTGCTGAAGGACCAGAGCTGCACCACCAATGCAAAACCTCTGATGAACCAGACAGCAGTAGCAAATGGAAGCCCCCTGATGAACCAGACACCAGTAGCAGATGGAAGCTCCCTGATGAACCAAGGACCGGTAGCAGACGGAAGGCCACAGAAGAAACCAATGCCAGCAGCAAATGGAAGGCCCAAGAGGAAGAACAAACCAGCAGTAGCAAATGGAAGGCGGCAGAGGAAGAACCAAGCGGCAGCAGCAAATGGGAGGCCCCAGAGGAAGAAACCAACACAAACAGCAGTAGCAAATGGAAGGCCCCAGAGGTACCTGACACGAGTAGCAAATGGAAGGCCCCAGGTGAAACAAACACAAGCAGCAGATGGAAGGTCGCAGATGAACCAGAAACCCGAGGCAAATGGGAAGGCGCTGATACCAGTAACAAAAGCGTAATCTTCTTCTAACCTCAGCTTCCTACTACAGATTTAGGTTGTTAGATAACTACGTACTATGCATTGCTGCTATGGTATGGAGCATCATATGTGAAAATTGACTTGATGAAATTGAAACGCAAACTGAACCTATAAATCTTGAAATCCTCAAGAGAAAAGCTACAAGATATCCTTATGCCCCTCCAGGAGGGGTATTAAACCTACATTCTTATGTGCAGGAGGATCTTGTGATAAGATGCTTTTTTTTTCCTGATACAAAGCTAGTTAGTTCTGGCCTTTCAAATCTGGAAATATCCATTATTCTAATGCCTGTTTAGTAGAGCGTTATCTCTGTTTTGACAGCAAGGTTAATTAGATTGGTGTGTTTCAGTTATATTGCTAATAAAAATATGAGCCCACTTTCTGAATATGCACTGCCTTTGCTTTAATCTTCCCTAATCCTTCTTTGATCTGAGATTCTACTGACTAATTAGGGTTGTTTATCTGTCGGTGCCAGCGTTCCTAGGCTCGTGGTTTATCAGCGAAAGGCGGTTGATCTGAAGCCAAAGCTGGAACACAGGATGGTACAGAAATTGGCTGACCCAAGCTACAACAGGCCAGCGCCACCTAAAGAGCAAGAGTTGGCGATTCAGAAGGTGAATACAGAGGCACCAATCAAGAAGGTAACTCATTTTCTAGCTCGGCTGAACAAGTGTAAATGTTAGCAGAGATGAGATCACCTGACGCAGTGTTGCTAGCTAGCTAACGCCTCAAGACTAACATCACTTAATTGTTTTTTCCTGAAAGAAGAACATCACCGAGTAACTGAATCCTTTGTCCTGAAAGAAGAACATCACTTGTCCTGAAAGAAGAACATGACTGATCAGCTAACTGACTGAATTTACTTGAATACACTTCGTGCTGCCGCTTCATAAATGCTCTGTGGTTTGTGCTTGTTAATTAAGCAAGTGAAACGGTAGGTTGAACCAGTGTGAAGTTGTTCTTGGAAGGTTGGTTACTGACTGTGTGCTAATGATCATGCTTGGTTGGTTGTGGATGTGGTAAAAAATGCAGGCCATGCTGAGCATTCTAATCGACTCGGACGACGACGACGACGAGGGGGCCGACAGCGACTGGAGCGCCTCCTGCGTGATCCTGAAGTTAGAAGCAGGTAGAGCTAGCCGCGGAACTGAACTGAACTGAATTTCCTTTCTCCCTCAGCGTGCTGGTGCCTCTTGTGCATGCATGCTGAATTGCTGATCCTGTGTGTGCGTGCATGGTGCAGGGTGTGCGGGTGATGAGGTGGTGGCGGAGGAGGCGACGGGCGAGGGGGAGGCGCTGGAGATCCTGCGGCGGGCGAGGAAGCGGCGGCGGAGGGAGGCCAACGCCAACGCCATCGTGCTCGTCCCTGACCAACTCTGATGCTAGACTATTTCAACAGAGGCTCGTACAGCAACCCAACGGTAACGCGTGGCTCGTTCGGTGGGTCGACAGACAGTGTTTTAACACAGGTGTGGTTAGGGGGGCATACAGATTACAGAGGCAGGGAGAGGTAAAAATTTACAGACCATCTCACCGTGTGGTGATGTGATGTACAGACAGAGACACCGGATATTCAATTTGGCTCTAGGGAGCATATGCTCCTGCGTGTTGAAAATGAATTTTACAAATGTCAAAAAAATTTGAAAAAAAATATATGTGTTCATTGTCACATTCAAA
This sequence comes from Elymus sibiricus, assembly GCA_039707655.1. Classification (NCBI taxonomy): domain Eukaryota; kingdom Viridiplantae; phylum Streptophyta; class Magnoliopsida; order Poales; family Poaceae; genus Elymus; species Elymus sibiricus. The sequence goes on from CM077665.1 coordinate 358,217,110, forward strand.
TGGTACATGCAAATTTGCAGGTGAAAAACATAAGCATTTTGACCTGTACAAAAAAAACAAGTCGAACGCCAAATGTTACCTTCAAATGTTACACTTAATTTTGTTTTTTTCACCGACGAAACATCGTTGTTCCATATGACATGAAAATTGGCAAGCACACTTGCCACACTAATATGAACATCTACAAAAAAATTCAGAATTTTTTAAATTTATTTACTATTTATTTTGATTTTACTGTTTATTAGGGAACATATGCTCCCAGAGCCAAAAATCCACGTCCGACAGACACGTACTTGTTTTCTTTTTCCCTTGCACGGTTGCACCGACGAAATGGAACTACTTGCTTGTGGAATGAACATATGCAATTATGCGTGAATATGCCTAGCTAGTACTTTGTTGTTACCAGTATTTTTTTCCCTTACGCGGACCAGGCCACCATCAAAACGATAACGAGACAAGCGGCCAAAGGCCCAGGTCTTAAACCCTGTTCATGGCAGGTTCAGCATAAGGGAAATACCTTCTCTGCGGCGTACTGCTAGCAGAACGTCGAAACAAGCTAAACGCTAAAGGAGATTACAAAGACCGCAGAGCCGCAGAGGGGTCTGGCAACTTGCACAATGTGAAGTTGTCATGCCTGAATCCTGCAGAACCAACATCAGGACCTTTGTTGTATCATCGCCAGGTCGATTTCCCAGAGAATAATACTACAATCTTTGGTGTCTTCTTCCATCTGGTCTGCACTCGGCGCCTACGGCGTCAGCTGCACTCTTGATGCTTTTTCACCCCCACATTTAGTCGCTATTAGTATTCGACTAGTAAATATGCCCGTGCGTTGCTACGGCCGCTTTCTCAATTTTTCTCTTATCCTAGCTATGCAGTAGATCCAACTTTATTCGGCTAAAAGGAGATTTGATTGAACTTTTTTATGAGAATTTAGTCAAAGTCTAGTTTTCATTTGGGCCAAATAGTTCATTTAGGATTGTTGTTGTCTGGACCAGGGGGCGTAGATCGGGAGGGGCACATGGAGGGTGCCTTTTCTTTGACTTTGAAGCATTTTTTTGGGCATTCAATTACTAATTCAAAGGATTTTCATACATTATATGAAGTAAGAGCACTTGTATACATATGAGGTTTTTTGTCCGAATTCAATACGACGTTGTGGATCTGACCGTCGATGCCTAGTGACAAAGCAAATCACACCGACATGTTTGTTTATTTTATCCCGAGTTACTAAATGTTATGCAGAGTGGGAATGATATCCCTGCTACTTTCTTTTGCATGGTTCTCTCAATCTTTCAAGGAGAATTGATCTACATAGTACCAAAGAGATTATGCACAAATAAATAGACAATGATACAGTCCGTCTGATTATTAGAAGAATACCATTATTTAGATTTCTAATAACATGCTAGCATGCAAACAATTTGGAAGTATCTTCACTTATTTAAAGAAATATATTTAGATGGATTGGCCTTTAAGTTCAAAGAAGATTCTAAATTGAGCTGTTTGCTAAATACTGCTCTCCAAGTATATCGATCCTATAATAAGTTTTTGATAGGAAAATGCAGCAAGGAATTTATCCATACATCTATTTATTACATGTATTCCCTTGCTATTTGCTACGCCTAATTAGTACTTCAAATATGCAGATCACTGAATTAGACAATCACACTCCAATATTTCATTACACTTAATCATTAATCTGATAAAATGTATTTTCTCCATGAAGAACACACCTCTAGAGGCAACAGAAATTTGCAGCTGACACGATAGGGTTAGGGGCATAGAAACTGGATCCAGTGGCGCATTGAGTATCCCCGCAGCGGTGCAACAGTGACTCGCCGCCGTCCATGACCTCCTCGGAACAACACAGTCGAACACCGGCAGCTGCGTGCCTGCGTCCTCCTTTATTTATGCAAGTGCCAGCCCACAATCCGCCGCATACTCCTTGAGATTAGAAGGACACAAATCCAGCCACACACAATCTCTCCCTCGACGTTAATTAGAAGTGATTCCTCTCTCCCTCGACGTGTTTCCTCTCTTGCCGGGCCAAGATCCTTCCTCTTCCCTCATTATCTCCTTAATTAGAAGACCATATATAGGTCTAGTAATAACCGGATTCACTGCTTACTTCCGCTTATTTATTCCCGAGATACCTCTTCATACCCTAGGAGGTAATCAACCAGCAGCCAGCTTCTGGTTGTGTGCATGTTTTTCATGTATATAAACTGGTGTACCTAGATATAAACAATCGAGGTGGGACAATTTCAAAACAATATTTGTTAGCTCAACTGGTCATAGCCTTCTTTTATCGGCAGGAGGAGGTGAGTTCGATCCCCACGTACTCGCACTTGTTTTTGCGTCCTTTCGCATAGTAGATGGGCCGGCTGAGATGGGCCACAGCTCAGGCGTGCTGAAAATTTGGACGAAAATCTCGATTGCCTTAGATGGGCCACAGCGTAGGCTCGCGCTGAGAATTCGAACGAAAAATCTGGATTGCCTGTGTGTTGGTGGACGGACGAAAATCGTAAACACGGACGAAAATTACGGTGGTAAGAAGCAATAGCCCCTTATATATATATATATATATATATATATATATATATATATATATATATATATATATATATATATATATATATATATATATATATATAGGTAAGGTATAGATAGTACAAATGCCCGTGCGTTGCACCGGGCGGGAAAAATTCATAAGACATGCTTCGCGTGTCAATACGTGCAACTTTTTGTATACAACTTTGATAAATGTCAGAAATAAGGTTACCCTCATTCTCTATAAGGTGAATATGTCTTTGTGTTTCCCTGGTGGTGAATTAGGTTGGCCCGTTGGGGAATAAGTTTAATAGGATTCTTTGAGGTGCTAATTCTAAACATGGGATAAAAATGACGGATCAATTAACAATAGGATTCTTTGAGGTGCTAGTTCTAAACATGGGACATAAATCGTAGTCATCTAATCAGGTGATAACCCTGTCTTTAGATTATTATACTGATAATAAAAATATCATACCAGCGGTCCTTATTTTCATTTACTGACATCACGGCTTGGTATCGTAAAGCTACTGCTCTCGTCAAAAAGCTAATGCTACCATACATAGAAACATTGATGTCTTAAATCATTGTGGTAGGATATATCAATTTTGGTAATTACCTTTGTTTAATAAAGTAAGCTAGTTCACTAAAGTAGGTTTTTTTACTATATCTATGTCATCCCTAAACATAGATTGAAATAAGGACGAGTGAGTTAATTAATGTCGATGCATGTGTTGCTAATGTCATGTTTTTCATGGATACAATTTAGGAAGCTGAAAATGATATTGAAGTAAGAGCACTACTATACGGATCACATTTTTTGTCTGACTTCAGTATAACACTGTAGATCAGATTGTAGATGCCTGATGAAAGGGCATACCACATCGACAGATTAATCATCATATTGTGATCATATAATAAAATGTTGAGCAAGCAACATTTTCAAAGTAATTTTACCTGGATACAATTGTCGTTGTTCCTCCATAGCATAAATATTTGAGTGTATAAAGTGGTTGCGAAGTTTCTACATACCACCTCGAACATGTCCATATTTAAGGACGTGAGGCATGACATAATTTTTCTGATCTCGAATAATAGCTTCATTGAGATCAATTAAAGACTCTATTGCCCTGACATATACACGTCTGTGTTTTTGTGGTTATTATGCACTTTTATAAACCTGGATCAACATTTTTCTTTTCATTTTGTGTCCTAACCTATAGTTTTCACGTTTTAATAGTCAGTCAATATAATTTCGGGAGCATTCGCCAAAAAAAAGTTCGTGAGGAAACAGACAGAGCCAAAGTAATAGTTAGCCCAGCAACGTGTGCAGTCCTGGTGGAGCGGTGGAGCTAAGCACTATGCAAATCTATTTTTTTAAGTCTATCTTATCTCTACCTTATACTGGACGCAGCTCATCCGCAAGTTCCCCTTTCTCTCCACTCCAACAGTTGGCCGCCTCCCCGCACTACCTCCGTGCCTCCTGCAACCGCGCCGGGAGATGGTGGCCCGAGCTGCTTCAAGCAGGAAAGCCAGCTGCCGCCCCTCTTCCTCCACTCACTCGGCCTTTCCCTTCTCCTTCTTCTCTCTCTGTTTTCGCCATGGACAACCGCAGCACCCCACCCGTCGGCTTCGGCCACCTCTCCATCGGCCTCGTGCTCCTCCGCCTCGATCCGTCCGCCCCGCCGCCGGATCCACGCCGGAGCAGTCGGATCCGTGGCCTCCTGGCCCGCCTGTCGTCGGGAGGAGGACGATTGAGAGGAGCGCCCTTTTTCTCCACTCCAGCAACCGGCCTCCCCGGGCTGCCTCCTCCAACCTTTCTCTTCTTCAGGGAACGGGCGTCGCCAGGGAACACGGTCCGTAGCACCCCCGCGCTCGCCTTGGAGCTCGCCGCCTCCGGCCACCTCTCCGCCGGCCTTGTGCTTCTTTGCCTCGATCCGTCTGTCCGACCCGCCGCCGCCTCCTGCCTCGCCTGTCTTCGGGAGGAGGACGGTCGAGAGTAGCGGTCGTCGTCCGACGGCCGCGTGGATTGGCCGTCGAATTTGTCTGGATCCCGCTGCCCTCGACCGTCCCCGACCTCGTCTGCTCCTCCCCTCGCCGGATTTGACGCGCCGCCGATCAAATTTCTTCAATTTTGTGGTGTTACCATCTGCTTTTCTTTGATCGATTATTTGATCGCCCCTACTCCACCTCGCCGCGGCCCCTGCTTCACCTCGTCCCGTGGTCTGCTTTAGTTCGCAGCAGAAGCTTCTCCGCCGCCGGCAAGGACGCCGCCCCTCACTCGAGCGGCGAGGCGTTCTCCATCCTCCCGCGCTAGGAACGGCGGCCGCCTTCTCATCCACCTCGCCTTCACCTCGCCGTGTGGTCGTCTCTGCCCCTTCTCCACCTCGCGGTGCGGAGAGAGCTGAGCTGCGGGCGCGTCTGGTCTCTAGATAAGAAGAAGCTAACTGCGGGAAGGGGTGATACTGTAAAAGTGAAACGTTTTTCAATTAAACAAAGGACTGCGGGTTGATTTCTAAGAAACAGAGGGACTGTTTTGCAAAAAAGACACGACGACGTACGGCAGAAGCAGTAGCTGCTTTATTATTATGTATATGTATATATATATATAATATAATATAGGGAAAGATTTTATTTCTCTGATTAATTCTGTTGGATAATTGCCTTGGGATTAGAGCCAGGGATCAAGTAACTGAAAGTTGTGTGCATGCAGATATTACAACGTTATAAGAGCCGGACATAGCAAATATGACCCCCTAAACGCCCGCGGACGCGCCCGGTTAGTGACCGGGCGTGTCCCCTATTTGTCCGTCCGCGCAGCCACACTCCTCATTTTCTTCCTCATATGTCGGGTCACTTGCACGTGATTGGTGGAGAGGAAGAGAGAGAAAGAAAAGAATGAATAAAGAAAAAGAAAAGGTGGTCCGGTGTGGGGTCGCGTCCTACGTGGCGGACTGACCGGGCACGCCCGGGCGCGTCCGCGAGCCCTCATATCCTCCCTATATTTGAGATGGATATGAGGGTTCGCGGACAGCCCGGGCGTATAGGGATGATATGAGGGATCCGGTTGGGTCACTTTTTTCCTTCTCTCTCCTGTCCGGTCACTGACCGGGCGCGTCCGCGGGCGTATGAGGGGTCGTTTGAGGCGTCCGGCTGTAGATGCTCTAAGAGTTCTTTTCTCGAACAAGATTAAGAGTTTCTGTAAAGTACTTCCTCCATTCCAAAATGTAAGATCATTTTTGACACTATGATACCACTAGTTCTGTTAGAAGAAAGTGTCGTGTCTGAATTTGAAGTAAATGGTCAAATATCACTACATGTTTAGGACTAACAGAAGCATTGTTTGTTGAAATATGAGATGGGCCTAGGGCACATAAGATAATTTCAGAAAAATCTCTAAGGGCCCATGTAGATGGCATGACAAGGGGTGGTGGGAAGTTTAGTCCTACCCCGCTAGTGGAGAAGGAGTTGGACCTCCTTATAAGGGTGTTTCTTCTACATGCTATTGGAGCTTGAGAAGAGAAGAGGCCCTCGCGCACTCCTCCTGCGGGATTGAGCCGCGCTATCTCATACCCCTCCGCCGCCTGCCCCGCGCCGCGGGTTGCGGGATTGAGCGCGAGCTCATACCTACGCTCTTATTTTTGTCGGTCAGGAACGGAGAATACGTAACAGATGCGCCACGATCTGAGACGTCGGATCGTGCGCTGTTACCGACTCGGACGTGGGTCCAGCCCACGTCTCTCCACCCGGACGCGCCTACATAAGCGAGGCTTCGGCCAACCCTAGCCGCCACGAGATCAGATCACATATGCCTCCACGCGCCTGTTCCTTTTTGCTACTGCTGCCGCCGGCGACTCCACCCCGTTCACCCCGTACACGGTCGACGGGAGAGCAGGCCTCTGAAACCCCGCCTCTCTGGGTCCTCTACGGGAGAGGGGCGATTAGGTTTTTGGGGAGCGAATACGCGACTGCTCGCTTCCGTGCGACTACTTCCTCTACGTCTGCATCGCCTTCGTCGTCATCACCATGGCTCCACCAACCGACGCCAACCGTCTCGCCACCGAGAAGCTCGAAGCCGACAAGAAGGCGTCCGAGGACGCTGCCGCCGCCACTGCCACGGCTACGACCAACTGGCCTATTGAAGGGTATAACTCGTTTATCCCGCTCCTGTTTATTTCCGTTGTAGCACTACTACTGTTATACGTACATGGATCTGCTGTTAGCGTAGTATGTGCTTGCATGATTAAATATCAGCATGTTTACGTATCTGCCAATGTCATGCTAGTGATTTACTCGTGGATTAATTTAATCAAAAAATTTCCTATTTACTCAACAATCCAAAAACCTAATATGTGTAGGAATTTTTCGAGTAATGGTTTTGCTGTTGCACTGAAACTGGATAAGTTTACCTGTAAGTATTTTAAGCGTTGACAGACCAAAACCACCTTATGGCTCACGGTTATGAACGTGTTCCGGGTAGCCGGTGTTACTCCTACGGGAACGATCACTCCTGAACAGGAGAAGGCGTTCATGAAGGCCACCGTCTAGTTTCTTGGAGCAGTTCTGAGTGTGATCAGAGATAAGTTGGTTGACGCATATTTACATGTGCGGGTTGCCAAGGACTTGTGGGAGGCGCTCGAATCTAAATTCGGGGTCACCGATGCTGGAAGCGAGATGTATGTTATTGAGCACTTCCATGATTACAAAATGGTTGAGAACCGTTCTGTGTTGGAACAAGCTCATGAGATAATATGCATTGGTAAAGAACTTGAGGTTCTTAAGTGCGATTTACCGGGCAAATTTGTCGCGGGGTGTATAATCGCTAAGCTCCCTAATTCCTGGAGGAACTTTGCTACCACTCTGAAACATCAGAGGCGTGAATTCTCAATAGAGGATGTCATCGGCCATCTGAGTGTTGAGCAGAACTCGAGAGCAAAGGACTCGCATGTAAAAGGGGTCGAAAGTCCTTCTGTTGCCAATATGGTACATCAGAGGAACTTCAATTCCCACAATCCCAAGGGAAAGAATTCTGTCCAACAGAATACCGACTTTAAGAAGAAGGGTAAGAAGACCTTCAAGAAGAACAAAAAGGAATATGGTTGCTTCACTTGTGGTTCGGAGGAACATTGGGCTAACAAGTGCCCAAATAAGTACAAGAAGCCACGGCCGGACAACAAGTCTGCCAATATGATTGTGGGCAACAATGAAAGTGGTGCATCTGGGTACAGTAATTTATTTACTGTATTTTTGGTTTGTCAATCCACTGATTGGTGGGTGGACACAGGTGCAAATATTCATGTGTGTGCTGACATCTCATTGTTTTCTTCTTACCAGGTCACATGCCACGTGTCCGTATTGATGGGGAATGGCGCGAGTGCTTCTGTTCTTGGTGTTGGCACGGTCGATCTGAAGTTTACTTCGGGAAGGATCGTGCAGCTGAAGAACGTGCAGCATGTCCCCGCCATCAAGAAGAATCTCGTTAGTGGCTCCCTTCTGTGTAGAGAAGGGTTTAAGTTGGTCTTCGAGTCTAATAAAGTAGTTGTTACGAAATATGGACTTTTTGTTGGAAAAGGTTATGAATGTGGAGGTCTGTTCCGCCTTTCCCTTGCAGATTTTTGTAATAAAGTCGTGAACAATATTCATTCGAATGTTAATGAATCTGAAGTTTGGCATTCACGTATTTGTCACATTAGTTTCGGTGTTATGTCGAGGCTAGCAAAACTGAATTTAATCCCGAGTTTCACATTAGCCAAAGGTTCTAAGTGCCATTCGTGTGCAAGCAAAGAAACCTCGCAAGCCTCACAAGGCTGTGGAGGAGAGACACTTGGCGCCATTAGAACTCATACATTCTGATCTTTGTGAGATGAATGGTGTGTTGACTAAAGGTGAAAAGAAATATTTCATGACATTGATAGATGATTCCACTAGATATTGCTATGTGTATCTGTTAAATACTAAAGATGAGGCTCTACACCACTTTAAAATCTATAAGGCGGAAGTTGAGAACCAACTTGAAAAGAAAATTAAGCGAGTCCGGTCAGATCATGGTGGAGAGTACTTCTCTAATGAGTTTGATTCTTTCTGTGCGGAATACGGCATTATTCATGAGAGGACGCCTCCCTATTCACCCCAGTCAAACGGGGTTGCCGAGCGAAAAAACCGTACTCTAACTGATTTGGTTAACGCCATGTTAGATACATCAGGTTAATATAAGGCATGGTGGGGGGAGGCTATATTGACTTCATGTCATGTCCTGAATAAGGTTCCGACAAAAGATAATGAGGTCACTCCCTATGAGCAGTGGTCTAAGAGAAGGACAACACTCTCCTACTTACGTACTTGGGGCTGTTTGGTGAAAGTCAATGTGCCGATCCCCAAGAAGCGTAAGCTTGGACCAAAGACCGTGGACTATGTTAATTTGGGCTATGCTAATAATAGCGTTGGCTATAGATTTCTAGTAGTGAAATCTGAGGTACCTGACGTGAAGGTCGGTACAATTATGGAGTCTAAGGATGCTACATTCTTTTAGGATTTTTTTCCCATGAGATATATGCAAAGCACTTCTATACAGGAATCTGAGGAGACTCCTGAGCCTGCCATTCCTATGGAATATTATGAACAAACACATGATGAAAATCCTGAGGAGGATGACGAGGAAACCCTTGGTAGGGGCAAGAGACAAATGACTGCAAAGACCTTTGGTGATGATTTCCTCGTGTACCTCATGGATGATAATCCCACTTCTATTTCAGAAGCCTATGCATCTCCTCATGCTGACTACCTGAAAGATGCGGCCCGTAGCGAGATGGATTCCATCATGGCTAATGGGACATGGGAAATTACTGAGCGTCCCTATGGTTGCAAACCGTTGGGATGTAAGTGGGTGTTCAAAAAGAAGCTTAGGCCCGATGGTACAATTGAAAAGTACAAGGCTAGGCTTGTGGCCAAGGGTTATGCCCAGAAAGAAGAAGAAGATTTCTTCGATATTTATTCACCTGTGGCCAGACTGACCACCATTCGAGTACTACTCTCATTGGCGGCCTCACATGGTCTTCTCATCCATCAAATGGATGTTAAGACAGCCTTCCTGAATGGAGAGCTAGACGAGGAAATTTATATGCAAAGGCCAGATGGCTTTGAGATAGATGGTCAGGAAGGAAAGGGGTGTCTTTATTTGGCCTGAGACAAGCACCTAAGCAATGGCATGAGAAGTTTAATACAACTCTGACATCTGTTGGCTTCGTTGTTAATGAAGCTGATAAATGTGTATACTATCGCCATGATGGGGGCGAAGGAGTTATATGTAATAGCCCGGGAACGACGCTCGAGAAGATTCCCCTTTTATTTCTTTGTCATCGTGTGATTCATTTGGTTGTCGCATTCATCATCGCATCATTCGCATCATCTGCATAGCATCGGCACTTCGTTGTCATCATTTTTTCAAAACTCGCATCCGTTATTAGTCGTCGGTTCTCTCCGTTCATGTCGTCGGCCGTTTCGAGACCAACCACACACGCACGCGCCCGTGGCACTACAAAATGTTGTTTTTAAAGTGGGTATAAAATATTCTCAGATTGGGTCGAAAGTTGGCGTGCGGTCCTGTTTTATTGTAGGTAGACTGCCTGCCAAATTTCGTCGCAATCGGAGGTCGTTTGATACTCGAACGGTCAACCGTAGCAGCACCGCCATAGGTTTAATTATTGGACGTTGTCGGTGTTTTAAAACTCCGTCGCGGGACGCAAACTTCCCTCTCATCTCAGCCTAACCCACTCTACACAACCCAATATAGCCCACCTAACCCACCTCTCCGATCTGACCATCGGATCACGATCGGAGGGCTCCAAAACCCCCTAAACACCCTCAAACCCTAATCCTGCCTATTTAAGGAGGTCTCTATAGGACCGAAAGTATGTCTAGAGGGGGGGGGTGATTAGACTACTTGACCAAATAAAAGTTTTGCCTATACGAAATTTTAGTGTTGGTAGATTTTAGCATTCATGGCAAGTCAAGTACACCCTACACATGCATGTCTAAGAGTATAGCAGCGGAAAGTAACAACAAGCATGAGTAGTAAAGGATAGGGTAGGAGGATTAAACGCAATTGTAGACACGATGATTTTTCCCGTGGTTCCGATAGGTGGTGCTATCGTACGTCCACGTTTATGGAGTCTTCAACCCACGGAGGGTAACGGTCGCGAAGTCCACGGAGGGCTCCACCCATAAGGGTCCACGAAGTAGCAACCTTGACTATTCCATAACGGCTTCCGTCCACGAAGGACTAGCCTCACTATGGGTAGATCTTCATGAAGTAGGCGATCTCCTTGCCCGTACAAACTTCTTGGTTCACTCCACAACACGAAGTAGGAGGCTCCCAAGCGACACCTAACCAATCTAGGAGGCACCACCCTCCAAAAGGTAATAGGCTCGGTAATGATGATGAACTCCTTGCTCTTGTGCTTCAAGATGATAGACTCCTCAGCACACAATCACTCTCTCACAGATTTGGCTTGGTGGAAGAGATGGGATTGGTGGAAAGCAACTTGGGGAGGCTAGAAATCAAGATCCATATGGTTGGAGTGGATGATCTTGACCTCAACACAAGGGTAGGTGGTTCTCTCTCAGAAAACTGGATGGGGCAAGTATGGAATAGTTCTGAGTGCTTCTCTTTTGAGTAGGTGGTGGTGGAGGGGTATATATAGGCATCCCCAAAAATCCAACCGTTACACACAAAATGACCAACTCGGTGACACCGATGTGTTAAACTCGGTGGTACCGAAGTGATCAAAAGGTGGCAACTTTTGAATCTCGGTGAGACCGATATATGAAACTCGGTTGCACCGATAAGGTGACCAACGGTCAGATTGCCCATTCTCGGTGACGCCGATCCAACAATCTCGGTGGTACCGATATTGTGAATTTGCGTAACAGAAAGTTGGCAACCTAAACTCGGTGGCACCGGAATAGAATCGGTTGCACCGAAGTGGCTAGGGTTTGGCTGAGTCTGTCTAGGGTTGAGAATCGGTGGCACCGGGATGGAAATGTTGGTTGCACCGATTTGAATATTTTGGCTTTGGACAGACTTTGGTGGGAGAGCTTGTGGGTGTTTTTGGTGACTATCACTTGTGCACGTATGAGCATTTTGTTCACCAACAAAACCTTACCCCCTTTTAATAGTATTGGCTTTCCTATGGACTCAAAGTGATTTCTTACAAATGTAAAATGTAGAGTCCTCTTCCTTGAAGCTTTGCCAACCTATTTCCTTGCATCTTGGGGTATTCCACAATCTCCACAATCCTTTTGCCAATCCTATCATTGAACATTTCCTGAAATATACTTAGTGGAAACATTAGTTCAATGACTTATATATAATGTTATAAATTACCAAAACCACCAAGGGAGCAAATGTGCTTTCAGTCTTCCCTCCCAAAAATGGCCTTCCCTCTCCTCTGCCTCGAATTCCATGCCTCCCCAGCCACCGGCCACCACTTGGCGCCACCCCATCGCGTCAGCCACCACCTCCGCCGCCGGTTGCAGCCAATCGGGCGCTGCCATGTTGCCCCTCAGCAGCCTCCCACCGCCGGGCCCGCTAAACCCAGATCCGGCCCGCCCTGGGCCCGGATCGGGCCGAGCCATGCTGCCGCGCGCCCGCCGCTCACCCGGCCGAGCTCCCGCAGCCCTGCACCCGACCCCGCCCCGAGCCGCGCCTCGCCCTGCCTCTGGGCGCCGGCCAGGGTAGCCGTCGCGTTGTCGGCGACCACCAGACGCCCGCCGCAGGCCGGCGAGCCGCCGCCGCGGCCACTTGGTCCCCCGCCTCCGTCTGCCAGGCCGAGCGTGCCGCCGCCCGCCATGGCTCCGCCCTCATGCCGCCCGGCTTCTGCCTCCGCCGCGCCGGCCCTGTCGTCGTCGCCTCATGCCCACAACCACCGGAGATGGACGGATCTAGCTCGCCCCACCGCGGATCCACCATCCTCGCCGCCCCTTGACCCGCCGTCGCCGGAGTTCCGAGCCGCCGTCGCGGGTTTTCAGCGCCGTTGGCTACTGCCGTTCCGCTCGGGAATGAGCGAGCGAGCGTGGGCGCCTCCAACGCCCACGTGGGCCCCGTAAGGTAGGCCACCGCCCCGCCTCGGTCCAGCCCAGCCCAACACCGACCGGCCTCTGGCCCAAGGTGAGCACGCCACTATTCCCCGCCCATTCGCCATTTAGCGCATCCGGCACACGTTCGCTGTAGGGTATCTTGTGAGCATTCACCATTTAGAATATCTGGTGAGCAGTGCTAAACGGCTAAGTCTGAAAGTACAGTTTTTACAGCATCATTGCGTTTTGTGTGGCCGCAACTTAGTGTGTGTGCATCGGATGGAGATGTGAAAGGACGTGGATGTCGCCTAGAGGGGGGGGTGAATAGGCGCTTTAAAATAATTACGGTTTAGGCTTGAACAAATGCGGAATAAAACTAACGTTTAATATGTCAAGCACAAAACCTAAAACAACTAGGCTCACCTATGTGCACCAACAACTTATGCTAAGCAAGATAAACAACTAAGTGATAGCAAGATATAAAGCATGAAACAATATGGCTATCACAAAGTAAAGTGCATAAGTAAAGAGCTCGGGTAAGAGATAACCGAGGCACGCGGAGACGACGATGTATCCCGAAGTTCACACCCTTGCGGATGCTAATCTCCGTTCGGAGCGGTGTGGAGGCACAATGCTCCCCAAGATGCCACTAAGGCCACTGTAATCTCCTCACGCCCTCGCACAATGCAAGATGCCGTGATTCCACTAAGGGAACCTTGAGGGCGGTCACCGAACCCGTACAAATGGCAACCCTTGGGGGCGGTCACCGGTACCCGTACACTTTGGCAACCCTTGGGGGCGGTCACCGGTACCCGTACAAATTGCTCGGGGCAATCTCCACAACCTAATTGGAGACCCCGACGCTTGCCTGGAGCTTTACACCACAATGATTGAGCCCCGAGACACCACCAACCGTCTAGGGCGCCAAGGCACCCAAGAGGAACAAGCTCTAGGGTGCTCAAACACCCAAGAGTAATAAGCTTCTCAAACTTCACTTCCACGTATCACCGTGGAGAACTCAAACCTATGCACCAAATGCAATGGCAAGGGCACACGGAGTGCCCAAGTCCTTCTCTCCCAAATCCCACCACAACAACTAATGCTTGGAGGAAAATGAGAGGAAGAACAAAGAACACGAAGAACTCCAAGATCTAGATCCAAGGGGTTCCACTCACATAGAGGAGAAAGTGATTGGTGGAAATGTGGATCTAGATCTCCTCTCCCTTTTCCCTCAAGAACAAGCAAGAATCATTGGAGGGATTGAGAGTTAGCAAGCTCAAAGAAGGTCAACAATGGGGGGCAAAAACGAGCTCAAGAGTTAGGGAACCATTGGGGAAGAAGACCCCCTTAAATAGGTCCCCACAAATCTGCCCGTTATGTGCAGAATTACACAGGGGTGGTACAACCGGTGATGCGGGCGGTAGAACCGGGCTAAGGTAATAAAGCGGTACAACCGACCAACAACCGGCCAACAACCGTATCACAACAGAACCTGAGGCGGTGGTTCCTCCCTGGTGCAATTGCTCGGCTCGAGCGCTGGACAGGGCAAAGTCCCGAGCGGTACAACCACTTGGGACACCGGTAGTACCGGGCTATAGTAATATAGCGGTTCACGTCCGCCCAACAACCGCAGCTCAACAGAACCGCGTCCGGTTGAAGCCCGGTGCTGGGCCGGTTCAATCGCCCAGGGCTGCCACCCTGGATCACCTAGCTGTGGGCGGTACAACCGCCCGGGGGCAGCGGTACAACCGCTGGAGACCACTCAGTGGCAGCACCCCCAGGGTATCACCCCTGGAGTGGTGGCTAAACCGGATGACTAGAGCGAGCGGTGCAACCGGTCGGGACAGCAGTATAACCGCATGAAGAAAACAGGTAAGACCAGAACTGCCATAACTTCTGCAAATGAGCTCCGAATTGAGCAAACTCAAGCTTGTTGGATTCAGGATGACAAGAGCTATCTTAAGAAGAGGCAGTATGAAAATGCCAATGATATAGAGATATGAAACCTCTATGAATGAAGAACCGGCAAAAACTCCAACATCGAAAACATCATAGAAGATGCATATGGACTCCGTTTTCGATGAACTTGAGCTTGTCATGAAGCTGACCATAAGCTCAAGAACCCACATAGAGAAAAGCAAACCAAGAACCAAGAAATATGATGATGCCAAGAATGAAATGGTTTGAGCTCTTAACGAACGATACGATCAAGCTACTCACTCGAGAGCCCCCCTTGATAGTACGGCTATCTATCCTATAACCCGGTCTCCGAACTACCACCATGAGACCGGTAAAATAGAAAAACTTATCAAGGTCAAACCTTTGCCTTGCGCATAGTCCACTTGAGCTAGATGATGACGATCTTGTCCTTCTCAAGATGGACCACCTTTCTTGATTGCGCCGGCTCGATGAAGACTAGTAGATTGCTCCCCCATACTCCACTATGGGTGAGCCACTCTTTGGCACATCTTCACAAGTCCATTGCCACCACAATGGACGGCAAGCTTCAAGCATGATCTCTCCGTGATGCTTCACTTGAACTTGCACACCGCAACCTTGATGACGATCACCACTTGATGTCATCTTCCATGGGTTGTATGGGATCTTACTCTTGATGCAATACCATGGAAATATACCTAACCCTACAAAGAACACTCATGTAGACCATGAGTTAGTACACAAAGCGTAATGGACAATGCTTACCATACCATGGGATCACTTGACCCCTCTCGGTATATCTTGTACGCTTTGTGTGTTGATCAACTTGGTTCACTCTTTGACTTAGTCTTGATCAACCTTGTATATTATCTTCTCTCTTCATAAAGATGATGTCTTGAAGGTAAACATGAGTGCTCACACAATCTTCTTCTTCAAGACATGCTTGCAATAAGCTCAACTCTCACATGACCAATCTTTGGATAAAACCTTGAATACCACCTTGGTCACCATATAAACTCCTTGAAACCAACAGATGGACTTCAAGAAGTACCTACGGACAAATCCTTCGAATATAACTCAAGGCAACCATTAGTCCATAGGGATTGTCATCAATTACCAAAACCACACATGGATAAATGTGCTCTTACAAGATGCATATTATATCAAAATTTATCTACTCAACATGCTCTACATGACTATGACATTTGCATGCATTATTGGAATCATCTAGAGGTTCAAAACTCTATTGCAAATGTGCATCTCATCGTAATCGTCAAAACTGTTTTCTGTTAACGTTAGGTTCAGTTTTTCGAGCATCATATTAAGCAACCATGACTATTTTGAAGTTGTGCCAACAGAGTATTTTGTAGTGTGACATGTCTACTTGCTGTTATAGTCCTTGCCATGACTATAAATGATTGCTATGCTACTGTTATTGCCATGTCAACATGCCTAGTCAAACTGCAGTTTTGGGAGATTGTTAAATTTCACGAAGTCTGAAACTGTTATTTTGTTGTCATGTTGCCATGTGATTTGCTAGTGTTCTAGGACTCTTTTGTTGTTGCCACCATGGAGTATTTTGTTAAGCATGTTATTCTCTGCGATGTTGTGCCATTTATTCTCATGTAGAGGATTTGCATCCTAATTAATTCTGCTATCAAAGATGTCAATCTGTTAAAAACTACTGCTTTTGACTACTCTAATTTTCACTAAGTCTAAGAATCTGGTTATTTGAGAATGCCATGTTGTGTTGATGTTTGTCATGATTCTATGCATAATTTGATGTTGCCATAATGGAATCTCTACTCCTAATTGCTCACTTGGTAGAATAGCTTCCTGGTTTTTTTTCAACCGGTTTTTTTTCGTCTCCCCCCACCCCCCTCACGTCTAATGGTTTCGTTAGGACTCCCCATCGATCTCCCATCCCATCAATCCCACTCCCACCGATTTTTATTAATAAGGTTTTTTTACAACGAAATAAATCATAAGCCCACCGGTTTTTATTCAACCAAAGAAGTAAGTCGGCAACCATTCAGATTCTTTTCCTGTTGCATGTATTCCTTATATAACGTGTATTCCATATGTAACACAATCATATCCAATTTTAAGATCGAAGTTATAGCCTTTCCATGTATACACAATTTAAGATCAAGTTATAGCCTTTCCATGTATACAGCCGAAACCTTCCATATTTATATGTTCAATTTGTTGGTTATAGGCGGGCTGATGGACAATCCCTGGAAAAGAATGACCCCCTAGCTGCAGATTCTCAAGGTAAGATAGCGGAGCTCCACGTCCATGACGCGCGCGTGCTCGTCAAGGAAGCGGCTCCCAGATCTACGCTCTCGTGACCATGACAGAGGGGCTTGAGGTGGACGCCCCCGAAGACCAAGCCTCCACCTTGTCTAGAATCGCCGTGTTTCATCGAGGAAGGAGGGGGCGGTTCAAAGTCTCCCTCGCTGCTGGCTCCAGATGCAGCAGCCGCCATGGGTGAGCGCCTCCTACACGACCAGTTTTGATGGATTAGTGACAAAGCAGTCAGACATGATAGGCTCGTTCGGCCATCGGTTGTGCAGCGCCTCAGCCCCGAAGCCAAGTATGTTTCGTTTCCTCTCAGATCCCACTCTCATCTCCCTTACGATTGATGCCCCAACTTGGGCCTACACCAGTTGCATATCTTTGCTGATCTGGATTTGGACCGACTGGATCAACCAATAGCTAGAGATCTGAATTAGAATAGGTTCATTTATGTTAATAAGTTTTTTAAATCATAGTTCAGTAGAGGAAAATACCACGTCACCAGTAATGGAATTTCATCGTGTTTCACTTGCATGAACCAAACATATATGTGTGCTGACTACATGCCCCTGCAAGTGTGTTGATTCTCGTGTCAGTTTAATAATTATAGTTATATTCCGGCTGGAGCAGGGAATAAATACCAGGTAATTACATCGACAGAGTGCAGTTGCTTGTTCATATACTATGTTTAGGTCTTTGTTTGTTTTCGTCCTGCCGTGCACTAACCTAGAAGCCTGTAGCCATCGTCATAAACTATAATAGTACTATCCTTGAGTGAAGGTAACGATTCCAGTAATAAGAGAATTAACAGTGCCGTGATATTTTGTAGCATTGTCAATGTCAAGTATGTCGAAAATTGCTCTCTATTTTACTTAACCGACTTATTTTACTACCTGGGGTGTTACGGAGTTTTGTTTCTAAAACAGATTGTGTTTTGTTCTGGAGGGTTTGTACGAAAACACTACATTGGCATGGTATTAGTATTTTTATTTTTAATAGAATGCCACTTGCCTTTATCTTTCACTAAAACAAAGTTATGTCCTGATGTTATCAACGCTTGCATATACATTATGATTTAATGCACGTTCAACAATGGTCAATGCATCACTATTTTCTGGAAACTTTCTGTTCCATATGAAGTTTTGTTTTGAGCTTGATATATTAATATTATTGTTACCATGTTTCTTGTAAATGTCTATTTGCAAACTTTGCAGCAAAATTGGTGCATGTATATTGTAGAAGTAAGACACTTGAAAATAGATTCAGCATGGTTCATGCACTCCCACCTTTTCATGGTTGACTTCACGTAAAAAAACAATTATTCATCATGGACAATCATGGTTGTTCCTTATTACACAATAATATGATCGAGGGTCAGCCGCACGGCTGCTTCGTCGTCGTCATCGACGAGCACCGTCCGACACGATTTTCCGCTGGTATGTTCCATCGAATGTCATTGCTTTTATCATGTCATCCAAACACTTGCAGATGTGACTCAAAAGGGGGTTCTAATGCTGATGGACTTGGATGGCCTGACAGTCTACCATACCAACGAACATCTCCAAGTAAACGAACTTGAAAAGTTTCTAAGATTCATGCACACCTTCAGGTACAGATACTTGCTTTGTTCTCTAGAATTCCTGTACATTTTAAGCGGATGAGCCACCCATATATTCATTTGGAAATGATGGAGCTGACCCTATTTAAAATTATGTTTCAGATCTTTTCTCCAAGTAAAGACCAGGGTGCCGGCAGTGTTTCTATTATGCTTCAGGGGAAATTTGGATCTTTTTCGATAGTTATTGCAGCCATCTTTCCGAATGAGTATAAAAACAATGCTATTAGGTAATGCAAGCATGAGGGTGCCCCTTTTGGTATATGTCCCATGAGGATCTTTTTATTCAGCGCATACATGTTGATTTGTTCATGTGTTTAGAAGTAAGAGGTGCAGCGTGCCCGGACGTCCTCGCAGGAGTAGTCGATCAGAGGATCTTCTTAGCGATTTGGATGTGCGGAGTTTATGATACAGAGACCTATTCGTTTTGTACTGACTATTGAATTTTCTTCTTTCTATTTTTGAACTCTTTTGATATGTTCTTGACTCCTGATTTCAACTTTTCAAGGTTCGTTGTTCTTCTGGGATTTGGGAGTATGGACCACCGTATGGCCGAAGGGGATGCCATCCTTAATTGCCGTTGTCCTTGACGTGTTGCTGCTATTTTCTTGGGCAGTAATCGATGCACAGCCGAGACCTCAGTCTATCCACATCTGGTCATGCCTTCTGATCAATTGTTCGCAGCCGTTTAGATATTTTTCTCCTTGCCCATTTTGTCTCTCAAATTTCTTATTTTATATAGGTTGGCATGCCCAACCCTGTGCAGAATTTCGTGCTGGTTCTCCAAAGCTGCTTGGCGAAAAGAAGCATGGTGCTTAATTTTCTCAACTGACCAGTAATGAAATTTCGGTGCACCACGGTTTGTCAATTAACTTAATGCAGGTAGTAGTCACTTATTAATCTGACTTGTTTCGAAATTAAATTTTACATATGCATTATTTTTATTCCTCTGTCAACAACGCCACAGTTACATCAAGATCCACTGCGCAGGAACGCCAAAGGAGCACACGTCGCAGGGCCCTTATACTGCAAATATGTGATTAAGTTTCCAAAAGATGCTTGATTTCTTTGTCTAAAAGTTGGTACTGTTTTTTTCTGAAATAATTGTATGGCATGAAGATATCCTTGATTGCTTGTATGGTATGGGAGTAAGTTTTTGAATTAGTCAAACAAGGGAATAACTACAACAGCCAGGGTCACTGGAAAGCTAATGCTTGGTGATCGATGAAGCAAGAAAAATAGTTCAGGAGATCTGATGTACAGGTGATCATTGAAGCAAAAAAAATAAAGTACAGGAGATCTGATGTCACATTCTTCACATAGTATATCCTTGCCACTTCTACAGGTAATATCTAGCAATATCGTGTGTGATGTCTGATTGTTTAACACATGGATTGACAAATGTGTTTTGCCTTGCCTTGTTGTCTGATAATTTTATTTATTTTAACAAAATAACCAGGGGTACTGGCTAGCTAATGTTTGGTACTGAACTTTACCATCCACCGTAATGATATTTTTTTCTAAAGGAAACGTGAATTTGATGCTAGGTTGCTCCCAGAAGACCATAAAATAACTAGATAGTGCCAATCCAGTTCATTTTATGCAGTCACAAAAACCATGTTTGTCTTGTCCTCTCTTCTTCTTCGCGGCAATCTAGGCACAATTACTGTAATATTTTTCTTGTTCTTTGACAACCTTTTTATCGCGGACTGCCGCCACGTCAACCCTTCTTCTACGAGCATATATCATCACCATCATGTGCATATAGTTCATGTGCATTTGAAGTGAATGGAGCGATGAATCAAGTTTCCATTTATGAAATATATTAACTAATGTGTTGGAGATATGCTATCAATTGTTATACTCTAGCTATTTCGTTCCTGGATTTTTGTAATGCATATTAAATATTCCTTGAAGTATGATATCATAGTGTAGATGTTTCTTGTTGTTAAAGACATGGTAGTTGATAATGCATATGTGCTCAAATTAAGTGCACCAACATGAAATGGAGTGAGAGAAAGAGGAGGGGGGGGGGGGTGGTGGAGGGAGAGGAATGTTTGAACATGTCAGGACGTATAATGGAGAAATAAGCTTCGACCTTAGAGACAATCTTAATCATTTGTTTGATTTATTTATATATGCATTTTATCCCGTAGCAACGCACGGGCATTCTACTAGTGAATTGTAGTGCATCATGTCCTATACCTTGCTGTTAAATTTCATGTCAATATATGACCTGTAGCATATAGTTTTAGTGTTGTCAATATGCCTCCATGGAAAACTGCTCTGCTAAAAACTATTATTTTCACTAAGTCCTAATCTGCTAAATTTTATAGTCATCTTGTGAGCACATTTCCTATTGATCCATGCCTCTACTCAATTTGCTGGTATGATATGAATTGTTGTGCATCATGTAAGCTACAGCCCCATGTATAGTTTGTGCATTTTAGATTCTTGTAGCCTGTTAGTTTGAGGTGTGCAAAATGCCATGTTGCTGTTTTGGGCAGTTTATAGCTAAAACTTGTGGTGGTTGTTGTGGTTGAACCGTTGCTCCGTTTTGAACATGTCATATATGAAACTTGCTTAGAATTCCATGTAGTTTCATAATATATTGTTGCATCCATGATTTATCATGTTTGTGGTGGCCGTTTGCATGCATTTTGCATTCATGACATATTCACCTTGTGTTGGTCATATTTTTTAGGCCATAGCTCCGTTTTAAATGATCTATATATGTAAATCGCTTAGAATGACGTGTAGAATCACATGGTGCATTTTGTTTTGCTGTTTAACAAATATAAAACATGATTAGTTCAGATCTGGACCAATTTCGAAATTAACACATGGGGTCGTTTCGGAAATGCTATATGTTGTTTCCGACCTCATTTAATATGCCTAGATGTCTAGTTTACTTATGCTTCACCTCTTGCCATTTTAGACAACATTTAAATTGCCATGTAAATAAACGAGAGTGAACTAAATGATTCAAACGTGGAGTTTCGTCAATATACAACCCGTTGCATATTGAACTTCACTTAATGTGTAGTAATTGGTTGCTGTGCTTTGCCATGTCTTGCATAACTAAACCGGACTTGCATCATGTTGTTTGTGCATCATATCATGCATATATTGTGGTGTTTATCATGTGTTGATTGTTGTTTCCGGATTGCTTCTTCTCGATAGAGTACCGAAAGCGTTCGTTGTGTGAGGATTCGTTCGACTGCGTTGGATCGTCTTCTTCAAGGATCCGTTCTTCTTTCAAGCGGGATCTCAGGCAAGATGACCATTTCCCTGGATACCACTACTATCATTGCCATGCTAGTTGTCTCGTTTCTATCGCTATGTCTCGCTACCTACCACCTGTTTGTCAATCCTCTCAAATTGCCATGAAAAGCCTCTAACCCCCTTCACATCCCAGCAAACCATTGTTTGGCTATGTTACCGCTTGCTCAGCCCTTCTTATAGCGTTGCTAGTTGTAGGTGCAAGTTGCTCCATGTGCCAACATGGATGTTTCTGAGATATCACAATATTATTGCTATTTAATTTAATGCACATATATACTTGGTAAAAGGTGGAAGGCTTGGCCTTTTTCTCGATGTTTTCTTCCATATTTGTCGCCCTAGTTACTTGTGTACCGGTGTTATGTTCCATATTGAGCGCTCCTAACATGCTCGGGGTTGTTATGGGGACCCCCTTGATTTTCGTTTTGGGATAAAACTCTTCTGGCAAGGCCCAACATTGGTACTACATTTGCCTAATAACTAATAAACTAGCATAGGGCGTCATGAACCCGTGGATAATTTAATCAACAACCCATGCCAGTGCTCCTCATGAGTGTTGGTCCAAACCGGGCGATGTCCGGCGCCCCCTGGTCACCTGGGGTCTCAGCCAACCCGACGTCTTGCCCATTCGGCCGTGCCCTGAGAACGAGATACGCGGCTCCTATCGGGATTGTCGGTACGCCAGGCGGCCTTGCTGGATTTGTTTTACCTTTCTCGAACGTCTTGTGCACGGAATTTCGAGGACACTTTGGGCTATCTCGAGGTTGAGATTTTCCATCAGAATTCCGCGAATACTACGGGTCATCCCGTGATTGAGGAATTTCAATGCAGCTTGTTGTTAGTTTGTGATGGATGAGTTGGAGCACCCCTGCAGGGTTAAATCTCTCATGAGAGCCGTGCCCGTAGTTATGTGGCAACTTGGAAATTTGTTTAACATCTGGTCATAGAAAACCTAAAGTAAACTCAAATAAAACACACCAACCGTGTGCGTAACCGTGACTGTCTCTTCTCGTGAATTTCTGAACCGAGAGAGAACACGGTTGGGTTATGTTTGACTCGTAGGTAGGTGTTCAGGATCACTTAGTGATCATTACTAGTTCACATCCGTTTATGCAACGATCACCCCCCTTATTCTTGTACTCGTAAGTTAGCCACTCAAACTAATGCTTAGTGCTTGCTGCAGCCTCACCACTTAACCATACCTCACCTATTAAGCTTTGCTAGTCTTGATACCCTTGGAAATGAGATTGCTGAGTCCCTGTGGCTCACAGATTACTACAACAACAGTTTCAGGTACAGGTAATGCGATGCTTTGATGTGAGAGCGATGCTTGTTTGATTTGGAGTTCTTCTTCTTGATCGATCATAGGATGGGTTCCAGGTCGGCAGCCTGGGATAGCAAGGATGGATGTCATTTTATCGTTTGATTTCGTCCGTAGTCGGACCTTGCTCTTCTGTATGATGATTGTATATGTTGTTGTATTGATGTGATCTTGATTTATCTTGTGGCGAGTGTAAGCCATTTCCATATACTCATCTCTTCTTTACATGTACTTGTAATGATATCCATTCTTGCGAAACGACGAGATGCGCTTCTTTCCGTGTCGAGGCCTCGAGCCAAAATAAGGATAGGATCGCATCTTGGGCGTTACATTATACTATGCTTGTATGTTGATGACATACCGATATTTGGAACCAACCTCAAAGTGATTGAGGAGGTTAAGTCTTTTCTGTCTCAGAACTTTGAGATGAAGGACCTTGGAGTGGCTGATGTTATCTTGAACATCAAGCTATTGAGAGATGATGAGGGTGGGATTACACTTCTGCAATCCCATTATGTTGAGAAGATTTTGAGTCATTTTGGATATTCGGACTGCAAAATTTCTCAAACGCCATATGATCCTAGTGTGCAGATTCGAAAGTTTAGAGGCACGGCTAAAGATCAATTGATATACAGTTCAGTCATGTATTTAGCGAGCGCAACGAGGCCTGACATCGCGTTTGCTGTGAGCAAACTGAGCCAGTTTGTTGCCAATATGGGTGATGTTCATTGGCATGCTGTTGAAAGAATTATGTGCTATCTGAAAGGTACTATGAACCACGGACTTCACTATACTGGATACCCATCGGTACTTGAAGGGTATAGTGATGCGAATTGGATCTCTGATGCTGATGAGATGAAGGCCACTACTGGGTATATGTTTACTCTTGGAGGTGGTGATGTTTCCTGGAAGTCTTGAAAGCAAACGATCTTAACAAGATCGACAATGGAAGTAGAATTAACAGCATTAGACACATCTTGGGTCGAAGCACAATTTCTTCAAGATCTTTTGATGGACTTGCCAATTGTTGAGAAGCCGGTTCTGGCTATCCTTATGAACTGCGATAATCAGACGGTTATGGTCAAAGTAAGAGTTCAAAGGACAACATGAAGTCCAACAAACATATAAGAATGAGACTGAAAGCTGTCAGAGGTTTAAGAAACTCGGGAGTGATAGCGTTGGATTATATCCAAACGGCTAAGAATCTGACAGATCCCTTTACTAAAGGGCTACCGCGTGTTGTGATAGACAGTGCATCGAGGGAGATGAGTATGAGACCCACATGAGTTGCCATGGTGGTAACCCAACCTATGTGACCGGAGATCCTATGATGTAGGACCTGGGAAAACAAGCCAGTGGTGAACCGAGGAGAGTAACTTTACTAACCCACTCCGTTGGAGATGCAATACTCTCGGATATGTATGGTAGGATGATTGTTGTCTTAATGTGTTCTAAAGCTTATGTGTAAGCAAGATGCTGTCCTACAGAGCGATCTTTGGAGGAACACATCTATATGAGCCCGACCGCTGGTCACGGTCTATGAGATTGGGGTGATCTCTAGTAAGCTCATGAATAGGCCAGGAGTGTGACTAATATGCTCCACCCGAGGGGTCAGCCTTTGGTAGCCTGGTACTGGTAAGACATGTAGTGAAACTTCTTTATGTCAAACTGACAATTCAAGGCATAGTCCATTGTTCAGTTGTGAAGGAGTGTAGTTACTTGCTCTAGGTGAAGATCAACCTTAACAGGTCTTCACTGAAATACTGGTATATCAAGACAGTAATTGGAACAGAGGACAAAATGGCCCCTCGAGATCTGGTGGGGCATTGTTGAAATATGAGATGGGCCTAGGGTGTTGGGCTCTACCGTAGGTGCATCGCATGCGAATTAAAATTTTCCTACGTGCAGAACATCCAAGAACATGCTACGGAGATGGATCACAGTTCGTTACCACTAGACGCGCAGTGCCGTGCAGCGGAAGTAGAGTTGGGGCAGCGCATTCGCGTGGTTCGTCTCCTCCTCGTACGATCTCCCTCGAACAGCCGATCCGATCTCCCTCGCGCAGCCGGTCGTCGGATCCCACGTACAAGTTTGCCGGAGCGACGCAAGTGCACCGCCTCTAACGGTATCTGCGCATGCAGGAGGAACACCGTGCGGCGGACTACTAGATTCGATCACACAGTCGGCGGCGGCATGTGGAGGTGGCTAGTTGCAACACATGCAAAGCCCTAATGACGGCGCCAAAGTGATCAACCAGATGGGTGTGCTGCACCTCCACTATATATAGGCATCCGGCGCGGGCTCAACTCTTGGGCCTCGCACGGATCCTAAAGCCCACGTGTAGTTCCTTCCCTTAAGCGCACGACCCCTTAGGTTCTCGTTCACTTGGTCGCGAGTCAGATCACATCCGACTCGACTAGTCGGTAGCGGCCTCTAGGAAAGCGTGCCGACTCCAAGTGTCCGATGAAGCTGGTTAGGCGAACCTATACTTCACACTTCTGTTCCCTTTGCCACACGATATATGTTGTCATGCTCAAGGCGACATGGTCATCCTTGTTGCAGCACGACCTCTTTCTCGTTCCGGTGAATCCGACCAACACTTCGGATTATCTCATAATCCTCATCGCATGGCCATGCTTATCCAGGTCGGATCACTCGAGGGGCCTAGAGTATATCTCTCCTGATCGGAGGGGCAAATCCCATCTTGCTCAACCATGTCTCGCAGCATGGGTAAGGACAAGCCTGAAACCCACCTTTAGAACTACCCAGTTACAGAGTAGCGTTTGGTTGGCCCAAAGCAGGTCTATCACCATCCCGAGTACATGCGTCTGCTCAGGTCTTAGGACATAGAACGTATGTTGTACTAGAGACTCACAGATGACCTATCGCTGCGTCTCATAGTCGGGTTTGTCCAACTCAGACCTTATCTGGACTCGGATCCGACTACGTCGAATCCGACCAGATCTTTCTGAGTCCATATTATCCGGCTAGCATCCAATGCTACATGGTCAGTGAGACCGGACCATCCACCGTGTCATATGCTAGTCTAACTGGATGCGCGTCCACACAGCCCTTTCGACTAGGGACCATTTAGGACAGTCATCATACAATGCATAGTCTCACAAACAAGTCACGTACTTGTTAATACACATCTTTGATAATGTCCAAGGACTATCTTTATTCATAAACACATAGGAAATATCATCATACATGAATGCCTCCAGGGCATATCTCCAACATAGGGCCCATAAGACAATTGACAATTTCAGAAAAATCTCTAAGGGCCCATGTAGGTGACATGGCAAGGGGTGGTGGGAAGTTTAGTCCCACCCCGCTAGTGGAGAAGGAGTTGTACCTCCTTATAAGGGTCTCTCTTCTAAATGCTATTGGAGCTTGAGAAGAGAAGAGGCCCTCGCGCACTCCTCCTCTGCCGCCCGCCACACTACGCCTCGTCATGCCGCGCCGCGTCGCGGGTTGCGGGATTGAGCCGAGCCGAGTATTGGGGAACGTTGCATGGGAAACAAAATTTTTCCTACGTGCACCCAAGATCTATCCATGGAGATGCATAGCAACGAGAGGGGGAGTGTATCTACATACCCTTGTAGATCGCTAAGCGGAAGCGTATATAACGCGATTGATGTAGTCGTACTCTTGACGATCCAATCGCGATCCGATCCGATCTAGCGCCGAACGGACGGCACCTCCGCGTTCGGCACACGTGCGGCTCGATGACGTCTCCTCCTCCTTGATCCAGAAAGAGAGGGAGGAGATGTAGATGGGATCTCAACCAGCATGACGGCGTGGTGGAGATGGTGGTGTCGCAGTGCCGGCAGAGCTTCGCCAAGCGCCTCCGGAACAACGTACAAGGAAGAAACGGGAGAGACGGGAGGAGGGCCGCAGCCGTGGGAGGGTGTGCAGCCCCCTTGCGCCTAAACCAGGGGTGTGGGGACTTTCCCCACTACCCACGTCCATGTGGGTCCTCATGCAGGTTGGCCCCACTCCGGAACCTTCTAGAACCTTCTCGGTACAATACCGAAAAATCCCGAACATTTTCCGGAACCCTAAATATGACTTCCCATGTATAAATATTTACCTCTGGACCATTCCGGAGCTCCTCGTGACGTCCAAGATCTCATTCGGGACTCCGAACAACATTCAGTCACCAATGTACATATCCCAATTCTACTCTAGCGTCACCGAACGTTAAGCGTGCGGACCCTACGGGTTCGAGAATCATGTAGACATGACCGAGATACCTCTTTGGTCAATAACCAATAGCGGTACCTGGATGCCCATATTGGTTCCTACATATTCCATGAAGATCTTTATCGATCGAACCACGATGCCAAGGATTCAATCAATCCCATATGCAGTTCCCTTTATCCAGCGGTATGTTACTTGCCCGAGATTCGATCGTCGGTATCTCCATACCTAGTTCAATCTCGTTACCGGCAAGTCTCTTTACTTGTTTCGTAATACAAGATCTCGTGACTAACTCCTTAGTCACATTGCTTGCAAGCTTCTTGTGATGTTGTATTACCAAGAGGGCCCAGAGATACCTCTCCGTCACACGGAGTGACAAATCCCAGTCTCGATCCATGCCAACCCAGTAGACACCCTCGGAGATACCTGTAGAGCACCTTTATAGTCACCCAGTTACGTTGTGACCTTTGATACACACAAGGCATTCCTCTGGAGTCTGGGAGTTGCATGATCTCATGGTCGTAGGAACAGATACTTGACATGGATAAAGCAGTAGCAATAAACTAACATGATCAAATGCTATGCTTACAGTTGGGTCTTGTCCATCACATCATTCTCCTAATGATGTGATCCCGTTATCAAATGACAACTCATGTCTATGGTCAGGAAACCTTGACCATCTTTGAATAGTCTAGTAGAGACTCACTAGGGACATAGTGTTGTCTATGTATCCACACATGTATCTGAGTTTCCGATCAATAAAATTATAGCTTGGATAATAAACGATTATCATGAACAAGGAAATATGATAATAACCAATTTATTATTGCCTCTAGGGCATATTTCCAATAGTCTCCCACTTGCACTAGAGTCAATAATCTAGTTCACATCACCATGTGATTAACACCCAATGAGTTCTGGGGTTTGATCATGTTTTACTTATGAGAGAGGTTTTAGTCAATGGGTCTGCAACATTCAGATCCATGTATACTTTGCAAATCTCTATGTCATATTATAGATGCTGCTACTATGCCTCACCTGGAGATATTCCAAATGTCTGCTCCACTATACGTATCCGGTTTGCTACTCAGAGTCATTCGGATCGATGTCAAAGCTTGCATCGACGTAACCCTTTACGACGAACTCTTTATGACCTCCATAATCGAGAAACATTTCCTTAGTCCTCCAGTTACTAAGGATAATTTGACCGTTGTCCAGTGATCCACTCCTAGATCACTCTTGTACCCCCTTGCCAGACATGCGGCAAGGCACACATCAGGTGTGGTACACAGCATGGCATACTATATAGAGCCTATGGCTAAGGCATAGGGAACGACCTTCGTCCTTTCTCTTTCTTCTGCCGTGGTCGAGCTTTGAGTCTTACTCAACTTCACACCTTACAAATCAGGCAAGAACTCCTTGTTTGATTGATCCATTTTGAATTCCTTCAAAATCTTGTCAAGGTATGTACTCATTGAAAGTCTTATCAGGCATCTTGATCTATCTCTATAGATCTTGATGCCCAATATTTAATAGCTTTATCCAGGTCTTCCTTTGAAAAACTATTTTCAAACAACCTTGTATGCTTTCTAGAAAATTCTACATAATTTCCGATCAACAATATGTCATCCACATATACTTATCAAAAATGTTATAGTGCTCCCACTCACTTTCTTGTAAATACAAGTTTCTTATAAACTTTGTATAAACCCAAAAACTTTGATCACCTTATCAAAGCGTATATTCCAACTCCGAGATGCTTGCCCCAGTCCATAGACGGATCGCTGGAGCTTGCATACCTTTTAGCATCCTTAGGACCAACAAAACCTTCTGGTTGTATCACATACAACCTTTCCTCACGGAAACTGGTAAGGAAACTCTGTTTTGACAT
This sequence comes from Elymus sibiricus, assembly GCA_039707655.1. Classification (NCBI taxonomy): domain Eukaryota; kingdom Viridiplantae; phylum Streptophyta; class Magnoliopsida; order Poales; family Poaceae; genus Elymus; species Elymus sibiricus. The sequence continues at coordinate 358,246,285 of CM077665.1, forward strand.
CCATGTGCCAGATTTCATAATCGAAAAATGCAGCAACTGCTAACACAATTCCAACAGACTTTAGCATCGCTACGGGTGAGAGAGTCTCATCGTAGTCAACTCCTTGAACTTGTCGGAAACCACTTTGTGACAAGTCGAGCTTTATAAATGGTGGCAATTACCATCAGTATCTGTCTTCTTCTTAAAGGTCCATTTGTACTTAACGGCCTGCGGTTCAATGGGCAAGTCTACCAAAGTCCATACTTGGTTTTCATACATGGATCCTATCTCGGATTTCATGGCTCCTAGCCATTTGTTGGAATCCGGGCGCACCATCGCTTCTTCATAGCTCGTAGGTTCACTGTTGTCTAACAACATGACCTCCAAGACAGGATTGTCGTACCACTCAGGAGCGGTACGATTCCTTGTCGACTTACTTGGCTCAGTAGTAACTTGATCTGAAGTTTTATGATCATCATCATTAGCTTCCTCTTCATTTGGTGTAGGCGCCGCAGAAACATCTTTCTGCGTCGTGCTATCATCCAACTGAAGTGACGGTTCAATAACCTCATCAAGTTCTACCTTCCTCCCACTCAATTCTTTCAAGAGAAACTCTTTCTCGAGAAAGGACCCGTTTTTAGCAACAAACACTTTGCCCTCCGATCTGAGATACAAGGTATACCCAAATGTTTCCTTAGGGTATCCTAAGAAGACGCATTTATCCGCTTTGGTTTCGAGCTTATCAGGTTGAAGTCTTTTCACATAAGCATCGCATTCCCAAACTCTGAGAAATGACAGCTTTGGTTTCTGCCAAACCATAATTCATACGGTGTCATCTGAACGAACTTTAGATGGTGCCCTATTTTAAAGTGAATGTTGTTGTCTCTAATGCATATCCCCAAAATGATAGTGGCAAATCGATATGAGACATCATAGTACGCATTATATCAAATACAGCACGACTACGACGTTCGGACACACCATCACACTATGGTGTTCCAGGTGGCGTGAGTTGTGAAACAGTTTCCACACTGTCTTAAGTTGCATACCAAACTCGTAACTCAGATATTCACCTCCATGATCATATCATAGACATTTTATCTACTTGTCACGATGATCTTCAACTTCACTCTGAAATTGTTTGAACTTTTCAAACGTTTCAGACTTGTGTTTCATTAAGTAAATATACCCATATCTACTCAAATCATCAGTAAAGGTAAGAAAATAACGATATCCACTGCACGCTTCAACACTCATTGGAGTGCATACATCAACATGTATCATTTCCAATAAGTCACTTGCCCGCTCCATCAAACCGGAAAACGGGGTCTTAGTCATCTTGCCCATGAGGCATGGTCCGCACGTCTCAAGCGATTTGAAATCGAGTGAGTCCAAAGGTCCATCAGCATGGAGTTTCTTCAAGCGCTTTACACCAATATGACCTTAGCGGCAGTGCCACAAGTATGTGGTACTATCATAATTAACTTTGCATCTTTTGGTATCAATACTATGAACATGTGTATCACTACGATCGAGATTCAATAAGCCATTCACATTGAATGTATGACCATTGATAGAGGGAGTGTGCGATGGTGATCACATCAACCTTGGAAACACTTCCAACACACATCGTCACCTCACCCTTAGCTAGTCTCCGTTTATTCTGTAGCTTTTACTCCGAGTTACCAATATTAGCAACTGAACCGGTATCTAATACCCAGGTGCTACTAGGAGTACTAGTAAGGTACACATCAATAACATGTATATCAAATATACTTTTGTTGACGTTTCCAACCTTCTTATCTGCGAAGTATCTGGGGAAGCTCCGCTTCAATGACCGTTCCCCTCATAACAAAAGCACTCAGTCTCGGGTTTGGGTCCAACCTTGGGTTGCTTTAGTTGAGCGATAACTGTCTTGCCATTCTAGAAGTTTCCCTTCTTGCCCTTGCCCTTCTTGAAACTAGTGGTCTTACCATCAACACTTGATGCTCCTTCTTGATTTCTACCTTTCGTGGTGTAAAACATCGCGAATAGCTCAGGGATCATCATCTGCATCCCTGACATGTTATAGTTGTTGGAAATATGCCCTAGAGGCAATAATAAATTGGTTATTATCATATTTCCTTGTTCATGATAATCGTTTATTATCCATGCTAGAGTTGTATTGATCGAAAACTCAAATACATGTGTGGATACATAGACAACACCATGTCCCTAGTGAGCCTCTACTAGACTAGCTCGTTGATGAGATGACGGGGGGATAACCCTGGGGTAGCCTCAGCCGGGTGATGTCTACTACGCAACCTTCTTCTTGTAGACTCGTGTTGGGCCTCCAAGCGCAGAGTTTTGTAGGACAGTAGCAAATTTCCCTCAAGTGGATGACCTAAGGTTTATCAATCTGTGGGAGGCGTAGGATGAAGATGGTCTCTCTCGAACAACCCTGCAACCAAATAACAAAGAGTCTCTTGTGTCCCCAACACACCCAATACAATGGTAAATTGTATAGGTGCACTAGTTCGGCGAAGAGATGGTGATACAAGTGTAATATGGATGGTAGATATAGATTTTTGTAATCTGAAAATATAAAAACAGCAAGGTAGCAAGTAACAAAAGTGAGCAAAAACGGTATTGCAATGCTTGGAAACAAGGCCTAGGGTTCATACTTTCACTAGTGCAAGTTATCTCAACAATACTGACATAGTTGAATCATATGTAAATCCCTCACGTGCGACAAAGAGTTCACTCCAAAGTCACAAATAGCGGAGAACAAACGAAGAAATTATTGTAGGGTACGAAACCACCTCAAAGTTATCTTTTCCGATCAATCGTATGAGCTATCCCTATAAGTGTCACGAACAGCCCTAGAGTTCGTACTAAAATAACACCTTAAGATACACATCAACCAAAACCCTAATGTCACCTAGATACTCCAATGTCACCATGAGTACCCATGGGCTTGATTATACGATATGCATCACACAATTTCAGATTTATCATGTTCAATCCAACACAAAGAACTTCAAAGAGTGCCCCAAAGTTTCTACCGGAGAGTCAAGACGAAAACATGTGCCAACCCCTATGCATAGATTCCCAAGGTCACGGAACCCGCAAGTTGATCACCAAAACATACATCAAGTGGATCAATAGAACATCCCATTGTCACCACGGATATCCCATCGCAAGACATACATCAAGTGTTCTCAAATCCTTTAAAGACTCAATCCGATAAGAAACCTTCAAAGGGAAAAATCAATTCATCACAAGAAGATAGAGAGGGGAAAACTCCATATGATTCATCTATATTAATAAAGCTCGTGGTACATCAAGATTGTGTCATCTCAAGAACACGAGAGAGAGAGAGATCAAACACATAGCTACTGGTACATACCCTCAGTCCCGAGGGTGAACTACTCCCTCCTCATCATGGAGACCGCCGGGATGATGAAGATGGCCTCCGGTGATGGTTTCCCCCTCCGGCAGGGTGCCAGAACGGGCTCCCGATTGGTTTTTCGTGGCTACAGAGGCTTGCAGCGGCGGAACTCCCGATCTAGGGTTCTTTTCAGAGGTTTGGGTATTCATAAGAATTTTTGGCGTCGGTCTCACGTCAAGGGGAGCCACGAGGCGACGACAAGCCAGGAAGGCGCGCCCTAGGGGGGGCGCCCCCTAGGCTTGTGGCTGCCTCGTGGCTCTTCTGGCCCAACTCCGATGCCCCGTGGGTCTCTTCTGGTCCATAAAAAATCACCGTAAATTTTTATTCCGTTTGGACTCCGTTTGATATTCCTTTTCTGTAAAACTCAAAAACAAGGAAAAAAACAGAAACTGGCACTGGGCTTTAAGTTAGTAGGTTAGTCCCAAAAATAATATAAAATAGCATATTAATGCATATAAAACATCCAAAACAGATAATATAATAGCATGGAACAATCAAAAATTATAGATACGTTGGAGACGTATCAGCATCCCCAAGCTTAATTCCTGCTCGTCCTCGAGTAGGTAAATGATAAAAACATAATTTTTGATGTGGAATGCTACCTAACATATTTATCCATGTAATATTCTTTATTGTGGCATGAATGTTCAGATCCATAAGATTCAAAACAAGAGTTTAATATTGACATAAAAACAATAATACTTCAAGCATACTAATAAAGCAATCATGTCTTCTCAAAATAAAATGGCCAAAGAAAGTTATCCCTACAAAATCATATAGTCTGGCTATGCTCCATCTTCATCACACAAAGTATTAAATCATGCACAACCCTGGTTTTAGCCAAGCAATTGTTTCATACTTTAGTATTCTCAAACTTTTTCAACTTTCACGCAATACATGAGCGTGAGCCATGGACATAGCACTATAGGTGGAATAGAATATGGTGGTTGTGGAGAAGACAAAAAGAAGGTGATAGTCTCACACCAACTAGGCGTATCAACGGGCTATGGAGATGCCCATTAATATATATCAATGTGAGTGAGTAGGGATTGCCATGCAACGGATGCACTAGAGCTATAAGTGTATGAAAGCTCAAAAAGAAACTAAGTGGGTGTGCATCCAACTCGCTTGCTCACGAAGACCTAGGGCAATTTTGAGGAAGCCCATCATTGGAATATACAAGCCAAGTTCTATAATAAGAAATTCCAACTAGTATATGAAAGTGACAAAATAGGAGACTCTCTATCATGAAGATCCTGGTGCTACTTTGAAGCACAAGTGTGGAAAAAGGATAGTAGCATTGCCCCTTCTCTCTTTTTCTCTCATTTTTTTATTTTTATTATATTTTTTTCTCTTTTTTTTGGTGGGCTTCTTTGGCCTCTTTTATTTTTCATATAGTCCAAAGACTCATCCCAACTTGTGAGGGAATCATAGCTTCCATCATCCTTTCCTCACATGGGACAATGCTCTATAATGATGATCATCACACTTTTATTTACTTACAACTCAAGAATTACAACTCGATACTAGAACAAAATATGACTCTATATGAATGCCTCTGGCGGTGTACCGGGATGTGCAATGATCTAGCATAGCAATGACATCAAAAAACGGACAAGCCATGAAAACATCATGCTAGCTATCTTACGATCATGCAAAGCAATATGACAATGATGGTGCGTGTCATAATAAACGGAACGGTGGAAGTTGCATGGCAATATATCTCGGAATGGCTATGGAAATGCCATAATAGGTAGGTATGGTAGCTGTTTTGAGGAAGAGAATATGGTGGGTTTAATGCACCGGCGAAAGTTGCGCGGTACTAGAGAGGCTAGCAATGGTGGAAGGGTGAGAGTGCGTATAATCCATGTAATCAACATTAGTCATAAAGAACTCACATACTTATTGCAAAAGTCTATTAGTCATCGAAACATAGTACTACACGCATGCTCCTAGGGGAAGGGTTGGTAGGAGTTAACCATCGCGCGATCCCGACCTCCACACAAAGGAAGGCAATCAATAAATAAATCATGATCCGACTTCGTCACATAACGGTTCACCATACGTGCATGCTACGGGAATCACAAACTTTAACACAAGTATTTATACCAATCCACAATTACTCACTAGCATGTCTCTAATATCACCATCTTTATATCTCAAAACAATCATAAGGAATCAAACTTCTCATAGTATTCAATGCACTTTATATGAAAGTTTTTATTATATCCCTCTTGGATGCCCATTATATTAGGACTAAATTCATAACCTAAGCAAATTACCATGCTGTTTAGAGACTCTCAAAATAATATAAGTGAAGCATGAGAGTTCATCAATTTCTATAAAATGAAACCACCGCCGTGCTCTACAAAGATATAAGTGACGCACTAGAGCAAAAGACAAACTACTCCAAAAAGATATAAGTGAAGATCAACGAGTAGCCAACAATTAAATAACTATGTGAAGACTCTCTCATCTAAGAATTTGAGATCTTAAGTATTTTATTAAACAGCAAGCAAAAGAAAAATATCACTCCAAGAATAGCACGCATCATGTGAACGAATAAAAAATTGGGCTCAACATAGGCTAACCGATAATTGTTGATGAAGAGAGGTGGGATGCGTAGCATCCCCAAGCTTAGATGCTTGAGACTTCTTGAAATATTTACTTGGGGTGCCTTGGGCATCCCCAAGCTTGAGCTTTTGTATCTCGTTCAATCCTCTCATATCATGGTTTCACCTATTCTCAAAAACTTCATCCACACAAAACTCGAAAAGAACTCGTGAGATAGGTTAGTACACATAAGAATAAATCAACACTTCATGTACTGCCAAGACAAGTTGCACAATAATTTTCAAACATCATATACTGTTTACTATCGTTTCCACAATTTATATCTACCAATATAGGCTATGGAAACTAGAGGATAAGTAGATAACAAAACTATGACAGCAATCTGTCCAAACAGAACAGTCTGTAGCAATTTATGAAAACAGTGTACTTCCGTAACTCGAAAAATTATGAAAATTTAGGACATGCTAAATAATTTGTATATTAAGACACTGTAAAAATTTCATATCATTATCACGCTCCAGTAAAAAATGAAAATTCCTGTACTGGAGTCAAAAGTTTCTGTTTTGGTTCGGCATCAATTCTACTCATCTTGTGAGTCATCCCAAAGGCTTTACTTGGCACTTTATTGAAATAAAAGACACAAAACATGATTAATACAGTATATTAATCATGTGATCACACAAAAACAGAAAATAAAAGTGTTGGGTTGTCTCCCAACAAGCGCTTTTCTTTAATGCCTTTTAGCTAGGCATGATGATTTCAATGATGCTCATATAAGAATAGTAGTTGAAACATGCAAGAGAGCATCATGAAGCATATGACTAGCACATTTAAGCCTAACCCACTTCCTATGCATAGGGATTTTGTGAGCAAACAATTTATGGGAGCAAGAATCAACTAGCATAGGAAGGCAAAACAAGCATAACTTCAAAACTTTGAACACATAGAGAGGAAACTCGATATTATTGCAATTCCTACAAGCATATGTTCCCCCCTCATAATAATTTTCAGTAGCATAATGAAGGAATTTCACAACATAACTATCACATAAAGCATTATCTTCATGATCCACAAGCATAGAAAATTTGTCACTCTCCACATAAGCAATTTTCTTCTCATTCATAATAGTGGGAGCAAACTCAACAAAATAACTATCATGAGAAGCATAATCCAATTGAAAATTAGAATCATGATGACAAGTTTCATGGTTATCATTATTCTTTATAGCATACATGTCATCACAATAATCATCATAAATAGGAGGCATGCTTTCATCATAATAAATTTGCTCATCAAAACTTGGGGGACTAAAGATATCATCAAACATAACATCCCCAAGCTTGTGGCTTTGCGTATCATTAGCATCATCACTCTCATTATTAATAGTATGAATAGCACCAATAGTATAACAATTATTATCATCACAATTTTCTAAGTTGGTGCCAAAAAGATTTTCAAGATTATAAGGGGTATCATTATTTGGGAGAGATACTTTTTTACCTCTACTTTTTGTTCTTTTCTTCTTCTTCACCACATCATGTGTGGGTTTAATCAATTTTTCCGAGCTTCTTATTGATGAGATTGGTAGAATAGAAAGCTCCCCCTCGTCACCTGATTCATCATAAGAGAAAATAGGAAGATATTGGGAAGTCTCTTCCCCTTCATTAGTATTCTCTTCATCTTCTATTTGTTTTCTTATTTTTAAATAATTGGCAATATAAGGATTCTCAATGTAATTTACCGCGCAATACATATAGATTTCATTTAGATCAAAATCAATCATTTTTATGAGAACCCAATCTGGAACCTCGTTAGTTTTATGTTTCATTTCTTCATAACCAAAAAATAGACTAAGTTCATTATAATGCTCAAGGGTAATGAGGTTATCACAATTATTGGACATAATTCAATCATGAAATAATTCACATTGGAAATTAAAATGACCACTTTCATTGCAAAGTTCACAAGTAATGCGAAGAAGAAGAGGATATAACTTGTTAGCACAAATATCTAACATCTTAAGTAACCGTTTGGTTTCTAAATATTTATGCCTCTTACAAAATCTATTTTCCCTTTTCTTCGGTGAGTATTCGCACTCCCAATTCACTCCACAAAAATTGACATCCTTATAGGAGACATCATTATCATGACTAGTGCAATCATCATTAGTATTATGGATATTCAAAGAATTTATACTAACAACATTGCAATCATGCTCATCATTCAAAGATTTAGTGCCAAACATTTTATTGACCTCTTCTTCTAACACTTTGGCACAATTTTCCTTTCCATCATTTTCACGAAAGACATTATAAAGATGAAGTATACGAGGCAACCTCAATTCCATTTTTTTGTAGTTTTCTATTATAAAACCAAACTAGTGTAAAACAAGAAACTAAAATATTTAATTTCAAGATCTAAAGATATACCTTCAAGCACTCACCTCCCCGGCAACGGCGCCAGAAAAGAGCTTGATGTCTACTACACAACCTTTTTCTTGTAGACTCGTGTTGGGCCTCCGAGCGCAGAGTTTTGTAGGACAGTAGCAAATTTCCCTCAAGTGGATGACCTAAGGTTTATCAATCCGTGGGAGGCATAGGATGAAGATGGTATCTCTCGAACAACCCTACAACCAAATAACAAAGAGTCTCTTGTGTCCCCAACACACCCAATACAATGGTAAATTGTATAGGTGCACTAGTTCGGCGCAGAGATGGTGATACAAGTGTAATATGGATGGTAGATATAGATTTTTGTAATCTGAAAATATAAAAACAGCAAGGTAGCAAGTAACAAAAGTGAGCAAAAAGGGTATTGCAATGCTTGGAAACAAGGCCTAGGATTCATACTTTCACTAGTGCAAGTTCTCTCAACAATACTGACATAGTTGAATCATATGTAAATCCCTCACGTGCGACAAAGAGTTCACTCCAAAGTCACAAATAGCGGAGAACAAACGAAGAAATTATTGTAGGGTACGAAACCACCTCAAAGTTATCTTTTCCGATCAATCGTATGAGCTATCCCTATAAGTGTCACGAACAGCCCTAGAGTTCGTACTAAAATAACACCTTAAGATACACATCAACCAAAACCCTAATGTCACCTAGATACTCCAATGTCACCACGAGTACCCATGGGCTTGATTATACGATATGCATCACACAATTTCAGATTTATCATGTTCGATCTAGGGTTCTTTTCGGAGGTTTGGGTATTTATAAGAATTTTTGGCGTCGGTCTCACGTCAAGGGGGGCCATGAGTCGATGACAAGCCAGGGGGGCGCGCCCTAGGGGGGGGGCGCCCCCTAGGCTTGTGGCTGCCTTGTGGCTGTTCTGGCCCAACTCCGATGCCCCGTGGGTCTCTTCTGGTCCATAAAAAATCACCGTAAATTTTTATTCCGTTCGGACTCCGTTTGATATTCCTTTTCTGTAAAACTCAAAAACAAGGAAAAAACAGAAACTGGCACTGGGCTCTAAGTTAGTAGGTTAGTCCCAAAAATAATATAAAATAGCATATTAATGCATATAAAACATCCAAAACAGATAATATAATAGCATGGAACAATCAAAAATTATAGATACGTTGGAGACGTATCACCGGGCCTTTACCCCAGATTTTCGAAACAACTGCAGGACGAGCCGCCTCCCCCTGCAGTCTGGCTCCGCGCAGCCGGATGCATCAATCGGCCGGATAGGGGCGGAGGTGCCTAGCCCCCTAGCTGGCGGTGTTGCCGGTACCACGGTCATAGCACGCGTGGCTACAGAGGGCCCCGTCGCATCGGGGGTCAGCGCCCACATGGCCACAGTGGGGGCAACAGTGCCTCTGACTCCGGCCGACTGCGACCTGGCGGAGGCACAGTGCCGGCACGCCCTCAACCACTCCATTACCTGCCCCGGCATGGCTACAACGCGGCCGGCCGCCGCTAGGCGACGCCCCGAAGGACGACCCGTGTCGTGATGTGACGGGCACCAGGGCCCACCAGGCGGGCCCCATCCGGCTCCCGACGGGACCCTGCAGCCGGCGGACCCTACCAACGACAAGACCCCTCAGCCGGGGGCCCCACAGCCGGCTAGAGAGACCGCCAGCTGGGGCCCTCCGGAGCCTTCTGCTCATATTGTATTCCGGGGGGTTGGCCTATAAAACCCCCCGGAGCTCCCCCATGCAGGGGGCGATCACTTTTCCTAGCACACACATACCCACGTAGAGAGGCAGAGAGGGCAAGCTAGCCCCTTCTTCCTCGTCTACCCTTACAGCTCAAGGAGCACCATTGTAGCCCCCTTTGGTTCATCAACCAGACCGACAGGACTAGGGGTGTTACCTCCCACGGAGGGCCCTGAACCTGGGTACATCGCGTGTCCCGCACCGTTTGTCCCCGATCTTGCCCCCGGAGTCCACCGGCGTCCATTGGCCCCAACCACTCTCGATAAGCCTCCCCATGGCATCCGTCGTGAGAAAACGACGACAGTTGGCGCCCACCGTGGGGCCGTCCGCGGCGCCGGCCGGAGTCACGCTCCGGGCGGGACCCTTCACCACCTCCCCCGGCCGCCCCGCGTCCGGGCGGAACTGCACGCTCGTGGGGCTTGCTCCCGCGGGGCGGGACCCCGTTCCCGCTGGCCCTGCGGGTGATGCTGCCGGCCTCTCCGACGAGTGCCTCGGCAGTGACCCGCTGAACGACACCACCGTCCTCACCGAGCGCCTCGGCAGACTGAGCCTCGCCGACGAGCCAGCTGCCGACGAGTACCCTAGCCATGTACTCAACTGCCTCGACCCGCCCTCGTCTATGGGCGCACTCACCCCGGGCGAGGCCAACAACTCCCGCGTCCGCGCTGGGGTAATGGCCACTGGCTCCTCCATGACTTCCGGCCACGTCAGGGCGGAGGCTGAGGCGGCCGCCGCGGCCGCCCGCGCCGGCACCCCGACCCCCTCGGCTCCGTGCTCCGGGGTCTCAGCACCCCCGTTGCGCCTACGACGGACCCAGCCACGGCTACGGCCGAGCCGGAGGCCGCCCGCTGGCTGCTGCTTGCAGAAGCGAACACGCTCGCCACCACCAAGCGCCGGATGGAGTCCGCGCAGCGCGAGTACAATTCCGCCTACGGCCTCACCCCCGCCAACAACGAACCCAGCCGGCGCGGCGACATCTGCAACCGCGGTCGTGTGGTCGCGGAGATCCTCGGTGGCAGGCTCCCCACCTACGACACGCTGGCTGCCAACCTGAGGGCCGCCCACATGGCCTATGCCGACCTCGCCGACCTGGTGGGCGAGGAGCGAGAACATCAGGACCGGCACATCCAAGACCTCATCGCCACCGCCAATAACCAGCAGGCCCGGCTCGACGGAGCCAACGCCGTCTCCGAAATTCCCATCCCCGAGGGGGACGCCCTGCAAACTGCTGGCCAGCGCCGGCCGGTCCAGCAAGCCTCTTCCCCCCGTGGCTCCGGCCAGCGGTGCGCCGGGTCCCACAACGGACGCCCCCGGCTGCGAGATGAGCAGCCGGCCGTCAGCAGCCGGCTCAACGACGCTCCGGCTGGCGGCAGCCGGCGCAGCCGGGACCATACCCCGCCCATGCGGCGGGAGCGCGCACGCTCACCGGCCCCGGCCGTCCGTCCCGAGCTCGCCGCTCGGCTCGGCCCGCGCGTTCCGCGGAGCGAGAACGACGCCCGAACCCGCATCGACCGGCTAGCGCAGTCGGCCCTCCTCGAGGAGGAGAGCTCGATTGGCCCGGCGTGTTTCGGCCCCCGGATCCACAACGAGCCGTTCCCGGCCGGCTTCACTCTCCCTCACGACACCCCGAAGTACAACGGCACCACCAAGCCGGAGGACTGGCTGATCGACTACACCACCGCAGTCGGCATCGCCAGTGGAAACAAGCGCGTAGCCGTACGCTAGGCCCCCCTAATGTTGACCGGCTCGGCCCGGACCTGGCTTAACAGCCTGTCGACCGGCAGCATCAACACCTGGACGGACTTCGAGGAGGCGTTCGTCCGCAACTTCACCGGCACCTACAAGAGGCCCGGCCGGCCCCGCAAGCTGGCCATGTGTGTCCAGGGGCCGGAGGAACCCCTCCGCGACTACCTCACGCGTTGAACCGAGCTTCACAACTCCTGCGAAGGGGTGCATGAGGTGCAGGCCATCCAGTACTTCATCGAGGGCTGCCGCGATGGCACCCACCTCAATCACAAGCTCTTGTGCTCCGAGCCGGCTACCCTGGCGGATCTGATGGCCAAGGCGGACAAGTACGCCACGGCCGACTCCGCAATGCGGGTGAAGGTCGCCACGCCAGCCAAGCCGGCCCCACCACCTGCCGCGCCGCGGGCGGCTGCTGACAACCGGCAGCACCAGAACAACAAGCGCAAATCCGACCAGCCGGATCCCCGCAACGGGAGCCGGCAGGTCGCCACCATCGAAGAAGAGCAGCCGGCTGCCCAGCGCTCCAGCCAGCGCCAGCGAACCGGCAAGAACGCCTGGCAGCCCAAGCTCACCTTCGAGCAGATGCTCGACGCACCCTGCAAGATGCATTCCGGGGCCAAGCCGGCCACTCACACGCTCCGACAGTGCAGCTTCTCCCAGCGGCTGGCCCGAGGCGTGGGCCTTCCGGTTCCTCCGCCTCAAGCTCCCCCCGCGCCGGCTCCGGCTCCCGCCCAGCCGCCCGCTCTGGCTCCGGCGGCCAACGACGGCCGCCTCCACGACCAGTTCCCCAACCAGGACGGGTCCTACGTCGTCTTCACCAGCGAAGGAACCGACAAGCACAGCGTGCGCCGGCGCCGGCACGAGGTGAACGCCACCATACCCTCGGTCCCCCGGTTCATGCATTTGTCCGAGAAGCTGGTCACCTGGAGCCGGGCGGACCACCCGGCCGTGATGCCAAACACGGGCAGCTACGCCCTCGTCCTCGATCCCACCATCGTCTCCGAGAGGCGCACATGTCGCTTCTCGCGGGTGTTGATCGACGGGGGCAGCAGCATCAACATCCTCTATCGCGACACGATGCACAAATTGGGTCTCAGGGAGAAAGACCTGCGAGCGAGCCGGACGGTTTTCCACGGCAACGTGCCGGGAAAATCCTGCACCCCCATCGGCAAGATTGAGCTCGACGTCCTCTTTGGCGACAAGAGCCACTTCCGCCGCGAGCCGATATGGTTCGAGGTGGTGGACCTCGACAGTCCTTACCACGCGCTGCTGGGTAGGCCGGCCCTCGTCAAGTTCATGGCAATCCCCCATTCCGCCTACCTCAAGCTGAAGATGCTGGGCCTCAAGGGCATCATCACCATCGCCGGCGACTACAAGATGTCGATCGAGTGCGCACGCGACGGCAGCCGGCTGGCCGAGGCCCTGGAGATAGCGGAGGAGAGGCGGCAGCTCGACCGGCTCGCGGCTCACGCCTCCGACCAGCCGGCCGTGCCGGCTCCTCCATCCCAGTCGGCCGGCGAAGCGTCGTTCCAGCCGTCCAAGGACACCAAGCAAGTGCCGCTGGACCCGGCTAACCCCAAGCAGTGCGTCACCATTGGCGCCAACCTCAGCAGCAAATAGGAAGGCGAGCTCGTCGACTTCCTCCGTGAGAATCAGGACATCTTTGCATGGTCTCCCAAAGACATGCCGGGTGTTCCGAGGAAGTACGCCGAGCACAAACTTCATGTCCGGCCGGATGTGAAGCCGGTCCAGCAAACCCTGCGCCGCTTCTCCGAGGAGAAGCAGCGTACCATAGGAGAGGAGATAGCCCGACTGCTCGCAGCCGGCTTCATCATGGAAGTGTTCCACCCGGACTGGCTGGCCAACCCAGTCCTGGTGCTGAAGAAAAAAAAGACTTGGCGCATGTGTATCGACTACACGAGCCTGAACAAGGCATGTCCCAAGGACCCGTTCGCCCTGCCGCGGATCGATCAAGTTATCGACTCCACGGCCGGCTGCGATCTGCTGTCCTTCCTGGACGCCTACTCAGGCTACCACCAGATCAAGCTGGACCCGGCCGATCGGCTGAAAACCTCCTTCATCACCCCCTTCGGGGCCTACTGCTACATCACCATGTCCTTCGGCCTGAAGAATGCAGGCGCCACCTTCTAGCGCTGCATGCAGAAGTACCTCCTGCCGCAGATCGGCAGGAACGTCCACGTCTATGTTGACGACATCGTCGTCAAAACCAAGAAGCATTTCAGCCTCCTTGACGACCTCCGGGAGACCTTCGCCAACCTACGCGAGTACAAGGTCAAGCTCAACCCGGAGAAGTGCGTTTTCGGCGTCCCAGCCGGCCAACTCCAGGGTTTCTTCGTGTCCGCTCGCGGCATCGAGGCTAACCCAGAGAAGATCAGGGCGATCGAGCGTATGCCCAAGCCGAACTGGCTCCGCGACGTCCAGAAGTTCACCGGCTGCCTCGCCTCGCTTAGCCGGTTCGTCAGCTGGCAGTGAGAGAAGGCCCTGCCCCTCTAACAACTCATGAGGAAGACGACACTTATCGAGCCGGGCACCGACTCCACCAGGAAGCCGGCCAAGTTCGAATGGACCGACCAGGCGGACGAGGCATTCCGCGACCTCAAACGAGTCCTCACCAGCGCGCCCATCCTGGCCGCGCCGGCTGAGAAGGAGCCCCTGCTCGCATACATCGCGGCGACCACGCGCGTCATCGGCGTCGTCCTGGTCATGGAGCGGTCAGAGGAGGGCAAAGCGCTGCCAGTCCAGTACCCCGTCTACTACCTCAGTGAGGTCCTCTCCGCCTCCAAGAAAAACTACCCCCACTATCAGAAGATGTGCTACGGCATATACTTCGCCGCCCAGAAGATCAAGCAGTATTTCCAAGAGCATGTCATCACCGTGGTGAGCACGGCGCCGCTAGGCGAGATCATGAGCGGCCGGGACGCCACCGGCCAGATCGCCAAGTGGGCAATCGCCCTCGCCGACTACGAGATCCGATATGAGCCGCGCACCGCCATCAAGTCGCAGGCGATGGCCGACTTCCTCGTCGACTGGGCCGAGATCCAGTTCGTGCCGCGTCCATCGGACTCCACGCACTGGCGCATGCACTTCGACGGCTCAAAGATGCGGACCGGTCTGGGAGCCGGCATCGTCCTGTCGTCTCCGAAAGGAGACCAACTCAAGTATGCGCTCCAAATCCACTTCGCCGCCTCCAA
Source organism: Elymus sibiricus (assembly GCA_039707655.1). Taxonomy (NCBI): domain Eukaryota; kingdom Viridiplantae; phylum Streptophyta; class Magnoliopsida; order Poales; family Poaceae; genus Elymus; species Elymus sibiricus. Next base: position 358,261,391 of record CM077665.1, read on the forward strand.
CAACGTGGCCGAGTACGAGGCACTCGTCCACGGCCTCCGGCTCGCCAAGGAGATCGGCATCCGGCACATCTTGTGTTTCGGTGACTCCGACCTAGTGGTGCAGCAGGTCTCTGGCGAATGGGACGCTAGGGACGCCAACATGGCCAGCTACCGTTTCCTCGTCCAATAGCTTACCGGCTCCTTCGAGGGCTGCGAGTTCCATCACGTCCCCCGAGTGGACAACTAGGCGGCAGACGCCTTGGCCAAAATCGGCTCCATCCGCCAGGCCATCCCGGCCGGCGTCTCCCTCGAGCAGCTGTGCAAGCCGTCGATCAAACCCTCCGCCGAGTCGGAGTCCATCTTCGTACCCACAGATCCCGCCGGCTCCTCGACAGGCCCGGGGGCTTCGCCGGCTCCGACGGTCCCACCAGCTCTGCCTGCCCCACCGGCTCCACCAGCTCCGCCGGCTACGCCCACCACGCCGGCTCCAGCAGCTGTCATTCCAGCGACAGCCGGCCCCGGGCCCGCGGCCGTCATGATGGCTGTCGACCAGCCGGACCCGGGGACTAGCGGGCCTAGCGGGCCGGTCCCGGGGGCTCCATCGACAGGCCCGGGGGCTCCGACCGCCCAGAATCCCCAGCCCGTGCCGGAGCCGGCCTCGGTGTCGGCTCCGTCGTGGGCCTGGCCAATCTTGACTTTCCTCTTGGACGGCGAGCTCCCCCCCGATGAAGACAAAGCCCGGCAGATCCAGCGCCGTGCTCCCGCCTACAGCATCATCAACCATGAGCTGGTCCACCGCAGCACAACCGGCGTGTATCAACGTTGCGTCGAGTCCGAGAAGGGCCAAGAGATCCTCCGAGACATCCACCAGGGCGAGTGCGGGCACCACGCCGCCTCGAGGACCCTGGTGGCCAAGGCGTTCCGCCACGGCTTCTACTGGCCGACTGCACTGGAGGAGGCGACACAGCTCGTCGACAGGTGCGAGGGGTGCCAGCGCTTCCGCGCGCAAAGCCACCTGCCGGCTACGGCGCTCAAAACCATCCCGCTGTCGTGGCCCTTTGCCGTTTGGGGGCTCGACATGGTGGGGCCATTCAAGACCGCTCGAGGCAGCATGACGCATTTGCTGGTAGCCGTCGACAAGTTCACCAAGTGGATCGAGGCCAGACCCATCAAGAAGTTGGACGGCCCCACCGCCGTCCGATTCATCGAAGACATAACGGTCCGCTACGGCGTCCCGCACAGCATCATCACCGACAACGGAACAAATTTCGCCAAGGGCGCGCTAGCACGTTTCTGCGCCAAGCAAGGCATCCGGTTCGACCTGGCCTCGGTCGCCCACCCGCAGTCGAATGGCCAGGCCGAAAGGGCTAACGGCTTAATCCTGGCCGGCATCAAGCCCCGGCTCGTGGCACCGCTCGTCCGCTTAGCCGACTGCTGGATCGAAGAACTACCGGCCGTCTTGTGGAGCCTCAGAACCACGCCCAACCGATCAACCGGGTTCACGCCCTTCTTCCTCGTGTACGGGTCCGAGGCGGTCATCCCCACGGACATCGAGTTCGACTCACCTCGCGTCACCCTGTACACAGAGACGGACGCAAAAGAGGCAAGGGAAGACGGCGTCGACCTCCTTGAAGAGGCCCGCGAGCTAGCACTGAGCCGAACGGCTATCTACCAGCAGAAGCTCCGGCACTAACACAGCAAGCGCATCCGGCCCCTCTCCTTCCGCGAGGGGGACCTGGTGCTTAGGCGGATCCAACGAACCGCCGGCCAGCACAAGCTGTCCTCCCCATGGGAGGGCCCGTTCATCATCAGCAAAGCGCTGCACAACAACACGTACTATCTAATAGATGCTCAGAAGCCGCAGAAGCGCAAGAGAGACGCCTCCGGCGAGGAGACGGAGCGCCCGTGGAACGCGGCACTCCTAAGTCCGTTTTACTGCTGAGAACCAGTGTATGTATGTACCTCCCCTTTTGGGCTTATGAATGCAACGGGTGCCCCAAGCCAGCTCTTGGGGTACGCCTTTTTCGTTTCCTCCCAAAGCAGTTCGCCTCACTCACCGGCTCCCGGACTCGGCCCCACAGTCTCGGGGGCTCGCCGGCTAGCCTTGACGTCGCTCCCCGAAGCCGGTCAAGTAATGTGAACTAAGGAAACACCCTACCACCCCTCCCAGCTACAGACCGGCTCCTGGCTGTCCGGCTGATGGGTTCTCGGGACGGTAAACTTAGTACACACGAAAACGGTCACAGAAGGGCGCCGGCTAGGGCTAGCCGAAAATTTTCTTTAGCCTCTGCCATTCACCTTAGCCAAAACATCCTCGCAGCTCTCAAACTCACAACCGACTACCCCGAGGCGGATGCCCCGTCCCAGCTACAGACTGGCTCCCGGCTGTCCGGCTGGCGGGGCCAAAGCCAAAGGGGACAAGGCTTTGGGTAGATAGAGCCAAAAGGGCAAAAAGGCTAAGGTCGAGTCGGCACGCATAAAAAACTTTGGCAAACAGAAGCATACTTATATACAAAAAGCATGAACGGCCCACGGCCTCAAGTTCATTACATTTACACCCCCAGTGGGTGGAATTGCAGTCTAAAAACAAAATGCAGGAAAGAAAGAAGGCCTTAAATAGCGGCGGTGCCGTCTTCTCCTCCGGCATCCTCCGCGGCGGCTGAAGTAGAGGCCCCGTCCTTGGCCACGGCGCGATCTGTGTCGGCCCCCACGCCCAAGTTGTGAGCCAGCTCGGAGTCGGCGTAGTCGTCGGTGCTGGATCCGACATGTTCGTCGCCCGTCTCCGCGGCGCTACCATCCGAGTCGTCAAGGGCGAGCGTGTACGGGTCCTCCGGGATAACCCCGCCGTCTGCCGTGCGCTCCGGGACGTACTCATCCAACGCGGCAAAGGAAGGAAGATCGCTGGCCCGAACGGCCAGTGCATCGGCAGCCGCCGCCAGCTCCGCATCGGTGCCGGCGCGCTGGGCCGTAAGCAGCCCCAAGTCCAGCTCGGGGTACCATGACCTCGCGATGCGAAGTGCCATGGCCGCTCCGGCGCCCGTGGCGGAGGCCCTCCAGGCATTCACCCGAGCGGTCCCGAACTCCAGCCACCTCGACAGCCGGCTCATGGAGTTCGGCTCCACCGCTTCTGGCCAGAGGGTGCGGACCAGCTCCGTGCCGGCCGCCTGGAGTCACTTCAGGGCCCGGACCACCTCACTCAGACGCGCCCCGGCGGCAATCCCCACCTCATCCAGCGTCCAGGCGGCAAGCTGCCCGACGGGGACTCCCTGCGCCCGCTGCTCCTCGCGGTGGGCCTCCACAGCCGCCTCTGCGACCCCCTGCGTGCCTGGGAAAAGCCCTAAGGGAGAAAGGGATGCGGGATGTGTTGGGGAACGTTGCATGGGAAACAAAAATTTTCCTACGCACACACAAGATCTATCCATGGTGATGAGCATCTACGAGAGGAAGAGTGAATCTACATACCCTTGTAGATCGCTAAGCGGAAGCGTTTAAGAAACGCGGTTGATGTAGTCGAACGTCTCCGCGATCCAAATCGCAAGTCGTCCCTCGATCCGATCACGAACTAGTGCCGAACGGACGGCACCTCCGCGTTCAACACACGTACGGCTTGATGACGCCTTCACCTCCTCGATCCAGCGAGCGATGATGAAGTAGTGGTTGAGTTCCAGCAGCACGACGGCGTGGTGATGGTGGTGAGGAACAATCTCTGCAGGGCTTCGCCAAGCACTACGGAGATTATGACGGAGGAACTAGAGGGTTAGGGTTGCCGCACACGGCTTGGGGAAATCTTGATGTATCCCGTGTGCTAGCCCTGCCCCTCTATTTATATGTTGAGCCTTGGGGTCTAAACTTGGAGTAAAAGCCTCCTCCAGGTCGGTTTTGCCCGCACAAGGTCGGTTTGGCCCGCAGGGAAAGAGTCCAACTCGGATTCCTGCCGAACCGTGCACAGCCGCGCACAAGCGGTAGTACCGCTTCACACAAGCGGTAGTACCGCTCGGGCGGTAGTACCGCTTCTCACAAGCGGTAGTACCGCTTGGGCGGTAGTATCGCTTCACACAAGCGGTAGTACCGCTTACGCGGCAGCAAAACTACTTTTTGCACTTTCCAATACCTTGTGGGCTTTTATCCCTTGGCCCATATAAAGTGTTGTTGCACCCGAACACTTCGGTAAACATCCGGAACTCCTTCCGGTGAACTCTGGAACTCTTCCGGAGATCGAAACACTATTATCACATATATCAATCTTTACCTCCGGACTCTTCCGGAGATCCTCGTCATGTCCGGGATCTTATCCGTGACTCCGAACAACCTTCGGTCACCAACATAATAACTCAACTATACTAATCGTCACCAAACGTTAAGTGTGTAGACCCTGCGGGTTCGAGAACTATGTAGACATGACCGAGACACCTCTACGATCAATAACCAATAGCGGGACCTGGATGCCCATATTGGCTCCTACATATTCTACGAAGATCTTTATCGGTCGAACCTCTATGTCAAGGATTCAGTTAATCCCGTATGCTGTTCCCTTTGTTCTTCGGTATGTTACTTGCCCGAGATTCGATCGTCGGTATCACTATACCTAGTTCAATATCGTTACCGGCAAGTCTCTTTACTCGTTCCGTAATACAAGATCCTGTGGCTAACTCTTTAGTCACTTTGCTTGCAAGGCTCAATGTGATGTTGTATTACCGAGTGGGCCCTGAGATACCTCTCCGTCACACGGAGTAACAAATCCCAGTCTTGATCCATGCCAACCCAACAGAAACCCTCGGAGATACCTGTAGAGCACCTTTATAGTCACCCAGTTACGTTGCGACGTTTGATACACACAAGGTATTCTTCCGGTGTCAGTGAGTTGCATGATCTCATGGTCAAAGGAACAGATACTTGACATGCAGAAAACAATAGCAATAAACTGACACGATCAAATGCTACGTTTACAGTTTGGGTCTTGTCCATCACATCATTCTCCTAATGATGTGATCCCGTTATCAAATGACATCTCATGTAATTGGCCAGGAAACCTTAACCATCTTTGATCAACGAGCTAGTCAACTAGAGGCTTACTAGGGACACAGTGTTGTCTATGTACCCACACATGTATTTGAGTTTCCAATCAATACAATTATAGCATGGATAATAAACGATTATCATTAACAAGGAAATATAATAATAACCAATTTATTATTGCCTCTAGGGCATATTTCCAACAGTCTCCCACTTGCACTAGAGTCAATAATCTAGTTCACATCACTATGTGATTTACATTGTAATGAATCGAACACCCATGCAGTTCTGGTGTTGTTCATGTTTAGCCCTTGGAAGAGGTTTAGTCATCGGATCTGCAACATTCAGATCCGTGTGTACTTTGCAAATATTTATGTCGTCCTCCTTGATGTAATTGCGGATGGAATTGAAACGTCGCTTTATGTGTCTGGTCCTCTTGTGAAATCTTGGTTCCTTGGCTAGAGCAATGGCACCAGTATTATCACAAAACAGAGTCATTGGGTTAAGTGCACTTGGCACTACTCCAAGATCTGTCATGAACTCCTTCATCCAGACACCTTCCTTCGCCGCCTCCGAGGCAGCGATGTACTCCGCTTCACATGTAGAATCTGCTACCACGCTTTGCTTGGAACTGCACCAGCTAACCGCACCCCCATTAAGAATAAATACGTATCCGGTTTGCGACTTAGAGTCATCCGGATCAGTGTCAAAGCTTGCATCGACGTAACCCTTTACGACGAGCTCTTGATCACCTCCATAAACGAGAAACATGTCCTTAGTCCTTTTCAGGTACTTCAGGATATTCTTGACCGCCGTCCAGTGTTCCATTCCTGGATCACTTTGAAACCTTCCGACCATACTTATGGCAAGGCTGACATCGGGTCTTGTGCACAGCATTGCATACATGATAGAGCCTATGGCCGAAGCATAGGGGATGACACTCATCTTTTCTCTATCTTCTGCAGTCACTGGGCATTGAGTCTTACTCAACTTCACACCTTGCAATACAGGCAAGAACCCCTTCTTGGACTGATCCATTTTGAACTTCTTCAAAACTTTGTCAAGGTATGTGCTTTGTGAAAGTCCTATTAAGCGTCTCGATCTATCTCTATAGATCTTGATGCCTAATATGAAAGCAGCTTCTCCTAGGTCCTTCATTGAAAAACTCTTGTTCAAATATTCCTTTATGCTTTCCAGCATTTCTATATTGTTTCCAATCAGTAATATGTCATCCACATATAATATTAGAAACGTTATAGAGCTCCCACTCACTTTCTTGTAAATACAAGCTTCTCCGTAAACTTGTATAAACTCGAACGCTTTGATCACCTCATCAAAACGAAGATTCCAACTCCGAGATGCTTGCACCAGTCCATAAATGGATCGCTGGAGTTTGCAAATTTTGTTAGCATTCTCTGGATCGACAAAACCTTCTGGTTGCATCATATACAACTCTTCCTTAAGGTAACCGTTAAGGAACGCTGTTTTGACATCCATCTGCCAAATTTCATAATCGAAAAAGGCAGCTATTGCTAACATGATTCTGACGGACTTAAGCATCGCTACGGGTGAGAAGGTCTCATCGTAGTCAACTCCTTGAACTTGTGAAAAACCCTTTGCCACAAGTCGAGCTTTATAGACGGTGACATTACCGTCCGCGTCCGTCTTCCTCTTAAAGATCCATTTGTTCTGAATGGCCTTACGCCCTTCAGGTAATATTTCCAAAGTCCAGACTTTGTTTTCATACATGGATCCCATCTCGGATTTCATGGCCTCTAACCACTTCTCGGAATCCGGGCCCATCATCGCTTCTCCATAGCTCGTAGGTTCATCGTTATCTAACAACATGACCTCTAAGACAGGGTTGCCGTACCACTCAGGAGCAGTACGCGTCCTTGTCGACCTACGAGGTTCGATAGCAACTTGATCCAAAGCTTCATGATCATCATCATTAACTTCCTCTTCAGCTAATGTAGGCTCGACAGAAACAACTTTCTGCGTTGCGCTACTCTTAGGTTGAAGTAAAGGTTCAATAACCTCATCAAGTTCTATCTTCCTCCCACTCAATTCTTTCGAGAGAAACTCTTTCTCAAGAAATATTCCGTTTTTAGCGACAAACACTTTGCCTTCGGATCTGAGATAGAAGGTATACCCAACTGTCTCTTTTGGGTATCCTATGAAGACGCATTTCTCCGCTTTGGGTTCCAGCTTTTCAGGCTGAAGCTTTTTGACATAAGCATCACATCGACAAACTTTAAGAAACGACAGCTTTGGCTTCTTGTCAAACCAAAGTTCATAAGGCGTCGTCTCAACGGATTTCGATGGTGCCCTATTTAAAGTGAATGCTGCTGTCTCTAATGCATAACCCCAAAACGATAGTGGCAAATCGGCAAGAGACATCATAGATCGCACCATATCTAATAAGGTTCGATTACGACGTTCGGACACACCATTACGCTGTGGTGTTCCAGGCGGTGTTAGTTGTGAAACAATTCCACATTGTCTTAAGTGACTGCCAAACTCATAACTCAGATATTCTCCTCCTCGATCAGATCGTAGGAATTTAATCTTCTTGTTACGATGATTCTCAACTTCACTCTGAAATTGTTTGAACTTTTCAAATGTTTCAGACTTGTGTTTCATTAAGTAAATATACCCATATCTACTTAAGTCATCAGTGAAGGTGAGAAAGTAACGATAACCACCGCGCGCCTCAATGCTCATCGGACCGCACACATCAGTATGTATGATTTCCAATAAGTCACTTGCCCGTTCCATTATTCCAGAGAACGGCGTTTTAGTCATCTTGCCCATGAGGCATGGCTCACATGTGTCAAGTGATTCAAAATCAAGTGACTCCAAAAGTCCATCAGCATGGAGCTTCCTCATGCGTTTTACGCCAATATGACCTAAACGGCAGTGCCACAAGAAAGTGGTATTATCATTATCAATTCTACATCTTTTGGCATCAATGTTATGAACATGTGTATCATTACTATCGAGATTCAATAAGAATAAACCCCTCACAATGGGTGCATGACCATAAAAGATATTACTCGTATAAATAGAACAACCATTATTCTCTGATTTAAATGAGTAACCGTCTTGCAATAAACAAGATCCAGATATAATGTTCATGCTTAACGCAGGCACCAAATAACACTTATTTAGGTTCATCACTAATCCCGACGGTAATCGAAGAGCGAGCGTGCCGACGGCGATCACATCAACCTTGGAATCATTTCCCACGCGCATCGTCACTTCGTACTTTGCCAGCCTCCGTCTATTCCGCAGTTCCTGTTTAGAGTTGCAAATATGAGCAACCGCACCGGTATCAAATACCCAGGCACTACAACGAGGGTTGGTAAGGAACATATCAATAACATGTATATCATATATACCTTGTTTGTTGTTGGCCGCCTTCTTGTCAGCCAAATACTTGGGGCAGTTCCGCTTCCAGTGTCCAGTTCCCTTGCAATGAAAGCACTCAGTTTCTGGTTTGGGTCCAGCCTTGGGTTTCTTCACAGGAGCAGCAACTGCTTTGCCACCCTTCTTAGATTTACCCTTCTTACCCTTGCCATTTTTCTTGAAACTAGTGGTTTTATTGACCATCAACACTTGATGCTCCTTCTGAATTTCAGACTCAACGGCTTTCAGCATCGCAAACAGCTCGGCGACTGACTTGTTCATCCCGTGCATGTTATAGTTCAACACGAAGCTCTTGTAGCTAGGTGGCAATGATTGAAGAACTCTGTCAGTGATAGCCTCTGGCGGAAGGGGCATCCCCAATTCAGCCAGACGGGTGGAGTACCCAGACATTCTGAGCACGTGATCACTGATAGACCCATTCTCCTCCATCTTGCAAGTATAGAACTTATCGGAGATCTCATATCTCTCGATCCGGGCATTCTTCTGAAAGATAAACTTCAACTCCTGGAACATCTCATATGCTCCATGACGTTCAAAACGTCTTTGAAGTCCCGGTTCTAAGCCATACAACATTGCACATTGAACTATTGAGTAATCATCAGAACGAGCCTGCCAGGCGTTCACAACGTCTAGAGACTCAACTGGAGCGGGTGGATCACCAAGCGGTGCATCAAGGACATAAGCCTTCTGGGAAGCCGTAAGGATAATCCTTAGATTACGGGCCCAGTCCACAAAGTTACTTCCATCATCTTTCAACTTAGCTTTCTCTAGGAACGCATTAAAATTCAGGGGTGCTACTGCGCGAGCCATGATCTACAACATAAATATAGCAAAGACAGTTTAGACTATTGTTCAAGATAATGAGTTTAATTAATCATATTACTTAAAAACTCCCACTCAAATTGACATCCCTCCGGTCATTCGAGTGTAACATGATCCAAATCCACCAACTCAAGTCCGATCATCACGTGAGTCGAGGTGGTTTCAATGGTGAACATCTTCATGTTGATCATATCTACTATATGACTCATGTTCGACCTTTCGGTCTCTTGTGTTCCGAGGCCATGTCTGTACATGCTAGGCTCGTCAAGTTTAACCCGAGTGTTCCGCGTGTGCAACATGGCTTGCACCCGTTGTATGTGAACGTGGAGTCTATCACACCCGATCATCACGGCGTGTCTCGAAACGACGAACTTTCGCAACGGTGCACACTCGGGGAGAACACAATTTATCTTGAAATTTAAGTGAGGGATCACCTTATAATGCTACCGTCGTCCTAAGCAAAATAAGATGCATAAAAGGATTAACATCACATGCAAATCATAAGTGACATGATATGGCCATGAACTTGTGCTTTTGATCTCCATCTCCAAAGCACCGGCATGATCTCCATCGTCACCGGCATGACACCATGATCTCCATCATCTTGATCTCCATCAACGTGTCGCCATAAGGTTGTCGCGCCGACTGTTGCTTCCACGACTATTGCTAACGTTTAGCGATAAAGTAAAGCATTACATAGCGCTTAATGATTGACACGCAGGTCATACAATAATTAAAGACAACTCTATGGCTCCTGCCAGTTGCCGTACTCATCGACATGCAAGTCGTGATATTCTATACAACACATGATCATCTCATACATCACATATATCTCATCATGTAATTGGCCATATCACATCACAACATACCCTGCAAAAACAAGTTAGACGTCCTCTAATTGTTGTTGCAAATTTTACGTGGCTGCTACGGGTTTGCAAGAACCGTTCTTACCTACGCAAAACCACAACGTGGTGTAGTGATTGCTTTTTGATCTTCTAAAAGAACCCTCTTCATTGAAATCGATTCAACTAAAGTGAGAGAGACAGACACCCGCTAGCCATCTTTATGCAACGAAGTTACATGTCAGTTGAAGGAACCTGTCTCGCGTAAGTGTACGCGTAATGTCGGTCCGGGCCGCTTCATCTCACAGTACCGCCGAATCAAATATCAACTAGTAACGGCAAGCAATATGTATACACCCACGCCCACAACTCGTTTGTGTTCTACTCGAGATCTCATCTACGCATAGACCTGGCTCAAGATGCCACTGTTGGGGAACGTTGCATGGGAAACAAAAATTTTCCTGCGCACACACAAGATCTATCCATGGTGATGAGCATCTACGAGAGGAAGAGTGAATCTACATACCCTTGTAGATCGCTAAGCGGAAGCGTTTAAGAAACGCGGTTGATGTAGTCGAACGTCTCCGCGATCCAAATCGCAAGTCGTCCCTCGATCCGATCACGAACTAGTGCCGAACGGACGGCACCTCCGCGTTCAACACACGTACGGCTTGATGACGCCTTCACCTCCTCGATCCAGCGAGCGATGATGAAGTAGTGGTTGAGTTCCAGCAGCACGACGGCGTGGTGATGGTGGTGAGGAACAATCTCTGCAGGGCTTCGCCAAGCACTACGGAGATTATGACGGAGGAACTAGAGGGTTAGGGTTGCCGCACACGGCTTGGGGAAATCTTGATGTATCCCGTGTGCTAGCCCTGCCCCTCTATTTATATGTTGAGCCTTGGGGTCTAAACTTGGAGTAAAAGCCTCCTCCAGGTCGGTTTTGCCCGCACAAGGTCGGTTTGGCCCGCAGGGAAAGAGTCCAACTCGGATTCCTGCCGAACCGTGCACAGCCGCGCACAAGCGGTAGTACCGCTTCACACAAGCGGTAGTACCGCTCGGGCGGTAGTACCGCTTCTCACAAGCGGTAGTACCGCTTGGGCGGTAGTACCGCTTCACACAAGCGGTAGTACCGCTTACGCGGCAGCAAAACTACTTTTTGCACTTTCCAATACCTTGTGGGCTTTTATCCCTTGGCCCATATAAAGTGTTGTTGCACCCGAACACTTCGGTAAACATCCGGAACTCCTTCCGGTGAACTCTGGAACTCTTCCGGAGATCGAAACACTATTATCACATATATCAATCTTTACCTCCGGACTCTTCCGGAGATCCTCGTCATGTCCGGGATCTTATCCGTGACTCCGAACAACCTTCGGTCACCAACATAATAACTCAACTATACTAATCGTCACCAAACGTTAAGTGTGTAGACCCTGCGGGTTCGAGAACTATGTAGACATGACCGAGACACCTCTACGATCAATAACCAATAGCGGGACCTGGATGCCCATATTGGCTCCTACATATTCTACGAAGATCTTTATCGGTCGAACCTCTATGTCAAGGATTCAGTTAATCCCGTATGCTGTTCCCTTTGTTCTTCGGTATGTTACTTGCCCGAGATTCGATCGTCGGTATCACTATACCTAGTTCAATATCGTTACCGGCAAGTCTCTTTACTCGTTCCGTAATACAAGATCCTGTGGCTAACTCTTTAGTCACTTTGCTTGCAAGGCTCAATGTGATGTTGTATTACCGAGTGGGCCCTGAGATACCTCTCCGTCACACGGAGTAACAAATCCCAGTCTTGATCCATGCCAACCCAACAGAAACCCTCGGAGATACCTGTAGAGCACCTTTATAGTCACCCAGTTACGTTGCGACGTTTGATACACACAAGGTATTCTTCCGGTGTCAGTGAGTTGCATGATCTCATGGTCAAAGGAACAGATACTTGACATGCAGAAAACAATAGCAATAAACTGACACGATCAAATGCTACGTTTACAGTTTGGGTCTTGTCCATCACATCATTCTCCTAATGATGTGATCCCGTTATCAAATGACATCTCATGTCAATGGCCAGGAAACCTTAACCATCTTTGATCAACGAGCTAGTCAACTAGAGGCTTACTAGGGACACAGTGTTGTCTATGTACCCACACATGTATTTGAGTTTCCAATCAATACAATTATAGCATGGATAATAAACGATTATCATTAACAAGGAAATATAATAATAACCAATTTATTATTGCCTCTAGGGCATATTTCCAACAGGATGAACAACGAAAGAAACCAAGCACCCTAAAAGAAACAAGCAGGCAAATGCAACACATCGAAACTTACCGGCCAGGAGCCGGTCCACCTCGTTCCCTTGCTCCTGCAGCGCGGCCTCCCTGGCCGACCACTCCTGGAGACGGCGCTCGTGCTCGACACGGGCCGTCTGCGCCTTCTCGGCCGCCTTCGCCAGAAAGGCGTCCTTGTCCTCCAGCTCCTTGCGGTGGGCCGCCTCCCGCTCCTCTGACTCCCGGCGAAGAGCCGCTTCCTGCTCCTCCAGCTCTCGGCGGTGGGCCGCCTCGCGCGCATCCTTCTCCACCTGCGCCCGATCCGCCTCCTGGCGGATCCGGTCGCACTCCGCCGTCAGGAGATCCCGCTGCTCCCCAAGCTGCACCAGCTGGAGACAGAGGCTGACCGTCTCGGTGTGGGTGGCTGCCCGGGATGCAGACGCCTCTGTCAGAAAGCAAACAAACAAAGGGATTCAGCCCGCCTCCGGAGTAGCCGGCCTGAATCCCGGGGGCTACACCCAGTGGGTGCGCTCGCGTGCCCCCACTGGAAATTTGCAAGAGCCTTACCTCACAGGTCGGCGGACAGAACAGCCAGCCGGCTCTCGGCTCCACGATACAAGCCTAGCAACGTGTTGTACGTGGCCACCCGGCGGTCGTGTGCAGCCTGCAAAGAACATAGAAGCAAAGACGCCATTAGAATCGACCCGACTGCGTCCCAAGCCGGCCCGAGTCTCGGGGGCTACACCCAGTGGGTGAGCTGGCGCGCCCCCACTGGAAAAAACCAAAGAAAAATACAAGGCTTCGAGCCCTTACCGCGACGGATTGCTCAAGGTGCACCAGCCGATCGCTGGCGGCCTGGGCATCTTGCGCCACCTGGGCGCGTCAGGCGGCAAACTCCGCGACGACGGCACCCACCGCGGCCCCAAGGGCGCTCGGCGCGTCATTGATGGCCGCGCCTCCGGCCGTGGCCCAGTTTTCCTGCGGCCGACCCCCGTCGGCGGGTCCGGACGCGCCCTTCGCCGTGGTCACCAGGTGGCCCGCCCCTCCCGGCGCCGTGGTTCCGGGTGCCCCCGTTGACGAGCCCGGGGCGTCTGCCCCTCCGGGCGCCGCTGTCTCGCTGTCCGGCGCTCCGCCTCTGGCGGCGCTGGCTCGACTCGCCTCCGGAGCCGGGACCTCCGGGTCCAGGACGACAACCTCTGGGGGCTCCCCTGCCCCCGGCGGCACGTCCTCCGCCCCCGGCGGGGCCGTGTTGCTGCCCGGCTCCGCCCCTTCGGCGGCGTCCGCTTGCACCCCCTCCTCGACCCGCGCGTCCGCCTCCTCCCGCCGCGTGGGATCGTGCCTGTCCTTGGATCTCCTCTCCCGGCCAAGGGGAAAAGGCTCCCACGACTGGCCGGCTGCCTCCGCGCTGGCCCGCCCCGACGTCTTCTTCCGCGCCGCCTCCTCCCATGGGCGGCGTTCCTCTTCGCGCAGCTCCCGCTCGGCCGCCTCGAGGTCCCGCCACGCCTCGCGCTCCCTGTCCTCGGCGGCAATCGGGGGCGCCGTCCCTGCCGTCTCGATGGTGGTGGCCCTCCCAAGGGCGCGCGGCTCCCTGGATGAGCAAGATAAGGAAAGGAGGCCGACCAAGAAACAAACAAGTACTTAAAACAAACTTACCCGATGGTAGAGGGAACCGCTCGCCTGGCAGGGCCCGACCGGGCGACCCGGAGCTTCTTCCCGCCGCCTCCACGGCTGCCACCCGGCTGCCCGATGGCCGCCCATTTGGGAGCCAGCCTGGAGCTGGCCGGCTGTTTCCCCCTGTCATTGGCGACCGCGTCGTCCCGACTGGGCGCGCGGTCGGCACGGCGAACGCGCCGCCTCGACGCCGTGGTGTCATCTCCCGAAGCTTCGGGATCCTCCGGGGCCGCTGCATCACGCACCCTTTTCGTTTCAGCGTCGTCGTCGGTCCAGTCCCGCAAAAGTGATTGGGGAGGGAACTCACCCGCCGACTCGGCTGCCTCCGTCTCCGTCCCGCCTACGCCGGACGCGCCGGCTCGCTCCGATTCGGCCGGCTCCACGTCATCCGCGTCCTCGACCTCCTCGGGGTCTGACTCCGCCACATCGGCAGCCGGCACGCCGTAGTTCTGTAGCTGCGGGAAGACCTGCATTCAAGAGAGACCCTTCACCGTCAGACCGGGGAAGGGGGCCGGCTTCAACAAAAAGAAAAGGTGGGGGACGGCTTGCCACGTACCCGCAGAGCCGGACGGTCCCGGCTGTACGGGGCCTTCCCCCATCGCCATTCAGCCTCGCTCGTCTTGGCGGCCGAGATGGCGTTCACCCTCCTCGCCACCTGCACCGCCTTCAACTCCTTGGTGGAGAGCTGGCAAGGGTCGCGCCTCCCTCCCATCTGGCAGATGAGGTGTGGCCGGCGCTGCAGCGGCTGCACCCGGCACGCCATCATCGTGGCCAGGAGGTCCGCGGCCGTCAGCCCCTCCGTTCTGGTCATCACCACCAGGCGCTCGCAGAGCCGGTCCGCCGTCTCGGGCGCTCCGGCCGGAGGTGTCCTCCAGTTCAGCATCGCGATCGGCGGATGGTTGACGAAGTCGGGGAGGTTGATGTAGTCCTCCCCCGGCTTCACGTTCTTCACGTAGAAGAACCCTTTCTGCTAGTTCTTCACCGAATCCTGCAAGGGGAGTTGCGGGAACCCGACTCCGGCGTGGAAGTGGATCAGGGCAGCTCCGCAGGCAGTCATGACCTTCTGGCCGGTTGCCGGGTCCTTTACCGTCTGGCGCTTGAGATAGAAGAGCCGGCACCAGAGGTCCAGGCGCGGCTCCACCCCCAGGAAGCCCTCGCAGAGGGAGACGAATGCCGCCAGCTGCAGGACGGCGTTGGCGGCCAGGTGGTGCGGCTGCATCCCAAAATGCATGAGGAACCGCTGCAAGAACGTGCTCGCCTGCAGGCCGAGCCCGCGGAGAAAGTGCTCGGCGAAAACCACCACCTCGCCCTCCCGCCGGGTCGACGCATTCTCCGCCTCGGCGATGCACGCCACTAGGTGCTCTGCCGGCGGCAGCTTGCGGCGATGGCGGAGGTGCTCGATGAAATGCTCGTCGACATCGTTGCCGTCCCATGCCCCTTTGCTCGCCATCGCCCTCGAGGGTTTCGTGGCCGCGGCGGTGGGGCGCAAGAGCTCGGTCGTGGAGCGGCTCCCGGCGACGGCGGGCGGCGGTGCAGCGAGCGCACGGCCCTCACTCTCTTTCTCTCTCTCTCAAAATGGGGAGGGGAGAAGCGACGAGGACGAGGCACCAGGGTGGAGGAAGCGAATGCGCCGTTCCGCTCCTCTCCCCCCATTTAAACCCCCGCGCGGGGGTAGTGGGGAACGGATTCGTCGCGCACGATCCCCAACACTTCCGCCACGCGCGGGAGGAGCATTAATGCGTTCTGGGAACGACAAACGGCGGACCGGGCCGCAGAAGATCCGTGCTCACGGGCCGAGGCCGTGGCCGAAGTGGGCCCCGCCCCACGGCCCGGTCTTGTCCTCCGCGTCGCTCGGCAGGCCGCGGCCCGCTGCGCCTCCCCACGTGGCGAGCCTCCTCTGCCTGTCGGGGCGTTCGAGGCGTCCGGTGAAGCGTCGGCCGGCTACGGAGCCGGCCGCCGCGCCCCCGCGTCTTCCGGCTCCTGGATCGCGCACTATACGAGACCACGAGACTCAAGCCGGCGAGGTCCGCCACAGTTTACCGGCGGGCCTCCCCTGCTTCGGGGACTACTGACGGGGGGATAAACCCGGGGTAGCCTCAGCCGGGCCTTTACCCCAGCTTTTAAAAACAACTGCAGGACGAGCCGCCTCCCCCTGCAGTCCGGCTCCACGCAGCCAGCTGCATCAATCGGCCGGCTAGGGGCGGAGACGCCTAGCCCCCTAGCCGGCGGTGCTGCAGGCACCACGGTCAGAGCACACGTGGCTACAGAGGCCCCCGTCGCATCGGGGGTCAGCGCCCTCATGGCCACAGTGGGGGCAACAGTGCCTCTGACTCCGGCCGACTGCGACCTGCCGGAGGCACAGTGCCGGCACGCCCTCAACCACTCCATTACCTGCCCCGGCATGGCTACAGCGCGGCCGGCCGTACCGCTGACCGCGGCCGGCCGCCGCTAGGCGACGCCCCGAAGGACGACCCGTGCCGCGGTGTGATGGGCCCCAGGGCCCACCAGGCGGGCCCCATCCGGCTCCCGACGGGACCCAGCAGCCGGCGGACCCTACCAACGACAAGACCCCTGAGCCGGGGGCCCCACGGCCGGCTAGAGAGACCGCCAGCTAGGGCCCTCCGGAGCCTTCTGCTCATATTGTATTCCGGGGGGTTGGCCTATAAAACCCCCCGGAGCTCCCCCATGCAGGGGGGCGATCACTTTTCCTAGCACACACACACACACCCACGTAGAGAGGCAGAGAGGGCAAGCTAGCCCCTTCTTCCTCCTCTACCCTTACAGCTCAAGGAGCACCATTGTAGCCCCCTTTGGTTCATCAACCAGACCGGCAGGACTAGGGGTATTACCTCCCACAGAGGGCCCTGAACCTGGGTACATCGCGTGTCCCGCACCGTTTGTCCCCGATCTCGCTCCCGGAGTCCACCGGCGTCCATCGGCCCCAACCACTCTCGATAAGCCTCCCCATGGCTTCTGTCGTGAGAAAATGACGACATGAGAGATGGTCAAAGTTTCCTGACGATAGACATGAGTTGTCATTTGATAACGGTATCACATCATTAGGAGAATGATGTGATGGACAAGACCCAACCGTAAGCATAGCAGTTGATCGTGTAAGTTTATTGCTACTGCTTTATCCATGTCAAGTATCTGTTCCTACGACCATGAGATCATGCAACTCCCGGACATGGAAGGAATGCCTTGTGTGTATCAATTGTCACAACGTAATGGAGGACTATAAAGGTGCTCTACAGGTATCTCCGAGGGTATCTGTTGGGTTGGCATTGATCGAGACTGGGATTTGTCACTCCGTATGATGGAGAGGTATCTCTGAGCCCACTCGGTAATACAACATCACAAGAAGCTTGCAAGCAATGTGGATAAGGAGTTAGTCACGGGATCTTGTATTACGGAACGAGTAAAGAGACTTGCCGGTAACAAGATTGAACTAGGTATGGAGATACCGACGATCGAATTTCGGGCAAGTAACATACCGCTGGACAAAGGGAACTGCATACGGGATTGATTGAATCCTTGGCATCGTGGTTCGACCGATAAAGATCTTCGTGAAATATGTGGGAACCAATATGGGCATCCAGGTCCTGCTATTGGTTATTGACCGGAGGGGTGTCTCGGTCATGTCCACATGATTCTCGAACCCGTAGGGTCCGCACGCTTAACGTTCGGTGACGTTATAGTAGAATTGGGATATGTACATTGGTGACCAAATGTTGTCCGGAGTCCCGGATGAGATCTCGGACGTCACGAGGAGCTCCGGAATGGTCCAGAGGTAAAGATTTATATATGGGAAGTCATTTTTAGGGTTCCGGAAAATGTTCGGGATTTTTCAGTATTGTATCGGGAAGGTTCTAGAAGGTTCCGGAGTGGGGCCAACCTACATGGGGACCCACATGGACGTGGGTAGTGGGGAAAGTCCCCACACCCCTGGTCTAGGTTCATCAAGATCCCCACTTACAAGGAATAGGATCATATCTCGAAAGGATAAGATCGAGATCCCTAAAAAAGGGGGATAGTGATCAGTGGGGAAGGAAAGGAGGGATTTCCTTCCTCCCCCCTTGACCAACGACCCTAGAGGCTTGGCGAGGCGCAAGGGGGCTGCACACCCTCCCACGGCCGCGTCCCTCCTCCCGTCTCTCCCGTTTCTTCCTTGTACGTTGTTCCGGAGGCGCTTGGCGAAGCTCTGCCGGCACTGCGACACCACCATCTCCACCACGCCGTCATGTTGGTTGAGATCTCATCTACTTCTCCTCCCTCTCTTGCTGGATCAAGAAGGAGGAGACTTCATCGAGCCGCACGTGTGCTGAATGCGGAGGTGTCGTCCGTTCGGCACTAGATCGGGACGGATCGTGATTGGATTGCGAAGACGTACGGCTACATCAACCGCGTTATATACGCTTCCGCTTAGCGATCTACAAGGGTATGTAGATACACTCCCCCTCTCGTAGCTATGCATCTCCATGGATAGATCTTGGGTGTTCATAGGAAATTTTTTGTTTCCCATGCAACGTTCCCCAACAGTGGCATTATGAGCTAGGTCTATGCGTAGATGATATGCTCGAGTAGAACACAAAAGAGTTTGTGGGCGTTGATGTTCAGATTGCAAGTTTGTGGGCGTTGATGTTCAGAGTGTTCGGCGGTATTGTGGGATGAAGCGGCTCGGACCAACCTTACTCGTCCAAGTACGAGAGACCAGTTCCATCGACTGACATGCAACTTGTTGCATAAAGATGGCTGGCGGGTGTCTGTCTCTCCCACTTTAGTTGAATCGGATTCGATAGAGGCGGTCCTTGTAGAAGGTTAAAAGGCAACTGATTATCACCGTTGTGGCTTTGCGTAGGTAAGAACGGTTCTTACTAGTTGCCCATAGCAGCCACGTAAAACTTGCAACAACAAAGTAGTGGACGTCTAACTTGTTTTTGTAGGGCATGTTGTCATGTGATATGGCCAAAGACATGATGTGATATATGTGATGTATGAGATTATCATGTTTTGTATAGATTATCACGACTTGCATGTCGATGAGTACGGCAACCGACAGGAGCCATAGGGTTGCCTTTAATTTATTTTCGCCATTCTTGCTTTACTTTATCGCTATGAGTTAGCAATAGTTGTAGAAGCAATAGTTGGCGCGACAACCACAAGACGACACGATGATGGAGATCATGATGATGGAGATCATGGTGTCATGCCGGTGACGATGGAGATCATGCCGGTGCTTTGGAGATAGAGATCAAAAGCACAAGATGATGATGGCCATATCATGTCACTAATATGATTTGCATGTGATGTTAATCCTTTTATGCATCTTATTTTGCTTAGGACGACGGTAGCATTATAAGGTGACCCCTCACTAAAATTTCAAGATAAAATTGTGTTCTCCCAGAGTGTGCACCGTTGTGAAAGTTCTTCGTTTCGAACCACCACGTGATGATCGGGTGTGATAGACTCTACATTCACATACAACGTGTGCAAGCCAGTTTTGCACATGCGGAACACTCGGGTTAAACTTGACGAGCCTAGCATGTACAGACATGGCCTCGAAACACAGGAGACCGAAAGGTCGAACATGAGTCATATAGTAGATATGATCAACATGGAGATGTTCACCATTGAAACCACCTCATCTCACGTGATGATCGGACTTGGGTTGGTGGATTTGGATCATGTCACACTTAGACAACCTGAGGGATGTTAATTTGAGTGGGAGTTCTTTAGTAATATGATTAATTGAACTCATTATCATGAACATAGTCAAAATACCTTTGCAAATTATGTTGTAGATCGATAGCTCATGCTCTAGTTCTCCTATATTTTGATACGTTCCGAGAGAAAAACTAAGTTGAAAGATGGTAGTAGCAATTACGCGGGCTAGGTCCGTGATCTGAGGATTGTCCTCAGTTGCTGCACAGAAGGCTTATGTCCTTGATGCACCGCTCGGTGCGCCACCCCCTCAAGCATCGTCTGTGGGTGTTGAGAACATCAGACATGTACATTTTTATGACTACTTGATAGTTCAGTGCGTCATGCTTTACGGCTTAGAATTGAGGCTCCAAAGACGTTTTGAACGTCACGGATCATATGAGATGTTCCAAGAGCTGAAATTGGGATTTCAGGCTCGTGCCCGTGTTGAGAGGTATGAGACCTCCAACAAGATTCTTTGCCTACAAGATGAAGGAGAATATCTCAATCGGTGAGCATGTGCTCAGATTGTCTGGGTGCTACAATCGCTTGAATCAGGTGGGAGTTGATCTTCCAGATAAGATAGTGATTGACATAGTTCTCCAAGTCACTGCCACCAAGCTGCTAGAGCTTCGTGATGAACTATAACATGCCAGGGATGGAGATGATGATCCCTGAGCTATTCGAGGTGTTTTACACCACGAAAGGTAGAAATCAAAAGGAGCATCAAGTGGTGATGGTAAGACCACTAGTTTCAAGAAGGGCAAGGGCAAGAAGGGATACTTCGAGAATGGCAAGACAGTTATCGCTCTACTAAAGCAACCCAAGGTTGGACGCAAATCCGAGACTGAGTGCTTCTGTTATGAGGGGAACGGTCATTGAAGCAGTGCTGCCCCAGATACTTCGCAGATAAGAAGGTTGGAAACGTCAACAAAAGTATATTTGATATACATGTTATTGATGTGTACCTTACTAGTACTCCTAGTAGCACCTGGGTATTAGATACCGGTTCAGTTGCTAATATTGGTAACTCGGAGTAAAAGCTACGGAATAAACGGAGACTAGCTAAGGGTGAGATGACGATGTGTGTTGGAAGTGTTTCCAAGGTTGATGTGATCACCATCGCACGCTCCCTCTACCTTAGGGATTAGTGTTGAACCTAAATAAATGTTATTTGGTGTTTGCGTTGAGCATGAACATGATTAGATCATGTTTATTGCAATACGATTATTCATTTAAGTCCGAGAATAATGGTTATTCTGTTTACATGAATAATACCTTCAATGGTCATGCACCCAATGTGAATGGTTTATTGAATCTCGATCGTAGTGATACACATGTTCATAATATTGATGCCAAAAAATGCAAAGTAAATAATGATAGTACCACATACTTGTGACACTGCTGCTAAGGTCATATTGGGGTAAAGCGCATGAAGAAACTCCATGCTGATGGATCTTTGGACTCACTCGATTTCGAATCGGTTGAGACATGCGGACCATGCCTCATGGGCAAGATGACTGAGACCCCATTTTCCGGTATGATGGAGCGGGTAAGTGACTTATTAGAAATGATACATGTTGATGTATGCGGTCCAATGAGTGTTGAAGCGTGCGGTGGATATCGTTATTTTCTTACCTTCACTGATGGTTTGAGTAGATATGGGTATATTTACTTAATGAAACACAAGTCTAAAACGGTTGAAATGTTCAAGCAATTTCAAAGTGAAGTTGAAGATCATCATGAGAAGAAGATAAAATGTCTACGATATGATCGTGGAGATGAATATCTGAGTTACGAGTTTGGTATGCAACTTAAGACAATGTGGAAATTGTTTCAAAATTCACGCCACCTGGAACACCATAGTGCAATGGTGTGTCCGAACGTCATAGTCATGCTCTATTGGATATGATGCGTACTATGATGTCTCTTACCGATTTGCCACTATCGTTTTGGGGTTATGCATTAGAGACAACTCATTCAATTTAATAGGGCACCATCTAAATCCGTTGAGATGACACAGTATGAATTATGGTTTGGCAGAAACCTAAGCTGTCGTTTCTTAGAGTTTGGGAATGCGACACTTATGTCTGATAAGCTCGAACCCAAAGCGGAAAAGTGCATCTTCATAAGATACCCTAAGGAAATAAGTTGGGTATACCTTCTATCTTAGATCCGATGGCAAAGTGTTTGTTGCTAAAAACGGGTCATTTCTCGAGAAAGAGTTTCTCTTGAAAGAATTGAGTGGGAGGAAGGTAGAACTTGATGAGGTTATTGAACCGTCACTTCAGTTGGATGATAGCACACCGCAGAAAGATGTTTTTGCGGCGCCTACACCAAATGAAGAAGAAGCTAATGATGATGATCATGAAACTTCAGATCAAGTTACTACTGAGCCTCGTAGGTCGACAAGGAATCGTACCGCTCCTCAGTGGTACGGCAATCCTGTCTTGGAGGTCATGTTCTTAGACAACAATGAACCTACGAGCTATGAAGAAGCGATGGTGGGCCCGGATTCCAACAAATTGCTAGGAACCATGAAATCCGAGATAGGATCCATGTATGAAAACCAAGTATGGACTTTGGTAGACTTGCCCGTTGAACGGTAGGCCGTTAAGTACAAATGGACCTTTAAGAAGAAGACATACGCTGATGGTAATTGTCATCATTTATAAAGCTCGACTTGTCGCAAAGTGGTTTTCGACAAGTTCAAGGAGTTGACTACGAAGAGACTCTCTCACCCGTAGCGATGCTAAAGTCTGTTGGAATTGTATTAGCAGTTGCTGCATTTTTCGATTATGAAATCTGGCAGATGGATGTCAAAACAGAGTTTCCTTAACGATTTCCGTGAGGAAAGGTTGTATGTGATACAACCAGAAGGTTTTGTCGATCCTAAGGATGCTAAAATGTATGCAAGCTCCAGCGATCCTTCTATGGACTGGAGCAAGCATCTTGGAGTTGGAATGTACGCTTTGATGAGGTGATCAAAGCTTTTGGGTTTATGCAAAGTTTATAAGAAACTTGTATTTACAAGAAAGTGAGTGGGAGCACTATAGCATTTCTGATAAGTATATGTGGATGACATATTGTTGATCGGAAATGATGTAGAATTTTCTAGAAAGCATACAAGGTTGTTTGAAAAGAGTTTTTCAAAGGAAGACCTGGATAAAGCTACTTAAATATTGGGCATCAAGATCTATAGACTTTAGATCAAGACGCCTGATAAGACTTTCAATGAGTACATACCTTGACAATATTTTGATGGAGTTCAAAATGGACCAGTCAAAGAAGGAGTTCTTGCCTGATTTGTAAGGTGTGAAGTTGAGTAAGACTCAAAGCTCGACCACGGTAGAAGAAAGAGAAAGGACGAAGGTCGTCCCCTATGCCTTAGCCATAGGCTCTATATAGTATGGCATGATGTGTACCACACCTGGTGTGTGCCTTGACATGAATTTGTCAAGGGGTACAAGAGTGATTAAAAGAGTGGATCATTGGACAGCAGTCAAAATTATCCTTAGTAACTGGAGGACTAAGGAAAGGTTTCTCAATTATGGAGGTGATAAAGAGTTCATCGTAAAGGGTTACGTCGATGCAAGCTGTGACACCGATCCGGATGACTCTGAGTAGCAAACCGGATACGAATAGTGGAGCAGACATTTGGAATAGCTCCAAGTGGGGCATAGTAGCAGCATCTACAGTATGACATAGAGATTTGCAAAGTATACACGGATCTGAATGTTACAGACCCGTTGACTAAAACCTCTCTCACAAGCAAAACATGATCAAACCCCAGAACTCATTGGGTGTTAATCACATGGTGATGTGAACTAGATTATTGACTCTAGTGCAAGTGGGAGACTATTGGAAATATTCCCTAGAGGCAATAATAAATTGGTTACTATCATATTTCCTTGTTCATAATAATCGTTTATTATCCATGCTAGAATTGTATTGATCGGAAACTCAAATACATGTGTGGATACATAGACAACACCATGTCCCTAGTGAGCCTCTACTAGACTAGCTCGTTGATCAGAGATGGTCAAGGTTTCCTGACCATAGACATGAGTTGTCATTTGATAACGGGATCACATCATTAGAAGAATGATGTGATGGACAAGACCCAACCGTAAGCATAGCAGTTGATCGTGTCAATTTATTGCTACTGCCTTAGCCATGTCAAGTATTTGTTCCTACGACCATGAGATCATGCAACTCCCGGACACCGGAGGAATGCCTTGTGTGTATCAAACGTCACAACGTAACTGGGTGACTATAAAGGTGCTCTACAGGTATCTTCGAGGGTATCTGTTGGGTTGACATTGATCGAGACGGGGATTTGTCACTCCGTATGACGGAGAGGTATCTCTGGGCCCACTCGGTAATACAACATCGCAAGAAGCTTGCAAGCAATGTGGCTAAGGATTTAGTCACGGGATCTTGTATTACGGAACGAGTAAAGAGACTTGCCGGTAACGAGATTGAACTAGGTATGGAGATACCGACGATCGAATCTCGGGTAAGTAACATACCGCTGGACAAAGGGAACTGCATACGGGATTGATTGAATACTTGGCATCGTGGTTCGACCGATAAAGATCTTCATGGAATATGTGGGAACCAATATGGGCATCCAGTCCCGCTATTGGTTATTGACCGGAGAGGTGTCTCGGTCATGTCCACATGATTCTCGAACCCGTAGGGTCCGCACGCTTAACGTTCGGTGACGCTAGAGTAGAATTGGGATATGTACATTGGTGACCAAATGTTGTTCGGAGTCCCGGATGAGATCCCGAACGTCACGAGGAGCTCCGGAATGGTCTGGAGGTAAAGATTTATATATGGGAAGTCATCTTTAGGGTTCCGGAAAATGTTCGGGATTTTTCGGTATTGTACCGGGAAGGTTCTAGAAGGTTCCGGAGTGGGACCCACCTGCATGGGGACCCACATGGACGTGGGTAGTGGGGAAAGTCCCCACACCCCTGTTCTAGGTGCATCAAGATCCCCACTTAAAAGGAATAGGATCATATCTCGAAAGGATAAGATCGAGATCCCTAAAAAAGGGGGATAGTGATTAGTGGGGAAGGTAAGGAGGGATTTCCTTCCTCCCCCCTTGACCAACGACCCTAGAGACTTGGAGGGCAAGCCAACAGCCCCTCCCACGCATATATAAAGGTGGGGAGGCGCTAGGGGGCTGCACACCCTCCCACGGCCGCGGCCCTCCTCCCGTCTCTCCCGTTTCTTCCTTGTACGTTGTTCTGGAGGCGCTTGGCGAAGCCCTGCAGGCACTGCGACACCACCATCTCCACCACGCCGTCATGCTGGTTGAGATCTCATCTACTTCTCCTCCCTCTCTTGCTGGATCAAGAAGGAGGAGACGTCATCGAGCCACACGTGTGCTGAACGCGGAGGTGCCGTTCGTTCGGCACTAGATCGGGACGGATCGTGATTGGATAGCGAAGATGTACGACTACATCAACCGCGTTATATATGCTTCCGCTTAGCGATCTACAAGGGTATGTAGATACACTCCCCCTCTCGTAGCTATGCATCTCCATGGATAGATCTTGGGTGTTCATAGGAAATTTTTTGTTTCCCACGCAACGTTCCCCAACAATAGTTCATCACGAAGCTCTATCAGCTAGGTGGCAGTGACTTGGAGAATTGCGTCAATCACTATCTTATCAAGAAGATCAACTCCCACTTGATTCAAGCGATTGTAGCACCCAGACAATCTAAGCACATGCTCACCGATTGAGCTATTCTCTTTCATCTTGCAGGCAAAGAATCTTGTTGTAGGTCTCATACCTCTCAACACGGGCACGAGCCTGAAATCCCAATTTCATCTCTTGGAACATCTCATATGGTCCGTGACGTTCAAAACTTCTATGGAGCCTCAATTCTAAGTCGTAAAGCATGACGCACTGAACTATCAAGTAGTCATAAAAAACGTGCCTGTCTGATGTTCTCAACACCCACAGACGACGCTTGAGGGGGTGTCACACCGAGCGGCGCATCGAAGACATAAGCATTCTGTGTAGCAATGAGGACAATCCTCAGATCACAGACCCAGTCCGCATAATTGCTACCATCATCTTTCAACTTACTTTTTCTCTAGGAACGTATCAAAATACAGGGGAGCTACAATGCAAGCTATTGATCTACAACATAATTTGCAAAGAAATTTTGACTATGTTCATGATAATGAGTTCAATTAATCATATTACTAAAGAACTCCCACTCAAATCAACATCCCTCCGGTTGTCTAAGTGTGACATGATCCAAATCCACCAACCCAAGTCCGATCATCACGTGAGATGAGGTGGTTTCAGTGGTGAACATCTCCATGTTGATCATATCTACTATATGACTCATGTTCGACCTTTCGGTCTCCTATGTTCTGAGGCCATGTTTGTACATGCTAGGCTCGTCAAGTTTAACCCGAGTGTTCCACATGTGCAAAACTGGCTTGCACCCGTTGTATGCGAACGTAGAGTCTATCACACCCGATCATCACGTGGTGCTTCGAAACGACGAACTTTCGCAACGGTGCACACTTGGGGAGAACACAATTTTATCTTGAAATTTTAGTGAGGGATCACCTTATAATGCTACCGTCGTCCTAAGCAAAATAAGATGCATAAAAGGATTAACATCACATGCAAATCATAAGTGACATGATATGGCCATGAACTTGTGCTTTTGATCTCCATCTCCAAGGCACCGGCATGATCTCCATCGTCACCGGCATGACACCATGATCTCCATCATCGTGTTGCCAACATGGTTGTCACGCCAACCATGCTTCTACTACTATTGCTACCGCTTAGCGATAAAGTAAAGCATTACATAGCGCTTAATGAGTGACACGCGGGCCACATAATAATTAAAGACAACCCTATGGCTCCTGTCGGTTGCCATATACATCAACATGCAAGTTGATATAATCTATACAAAACATGATCATCTCATACATCACATATATCACATCATGTCTTTGGCCATATCACATCACAACATGCCCTGCAAAACAAGTTAGATGTCCTCTACTTTGTTGTTGCAAGTTTTACATGGCTGCTATGGGCAACTAGTAAGAACCGTTCTTACCTACGCAAAGCCACAATGGTGATAATCAAGTTGCCTTTTAACCTTCTACAAGGACCGCCTCTATCGAATCCGATTCAACTAAAGTGGGAGAGAGAGACACCCGCCAGCCATCTTTATGCAACAAGTTACATGTCAGTCGATGGAACCGGTCTCTCGTACGTGGATGAGTAAGGTTTGTCCGAGCCGCTTCATCCCACAATACCGCCGAATCAAGATAATACTAAGGAAGTAAGCAATCAAAACATCAACGCCCACAAACTATTTTGTGTTCTACTCGTGCATATCATCTACGCATAGACCTAGCTCATGATGCCACTGTTGGGGAACGTTGCATGGGAAACAATTTTTTCCTACGCGCACCCAAGATCTATCCATGGAGATGCATATCTACGAGAGGGAGAGTGTATCTACATACCCTTGTAGATCGTTAAGCGGAAGCGTATATAACGCGGTTGATGTAGTCGTACTCTTGACGATCCAATCGCGATCCGATCCGATCTAGCGCCCAACGGACGACACCTCCGCGTTCCGCACACGTGCGGCTCGATGACGTCTCCTCCTTCTTGATCCAGCAAGAGAGGGAGGAGAAGTAGATGGGATCTCAACCAGCATGACGGCGTGGTGGATATGGTGGTGTCGCAGTGCCGGCAGAGCTTCGCCAAGCGCCTCCGGAACAACGTACAAGGAAGAAACGGGAGAGACGGGAGGAGAGCCGCAGCCGTGGGAGGGGTGTCCAGCCCCCTTGTGCCTCCCCACCTTTAAATAGGCATGGGAGGGGCTGGTGGCTTGCCCTCCAAGCCCCTAGGGTCGTTGGTCAAGGGGGGAGGAAGGAAATCCCTCCTTTCCTTCCCCACCGATCACTATCCCCCTTTTTTAGGGATCTCGATCTTATCCTTTCGATATATGATCCTATTCTTTTAAGTGGGGATCTTGATGCGCCTAGACCAGGGGTGTGGGGACTTTCCCCACTACCCACGTCCATGTGGGTCCCCATGCAGGTTGGCCCCACTCCGGAACCTTCTAGAACCTTCCCGGTACAATACCGAAATATCCCGAACATTTTCCGGAACCCTAAATATGACTTCCCATATATAAATCTTTACCTCCGGACCATTCCGGAGCTCCTCGTGATGTCCGGGATCTAATCCGGGACTCCGAACAACATTCGGTCACCAATGTACATATCCCAATTCTACTCTAGCGTCACCAAACGTTAAGCGTGCGGACCATACGGGTTCGAGAATCATGTAGACATGACCGAGATACCTCTCTGGTCAATAATCAATAGGGGGACCTGGATGCCCATATTGGTTCCTACATATATCATGAAGATCTTTATCGGTCGAACCACGATGCCAAGGATTCAATCAATCCCGTATGCAGTTCCCTTTGTCCAGCGATATGTTACTTGCTCGAGATTCGATCGTCCGTATCTCCATACCTAGTTCAATCTCGTTACCGGCAAGTCTCTTTACTCGTTCCGTAATAAAAGATCCTGTGACTAACTCCTTAGTCACATTGCTTGCAAGCTTCTTGTGATGTTTTATTACCATGAGGGCCCAGAGATACCTCTCCGTCACACGGAGTGACAAATCCCAGTCTCGATCCATGCCAACCCAATAGACACCCTCGGAGATACCTGTAGAGCACCTTTATAGTCACCCGGTTACGTTGTGATGTTTGATACACACAAGGCATTCCTCCGGTGTCCGGGAGTTGCATGATCTCATGGTCGTAGGAACAGATACTTGACATGGATAAAGCAGTAGCAATAAACTAACATGATCAAATGATATGCTTATAGTTGGGTCTTGTCCATCACATCATTCTCCTAATGATGTGATCCCATTATCAAATGACAACTCATGTCTATGGTCAGGAAACCTTGACCATCTTTGATCAACGAGCTAGTCTAGTAGAGGCTCACTAGGGACATAGTGTTGTCTATGTATCCACACATGTATCTGAGTTTCCAATCAATACAATTATAGCATGGATAATAAAAGATTATCATGAACAATGAAATATGATAATAACCAATTTATTATTGCCTCTTGGGAATATTTCCAACACCGAGCTCATACCTACGCGCTTATTTTTGCCGGTCAGGAACGAAGAATACGTAACAGATGCGCCACGATCAGAGACGTCGGATCATGCGTTGTTACCGACTCGGACGTGGGTCCAGCCCACGTCTCTCCACCCGAACGCACCTACATAAGCGAGGCCTCGGCCAACACTAGCTGCCACGAGATCAGATCACATCTACCTCCACGCGCTTGTTCCTTTTTTCTGCTGCTGCCGCCGGCGACTCCACCCCGTTCACCGCTTACACGGTCGATGGGAGAGCAGGCCTCTGAAACCCCACCTCTTTGGATCATGTACGCGAGAGGGGCGATTCAGTTTTTGGGGAGCGAAAACGCGACTGGTCGCTTCTGATGACCCACCAGTATAGGGGATCAATCGTAGTCCTTTCGATAAGTAAGAGTGTTGAACCCAACGAGGAGCAAAAGGAAATGACAAGCGGTTTTCAGCAATTTAATATCTGCAAGCACTGAAATTGTAGGTAACAGATAGTTTGATTGCAAGATAATTGGCAACGAGCAAGTAACAGTAACGGTAAATAAAGTGCAGCAAGGTAGCCCAATCCTTTTGTGGCAAAGGACAGGCCAGAACAGTCTCTAGTAATAGGCAAAGTGTTCTTGAGGGTGCATGGCATTTCATCTAGTCACTTTTATCATGTTGGTTTGATTCGTGTTCGCTACTTTGATAATTTGATATGTGGGTGGACCGGTGCTTGGGTGTTGTTCTTACTTGAACAACCTCCCACTTATGATTAACCCCCTCGCAAGCATCCGCAACTACGAGAAAAGTATTAAGATAAAATCTAACCATAGCATTAAACGTTTGGATCCAAATCAGCCCCTTACAAAGTAGCGCATAAACTAGGGTTTAAGCTTCTGTCACTCTAGCAACCCATCATCTAATAACTACTCCACAATGCATTCCCTTAGGGCCAAGAATGGTGAAGTTTCATGTAGTCAATGTTCACATGACACCACTAAGGGAATCACAACATACATATCATCAAAATATCGAACACATATCAAATTCACATGATTACTTGCAACATGATTTCTCCCTTGACCTCAAGAACAAAGGTAACTACTCACAAATAATAATCATGCTCAAGATCAAAGGGGTATTAAATAGCATAATGGATCTGAACATATAATCTTCCACCAAATAAACCATATAGTAATCAACTACAAGATGTAATCAACACTACTAGTCACCCAAAGGTACCAATCTAAGGTTCCGGTACAAAGATTGAACACAAGAGATGAACTAGGGTTTGAGAGGAGATGGTGTTGTTGAAGATGTTGATGAAGATTGGCCTCCCAAAGATGAGAGAGGTGTTGGTGATGACGATGGCTTCGATTTCCCCCTTCGGGAGGGAAGTTCCCCCGGCGGAATCGCTCCGCCGGAGGGCAAAAGTGCTCCTGCCCAAGTTCCGTCTCGAGACGGTGGCGCTCCATCCTGAAAGTCCTCTCCTTATTTTTTCTAGGTCAAAAGAGCTTATATACCAGAAGATGGGCACCGGAGGTGGGCCGAGGAGGGCACAACCCACCAGGGCGCGCCTGGGGAGGACCAGGCGCACCCTGGTGTCTTGTGCCCACCAGGGTGGCCCCCTCCGGTAGTTATTTGCTCCAGTATTTTTTATTAATTGCAAAAATATTCTCTGTAAAGTTTTAGCTTCATTGGAGATGTGCAGAATAGGTATCTCTGATGTGCTTTTTCAGGTACAGAATTCCACCTGCCGGTATTCTCCCTCTTTGTGTAAACCTTGCATAATATGGGAGAAAAGGCATTAGAATCACCCCCTAAAGCATTATTAATCAACAAAACATAATAAATAACAGTAGGAAATCTTGATGCAAAATGGACGTATCAACTCCCCCAAGCTTAGACCTCGCTTGTCCTCAAGCGAAAAGCCGAAATTGAAAAGCATGTCCACATGGTTTGAGAGAGAGAGGTGTCGATAAAAACAAAAAACTGACACAGAAGCATCATGCTTATTATCATAAAAACAACAAACTCTATCATAAAACTTATTCATATACTTTCATCATATTGCTTCTCATGAACAAGTAATAATTCATCACAACATAGAAGTATAAAGCATAAACCTTATTGAAAACCAACAAACTATGTTCTCAGTCAACTTTGCAACTACAATTCGTCATATTTTCAGGAAGGGTCTCATGTCGGAGCCTTTTGTCAAGTCCACATACTCAACCATCATTTAGTCTTCTATGATTGCTAACACTCACAGCATACCCATGAGCATAAAGTTTCAACCGGACACATAGAAAGATAGGGGCTAATAGTTTCGCCTCCCAACGTATTCACCTCGAGGATGATGTCAACAATAATAACTCATGCCCACTCACATCCAACTGGATATATGTGCCTAGATCTTTCCTCGCCACATAATGCTTGCAAAAGAAAAAGGAAAAAGGAGTAGGGAAGAATACTTGACTCTTGCATAAAAGTAAATACATGAAAGTAAAAGATAGTCCCTTCGCAGAGGGAAGCAGAGGGTTGTCATGCGCTTTTTGTTTGTATGCCCAATCCCTTAATGTAAAAGAACATCACGCTATATTGCCCCCTATGATAGCAACCTTTATTGTGCAGTCCGTCGCTTTTATTACTTTGCCATCATAAGTTCATATAGCGCTCAATTTTCTCTTACACTAATTGATCAAAACACTTTGAGAAGCAATTTTTATTGCCTTATTGCACCGATGACAACTTACTTGAAGGATCTTACTCGATCCGTAGGTAGGTATGGTGGACTCTCAAAAAATGAATTTGGGTTTGGGTTTTTGGATGCACAAGTAGAGAATTTTTGGCTAGCAAAGATATTGAGCAAGCACCACATGTTGAAGGATCTATGACAATATAACTTCTATGTGAATATGAACAAACATAAATCATTACTTTGTCTTCCTTGTCCAACATCAACCATTTTGACATATAATATTTAATGGGGGCTCACAATCATAAAAGATGTGTAAGATGGTGTATTTGCATGTGAATCTTCTCTTCCCTTATTAATTCTTTCATGAATTGCATCATTGACCAATGCTATGTTTGTCAATCTCCAATAAATTTTACTACTTATACTTTTCCTTATGTGATGTCATTACTCACCATAAGATTAGCATATGATTCTTTTCATTTATTTAACTTTCCTTTATTTTGATTGAAACAAGAAAGTAGAAAAGCAAAACTCGAACTAAACTTTATTATATAACTCTCACTCGATTACATAGATAGATAGACCACGAAACTAACTCACGAAAATAGATCATGATAAACTTTTATTCAACTAAATCAAAGGAAAAATAAGGATCGAACTAAAATAGTTAAAGGTGAGTAAAAGTGAAGTGATACGATACCGGGGCACCTCCCCCAAGCTTGGCTCAAGCCAAGGGGAGTGCCCATACCCGTGTGCTCAAGTCTCCTATGGTGGTGGTGATGAAGTAGGTGGTGGTGATGATGCAGCCTTCTTCTTCAACTTATATTTAAGCATAAAATTTTCCTCCCTTAGATCATCATTCTCCAACTCGAGCTTTAATATCTTTTTGCATAATGCCGCCTTGATCTCCTGCAGAAAACGAGATGGGATAAATTGGACCTCAGGTTTGTATCCTCTAGGGAGGCTTGACTTCTTGAATTCCACATGCATGTCTCCGGGTTGAGGTGGTGGGTCATCCTCTTCCTCAGAGCTATCATCCTTTGTTTCCTTCATGGAAGAGTCTTCCTCCTCATCTGAGGTCCATCCATAATGCTCCACTTCTCCATAGATCTTGGGGTTTGCAACATAGTCAGCGACATAGCTCTCCCCCTCCGAATCTTGAGACGACATATTTACATATCTGTCAGGAAAATAGCACGAAACAAGAACAGAGGATTTTTCTGCGATGCGGTGGTCAAAACAGTCGGGAGTATATATAGAGAATTTTTATTCTTGGGAAACAAGCATATGGAAGGAAAATGGAGTCGGGAAGGTGTCCGAGGTGGGCACAACCCACCAGGGCGCGCTTGGTAGGGCTGGCGCGCCCTGGTGTATCGTGCTCGCCTCGATCGTCTTCTGGTTTATTTCTTAAATTCCAAAAATTTCAAATATTCCAAAACTGACAAAAAATATTTTTGCGGATTTTTTAGAGTCCGTTTACTTACCGTATCACGTACCTCCTATTTTCAGAATTCTGGAGTGCTCCGGAAGGTTTCTTTTATGTGTTCCTACGGTATCATGGTTTGGATAACATTGCTTTCAACGCTAATAGGCATACGTGAGATATAGTGCTTAATTGTTTTTCCATTGACCACCTTCGGGTTAGTACCTTCGGCATTATCCGGAACGATAAACCTCTTCGATAATATATGGTCCTTCCCATTTGGAGAGAAGCTTACCTGCAAAAAATCTTAAACGGGAGTTGAACAAAAGAACATAGTCTCCTATTTTGAATTCACGCTTTTGGATTCTTTTGTCATGCCATCTTTTTACTTTTTCTTTGAATAGTTTGGCATTTTCATAGGCTTGGGTTCTCCATTCATCTAGTGAGCTAATATCAAATAGCCTCTTCTTACTGGCAAGTTTGAAATCATAGTTGAGTTCTTTAATTGCCCAAAATGCTTTATGTTCTAACTCTAGAGGCAAATGACAAGCTTTTCCATATACCATTTTGTATGGAGACATACCCATAGGATTTTTATAAGCTGTTCTATAGGCCCAAAGTGCAGCATCTAGTTTCTTAGACCAATTCTTTCGAGACCTATTGACAGCTTTTTGTAATATTAATTTTATTTCTCTATTGCTAAGTTCAACTTGACCACTAGATTGAGGATGATAGGGTGATACAATTCTATGGTTAACATCATATTTAGCAAGCATCTTACGGAAAGCACCATGAATAAAATGTGAACCACCATCAGTCATTAAGTATCTAGGGACTCCAAACCTCGGGAAGATAACCTCTTTAAGCATTTTAATGGAGGTGTGGTGATCAGCACTACTAGTTGGAATAGCTTCTTCCCACTTAGTGACATAATCAACAGCAACCAAAATATGAGTATACCCGTTAGAGGAAGGAAAAGGTCCCATATAATCAAAACCCCAAATGTCAAATGGTTCGACAACAAATGAATAATTCATAGGCATTTCGTGACGCTTACCGATATTACCAATTCTTTGACATTCATCACAAGACAAGACAAACTTACGGGCATCCTTGAAGAGGGTAGGCCAATAAAAGCCAGATTGCAATACCTTGTGAGCAGTTCTATCTCCCGCTTGATGTCCTCCATAAGCTTCGGAATGACATTTCCATAGGATTTGTTCCTGTTCATGCTCAGGTACACAACGTCTAACAATAGCATCTACTCCTTCTTTATAGAGATGTGGGTCATCCCAAAAGTAATGTCTTAAATCATAGAATAATTTTTTCTTTTGTTGGTATGTGAAGCTAGGTGGTATATATTTAGCGACAATGTAATTAGCATCTCAGCATACCAAGGTGCGTTTTGAGAAACATTTATTGCAGCTAACAGTTCGTCAAGGAAACTATCATCAATAGGTAGTGGGTCATCAAGAATATTTTCTAACCTAGACAAGTTATCAGCTACAGGGTTCTCAGCTCCCTTCCTATCAAAGATATGTAAGTCAAATTCTTGAAGCAAGAGAACCCACCTAATAAGTCTAGGTTTAGCATCTTTCTTTTCCATAAGATATTTTATAGCAGCATGATCGGTGTGAACAATAACTTTGGAGTCAACAATGTAGGATCTAAATTTATCACAAGCAAACACAACTACTAAAAATTCTTTTTGAGTAGTAGCATAATTTTGTTGAGCACTGTCTAGAGTGTTGCTGGCATAATGGATAACATTCAATTTCTTATCAACTCTTTGTCCTAGAATAGCACCAACATCATAATCACTAGCATCACACATAATTTCAAAAGGCAAGTTCCAATCAGGTGGTTGAACGATAGGTGCAGAGGTTAAGGCTTTTTTGAGTGTTTCAAAGCCTTCCACACAATCATCATCAAAAACAAAAGGAATATCCTTTTGCGAAAGATTAGTAAGAGGCCTAGAAATTTTAGAAAAGTCTTTAATGTACCTCCTATAGAAACCAGCATGACCAAGGAAACTTTGAATACCTTTAATATCATTAGGACATGGCATTTTCTCAATCGCATCAACTTTAGCTTTATCCACCTCAATAGCTCGTTCGGATATTTTATGCCCCAAGACAATACCTTCATTAACCATAAATTGGCACTTCTCCCAATTCAAGACAAGATTAGTTTGTTCACATCTCTGCAAAACTCAATCAAGGTTGCTTAAGCAATCATCAAAGGAAGTCCCGTAAATGGAAAAATCATCCATGAAAACCTCCACAATCTTTTTACAAAAATCAGAGAATATAGCAGTCATACATCTTTGAAAGGTAGCAGGCGCATTGCATAAACCAAAAGGCATACGTCTATAAGCATAGGTTCCAAAAGGGCAAGTAAAGGTGGTTTTCTCTTGATCAGATTGTGACACAGGTATTTAAGAGAAACCAGAATAACCATCCAGGAAACAAAAGTGTGTGCGCTTAGATAATCTTTCTAGCATTTGATCAATGAAAGGCAGAGGGTAATGATCTTTTCTAGCAGCTTTATTTAATTTTCCAAAATCAATTACCATTCTATAGCCAGTGACAATTCTTTGTGGAATGAGTTCATTTTTATCATTAGGAACAACGGTAATACCTCCTTTCTTAGGGACACAATGAACGGGACTTACCCATCTACTATCAACTATGGGATAGATTATACCTGCTTCTGAAGCTTTAATATTTCAGTTCTTACCACTTCTTTCATCTTAGGATTTAATCGCCGTTGATGATCAACAACGGGTTTAGCATTAGGTTCCATATTAATCTTGTGCTGACAAAGAGTGGGACTAATGCCCTTAAGATCATCAAGAGTATATCCAATAGCAGCCCGATGCTTCCTTAGAACTTTTAATAATCTTTCTTCTTCATGTTCTGAAAGGTTAGCACTAATAATAACATGATATATCTTTTTCTCATCAAGATAAGCATACTTCAAAGTGTCAGGCAGTTGCTTTAATTCAAACACAGGATCACCTTTAGGTGGAGGAGGACCCCCAAGAGTTTCAATAAGCAAATTGTGTTTTAGTAGAGGTTGTTGTTTAAAGAAAAATTTATCTATTTCATTTCTTTCACGCAAGTGCATATCATTTTCATGGTAAAGCAAATATTGTTCTAATGGATCGATAGGAGGCACGGCAATAGAAGCAAGACCAATTATTTCATCCTTACTAGATAATGTTCTATCATGAGGTTGTCTACTAAACTTGGAAAAATTAAACTCATGAGACACACCACCAAAACTGACACCGACAGTTTGTTTTTCACAATCTATCTTAGCATTGACGGTGCTCAAGAAAGGTGTACCAAAGATAATTGGACAAAAGTCATCTTGTGGGGAACCAAGAACTAGAAAATCGGTAGGGTATTTTACTTTCCCACACAAGACTTCAACATCCCTAACAATCTCAAGTGGTGTGATGGTGTCTCTATTAGCAAGTTTAATAGTAAAATCAATGTCTTCTATTTCAGCAGGTGCTATTTCATTCATAATTTCTTGGTATAAGGTAAAAGGGATAGCACTCACACTAGCACCCAAATCACATAAACCATGATAGCAATGTTCTCCTATTTTGACTGAGACAACACGCATGCCCTCTATGGGTCTATGTTTATCTTTTTCATCGGGTTTGGCGATTCTAGCAGCTTCATCACAGAAGTAGATAACATGCCCATCAATATTTTCTACCAAGAGATCTTTAACCATAGCAACACTAGGTTCTACTTTAATTTGCTCAGGGGACTTAGGTGCTCTTATATTACTCTTACGAACCACAGTTGATACCTTAGCTTGTTCCTTTATCCTAACAGGGAAAGGTGGTTTTTCAATATAAGCGATAGGCACAACTGGATCAACATTGTAAATGATGGTTTCATCTTTAGCTATGACCGGTTCTTTAAATCCTTTTTTAATAGGGGGGTGATATTTAAACCACTTCTCCTTTGGGAGATCAACGTGAGTAGCAAATGCTTCACAGAAAGAGGCTACTATCTCAGAGTCAAGTCCATATTTAGTGCTAAACTTGTGAAAAGTATCGGTATTCATAAAAGATTTAACACAATCAAACTCAAGCTTTATACCTGACTCGTTACCTTCGTCGAGTTCCCAATCTTCAGAGTTGCGTTTAATTCTTTCTAAGAGATCCCACTTGAATTCAATAGTCTTCTTCATAAAAGAACCAGCACAAGAAGTATCGAGCATGGATTGATCATTATGAGAAAGCCGAGCATAAAAATTCTGAATGATAACTTCTCTCGGGATGTTATGATTGGGGCATGAATATAACATGGACTTAAGCCTCCCCAAGCTAGAGCGATGCTTTCTCCTTCACGAGGCCAAAAGTTATATATATAATTCCGATCACGATGAACTAGATGCATGGGATAAAACTTTTGGTGGAATTCCAATTGCAATCGATTCCAGTTCCATGATCCAAGATCATCGCACAGCCTATACCATGTCAATGCTTTTCCCTTCAAAGATAAAGGGAAAACCTTCTTCTTAGCTTCATCTCCGGGTAAACCTGCAAGCTTAAATAATCCACAAATTTCGTTCACATATAATAGGTGCATATCAGGATGTTTAGTTATCTCCTGCATAAGGTTTAGCAAGCAGTTGTTCTACCATACCCGAAGGAATTTCATAACCAATATTTTCAGTAGGTGCAGTAGGTTGAGGGGCAACTAATTGTGGTTCTGGTCGAGGTGAAGATACCCCGAACAAACCCCTCAAAGGATCGTTTTCCATAGTAGCTAGTAACAATAAATTTCAGCACGTAGTATAAGTTTTTCCTTACCGATTTCCACTTACCAAGAGCGCTTCACTCCCCGGCAACGGCGTCATAAAAGAGTCTTGATGACCCACAAGTATAGGGGATCAATCGTAGTCCTTTCGATAAGTAAGAGTGTCGAACCCAACGAGGAGCAGAAGGAAATGACAAGCGGTTTTCAGCAAGGTAATTTCTGCAAGCACTGAAATTGTAGGTAACAGATAGTTTGATAGCAAGATAATTGGTAATGAGCAAGTAACGGTAACGGTAGATAAGTGCAGCAAGGTAGCCCAAACCTTTTGTGGCAAAGGACAGGGCAGAACAATCTCTAGTAATAGGCAAATTGTTCTTGAGGGTGCACGGGAATTTCATCTAGTCACTTTTATCATGTTGGTTTGATTCGTGTTCGCTACTTTGATAATTTGATATGTGGGTGGACCGGTGCTTGGGTGCTATTCTTACTTGAACAACCTCCCACTTATGATTAGCCCCCTCACAAGCATCCTCAACTACGAGAAAAGTATTAAGATAAAATCTAACCATAGCATTAAACGTTTGGATCCAAATCAGCCCCTTACGAAGTAGAGCATAAACTAGGGTTTAAGCTTCTGTCACTCTAGCAACCCATCATCTAATAACTACCCCACAATGCATTCCCTTAGGACCAAGAATGGTGAAGTGTCATGTAGTCGACGTTCACATGACACCACTAAGGGAATCACAACATACATATCATCAAAATATCGAACACATATCAAATTCACATGATTACTTGCAACATGACTTCTCCCGTGACCTCAAGAACAAAGGTAACTACTCAGAAATAATAATCATGCTCAAGATCAGAGGGGTATTGAATAGCATAATGGATCTGAACATATAATCTTCCACCAAATAAACCATATAGTAATCAACTACAAGATGTAATCAACACTACTAGTCACCCACATGTAACAATCTGAGGTTCCGGTACAAAGATTGAACCCAAGAGATGAACTAGGGTTTGAGAGGAGATGGTGCTGTTGAAGATGTTGATGAAGATTGGCCTGCCAAAGATGACAGAGGTGTTGGTGATAACGATGGCTTCGATTTCCTCCTCCGGGAGGGAAGTTCCCCCGGCGAAATCGCTCCGCCGGAGGGCAAAAGTGCTCCTGCCCAAGTTCCGCCTCGAGACGGCGGCGCTCCGTCCCGAAAGTCCTCTCCTTATTTTTTCTAGGTCAAAAGAGCCTATATACCAGAAGATAGGCACCGGAGGTGGGCCGAGGAGGGCACAACCCACCAGGGCGCGGCTGGGGGGCCTGGCGCGCCCTGGTGTCTTGTGCTCACCAGGGTGGCCACCTCCGATAGTTCTTTGCTCCAGTATTTTTTATTAATTCCAAAAATATTCTTCGAAAAGTTTCAGCCTCATTGGAGATGTGCTGAATAGATATCTCTGATGTGCTTTTTCAGGTCCAGAATTCCACCTGCCGGTATTCTCCCTCTTTGTGTAAACCTTGCATAATTTGGGAGAAAAGGCATTAGAATAACCCCCTAAAGCATTATTAATCAACAAAACATAATAAATAACAGTAGGAAATTATGATGCAAAATGCACGTATCAACTTCCATCCGACTACTTCCTCTACGTCCGCATCGCCTTCGTCGTCATCACCATGGCTCCACCAACCGATGCCGACTGTCTCGCCACCGAGAAGCTCGAAGCCGACAAGAAGGCGGCCGAGGACGTTGCCGCCGCCACTGTCGCGGCTACGGCCAACTGGCCTATTGGAGGGTATTACTCGTTTATCCCGCTCCTGTTTATTTCCGTTGTAGCACTAGTACGGTTATACATACATGGATCTGCTGTTAGCGTAGTATGTGTTTGCATGATTAAATATCAGCATGTTTACGTATTTGTCAATGCCATGCTAGTGATTTACTCATGGATTAATTTAATCAAAAAATTGCCTTGTTACTCAACATTGTTTACAATA
This sequence comes from Elymus sibiricus, assembly GCA_039707655.1. Lineage (NCBI taxonomy): Eukaryota > Viridiplantae > Streptophyta > Magnoliopsida > Poales > Poaceae > Elymus > Elymus sibiricus. The sequence continues at coordinate 358,301,219 of CM077665.1, forward strand.
TCATTATCTGACATGAGCTCTGTTGAGACTGAGGGTTAGGCCGTGCAACTCACAATGCATTGATCGGGTGCACTAGGCACGTATATATGGTGTACAAGATGGGCCTCTACCTCAACTATACAGGAAAACTAGGAGGTGGGCCTATGACACAATATACATGCACAAATATATTCAACACCCCCCCCCCGCAGTCGAAGCGTCGCCAGAGACACAGAGACTGGACCGAAACTCCTCGAAGGTGGAAGTAGGCAGTCCCTTAGTCATCACATCTGCAAACAGTTGTGCGGTTGGAACATGGAGAACCCGAGTGCGGCCAAGGGCTACCTGTTCGCGCACAAAGTGAATGTCGAGCTCGATGTGCTTCGTCCGGCGATGATGAACGGGGTTGGCGGAAAGGTACACGGCAGAGACGTTGTCGCAGTAGACAACCGTGGCCTGCGACACGACGTGATGCAACTCCTGAAGAAGCTGGCGAAGCCAAGTACACTCGGCGACGGCGTTCGCCACTGCACGGTACTCAGCCTCCGCGCTGGAGCGCGACACCATGGGTTGTTGTTTGGACGACCACGAGACGAGGGAGGGACCGAGGTAGACGCAGTAGCCTGAAGTGGAGCACCGTGTGTCAGGGCAGCCAGGCCAATCAGCATCGAAATCGGCCACCATCTCCAGAGAGGGGGACGCCGTGAGAGTGAGTCCGAGGGACATCGTGCCACGGATATAGCGGAGAGTCCGTTTCACGAGCGTCCAATGGGAGTCACGAGGGGCATGCATATGAAGACACACCTGCTGAACGGCATACTGCAAATCTGGTCTGGTGAGCGTCAGATACTGGAGAGCACCAACAATGGATCGGTAGAATGGGGCATCCGACGCCGGGGAGCCATCCAGAGCAGAGACCTTGGCCTTCGTGTCAACAGGAGTAGCAACAGGATGACAGTTGAGCATACCGGCGCGCTCAAGCAACTCATGCGCATACTTCTGTTGATGAAGAAAGAAGCCGTCGGGGCGCCGAACAACCTCGATGCCAAGGAAGTAATGGAGAGCACCCAAATCCTTGATGGCAAACTCGTCACGCAGCCGGTGAGTGATCTGCTAAAGAATGGCTGCGGAGGAGGCCGTCAGGATGATGTCGTCGACGTATAGTAACAAGTAGGCAGTCGTGTCGCCATGGTGATAGACGAATAGCGAGGCGTCCGAATGGGTGACACGGAAGCCCACTGTCTGTAGAAAACCGGCGATACGCTGGTACCAGGCGCGAGGTGCTTGCTTGAGGCCGTAGAGGGACCGCGACAGCAAGCAGACGTGGCCAGGATGAGTGGCGTCGACGAAACCAGTGGGTTGCTCACAGTAGACCTGCTCGGCAAGGTGACCATGGAGAAAGGCATTGGAGACATCCATCTGATGAACCGGCCAGCCGCGAGAGACCGCAATCTGAAGAACAGTGCGGATCGTGCCCGATTTGACAACCGGTGCAAATGTCTCGGTGAAGTCAACTCCAGCGCGCTGACGAAAACAACGGACCACCCAGCGAGCCTTGTAGCGCTCAAGAGTGCCATCGGAGCGGGTCTTATGACGAAAGACCCACTTGCCGCTGATGACGTTGGCACGAGGCGGCCGGGGAACCAGCGTCCAAGTGCGGTTCCGCTGAAGAGCGTCAAACTCATCCTGCATCGCGGCAAGCCAATGAGGGTCACGAAGGGCTGCCCGAGCGGATGCGGGAATCGGGGATGGCTCGGAGGTGGACGCAGCGAGGAGATACTCATTGCTGGAGTACCGTAGGCTCGGACGGTGGATGCCGGTCCGAGACCGCGTCGTAGGACGAGGCGGCAGCTCGGGTGCCGCGGCCGGCGAGGACGAGGACGAGCCGGCCTCGGGCGAGGGAGGCGAGGCAGCAGAGGCCCCGGCCGCTCCAGAGGCCGAGGGAGCCTCAGTCGACGATGGCGAGGCAAGAGAGGCCCCGGCCGCCCCAGAGGCCGAGGGGGCGGGCGACGCCGAGGGCACCGAGTCGGCGACCGCGTCGGAGGCCGGACTACCGGGCGACGAGGTAGCGCGGCTAGGGGCCGCAGCTCGACCCGCGTCGCGAGGAGCGCTGAACCCTGGTGGCGATCCGAGAGCTGCACGAGACCGTCCGCCAGACGGTGGCGCAGAAGGGCCGCCGGTGGCCGGCGGTGAGGCGAGGGCGGCAGGTACCTGCTGAAAGGGAAACACCTTCTCATCAAAGTAAACATGTCGCGAGGTGAACACATGGTGTGAGACGGGATCATAGCAGTGATATCCTTTGGTGTTGGGTGGGTAACCAAGGAAGACGCAGGCGACAGATCGAGGTGCAAGCTTATGAGGCGCGGTAGCGGCGATGCTAGGGTAGCAGAGACAGCCGAAGATGCGAAGCTCGTCATAAGAGGGGGGTGCACTGAAGAGAAGGTGGTGAGGAGCAAAGTTGCCGCGGGTGCGGCAGGGGCGAAGGTTGAGGAGAAGTGATGCGGTGGAAAGCGCGTCAGGCCAGAAGCGCGGAGGCACATGGGCGTGAAAGAGGAGCGTGCGAACGCAGTCGTTAAGAGTGCGAAGAACGCGTTCAGCGCGACCGTTCTGTTGCAAAGTATAGGGGCAAGTGAGACGAAAAGTCGTGCCATGTGTGGTGAGGAGAGTGCGAACAGCCAGGTTGTCGAACTCCTTTCCGTTGTCGGTTTGGAACGCGAGAATGGGACGCCCAAACTGCGTAGAAACATAGGAGTAAAACGCAGCGAGAGTAGCGATAGTATCGGACTTACGCCGCAACAGAAAAGTCCACACATAATGCGAAAAATCATCAAGGATGACAAGATAGTAGAGATAGCCCGTATTACTAGCAACTGGAGAAGTCCATACATCACTGTGAATCAATTCAAATGGATAGGAAGCAACATGAGAAGAGGACCTAAACGAAAGCCGAGCATGTTTGCCAAGACGACAAGCATGACAAGAGTGATCATCGATCTTATTACACGTGAATGAAAAACTCCTAAGTATATGACGAAGGGTGACGGGGTTGGGATGACCCAAACGAGCATGCCAAAGGTCCACACCGGTGGCGAGGGCGATAGGAGCGGCGGAGGTGGTGGAGGCTTTGGAGTGAAGCGGGTAGAGGTCGTTAGGGCTGTCACATCGGTGGAGCACCATCCGGGTATGGACGTCCTTGACAGAGAAACCAAACATGTCAAATTCGACAGTGACAGGATTTTCACATGTAAAGTATTTAACAGAAACGAAATTTTTAATAAGATTGGGTGAGACTAAGATGTTAGATAAAGAGAGGGGTGTGGAAGTGGAAGGAAACGATGCATGTCCTATATGAGTAATGGGAAGAGAGGAACCGTCGCCGACGGTGATGCGAGTAGAGGTGTTGACAGGATAGGAGGTGTGGAGGGTACCGGGATGAGCAGCCATGTGAGCCGTAGCGTCGGTATCCATGTACCAATCCCCGCCGCCCGTGTAGTTAGTCGGTGTGGGGGCGGAGTGCAGGGCCGCCAACAAGGCCGGATTCCAAGGCGCTGGTGGAAGCGCGGGAGCCGGGAACTGTGGTGGAGCCGGCAGGGACAACGGCGACAACCCTCCTGGTTGCGGCGGCTGGCCAAAGGAGAGGGGCCTGTAGGGCGGCACATACGGCTGCGGTGCGGCATAGAACGCCTGATGCGAGAGGGGCCGCGAGCCGAGGATGCCCGGAGCAGGTGCGCGGGGAACCGGCATGGAGTAGGCGTGCATGACGCCAGTCCAGGGGTTCTGGCTGGCGTACCACGGGGCCGGCTGGAGCGGCTGCTGCGGACGGGCGCCTCCCTGAGCGCCGTTGGGCTGCTGCTGCTGCTGACGGCGCCCACCACGCCGACCACCGCGCCTACCCCCACCGCCCTGAGCAGGGTTGGCAGGGGAGCCGGCTGCTGCGGCGGGAAGGGAGCCGGCGCCTGCGGGAAGGCCGGCGGGTGCGGGAAACCGGGCGCGGGGCGCGGCCGAGGAGCCGGCGGCGCGGGGCCACCGCGGGTGCCGGTGGTGAGGGCGGTGTGCGTGGCCTGGGACCGCGCCATCTTCATCCGGCGCTCCTCAAGCTTGAGGTACGCCATCACCTTAGGGAAGGTGGGATCCGGGATGAGCGTGAGGTTGGAGGCGGCGTTCCCGAAGTCCTCGTTGAGACCGGCGGTGAGGGTGCTGATGAGGAGCTCATCGCCGATCGTCTCGCCAAGATCGCGGAGCTCGTCGGCAAGCTTTTTGAGGCGCATGCAAAAATCATCGATAGATGAGTCAAGCTGCTGGCACCCATAAAACTCGCCGTGAAGGAGAACCTTGCGCTGAAGCTTGTTGTCGGTGAAGAGGCCGTTGAGCTTGGTCCACACGGCGTAAGCGTCGTCGTCGTCGTCATCCACCACCGTGTGGAAGATGTCCTTGGAGATGTTGAGGTAGAACCAACGGATGATGGTGGCGTCGAGGATCATCCAGTCCTCGCCGTTCACCATGAGCCGAGAGTCCACGGCGCCATCAACGTGACCGTGGAGTAGATACTCACGGAACACCAAGGAGAAGTGCCTCCTCCAGGCGGAGTAGGAAGCGGTGGACTGATCGAGGATCACCGGAACGCGTTCGAAGATGTTGAGATCGCGAACAAGGGCAACGTCCGGGCCGGCGAACGGGTTACTGCCGGAGGAGACCGAGGAGACCGGGGAGGCCATGGTAGCGACGGGTCGGTGGAGTTGGATGAGGGTGCAGAAGCGATGAAGAGCGGCGGCACACGGCGGCGGCGGCGGCTGAGAGGAGCGGCGGCGGCGGCGGTGTGTAGCGGCGGCAGATGGTGGGGGTGGAGGTGCGGCAACACACGGCGGCGGCGGTGGCGGCTAGGGGAAGCGGTGACAGCGGCGGTGTGGGGCGGCAGCGGGAGGGATGGGCGGCGGCGGCACCCGACAACAGCGGCGGCTTGAGAAGCGGCGGCGACGACGTGGTGCGGCGGCGGCAAGATGCGGCGGCGGCGGCGCAAGGAGTGGCGCGGCGGCGGCGGCTAGGTTAGGATCGTGAGAAAAACTGATACCATGTTGAGACTTAGGGTTAGGCCGTGCAACTCACAATGCATTGATCGGGTGCACTAGTTACGTATATATGGTGTACAAGATGGGCCTCTACCTCAACTATACAGGAAAACTAGGAGGTGGGCCTACGACACAATATACATGCACAAATATATTCAACAAGCTCAAAGCTATTTTGCATGGAAGACAACTCTTATGTGATCAGAACCTGTAGACTACATGTTTACAAATTTGTACATTTTTACACCGATTCTTCAAAATTCCTCGGTCACAATTCAGGTTGTCCCATCATGGTACGCTACTTGCTTAGCTTCAACTTGACATACCTTTTCTTGAGCTACCCATTTGTAAGGTGCTCTGCATTTCAGGAAGTTCTTCATTTCTCAGAGTGATACCAAATTTGCATCAGTCTCTACTCTGTGGGGCGTCTATCTGATGGTAGACAGTGTTTGTCCGTTCATGCCATGACTTTTAGCAGTGGCTTATCAAGAGCAAATTGCTTCTTTTAGGAGATCTGAAAACCTTGCTAGGCTGGGGCAGAGCTGAGTTGGGGTGGGCTTGTTCATTTCTCCAATTGATATATGGGCTGGGCCAAAATCTTAGGGTGGGGCGTGCCCCCCTACACACCCTGCTGAATCCACTACGGCTTAGCTGCAATTTTTTGTTATATCCAAAAATTCAATGAAACAAGCATGGTGCTATTTACGTGGAAAATCCTCCGTACTTGGTTTCCTAAATTTACGACATTTTCTATTGAAGAATGTTCAAATATTGAAAGTACCGAACTACTGAAGAGATAAAACCATGGGCCTACATGTTGCTTCAGTGTATCTATTTTAAGCTCGGTGCACTGTTATTTAGACGAACTGTTTCTGAACCGTGCATCATGTTTGAACGTCCTGAGTATGTACTTCTGTACACAGCTCCTTTTCGAAATTTACAAGAAAATAAGATGGGTGCAAAGATCAAAGATCACTAGGTCGATGAGGGTATCCTGATTTTGCAGTTTACCCTAGGCAAGTTGTATTACTTTCTGCCTGAAATTGTCCATTCGCTGGATGTCTATTTCGAAGGTAAATCTATATTTGAGCCCAATCATGTTTGGAGTTCGTGTCGTCGAACCATCCCAAGCACGTAAAGACAGTTATCCGCATGCCCTTTTTGTTGTTGCTTCAGTTACTCGCTAATGGTATCCGCAAAAAAAAAAAAAATACTCGCTAATGAAATCTGCTTAAAGGCTCAAAAATCGCTTTGGACCACTGTGCCTGTGGCACACATCATCTGGTCTTTTTCCTTAACTATCTTTGCCTTTTGCTTTTATATTCCTGTGTGGGGATCTATAATTCTGCATCTCTTCTTTCTTTTCGAGAAGCAGTTGAGATGTTGGACTCAGACTAATGCACTGCATGTTCTGCGTGCTTAAACCAAGGGTCCAAAGGCACTTTCGCCGGTTATCTTATCTGATTGCTACTACTTGCTTAGCATGGACCACGATGCACATCACATGATAGCTTGGGAAGTCCTCTAAATGAGGTGCAGATACACACACCCATCCACGGCAGAACGAGTAAGAAGGAAGGATGATCAAACTGATATGATGGATGTCCTGCGTGCTGAATGCTGAATACTCTTTGCTGCATTTGGAGAAGTCTCATCGTAGGGGCATGAGGAGCTAAGGATTAGCTAGGTCGCCTCTAACTTCGTTTTGAAGAGAACAAGTCTCATCCAGTCGTCCTCTATACCTAGAAGAGTTCTTGGCTGCATCGATCCTGCGTCGAAGTCTGATTTCCTAGGTCTACTTGACTATTGTTACAACTGTCGGTCAAGCAGTGCCTATATTTTGGCATTGACATTACGTCGGTCAACCATGATATTGTCAACCTTTAACTTGTTCACATTTGATGACCAGGATTCCTTGCAGGCCTGTAGACCGAGACATCGGCTATTGGAGCTGACTTCTTGCTGTTACTGTGGTGGTTTCAGACTGATATCGATATCGATGGTTCCCTTTGTTCTTGACTCTGTATATTTTACATGACTTGTAGTATTGTTTGACTGCACCGGTATTGCGCCCAAGTCCTTTTTTTATCTGATAAAGGATGGATTTTATTGGTTTAAAATAGCGCATTAAGAGGATACAAACATAATGAACACGTACCCGGTCTCTGTATAGTTAGGATGCACATAACCAACAACAACACACGCATACAAAAACAAACCAACAAATAGCAAAGTCATATAAGATCAAAACTATATGTAGGGTAGGAAAAACCCAAAAGCGATCAAATCTGCATGAGCAAACTACAATTATGACCATATCCGCACCAAGCATCTCATGACACCATATGAACAAGATGTTATTCAACAACAACGCCTTCAGGAAAGGAGCGACGCTCAAACGCCGCCGTCACCGGATCCAACCACCCAAGGTAGAATCTAGGTTTTCACCTTAAAAAACTAGTCAGAAAATATCCAAACAATACTGCCTCCGGTCCTTTTTACTCCGCGTATTAGATTTCGGTCAAGTCAAACTTTGCAAAGTTTGACCAAATTTATATTAAAAAATATCAATATCTAAAATACTAAATATATATACTATGAAACTACATTTCATAAAGAATCTAATAACATTGATTTGGCATTGTGAATGTTAATAATTTTTTACCGAAAAAGGGTTTCCCCCGCTTTGTATTACAAAGCAACCAACCGATACAGCCAACGATAGGTGCTGGGGCGGAAGCAGCACAATCACACCCAAAAGAAACGAAAGAGAAACAACAAGAGAAAAAAAAATGCCGACAACGGTGGATCGACGGAAACGAAGAAGCTTCACGACCACTGCGCCCACCGAAGATCTCCCACCAAGCTCCAAGGCTCCGAAGCACCGGTACCAATCAACACCTCCAAGAAGGACCGCGGCGATGACGACGTTGCTGCCAAGGGTTTCCCCCGATACGTGACGAGGTGAGAGGAAGGGTCGCCCCCGACACCCTCCAGGAAGGTCCGGCGGCACCCACTGGCGTCGCCGCGTCGGTGTCGGCCAGGCCGACAGGGGTTTCCCCTGATCCCAACCTTCACCTCGGATGCTCCAGAGCCTGCCACCAAACCGACCACCATCTTGCGCCACCGCGGTCATGAAGCCTCCACGCCGTCTCACCACGGCACCACGAAGTGAGGCCTGCACAGCGGGGAATAGGAGCCGGGACTAGGGGCCGCAGCACCGTCGGCACGCGGGTGAGCACAACCTCCACCGTCAACGACGGTAGCCGACCGGACACAATAGCAGGAGCATACCAGGCCCGTGGGCCCACAGGTCCTGCCGGGCCCTCCATGCCCGTAAAGCTCCCGCCATCGCGCTGCAGCAGGCACGCCGTCGGTGTCGCCGCCCCCCGTCCGAGCTGCTCCTCCTCCTCACCACACAGACGACGACAAAGCCACGCCGGGGGCCGGCCCGCTAGGACCCAGATGGGGCCCGCAGGGCCCGGATCTGGGCCGGGGGCGCGCCGCCGGCCAACCTGCGCCACCACGCCGTCTCGCCGCCAAGGGGCCACACCACCACCTCGCGCGCCGCCGGCCACTGCCGCCGGGTCGCCGGGCCGTCGCCGAGCCGAGGAGCACCGCCGCCGCCCCCATGCCCCGGGCAGGGAGCCGCGCGCGCGGGGACAGGCAGTCCTGCCGCCGCCAACACCACCCAGCCAAGCGCCGGGGGCGACCGTCAGCGGCGGCAGGGAGGGAAGAGGAAAGGAGGGCGGCCGAGGGGGGGGGGGGGCTCGCGCCGCCCCGGCCACCTCCCGGGGAGGCGGCACAGGGGCGGATCCGGGAGGGGGGAGAGGGGGGGAGGGGGGGGCGGGGACGGCCGGCGGCCGGCGGCGGCGGGGGCCCTAGGAAGGCCGGCGGCGGCGGGGGGAGGGTGGGAGGAACCCTAGAGAGCCGGGTCGCTGCGGGGCATCGTTAGAAAGTCTGTTAATAAATTTTTTCAATAAGTTTGGTCAAAGTAAAGATACTTTGACTTCGGACAAAACTTATACGCAAACTAAAAATGACCGGAGGAAGTACCTTCAACAAGGTAATGATGTAAAAACAACATCATTGCAAGGTAGAACTGTCTTCAGTTAGATGTAGGCTTTCACCCCGGAGCTCGATACCGGGTGCTCGAGTAGCACCACCATCGATATCAATTGTGTTGTCGTCACTACTTTTTCGCGATCCCCGCAGCTACATGCGTGCAACCATTCGTCAAGCCGTTCAAACCCTTGTTGCGTGCAACATTAAGCTGTTTGCCAGAAAGCGCCTCGCTTGCAGTAAGGTTGCGATTTGGTACAACATGTGGCATCGTGGTCGTCTTCTTTCTTTTACGAGAAGCATCATGTTCTTCCTTCGAGTCTCGAAACAACTCGTAAATCTGATTTGTTTGCTGATCCTTCCATACCTAATGGCAAGGCTATTGCCTGCACTATGTTCTGTCATCATGGGTAGTTTGGGCTGTTGGGACCTGCGCCAGAGTCTTCGTTGTTTTATCTACGTCTTTCTTATTTATTTTCTTTCTTTTTTGCGAGAAGTCCACCAATCTACCGATAATGAGTAAAAGCAGTACAAAAATTCCCACAAGTAAAAATTACACAAGGTTCAACCAATCGATAATGAGTAAAAGCAGTACAAAAATCCCCACAGGTAAAAATTACAGTCAGGGTTCATAGACCACATCGCAATGGGTACAAAGCACTGAAACGAGCCTTTGTTTTAGTTGACAGGAAGTTGTCGTGGGCCCTCGCGATTGTACTGTGCATCCCAAGGCCCGGACAAGACGTGCAATCTCACGAAGCCTCCGACAATAGAGGAAAAGAGGCCAGGCTCGGGCAGCGACATGCTGGGTTTATAACATTGGAAATGAGAGGGTATTCAGTTTCTGCGTTTCTGCGTTAGGCATTTTTTTTTAAACGGAGGCAAAAGATTTGTCTCATCTCATTAATTAAGCAGGAGAGAAAAAAAATGTTTGTTACATGGGCACACACAGGCCCGAAGCAAATTGCATGTTTACTCTCCCGAAATTAGATTCCCTAGATGCTTAGCCCCTGCTTTCACCCATAGCCGTGCCTCCACCTTGATGGATGAAAAAACAGAATTGGGCATGGAGGCCTTGTTCTGGAAAATTCTTGCGTTCCTTTCGTTCCAGATTGCCCAACATATTAACATCTTCAGTGGGTGGAAAGCCTTCGCGCTTGTGCCATTGAGGTGGCTTGGCTCTTCCCACCATCTTTGAACGGATGGTAGATCCGCCCAATCAGCCGGGTGTAGCTGTAGCCCCAGCCAGGTGTTGACCATGTTCCAAATTCTAACCGTGAAGCGACACTTAAACATTAAATGCGCGTCCGATTCCGGTTCCCTTTTGCAGAGCTGGCAGAGGCCGCTGTTGGGCCATCCCCTTCGAGTGAGTCTATCTGCCGTCCAGACTCTATCCTGGATAATTAGCCAGGAGAAGAATTTTATTTTTGGCGGCGCCCAGACCTTCCAGACCAGCCTGGGCATGTCAGACTTGATCATGCCAGCGAATTGCATCCTGTACGCCGTGGCTGCAGAGTATTGACCGTTGGCCGTAAATTTCCACCTGATGGTGTCGTCGTTATCCTCCAACAGTTGCACGTCCTGAACTCTTGCCCAAAGTTGGATAAATTGTTGGATGTGGGCCACAGAGAGTCCTCCATGCATGTCGATGTGACGGATCCAATCGTTATTTAATATAGCCTTAGCGACACTTGCATTCTTGCGTTTTGAGAGGTCGAAAATCCCTGGGGCCAAGTCTTTTGGTTTTTGTCCCTGCAACAAAGGTGCATACCAAAAACTCGCCGTTTGTCCGTTACCCATGGTGACCGTCGTGTTAGGCATTTCACATTTGGTCAGTTTCCGTGGCAGTTGTCTTGGGTTAGTCGTGTCGGTCAAAAGTGTGAGGGTTTGCTCTTTGTTTCTCAGTATTACTACGTGTTAGTGATGCCGTTCAAGAACTACCCCATGATATTCCGCGGGAGCGTTCAGATTTGATACGGCGGTTGCTCTGTCAAGCATCGTCATCTGCCCTCTGCTTTGACTCGGACCCTATAATGCAGCCGCCTGCGGTTTCGACACACGAACCCGGCGAAAGTATAATGTGCGAAGTTGCGAGGTGCGGACGACTCACGACTGTCCATCCATGTAACCTAACCTTCTTTTTTTTTGAGTTGATGTAACCTAACCTTGGTCCAATCTTCTAGAGCGCCTGCCTGGTAAGTAGACCTGACCTGGCACTGGCAGAAGCACCGGGCTTCCCGTGTGGCATCTTTTTTTTTTTTTTGAACAGGGAAAGGCGCCAAAGGCGCCATATATATATTCAGCTCATAAACAATTTACAGCATGGATTACAACGCCCTGTAAAGAAGAAAGTTGCAACTTTTGAACTACAGGACATGGCCTATTTCTATGAGCTGAATTAACACAATTAAAGATAGGTTCAGCCAAGTGGTTGAGAACCTGATGTGCACAGTTATGAGCAACTCCATTTAGCTCTTTTGAGATATGAAAAACTTGAGGTTGGAGTTCTTTGGTGATATGAATATAATCTGCAACCATGGAATGGAATGGATGCAGTCCTCACGTGCACATCGACGCCCGATCCCGCATCGGGAGCGAAAACGGGGGCTCCACCTTCTTCCGACCGGATTTTAGGCGATCCGGAGCGGACCAGATGGGAACGCCTGAACCCCACAAGGCCACAACACTGTAGACCGGGCGCGCGCTGGCTGGCGTACGGGCCACGCGCGAGGAAAAATAAACGCCCGCCCCCGTCGCGTCGGCGCCGCTCCGACCTCCGACCACCTCCGTCCAGATCGAAGCCGGCCGGGTCGTGCGGTGCGCCGTGCGCGGCCGAAATGTCACTTTTCCGCTCGGCCGGTGGTCGTGGCGCACGCCTCGCGCGGTTTTCCAGTCCCTGGAAACGCGACACATTGACTGGATGGCTGAGACGAATGGCCGGCGCGTTGTTGTTCCCTTTTGCTGCTTTGACTGAGGTTCCAGACCAAAGGCGAGTAGTAGTTGTATTCCGCACGGTTAACTGCTCCGTGCCAACTTTATAAAACGTTCAACTGCTTTTAGTCCAAAAAAGCTTCGTTGCTGGTCGCCTGTGTCTATTCTGGAGTTGTTACGTGCAGGTTTCCTACCGCGGGTGTAACGTTCTTGTGGTGTTTTTGTCATCCGTGACGTCATGGACAGCTAGACGGTAGACCGGCGAAATGCCTGGCTACTGGTCTTGCGCTAAAAATTCCTCATCGACCAATGTCGCCTCATGTGGTATTGAAGACCGCCCATAGCTCCGACAAAATACAATGACCACCCATAGTTTGCTTCACAATGCTCCTTCTGTTTTTATATCGCATATATCTTTTTTTTTTCAAAAGAACTATCCAAATCTACTGTAAAAGTTCATTAGAAGTACAAACACGTCCAACGTAATGAAAAATATGTCAATGTCGTTGTTGCACCACCGAACGACCACTACCGTCACCAGAACAGGCCGTCGACACGCCGTTGTCGTCACTCTCTTATGTGAGCCGGCATGACCTTGTCAATGACAACCTGAAAGTCTGACCGCCCTGAAGCCGTATTCATCATTGTTGAACCCTTGAATCCATTCGAACCGCCTGACACATATGTCGTCATGGCGAATGAGGGGCGAGAAACCCTAACATTGCCGCCGACCCAAGCAGACGGTGGGAATCTATGCCAAAGCTCTGTCTCTGTCCCGATGGACGAACTCGAGGAGGATCAAAACTCAGAAGACTAACTCGAAGATGAGACGCTGCCATCCGCTTGAATGCCGCCCTGCGAGAAAAAAAGAAACCTAACCTAAACTACTACCCAGAGCCAAGGCACCAGAATTCCCCTTGCCGCCACCAGCCGCCGGAGCGGCATGAAGAGGGGAGGAGAATCTACGGAGTGGCTGACGAAGTCAAAAGGGATTACGTATGTCATCTCCGTTGTTGCTTGCGTGACCGGATGAAGAGACGCTAGAGCAGAGGCTAATACAATTGCATACTATGATATGCTTACATCACATACTAGTTTTGTCTCTATCCAAACATTGTAAAATTTGAAAAACTTTATTTAATGAAGTATTAATATCTATAATACTTCCTCGACTCACAAATATAAGTTTTAGCTTTTTTGTGAATCAGATGTACATAGACACATTTTAGTGTGTTTGTTAACTCATTTCAGTCTATATATATAGTCCATATTGAAATATAAAAACATCTTATAATTGTGAACGGAGGTAGTATCAAGTAAATATAATACGAAACATATATCTCATGATGGATCTAATGATACTGATTTGATATTCTGACTGTTATTATTTTTCTATTAATTTAGTCAACTTTAAATTTTTGAAATTTTAACCTGATATACAACTAATATGCGAAGTAAAAATAACGAAGGGAGTATGGTCATACATGCAAAATTATGACCGTAATTATCGAAATAAACATGTATTTATATAATGAATGGATTTTCAAGACAAGTTCCTTTCTTTTAGGTTAACTTGCGACTTTATTTAATTGAAACTTGGAATGTCATCTGATACAATGCGGAATGCAATCTAGGGGTGATTCAAGCCAAACCTGACTCCTCTCCTCTCCAACACCTAGCCTAGCAAGCGTATGCGCAGCATTGTTGGCAGATCGTCGTATCCGAGACTTTAAACTCTAGAAACTCATGGAGAGATGCTTTGATCTCCTCAACCCATGGTCCAACCGAAGACAGGTTTCTGGATGGCTCCTTGATCATATGCACCACTGATTGAGAATCAAGCTCCACATGAATTATTTGTACATTCACTGATCTTGCGACTTGGAGAAGCTTCTTGCACGCCAAAATCTCAGCCATTTCAGGATCAACAATGTTTGGGAAATATGGCATGCTTCGGCCACGAAAGCTGCATTGTGATCGCGTAGAATTATACCTCCACCACCCTTATCTCCATTCCTCGATACAACTCCATCTGAGTTCGCTTTAATCCAGCCATGTTCTGGTGGTTCCCAGTGTTGCACCACTCTGGCCGGCGGGATCCTTACCAGTATTTCATGTGCCAACGCCCAGTCATGCATGCAAGTCCTCACTTTTTCAGTCACCTCCTGCGGGGTAGCTATCCTCCTTCCTTCCTTAGTTTCATTGCGAGCTAACCATAGACCATACCCGCCCTGGATCATCGTTGCTCTCTCGTCATCAGACGCAATTGGAAACCATCTGAGGAGCCAGCGAGCCATTGCGCCCTGGGAGTCAATCTGACATGGTGGGGGTGCCACCGTAACTCCATTTTCTGCGCGCAACAGTCTCCAGAACTGCACAGAGTGGTGGCAGCCCCAGAACGATGATACATCGTATCCTCCCTCCCACACACAGTGTAGAAAACACCCAGTTTAATCCTTCGGCAAAGCAGCTCCGATCCAACCACTAGTCCATTCCTGATCATACGTTACATATGAATTTTCGCCTTATTTGGCGCATTTGTACCCCACAGAGCCATGTACCCTTTGTGTTTGTGAACTGAGTTGGAAGCTTTCGGCCGTCCGGATCGCGTCATTTTCATGGCCATTCTCAGATGGTATGCCGAGCGCACCGTGAAAACTCCATTCTTGGTGAAGTTCCATGCCATGTAGTCAGCTGTACCCGTGCCTCCGATCGCAATTTGCATAATATCACGGGCATCATCAACGGAGAACATCTCATCAATCTTCGCCTCATCCCAGTGCATCCCATCCGCAGTCAGCAGGTCCGCCACTTTGGTCACTCTCGGAATGAACACCTCGCCCAGTGGCCGAAGGCTACCATTTCTCAGGATCCAATTGCTATGATGGATGTTGATGTTTGATCCGTCCCCAATACGCCAAATTGTGCCCTCACGCAGCAAGTCCCGTCCATGAATGATGCTCCTAAAAGTGAATGAGACCCCGGATGGGCACGTTGCATGCATGATGAATCTATCACTTTAATACCGCCTTTAATACCCTAGAACATAACGAAGTTGGTGATTGAAGTAATCGCCACGCCTGCTTCGCCAAGAGGGCTTGGTTGAAAGCCTCCTGGTCCCGAAATCTGAGCCCCCATCCCTCTTTGATTCACACATCTTGTCCCAAGAGATCCAATGCACCTTCCTTTCACCATTCGTTGCCCCCACCAGAATTTTGACGAGTTCAAAGTCAGGTTCCGACAGATCTTGTTTGTGAGTTGAAAACAAGTCATGGTGTAGGTGTTGGAAATATGCCCTAGAGGCAATAATAAAAGTAGTTATTATTATATTTCCTTGTTCATGATAATCGTTTATTATCCATGCTATAATTGTATTGATTGGAAACTCAATTGCATGTGTGGATACATAGACAACACTGTGTCCCTAGTATGCCTCTAATAGACTAGCTCGTTGATCAAAGATGGTCAAGGTTTCCTAGCCATGGACATGAGATGTCATTTGATAACGGGATCACATCATTAGGAGAATGATGTGATGGACAAGACCCAAACTATGGACGTAGCATATGATCGTGTCAGTTTATTGCTATTGTTTTCTGCATGTCAAGTATCTGTTCCTATGACCATGAGATCATGCAACTCACTGACACCGGAGGAATACCTTGTGTGTATCAAACGTCACAACGTAACTGGGTGACTATAAAGATGCTCTACAGGTATCTCCGAAGGTGTCTGTTGAGCTAGCATGGATCGAGACTGGGATTTGTTACTCCGTATGACGGAGAGGTATCTCAGGGCCCACTCGGTAATACAACATCACAATAAGCCTTGCAAGCAATGTGACTAAAGTGTTAGCCACGGGATCTTGTATTACGGAACGAGTAAAGAAACTTGCCGGTAACGAGATTGAACTAGGCATAGAGATACCGACGATCGAATTTCGGGCAAGTAACATACCGAAGAACAAAGGGAACAGCATACGTGATTAACTGAATCCTTGACATAGAGGTTCAACCGATGAAGATCTTCGTAGAATATGTAGGAACCAATATGGGCATCTAAGTCCCGCTATTGGTTATTGACCGTAGAGGTGTCTCGGTCATGTCTACATAGTTCTCGAACCCGCAGGGTCTGCACACTTAAGGTTCGGTGACGTTTCGGTATAGTTGAGTTATGTATGTTGGTGACCGAAGGTTGTTCGGAGTCCCGGATGAGATCCCGTACATCACGAGGAGCTTCGGAATGGTACGGCGGTAAAGATTGATATATAGAAAAGTGGTGTTTGAACTCCGTGTTGGAAATATGCCCTAGAGGCAATAATAAATTGGTTATTATTATATTTCCTTGTTCATGATAATCGTTTATTATCCATGCTATAATTGTATTGATTGGAAACTCAAATACATGTGTGGGTACATAGACAACACTGTGTCCCTAGTAAGCCTCTAGTTGACTAGCTTGTTGATCAAAGATGGTTAAGGTTTCCTAGCCATGGACATGAGATGTCATTTGATGACGGGATCACATCATTAGGAGAATGATGTGATGGACAAGACCCAAACTGTAAACGTAGCATTTGATCGTGTCAGTTTATTGCTATTGTTTTCTGCATGTCAAGTATCTGTTCCTTTGACCATGAGATCATGCAACTCACTGACACCGGAGGAATACCTTGTGTGTATCAAACGTCGCAACGTAACTGGGCGACTATAAAGGTGCTCTACAGGTATCTCCGAGGATGTCTGTTGGGTTGGCATGGATCAAGACTGGGATTTGTTACTCCGTATGACGGAGAGGTATCTCAGGGCCCACTCGGTAATACAACATCACAATGAGCCTTGCAAGCAATGTGACTAAAGTGTTAGCCACGAGATCTTGTATTACGGAACGAGTAAAGAGACTTGCCGGTAACGAGATTGAACTAGGTATAGTGATACCGACGATCGAATCTCGGGCAAGTAACATACCGAAGAACAAAGGGAACAGCATACGGGATTAACTGAATCCTTGACATAGAGGTTCGACCGATAAAAGATCTTCGTAGAATATGTAGGAGCCAATATGGGCATCCAGGTCCCGCTATTGGTTATTGATCGTAGAGGTGTCTCGGTCATGTCTACATAGTTCTCGAACCCGCAGGGTCTACACACTTAACGTTTGGTGACGATTAGTATAATTGAGTTATTATGTTGGTGACCGAAAGTTGTTCGGAGTCCCGGATAAGATCCCGGACATGACGAGGATCTCCGGAATAGTCCGGAGGTAAAGATTGATATATGTGATAATAGTGTTTCGATCTCCGGAAGAGTTCCAGAGTTCACCGGAAGGGGTTCCGGATGTTTACCGAAGTGTTCGGGTGCAGCAACACTTTATATGAGCCAAAGGGATAAAGCCCACAAGGTATTGGAAAGTGCAAAAGTAGTTTTGCTGCCGCGTAAGCGGTACTACCACTTGGTGAAGCGGTACTACCGCCGGAGCGGTACTACCGCTTGTGTGAAGCGGTACTACCGCCCGAGCGGTACTACCGCTTGTGTGAAGCGGTACTACCGCCCAAGCGGTACTACCGCTTGTGCGCGGCTGTGCACGGTTCGGCAGGGATCCGAGTTGGACTCTTTCCCTGCGGGCCAAACCGACCTTGTGCGGGCAAAACCGACCCGGAGGAGGCTTTTACTCCAAGTTTAGACCCCAAGGCTCAACATATAAATAGAGGGGCAGGGCTAGCACACGGGACACATCAAGATTTCCCCAAGCCGTGTGCGGCAACCCTAACCCTCTAGTTCCTCCGTCATAATCTCCGTAGTGCTTGGCGAAGCCCTGCAGAGATTGTTCCTCACCACCATCACCACGCCGTCGTGCTGCTGGAACTCAACCACTACTTCATCATCGCTCGCTGGATCGAGGAGGTGAAGGCGTCATCAAGCCGTACGTGTGTTGAACGCGGAGGTGCCGTCCGTTCGGCACTAGATCGGAAGGATCGTGATTGGATCGCGGGACGCTCGGCGATTTGGATCGCGAAGACGTTCGACTACATCAACCGCGTTTATTAACGCTTCCGCTTAGCGATCTACAAGGGTATGTAGATTCACTCTCCCTCTCGTAGATGCTCATCACCATGGATAGATCTTGTGTGTGCGTAGGAAAATTTTTGTTTCCCATGCAACGTTCCCCAACAGTGGCATCTGAGCTAGGTCTATGCGTAGATGAGATCTCGAGTAGAACACAAACGAGTTGTGGGCGTGGGTGTATACATATTGCTTGCCGTTACTAGTTGATACTTGATTCAGCGGTATTGTGAGATGAAGCGGCCCGGACCGACATTACGCGTACGCTTACGCGAGACTGGTTTTACCGCTGCGTGCACTTGTTGCATAAAGGTGACTGGCGGGTGTCTGTCTCTCTCACTTTAGTTGAATCGGTTCAATGAAGAGGGTTCTTTTAGAAGATCAAAAAGCAATCACTACACCACGTTGTGGTTTTGCGTAGGTAAGAACGGTTCTTGCAAACCCGTAGCAGCCACGTAAAATTTGCAACAACAATTAGAGGACGTCTAACTTGTTTTTGCAGGGTATGTTGTGATGTGATATGGCCAATTACATGATGAGATATATGTGATGTATGAGATGATCATGTGTTGTATAGAATATCACGACTTGCATGTCGATGAATACGGCAACTGGCAGGAGCCATAGAGTTGTCTTTAATTATTGTATGACCTGCGTGTCAATCATTAAGCGCTATGTAATGCTTTACTTTATCGCTAAACGTTAGCTATAGTCGTGGAAGCATCAGTCGGCGCGACAACCTTATGGCGACACGTTGATGGAGATCAAGATGATGGAGATCATGGTGTCATGCCGGTGACGATGGAGATCATGCCGGTGCTTTGGAGATGGAGATCAAAAGCACAAGTTCATGGCCATATCATGTCACTTATGATTTGCATGTGATGTTAATCCTTTTTATGCATCTTATTTTGCTTAGGACGACGGTAGCATTATAAGGTGATCCCTCACTTAAATTTCAAGATAAATTGTGTTCTCCCCAAGTGTGCACCGTTGCGAAAGTTCGTCGTTTCGAGACACGCCGTGATGATCGGGTGTGATAGACTCTACGTTCGCATACAACGGGTGTAAGCCATGTTACACGTGCGGAACACTCGGGTTAAACTTGACGAGCCTAGCATGTACAGACATGGCCTCGGAACACAAGAGACCGAAAGGTCGAACATGAGTCATATAGTAGATATGATCAACATGAAGATGTTCACCATTGAAACCACCTCAACTCACGTGATGATCGGACTTGAGTTGGTGGATTTGGATCATGTTACACTCGAATGATCGGAGGGATGTCAATTTGAGTGGGAGTTTTTTAAATATGATTAACTAAACTCATTATCTAAGAACAATAGTCTAAGTTGTCTTTGCTATATTTATGTTGTAGATCATGGCTCGCGCAGTAGCACCCCTGAATTTTAATGCGTTCCTAGAGAAAGCTAAATTGAAAGATGATGGAAGTAACTTTGTGGACTGGGCCCGTAATCTAAGGATTATCCTTACGGCTTCCCAGAAAGCTTATGTCCTTGATGCACCGCTTGGTGATCCACCCGCTCCAGTTGAGTCTCTAGACGTTGTGAACGCCTGGCAGGCTCGTTCTGATGATTACTCAATAGTTCAATGTGCAATGTTGTATGGCTTAGAACCGGGACTTCAAAGACGTTTTGAACGTCATGGAGCATATGAGATGTTCCAGGAATTGAATTTTATCTTTCAGAAGAATGCCCGGATCGAGAGATATGAGATCTCCGATAAATTCTATGCTTGCAAGATGGAGGAGAACGGGTCTATCAGTGATCACGTGCTCAGAATGTCTGGGTACTCCACCCGTCTGGCTGAGTTAGGGATGCCCCTTCCGCCAGAGGCTATCACTGACAGAGTTCTTCAATCATTGCCACCTAGCTACAAGAGCTTCGTGTTGAACTATAACATGCACGGGATGAACAAGTCAGTCGCCGAGCTGTTTGCGATGCTGAAAGCCGCTGAGTCTGAAATTCAGAAGGAGCATCAAGTGTTGATGGTCAATAAAACCACTAGTTTCAAGAAAAATGGCAAGGGTAAGAAGGGTAACTCCAAGCAGAGTGGCAAAGCAGTTGCTCCTCTCGTGAAGAAACCCAAGGCTGGACCCAAACCAGAAACTGTGTGTTTTCATTGCAAGGGAACTGGACACTGGAAGCGGAATTGCCCCAAGTATTTGGCTGACAAGAAGGCGGCCAACAACAAACAAGGTATATATGATATACATGTTATTGATGTGTACCTTACCAACTCTCGTTGTAGTGCCTGGGTATTTGATACCGGTGCGGTTGCTCATATTTGCAACTCAAAACAGGAACTGCGGAATAGACGGAGGCTGGCAAAGGACGAAGTGACGATGCACGTGGGAAATGGTTCCAAGGTTGATGTGATCGCCGTCGGCACGCTCGCTCTTCGATTACCGTCGGGATTAGTGATGAACCTAAATAAGTGTTATTTGGTGCCTGCGTTAAGCATGAACATTATATCTTGATCTTGTTTATTGCGAGACGGTTACTCATTTAAATCAGAGAATAATGGTTGTTCTATTTATATGAGTAATATCTTTTATGGTCATGCACCCGATGTGAGGGGTTTATTCTTATTGAATCTCGATAGTAATGATACACATGTTCATAACATTGATGCCAAAAGATGTAGAATTGATAATGATAATACCACTTTCTTGTGGCACTGCCGTTTAGGTCATATTGGCGTAAAACGCATGAGGAAGCTCCATGCTGATGGACTTTTGGAGTCACTTGATTTTGAATCACTTGACACATGTGAGCCATGCCTCATGGGCAAGATGACTAAAACGCCGTTCTCTGGAACAATGGAACGGGCAAGTGACTTATTGGAAATCATACATACTGATGTGTGCGGTCCGATGAGTATTGAGGCGCGCGGTGGTTATCGTTACTTTCTTACCTTCACTGATGACTTAAGTAGATATGGGTATATTTACTTAATGAAACATAAGTCTGAAACATTTGAAAAGTTCAAACAATTTCAGAGTGAAGTTGAGAATCATCGTAACAAGAAGATTAAATTCCTACGATCTGATCGAGGAGGAGAATATCTGAGTTATGAGTTTGGCAGTCACTTAAGACAGTGTGGAATTGTTTCACAATTGACACCGCCTGGAACACCACAGCGTAATGGTGTGTCCGAACGTCGTAATCGAACCTTATTGGATATGGTGCGATCTATGATGTCTCTTGCCGATTTGCCACTATCGTTTTGGGGTTATGCATTAGAGACAGCTGCATTCACTTTAAATAGGGCACCATCGAAATCCGTTGAGACGACGCCATATGAACT
This sequence comes from Elymus sibiricus, assembly GCA_039707655.1. Taxonomy (NCBI): domain Eukaryota; kingdom Viridiplantae; phylum Streptophyta; class Magnoliopsida; order Poales; family Poaceae; genus Elymus; species Elymus sibiricus. The sequence goes on from CM077665.1 coordinate 358,322,652, forward strand.
TTGGTTTGGCAAGAAGCCAAAGCTGTCGTTTCTTAAAGTTTGGGGATGTGATGCTTATGTCAAAAAGCTTCAGCCTGAAAAGCTGGAACCCAAAGCGGAGAAATGCGTCTTCATAGGATACCCAAAAGAGACAGTTGGGTATACCTTCTACCTCAGATCCGAAGGCAAAGTGTTTGTCGCTAAAAACGGAACATTTCTTGAGAAAGAGTTTCTCTCGAAAGAATTGAGTGGGAGGAAGATAGAACTTGATGAGGTTGTTGAACCTTTACTTCAACCTGAGAGTAGCGCAGCGCAGAAAGTTGTTTCTGTGGAGCCTACATTAGCTGAAGAGGAAGTTAATGATGATGATCATGAAGCTTTGGATCAAGTTTCTGTCGAACCTCGTAGGTCGACAAGGACGCGTACTGCTCCCGAGTGGTACGGCAACCCTGTCTTAGAGGTCATGTTGTTAGACAACGATGAACCTACGAGCTATGGAGAAGCGATGATGGGCCCGGATTCCGAGAAGTGGTTAGAGGCCATGAAATCCGAGATGGGATCCATGTATGAAAACAAAGTATGGACTTTGGAAGTATTACCTGAAGGGCGTAAGGCCATTCAGAACAAATGGATCTTTAAGAGGAAGACGGACGCGGACGGTAATGTCACCGACTATAAAGCTCGACTTGTGGCAAAGGGTTTTTCACAAGTTCAAGGAGTTGACTACGATGAGACCTTCTCACCCGTAGCGATGCTTAAGTCCGTCAGAATCATGTTAGCAATAGCTGCCTTTTTCGATTATGAAATTTGGCAGATGGATGTCAAAACAGCGTTCCTTAACGGTTACCTTAAGGAAGAGTTGTATATGATGCAACCAGAAGGTTTTGTCGATCCAGAGAATGCTGACAAAGTTTGCAAACTCCAGCGATCCATTTATGGACTGGTGCAAGCATCTCGGAGTTGGAATCTTCGTTTTGATGAGGTGATCAAAGCGTTCGAGTTTATACAAGTTTACGGAGAAGCTTGTATTTACAAGAAAGTGAGTGGGAGCTCTATAGCGTTTCTAATATTATATGTGGATGACATATTGCTGATTGGAAACAATATAGAAATGCTGGAAAGCGTAAAGGAATATTTGAACAAGAGTTTTTCAATGAAGGACCTAGGAGAAGCTGCTTTCATATTAGGCATCAAGATCTATAGAGATAGATCAAGACGCTTAATAGGACTTTCACAAAGCACATACCTTGATAAGATTTTGAAGAAGTTCAAAATGGATCAGTCCAAGAAGGGGTTCTTGCCTGTTTTGCAAGGTGTGAAGTTGAGTAAGACTCAATGCCCAGTGACTGCAGAAGATAGAGAAAAGATGAGTGTCATCCCCTATGCTTCGGCCATAGGCTCTATCATGTATGCAATGCTGTGCACAAGACCCGATGTCAGCCTTGCCATAAGTATGGTCGGAAGGTTCTAGGAATGGAACACTGGACGGCGGTCAAGAATATCCTGAAGTACCTGAAAAGGACTAAGGACATGTTTCTCGTTTATGGAGGTGATCAAGAGCTCGTCGTAAAGGGTTACGTCGATGCAAGCTTTGACACTGATCCGGATGACTCTAAGTCGCAAACCGGATACGTATTTATTCTTAATGGGGGTGCGGTTAGCTGGTGCAGTTCCAAGCAAAGCGTGGTAGCAGATTCTACATGCGAAGCGGAGTACATCGCTGCCTCAGAGGCGGCGAAGGAAGGTGTCTGGATGAAGGAGTTCATGACAGATCTTGGAGTAGTGCCTAGTGCACTTAACCCAATGACTCTGTTTTGTGATAATACTGGTGCCATTGCTCTAGCCAAGGAACCAAGATTTCACAAGAGGACCAGACACATAAAGCGACGTTTCAATTCCATCCGCGATTACATCAAGGAGGACGACATAAATATTTGCAAAGTACACACGGATCTAAATGTTGCAGATCCGATGACTAAACCTCTTCCAAGGGCTAAACATGAACAACACCAGAACTGCATGGGTGTTCGATTCATTACAATGTAAATCACATAGTGATGTGAACTAGATTATTGACTCTAGTGCAAGTGGGAGACTGTTGGAAATATGCCCTAGAGGCAATAATAAATTGGTTATTATTATATTTCCTTGTTCATGATAATCGTTTATTATCCATGCTATAATTGTATTGATTGGAAACTCAAATACATGTGTGGGTACATAGACAACACTGTGTCCCTAGTAAGCCTCTAGTTGACTAGCTTGTTGATCAAAGATGGTTAAGGTTTCCTAGCCATGGACATGAGATGTCATTTGATGACGGGATCACATCATTAGGAGAATGATGTGATGGACAAGACCCAAACTGTAAACGTAGCATTTGATCGTGTCAGTTTATTGCTATTGTTTTCTGCATGTCAAGTATCTGTTCCTTTGACCATGAGATCATGCAACTCACTGACACCGGAGGAATACCTTGTGTGTATCAAACGTCGCAACGTAACTGGGCGACTATAAAGGTGCTCTACAGGTATCTCCGAGGATGTCTGTTGGGTTGGCATGGATCAAGACTGGGATTTGTTACTCCGTATGACGGAGAGGTATCTCAGGGCCCACTCGGTAATACAACATCACAATGAGCCTTGCAAGCAATGTGACTAAAGTGTTAGCCACGAGATCTTGTATTACGGAACGAGTAAAGAGACTTGCCGGTAACGAGATTGAACTAGGTATAGTGATACCGACGATCGAATCTCGGGCAAGTAACATACCGAAGAACAAAGGGAACAGCATACGGGATTAACTGAATCCTTGACATAGAGGTTCGACCGATAAAAGATCTTCGTAGAATATGTAGGAGCCAATATGGGCATCCAGGTCCCGCTATTGGTTATTGATCGTAGAGGTGTCTCGGTCATGTCTACATAGTTCTCGAACCCGCAGGGTCTACACACTTAACGTTTGGTGACGATTAGTATAATTGAGTTATTATGTTGGTGACCGAAAGTTGTTCGGAGTCCCGGATAAGATCCCGGACATGACGAGGATCTCCGGAATAGTCCGGAGGTAAAGATTGATATATGTGATAATAGTGTTTCGATCTCCGGAAGAGTTCCAGAGTTCACCGGAAGGGGTTCCGGATGTTTACCGAAGTGTTCGGGTGCAGCAACACTTTATATGAGCCAAAGGGATAAAGCCCACAAGGTATTGGAAAGTGCAAAAGTAGTTTTGCTGCCGCGTAAGCGGTACTACCGCTTGGTGAAGCGGTACTACCGCCGGAGCGGTACTACCGCTTGTGTGAAGCGGTACTACCGCCCGAGCGGTACTACCGCTTGTGTGAAGCGGTACTACCGCCCAAGCGGTACTACCGCTTGTGTGAAGCGGTACTACCGCTTGTGCGCGGCTGTGCACGGTTCGGCAGGGATCCGAGTTGGACTCTTTCCCTGCGGGCCAAACCGACCTTGTGCGGGCAAAACCGACCCGGAGGAGGCTTTTACTCCAAGTTTAGACCCCAAGGCTCAACATATAAATAGAGGGGCAGGGCTAGCACACGGGACACATCAAGATTTCCCCAAGCCGTGTGCGGCAACCCTAACCCTCTAGTTCCTCCGTCATAATCTCCGTAGTGCTTGGCGAAGCCCTGCAGAGATTGTTCCTCACCACCATCACCACGCCGTCGTGCTGCTGGAACTCAACCACTACTTCATCATCGCTCGCTGGATCGAGGAGGTGAAGGCGTCATCAAGCCGTACGTGTGTTGAACGCGGAGGTGCCGTCCGTTCGGCACTAGATCGGAAGGATCGTGATTGGATCGCGGGACGCTCGGCGATTTGGATCGCGAAGACGTTCGACTACATCAACCGCGTTTATTAACGCTTCCGCTTAGCGATCTACAAGGGTATGTAGATTCACTCTCCCTCTCGTAGATGCTCATCACCATGGATAGATCTTGTGTGTGCGTAGGAAAATTTTTGTTTCCCATGCAACGTTCCCCAACACTCCGGAAAAGTTTCGGGCATTTCCGGCAGTGTACCGGGAGTGACGAATGGGTTCCGGGGGTCCACCAAGTGGACCCACCACACCCCAAGAGGGCCACATGGGCCTTAGGGTGGCGCACCAGCCCCTGGTGGGCTGGGCGGCCAGCCTAAGTGGGCCTATGCGGCTGGAATTGTGGGAAAGGAAAGTCCAAGTGGGGAAGGGAAGGAATCCTACTAGTAGAAAAAGGGCCATTTGTCCCGGTTCCAGAGGGCCATTTGTCCCGGTTCTGGAACCGGGACTAAAGGGTCGGGACTAATACCCAAAACCTTTAGTCCCGGTTTGCTTACGAACCGGGACCAAAGGCCCTCCACGTGGCGCTGCCTGTGGCGGGGGAGGGAGGACCTTTAGTCCCGGTTGGTGTTACCAACCGGGACTAAAGGCTCCACCTTTAGTCCTGGTTGGTAACACCAACCGGGACCAAAAGGCGGCCACGCGTCAGCAGCTCGCAGTCGCTGGGGGTTTTGTTTTTTTTTGGAAGGGGGGGTTTTGAGGTTTTGGAGGGTTAATTTAGGGGCTTCATATTGTGTTAGCGAGCTAATAGAGAGAAGTGACCTCTCTTTTTCCGTGCTTGGTCGACGCTAGCTACTACACATATAGAGAACACTCGACGCTAGCTAGTAAGCAAATAAAGGAAACCATTAATTACACAAGATCGTCATGAACATATATAGAGAGAAGTGACATCTCTTTCTTCGTGCTTGGTCGAACAACAAGTTTTCGTATATCTATCCGACGCTGCTACATATGTACAATATATAACATCCCTTACAACAATTTCAATTTCACATGGTATTCTCCGTGTTCAGGTATGACGTGGTCAAGAAAGAATCCCGCCAATTCCTCTTGAATTGCTCGTATGCGATCATGTGGTAGGAGTTCATCCCGCATCTGCCAGATCTAATTTAAAGAAGGGGGTCAATACATATATATGAATGAAACTCAACACAATTGATGGTAATATATAAAATAAAATTGTGAATATTGTTTACGTACTTCAAATTGTTTCTCAGAGGAGGCCCGTTCAGAGGTATAGTAGCGAATGAACTCGCATACGTAGTATCCACATAAATGAGTGTTGGGTGCCTGCAACAAGCACTTTACGAGAATAGAGTTCAATCAAACTGATAAGCAAGCATGATAATGGTATTGATGAAACTAGAATCAATGAGAGATGCGCGGAACTAGCTAGTACTACTTACTTTGGGGTGTGTAAATCGCAGCTCCTTCTTCAGACCCGGAACCTTAGCGGTGAACGTTTTCCAAACCCTGGCAGGCAAAGAAAATGATTACTTGATATCAGGAAATGAACGAAAGTTGCCGATATGGTCCCGGTATTGATTGAACTTACTTCTGGAGCATTGCAGTCATGTCCGCATAATACTTGGGATCTTTACGGAGCGAGTCTAAGACAGTTACTAATGCCCCGTCAAGGTTAATGGATAGCAGAATATAGTGGAAGCTGCGCACGCATAACTCATCAATTACATTACTTAACCACGAGTAAGCGGAACCGAATATGCAGAAGACAGTAACACTCACTTGAAGTTGTAAGGAAAGAGTATTTCCCTTTTGTTTTGATGTGTAAGGAACGTTTGTAGCAAGTTGTTCTCGGTATCTTCAGCCGCCTTTCGTACCGACCATTCATTTACGGTATTTGGGCTAATGAACCCAACGTCGAAGATTCCTATTTGTTTGCATTCGACCATCTTCAATCTGCATAATATAGTGAGGATAATTATATATACATGCAATGAACGAGCTGAGCTAGAGACTTAATTATAGAAGTAATACTTACAGACAGCAGCAAGTCATGAGTTGTTTGTCGAGGGCCTTTTGATTGTATAATTGAAATAACTCCACAAATTCAACAGGCAGCAGGTCGACTCCAGGGAAGTCATGCTCTTTTTTAATTCCGACTAACAAACTGTCTTTCCCAGACTTCCTGCAGGTTTCCATGTACCAGTCATGCAATTTTTGCATCATCGTTGTTAGATGAGGATGATCAGGTTTGACGAGAGGCTTCCCGTGCTCGTATCTAAAGACGTCTACTACCTCAGCCGTTTCAAACTGTACATCATCGGGCAGGTAATCATCAAGAGTGGTACCGGGCAGTAGCACCGGATGATTAGCGATATCGCTAGACACCTTGAGCGGGGGGCACGATTGCTTCTCCTGTTCGCCGAGCTGGGGAATTATTTTCCCACTTCTTCGTTTTTTCGCTCTTGCAGCACTGGAAGTACTTCCCGACTGCTGCGCTTCAGCATGTGTCTTAGTAATTATGCGGTCATAGTTGGAATCCGGTGGAGGCGGTGGTGGTCGCTTCAGGGCATTGATAGTGCGCTTCACTTTCACCGGATCTACCTTCTCCTTCGGAGGTGGAGTTTTCTTTGCAAAATGGTCCCTCAGTTGGGCACGACATATGTCCTCGTTTTCCTGCTCGGTCCTCTCATATGGTAACTTTTCCAGAAGCTTGAGAGATGGACCGTATCTGAATTGGCTCCCGCCTCTGCTTGTACTGCTAGCCGCCGGAGCGGCGGTGTCTCTCTTCCGTCGTTGCTGACGAGGCGGAGAAATCCGACGCGCCGGAGGAGCCAGAGTGGCGGCGTCTGTCTTCCGCCGTTGCCGACGAGGCTGAGGAGGAGGCGGACTGCTCCGACGCGCCGGAGTAGGCGAAGGAGGAGGCGGAGTGCCCTGACGCGTCGGAGGAGCCGGAGAAGGAGGCGGAGTGCCCTGATCACTCGCCGGAGGAGGAGGAGGAGGAGGAGGCGGAGTGCCCTGACTCGCCGGAGGAGGAGCAGGAGGAGGCGGAGGCGTCCAGTTTGGAAGCTTGATGTACTCCTTCTGCCGTAGACATGTACTCCTCAGAGCATGAACCAGCAGATTCTCCCCTTCACCTGTAGAGTGGTCAAGCTCGAGCTCCTCAAATCCCTCCATTACTTCATCCACCATCACAACAGCATAGCCATGTGGAATCGGACGGCAGTGAAAAGTTCCGTTGGGTTGAGGAGGTGCAACAGAGCCGACAGCCGCCTTGAAAGTGAGGTTCCGGAATTTCGTCATAAGCTCGCAATGTTGAGCCTCTGTGATAGTATCCACGGGGTAGCTAGGAACCGTGAAGTCAGGCTTAACGAGCTCCGTGGAAGCGACGCTGCTTCTCCGCTGAGATGGCGGGGTAGCTTCTGGGGTAGCTTCGTGCCGCTGAGATGGTTGGCCGGCAGCTCGCTGGCTCTCAGCTTCCTCTAGCTTTTGTAGTCTTGCATTGAGCTTCTGCATGTCGCTCAGCTCCTCTTTCCTCTTTCTCTCCCGGCTTCTGTAACCGCCTGCGTCGGGAAACCCAACCTTCCACGGAACGGAGCCTGGTGTGCCTCGTGTTCGTCCAGGGTGCTCAGCATTCCCTAGGGCCTCAGTCAGCTCGTCCTTCTCTCTGTCGAGAATGAACGTCCCTTCCTGCGCTGCGGTGATATACTTCTGAAGCTTCGTGACGGGTATTGCAACTTGCTCGTCCGTCCAATGGCACTTCCCTGTTTTAGGGTCCAAAGTTCCCCCAACCCTGAAGAACCAAGTCCTTGAACGGTCTGGCCAGTTCAATGTCTGTGGTACAACCCCTTTAGCAATCAGGTCATTCTCAGCTTTGTCCCACAACGGACGGGCTTTGAGGTAGCCACCTGACCCCGTGTGATGGTGATACTGCTTCTTTGCAGCGTTGTTCTTGTTTGTCTCTGACATTTTCTTACTCTTGTCCAATGTCTTGTAGGCCACAAATGCGAGCCAGTGATCTCTTATCTTCTCAAATCGGCCGGTGAATTCTGGAGTCTTCCCTTTGTCGACAAACTTTGATTTCAACTCCTTCTTCCACCTCCTGAATAGATCTGCCATCTTCTTAAGAGCACATGCCTTGACCAGTGGCTCTATAACTGGCTTATTCGGATCCTCCTCTGGCGGTAGGGTGAAATTTTCCTTCAGCGCGGTCCAAAGATCATCTTTCTGTCTATCGGTGACATAATCACCTTCAGGGGCGTCGTCCTTAGGCTTATTCCATTGCTTGATGCTGATCGGGATGTTGTCCCTAACAATAACTCCGCACTGAGCAGAAAATGCATCCTTGGTCCGCTTGGGTTCAATCGGATGGCCATCGTCCGCGAGTGCTGTGATCGTGAACCTTTCATCCTTGCGCAACCTCTTCTTCGGGCCTCGTCTCGTTACCGAAGTTTGGCTCGATCCGGAGGGCTATAAAAGAAGAAAGAAGAGTTAATATATGTACATACCAAAACAATTAATGCATCAATTAGCTAGTCAGCACAGGCTTAATTAATATATATACCTCGCCGGACTTTGCAACAGCTCCCTCCTCCGTTCGGTCACCGGAGCCGTCATCATGGTCTCCTTCTTCCTCCGACATTCGGTCACCGGAGCCATCATGATCATGTCCTTCCTCCTCCATTGTTCGATCACCGGAGCCGTCATCCTCTCCTTCCAGACCATCGGTGTCGTTGAGAAACGACAAGACATCACGTCCGCCGAGGATTATGTCCCCCAACAACTGTTCTTGTTCCAAGTCTCTTTGAGCCATAGTTTCTGCAAATATTACAACATGGCAATTAATATACAAACATGAATGTCCGACGTCCGGACCGCCTCTCTCATGAATGTCCGACGTCCGGACCGCCTCTCTCATGAATGTCAAACAAGGGATTCTCTTAACCTTTAAGGGATTTAATTAACAAATGATACATAGACTTGTTCGGGCGAGAGGGGGTTGATCGACGTCCCCCTCATGTCGAAGTTACCGGAGTTTTCTTCTAGTGGTTTGGGTGGCCTCGAGAGATTGTCGGGTAGGGGCGGGAGGGGGTAGGAGATCGACAACGCTTTTTTTCTAGGGTTTGGGTGGCCTCGAGAGTTGGTCGCCCGGTATATCGAGAGGGGGTGAACATTTTACCTTAGTAACTTAGAAAAAAAAATGTTATCTGGGAGGGGGTATATCGACCCCCCCCCCTCATGTCGAAGTTATCGGGGAGGGGGTATATCGACAACGACATACATACATGGAAAAAAAATGCTATCCATCTATACATACATAGCCACATACATATATACATGGAAAAAATGCTATGAAAAAAAATACATATATGAACAAAAAAATTAATACATATATGAACATCCATACATACATATATACATTATATATATATGAACAAAAAATTCATCATATAAAAAATGAACAAAAAAATGATATGAATTAACAGAGCCGGGGCGGGGTGGCGGCGGCTCACAGCGGGGGCGGCCGGCGAGGGCGACGGCGGGGGCGGCGGCGACGGCGGGGGCGGAGAGGGCGTCGGCGACGGCGACGGTGGGGGCGGGCCGGGGCAGGGGCGTGGCCGGGCGCGCTCGGGGGCGGCGGACGGCGTCGGCTGGCGAGGGCGACAGCGGGGGCGATGCGCGAGGGAGCCGGCGACGGCGTCGGCTGGCAAGGGCGACGGCGGGGGCGGCGCACGAGGGAGCCGGCGACGACGGCGACGGTGGGGGCGGGCCGGGGCGCAGGGGCGCGGCCGGGCGCGCTCGGGGGCGGCGGACGGCGACGGCGTGGGCGGCGGACGGCATCGGCGTGGGCTCGGGGGCAGGACAGGGTCACGGGCGACGGCGATGGCGTCGGGGCAGCCTGGCGGCGTCAAGGAGGTCGGTGTCGTCGGGGGGAACTGCGAGATGAAAATGAAAATTTTCACAAGTGCTGCTTATATACACACAGCATTGGTCCCGGTTGGTTGCACCAACCGGGACTAATGCACCCCTTTAGTTCCGGTTGGTGCCACCAACCGGGACCAAAGGTCTCTTTTCAGCAGCCCAAAGGGCGGGAAGCAGAGACCTTTGGTCCCGGTAGGTGGCACGAACCGGGAGCAAAGGTAGGCATTGGTCCCGGTTGGTGGCACCAATCGGGACCAATGCCTACATTGGTCCCGGTTGGTGCCGTGGTGGGAGTTTAGTCCCACCTCGCTACTTGAGAGAGTGCCGCACCTGTTTATAAGGCGCGGTGCGCCAGAGCCTTCGAGCTCCACTCTAAAGCAGGCTTACGGGCCTAACCACTCTGTATCTGCCTGTGGGCCTTCTGGGCCTTCTGCGGGCCTGAATCCTGGCCCGACTGGCTGGTTGGGTTTCTAGTCGTATTCAGGCCGTGGTGGCCCAGTAGGCGGCATTTTTTTTAATTTTTTGCAGTTTTTTTGTTTTGTTTTTTGCATTATTTATTTCTTTTCTTTTTTGCTTTATTTTCTTTAATTATTTTTGCTGTTAGGTCACAAAAATTATAAACTTTCTGTTAGTGCCATTAGTTTTCAAATTTGAATAGTTTAAATTTGAATTCTTTTAAATTTGTGTGAATCACGAGTTTGTGAATAACTTTACTATAAAAATAGATTTTTGAGTGATTCTTTTTCCTGCTATTTAATATTACTGTGTTTTATCATTATATTCAATTTGGTAATTTTTAGGTTATTTTAAATGTCCGTTTTAATCAAAAACAGATTTTGTTATTTTAGTTTGCTATTAAAGTTTCTAACAAAAAAATTCTTTATGAAAATTCTTTTTGCTATTAATGTTTTGAACAAAAAATACTTTGATAATTTTAGTTGCATAAATTTTATATAATTTTAGTTTCAAAAATATTTTAATTGATAATTTTAGTTTCATGCATTTACTGATTTTTTTGAGCTAAATGACCCTGAAATTGAAAAGCACTACAAATGAACTCTGAAAAGGTTGAAAGTTGGCATGGTATCATCATTTCACCCACATAGCATGTGCTAAAAAGTTGAGAGGGTTAAGGCTAAAACTGGATGCACTTCGTGTACAAAATGGACAATCTCTTTCGAAGTATCAGGGTTTCGGACAAAAACTCATTTGTTACAAAGGGATTTCATTTTTTTGAACTTATTTGAACTCCAGACTTTTTGTGTGTGCAAAATGCACCATTCAAAGCCACATCATCAATTTTCAACCCTTTCTGACTTCATTTGGTATTTTTCATGCATTTACTGATTTTTTTGAGCTAAATGACCCTGAAATTGAAAAGCACTACAAATGAACTCTGAAAAGGTTGAAAGTTGGCATGGTATCATCATTTCACCCACATAGCATGTGCTAAAAAGTTGAGAGGGTTACGGCAAAAACTGGATGCACTTCGTGTACGAAATGGACAATCTCTTTCGAAGTATCAGGGTTTCGGACGAAAACTCATCTGTTACAAAAGGGATTTCATTTTTTTGAACTTATTTTAACTCCAGACTTTTTGTGTGTTCAAAATGCACCATTCAAAGCCACATCATCAATTTTCAACCCTTTCTGACTTCATTTGGTATTTTGCATGCATTTACTGATTTTTTGAGCTAAATGACCCTGAAATTGAAAAGCACTACAAATGAACTCATCTGTTACAAAAGGCATTTCATTTCTTCACATGTAACTGCAATGATATAGTTGTGGAGAGAAAGTCTTCACTTTTTCTTCGCTTGTGTCCTTTGCTTATTGCGCCGTAACCATGGATAATCTTCATCGTTTAATAGGGTGCTTGGGTCAGCCTTGACTTTGAAGGGAGGAATTTCATGAAACTTTTCATAATCTTCGGACATGTCTGTCTTGCCCTCCAATCCCACGATGTCTCTTTTTCCTGAAAGAACTATGTGGCGCTTTGGCTCATCGTATGATGTATTCGCTTCCTTATCTTTTCTTTTTCTTAGTTTGGTAGACATGTCCTTCACATAGAAAACTTGCGCCACATCATTGGCTAGGACGAATGGTTCGTCTGTGTACCCAAGATTGTTCAAATCCACTGTTGTCATTCCGTACTGTGGGTCTTCCTGTACCCCGCCTCCTGACAGATTGACCCATTTGCACTGAAACAAAGGGACCTTGAAATCATGTCCATAGTCAAGTTCCCATATCTCCACTATGTAACCATAATATGTGTCCTTTCCCCTATTGGTTGCTGCATCAAAGCGAACACCGCTATTTTGGTTGGTGCTCTTTTGATCTTGGGCGATCGTGTAAAATGTATTCCCATTTATCTCGTACCCCTTGTAAGTCAATACAGTCGAAGATGGTCCCCTGGCCAACGAGTACAACTCATCAGAAACAGTGTTGTCACCCATGAGACGTGTTTGCAACCAACTGCCGAAAGTCCTGATGTGTTCATATGTAATCCAGTCGTCACACTGCTCCGGGTGTTTGGAGCGCAGAATATTCTTGTGTTCATCGACATACGGGGTCACCAAGGTAGAATTCTGTAGAACTGTGTAGTGTGCTTGAGACCAAGAATGCCCGTCCCTACATATTATTGAGTCCGCTCCTAGCGTGCCTTTTCCAGTCAGTCTCCCCTCATACCGCGATTGAGGGAGACCAATATTCTTAAGGTCAGGAATGAAGTCAACACAAAACCCAATGACATCCTCTGTTTGATGGCCCATGGAGATGCTTCCTTCTGGCCTAGCGCGGTTACGAACATATTTCTTTAAGACTCCCATGAACCTCTCAAAGGGGAACATATTGTGTAGAAATACAGGGCCCAGAACGACAATCTCGTCGACTAGATGAACTAGGACGTGCGTCATGATATTGAAGAAGGACATTGCACCAAATCACTCCTTAACCAGCTCGAAACTAACAAGACATTGCACCAAATCACTCCTTAACCTTGGCAGGATTTCTGGATCGATCACCTTCTGAGAGATTGCATTGAGGAATGCACATAGCTTCACAATGGCTAATCAAACGTTTTCCGGTAGAAGCCCCCTCAATGCAACCGGAAGCAGTTGCGTCGTAATCACGTGGCAGTCATGAGACTTTAGGTTCTGGAACTTTTTCTCTGCCATATTTATTATTCCCTTTATATTCGACGAGAAGCCAGACGGGACCTTCATACTGAGCAAGCATTCAAAGAAGATTTCCTTCTCTTCTTTGGTAAGAGCGTAGCTGGCAGGACCTTCATACTGCTTTGGATGCATGCCGTCTTTTTCATGCACACGTTGCTGTTCCTCCCGTGCCTCCGGTGTATCTTTTGTCTTCCCATACACTCCCAAGAAGCCTAGCAGGTTCACGCAAAGATTCTTCGTCATGTGCATCACGTCAATTGCAGAGCGGACCTCTAGGTCTTTCCAATAGGGTAGGTCCCAAAATATAGATTTCTTCTTCCACATGTGTGCGCGTCCCGCATCGTCAGTCGGAACAGATAGTCCGCCAGGACCCTTTCCAAAGATTACTTGTAAATCATTGACCATATCAAGTATGTGATCACCAGTACGGAGGGCAGGCTTCTTCCGGTGATCTGCCTCACCTTTGAAATGCTTTCCTTTCTTTCGACATTGATGGTTGGTCGGAAGAAATCGACGATGCCCCAGGTACACATTCTTCCTGCATTTTTCCAAATATATACTGTCGGTGTCATCTAAACAGTGTGTGCATGCGTGGTATCCCTTGTTTGTCTGTCCTGAAAGGTTACTGAGAGCAGGCCAATCATTGATGGTTACAAACAGCAACGCATGTAGGTCAAATTCCTCCTGTTCGATCTCATCCCACACATGTACACCTCTTCCATTCCATAGCTGTAAAAGTTCATCAACTAATGGCCTTAGGTACACATCAATGTCATTGCCGGGTTGCTTAGGGACTTGGATGAGCACTGGCATCATAATGAACTTCCGCTTCATGCACAACCAAGGAGGAAGGTTATACATACATAGAGTCACAGGCCATGTGCTATGCTTGCTGCTCTGCTCCCCAAAAGGATTAACGCCATCTGCACTTAAACCAAACCATACGTTCCTCGGGTCACCTGTAAAGTCGCTCCACTTTCTCTTGATCTTTCTCCACTGCGACCCGTCAGCAGGTGCTCTCAACTTCCCGTCTTTCTTACGGTCTTTTATGTGCCATTGCATCAACTCGGCATGCTTTTTGTTTCTGAACAGACGTTTCAACCGTGGTATTATAGGAGCATACCACATCACCTTGGCAGGAACCTTCCCGGTGCTCTGGCCCTCAACATCACCAGGGTCATCTCTTCTAATCTTATACCGCAATGCACCGCATACCGGGCATGCGTTCAAATCCTCGTACGCACCGCGGTAGAGGATGCAGTCATTAGGGCATGCATGTAACTTCTGCACCTCCAATCCTAGAGGGCATAGAACCTTCTTTGCTTCGTACGTACTACCGGGCAATTCGTTATCCTTTGGAAGCTTCTTCTTCATTATTTTAAGTAGCGAACTAAATCCCTTGTCAGATACACCATTGTCTGCCTTCCATTGCAGCAATTCCAGTGTGGTACCGAGCTTTCTGTTGTCATCTTCGCAATTTGGGTACAACCCTTTTTTGTGATCCTCTAACATGCGATCGAACTTCAACTTCTCCCTTTCACTTTCGCATTCTCTCTGTGCATCAACAATGACCCGGCGAAGATCATCATCGGGCACATCGTCTGGTTCCTCTTGATCTTCAGCTTCCCCCATTGCAGCATCACCGTATTCAGGGGCGGGTAGTTGTCATCATCCTCTTCTTCTTCGTTGTCTTCCATCATAACCCCTCTTTCTCCGTGCTTGGTCCAAACATTATAGCGTGGCATAAAACCCTTCTCAAGCAGGTGGAAGTGAAGGGTTTTAGAGTTGGAGAAAGCCTTCGTATTCTCACAGACAGTACATGGACAATGCATAAAACCATTCTGCTTGTTTGCCTCAGCCGCTTCGAGAAAATTATGCAGGCCCTTAATATACTCGGAGGTGCGTCGGTCACCGTACATCCATTGCCGGTTCATCTGCGTGTGTTATATAGTTCTCATTATTGAACAACATATAACTCTCTAGAGCATCTAATTAAATCATACAAGTAAGAACTATCTAGAACAACATATAACCAAAACCATCACACTATATAATAACAAACAATAATAAAAGTAAGAAAGTTACACAAGTATCTATCTAAATCATACAAGTAAGAACTTTTTTGTTTTAGAAAGAAGATAAGAAGAATAGGCTAACCACGGTGGTGCCGGCTCCCAGATGGGCGCGGGCGATCGACGGCGGTGAGGACGGGGACGGGACAGGACGGACCGCCAAACCTAGACAAATCTTGAGGAAAATGGAGCTTTGACAATGAGCTTCCAGAGGAGAAAGCTTAAGTGTGGCTCGGGCATTTCATCGAACACCTCATTTGCATAGGAGGTGAGCTAGAGCACCACAAAACTCTCCCATGGCCGGCCAAAAAAACAGAGCAGTGCACTGCTCTCCTCGTGGGGGTATATATAGGCCGACCATTGGTCCCGGTTTGTGGCTGGAACCGGGACTAAAGGACATCATTTGGTCCCGGTTCCAGCCACAAACCGGGACCAATGGTTGTGGGCCAGGAGCGAGGCCCATTGGTCCCGGTTCGTGTCTAGAACCGGGACCAAAGGGGTCAGACGAACCGGGACCAATGGCCCACGAGGCCCGGCCGGCGCCCTGGCCTCACGAACCGGGACCAATGCCCCCATTGGTCCCGGTTCGTGAGTGAACCGGGATTAATGGGCTTTTCAGGGCTGGACCAAAGCCCTGTTTTCTACTAGTGGGTGGACTCCTGCACCAACTCCTCCTTGCGGCCGACTCCTAGGAGGAGCCCTAGGCCGGCCAGCCCCTCCCCTCCCTCCTATATATACTAGAGGGGAGAGAGGGCAGCCGCACCAGAAAACCCTAAGCCACGGTGCAACCCTCTCTCCCCACTAGATCAAGTCCTCTAGTTTTGAGCAGTGCTTAGGCGAAGCCCTGCTGGAATAGTTCCACCACCACCGTCGCCGCGCCGTTGCGCTGCCGGAGAACTCATCTACCTCTCCGCTCCCTCTTGCTGGATCAAGAAGGCGGAGATCGTCATCGAACTGTACGTGTGATGAACACGGAGGTGCCGTCCGTTCGGCGCTAGATCGGGACGGATCGTGATTGGATCGCGGGACGCTTAGCGATTTGGATCGCGAAGACGTTCGACTACATCAACCGCATTTCTTAACGCTTCCCGCTTAGCGATCTACAAGGGTATGTAGATCCACTCTCCCTCTCGTAGATGCTCATCACCATGGATAGATCTTGCGTGTGCGTAGGAAATTTTTTGTTTCCCATGCAACATTTCCCAACAGTGGCATCATGAGCTAGGTCTATGAGTAGATGAGATCACGAGTAGAACACAAAGGAGTTTGTGGGCGTTGATATTCAGATTGCTTCCTCCCTTGGTCTTTTCTTGATTCAGCGGTATTGTGGGATGAAGCGGCCCGGACCAACATTACTCGTACGCTTACGAGAGACCGGTTCCATCAACTGACATGTAACTTCGTTGCATAAAGATGGCTGGCGGGTGTCTGTTTCTCCCACTTTAGTTGGATCGGATTCGACAAAGGCGGTCCTTGAAATGGTTGAATAGCAATTTGTGTATCACCGTTGTGGTTTATGCATAGGTAAGAATAGTTCTTGCTAGATACCCGTAGCAGCCACGTAAAACATGCAACAACAATTGGAGGACGTCTAACTTGTTTTTGCAGGGTATGTTGTGTTGTGATATGGCCAATTACATGATGAGATATATGTGATGTATGAGATGATCATGTATTGTATAGAATATCACGACTTGCATGTCGATGAATACGGCAACCGGCAGGAGCCATAGGGTTGTCTTTAATTATTTTCGCCGTTTTGCTTTACTTTATCGCTATGAGTTAGCAATAGTCGTGGAAGCAACAGTTGGCGCGACAACCTCGTGGCGACACGTTGATGGAGATGAAGATGATGGAGATCATGGTGTCATGCCGCTGACGATGGAGATCATGCCGGTGCTTTGGAGATGGAGATCAAAAGCACAAGTTCATGGCCATATCATGTCACTTATGATTTGCATGTGATGTTAATCCTTTTATGCATCTTATTTTGCTTAGGACGACGGTAGCATTATAAGGTGATCCCTCACTAAAATTTCAAGATAAAATTGTGTTCTCCCCGAGTGTGCACCGTTGCGAAAGTTTGTCGTTTCGAGACACCACGTGATGATCGGGTGTGATAGACTCTACGTTCGCATACAACGGGGGCAAGCCAGTGTTGCCTAAGCGGAACACTCGGGTTAAACTTGAAGAGCCTAGCATGTACAGACATGGCCTCGGAACACAAGAGACCGAAAGGTTGAACATGAGTCATATAGTAGATATGATCAACATGAAGATGTTCACCATTGAAACCACCTCAACTCACGTGATGATCGGACTTGAGTTGGTGAATTTGGATCATGTGACACTCGAATGACCAGAGGGATGTCAATTTGAGTGGGAGTTTTTAAGTAATATGATTAACTAAACTCATTATCTTGAACAATAGTCTAAGTTGTCTTTGCAAAATTTATGTTGTAGATCAATGGCTCGCGCAGTAGCACCCCTGAATTTTAATGCGTTCCTAGAGAAAGCTAAGTTGAAAGATGATGGAAGTAACTTTGTGGACTGGGCCCATAATCTAAGGATTATCCTTACGGCTTCCCAAAAGGTTTATGTCCTTGATGCACCGCTTGATGATCCACCCGCTCTAGTAGAGTCTCCGGACGTTGCGAACGCCTGGCAGGCTCGTTCTGATGATTACTCAATGGTTCAATGTGCAATGTTGTATGGCTTAGAACCGGGACTTCAAAGACGTTTTGAACGTCATGAAGCATATGATATGTTCCTGGAGTTGAAGTTTATCTTTCTGAAGAATGCCCGGATCGAGAGGTATGAGACCTCCGATAAGTTCTATGCCTGCAAGATGGAGGAGAACGGGTCTGTCAGTGAACACATACTCAAAATGTCTGGGTATTCCACTCGTCTGGCTGAGTTGGGAATGCCCCTTCCAGCAGAGGCGATCACTGACAGAGTTCTTCAATCATTGCCACCTAGCTACAAGAGCTTCGTGTTGAACTATAACATGCATGGGATGAACAAGTCAGTCGCCGAGCTGTTTGCGATGTTGAAAGTCGCTGAGTCTGAGATTCAGAAGGAACATCAAGTGTTGATGGTCAATAAAACCACTAGTTTCAAGGAGAATGGCAAGGGTAAGAAGGGTAACTCCAAGAAGAGTGGCAAAGCAGTTGCCCCTCCCGTGAAGAAACCCAAAGCTGGACCCAAGCCAGAAACTGAGTGCTTTCATTGCAAGGGAACTGGTCACTGGAAGCGGAACTGCCCCAAGTATTTGGCTGACAAGAAGGCGGCCAACAACAAACAAGGTAGATATGATATACATGTTATTGATGTGTACCTTACCAACTCTCGTTGTAGTGCCTGGGTATTTGATACCGGTGCAGTTGCTCACATTTGCAACTCAAAACAGGAACTGCGGAATAGACAGAGGCTGGCAAAGGACGAAGTGACGATGCACGTGGGAAATGGTTCCAAGGTTGATGTGATCGCCGTCGGCACGCTCGCTTTTCGATTACCATCGGGATTAGTGATGAACCTGAATAATTGTTATTTAGTGCCTGCGTTAAGCATGAACATTATATCTGGATATTGTTTATTGCGAGACGGTTACTCATTTAAATCAGAGAATAATGGTTGTTCTATTTATATGAGTAATATATTTTATGGTCATGCACCCAATGTGAGGGGTTTATTCTTATTGAATCTCGATAGTGATGATACACCTGTTCATAACATTGATGCCAAAAGATGTAGAATTGATAATGATAATACCACTTTCTTGTGGCACTGCCGTTTCGGTCATATTGGTGTAAAACGCATGAAGAAGCTCCATGCTGCTGGACTTTTGGAGTCACTTGATTTTGAATCACTTGACACATGTGAACCATGCCTCATGGGCAAGATGACTAAAACCCCGTTCTCTGGAATAATGGAACGGGCAAGTGACTTGTTGGAAATCATACATACTGATGTGTGCGGTCCGATGAGCATTGAGGCGCGCGGTGGTGATGACCCACAAGTATAGGGGATCTATCGTAGTCCTTTCGATAAGTAAGAGTGTCGAACCCAACAAGGAGCAGAAGGAAATGACAAGCGGTTTTCAGCAAGGTATTCTCTGCAAGCACAGAAATTATCGGTAACAAATAGTTTTGTGATAAGATAATTCGTAACGGATAGCAAGTAACAAATGTAGCAAAGGTGCAGCAAGGTGGCCCAATCCTTTTTGTAGCAAAGGACAAGCCTGGACAAATTCTTATATAAAGCAAAGCGCTCCCGAGGACACATAGGAATTTCTGTCAAGCTAGTTTTCATCATGCTCATATGATTCGCGTTCGTTACTTTGATAATTTGATATGTGGGTGGACCGGTGCTTGGGTGCTGCCCTTACTTGGACAAGCCTCCCACTTATGATTACCCTCTCTCGCAAGCATCCGCAACTACGAAAGAAGAATTAAGATAAATCTAACCATAGCATGAAACATATGGATCCAAATCAGCCCCTTACGAAGCAACGCATAAACTAGGGTTTAAGCTTCTGTCACTCTAGCAACCCATCATCTACTTATTACTTCCCAATGCTTTCCTCTAGGCCCAAATAATGGTGAAGTGTCATGTAGTCGACGTTCACATAACACCACTAGAGGAGAGACAACATACATCTCATCAAAATATCGAACGAATACCAAATTCACATGATTACTTATAACAAGACTTATCCCATGTCCTCAGGAACAAACGTAACTACTCACAAAGCATATTCATGTTCATAATCAGAGGAGTATTAATTATCATTAAGGATCTGAACATATGATCTTCCACCAAATAAACCAACTAGCATCAACTACAAGGAGTAATCAACACTACTAGCAACCCACAGGTACCAATCTGAGGTTTTGAGACAAAGATCGGATACGAGAGATGAACTAGGGTTTGGAGAGGAGATGGTGCTGGTGAAGATGTTGATGGAGATTGACCCCCTCTCGATGAGAGGATCGTTGGTGATGACGATGGCTTCGATTTCCCCCTTCGGGAGGGAAGTTTCCCCGGCAGAACAGCTCCGCCGGAGCCCTAGATTGGTTCTGCCCAGGTTCCGCCTCGAGACAGCAGCGCTTCGTCCCGAAAGCTCTATTATGATTTTTTCTAGGTCAAAACCCTTCATATAGAAGAAGATGGGCACCGGAGGCCTGCCAGGTGGGTCACAAGCCACAGGGGCCCCCCTGGCTTGTGACTGCCTGGTGGGTCCCCTCCAATATTTCTTTCGCCCAATATTTTTTATATATTCCAAAATAATTCTCCGTAACTTTTCAGGACTTTTGGAGTTGTGCAGAATAGGTTTCTCATACTTGCTCCTTTTCCAGTCCAGAATTCCAGCTGCCGGCATTCTCCCTCTTCATGTAAACCTTGTAAAATAAGAGAGAAAAGGCATAAGTATTGTACCATAATGTGTAATAACAGCCCATAATGCAATAAATATCAATATAAAATCATGATGCAAAAGGGACGTATCAACTCCCCCAAGCTTAGACCTCGCTTGTCCTCAAGCGAAAGCCGAAATCAATAAATATGTCCACATGTTTGGAGATAGAGGTGTCGATAAAACAAAATACGGACATGAGGGCATCATGATCAACTTTAGAACAGCAATACTTATTGATATATAATTTCTTATACTATAGTAACAATTCATCCACAAGGTAAAGTATGAATCAAGAACTCTATTGAGAACCAACAAACTATGATCTCAGTCATTGAAGCAATTGCAATTTATCATAACATCGGAAAGAGTCAATATAAGATCTTGTAAATCAAATCCACATACTCAATCATCTTTTAGTCTTTCATAATTGTTAACACTCACGCGGTACTTATGAGGTCAAAGCTTCAATTGGACACAGAGAAAGATAGGGGCTTATAGTTTTGCCTCCCAACTATTTACCGCAAGGGTAATGTCAACAAAAATAACTTATGATCACTCACATCCGAGTGGATATATGTGTCTAGATCATTCCCCAACGCATGACGCTTGCCAAGAGATAAAGGCGAAATATAGGAAGTGTTGATGATCACCATGACTCTTGCATAAAGGTAAGTACTAGAAGGTAAAAGTAACAGATAGGCCCTTCGCAGAGGGAAGCAGAGGTTGTCATGCGCTTTTATAGTTGGATGCACAATCTCTTAATGCAAAATAACGTCACTTTATATTGCCTCTTGTGATAAAGAACTTTATTATGCAGTCCGTCGCTTTTATTTCTTCCATATCACAAGTTCGTATAAAGTTTATTTTCCTCACACTAATAGATCCCACATATTTAGAGGGCAAATTTCTATTGCTTGCACCGATGACAACTTACTTGAAGGATCTTACTCAATCCATAGGTAGGTATGGTGGACTCTCATGGCAAAACTGGGTTGAGGTTGTTTGGATGCACAAGTAGTATCTCTACTTGGTGCGGAAGTTTTGGCTGATATGGGGTGGAAGCAAGCGTCACATGTTAAAGGATCTATAACCATATAACTTCTATTCGGAAATAAGCAAACATAACCCATTATGTTGTCTTCCTTGTCCAACATCAACTCCTTAGCATATAATATTTTAATGAGTGCTCACAATCATAAAAGATGTCAAAGATAATATATTTATATGTGAACCTCTCTTTCTTTATTACTTCCTTTTAATTGCAGCAATGACCAATTGCTATGTTTGTCAACTCTCAACAAATTTCAATCAACATACTCCTTATATGTGAAGTCATCACTCCCCATAAGATCATCATATATACTCTTTGCTTTTATTCTATACTTCTTTCTATTTCTTTTTCTCAAGATCATGGCAAAAAAACAAAGCCCTCAACTCAAAACTACTTTTTATTATATAACTCTCGGACTCGATTACATAGGGGGAACATAAAGCAAAACTCAAAGACTAGATCACACTAAAAACTTTATTCTACTAGATCAAGATATAACCAAAAGGATCGAACTAAGAAAAACGATAAAAGTAAAAGATGTGATGGTGATACGATACCGGGGCACCTCCCCCAAGCTTGGCACAAGCCAAGGGGAGTGCCCATACCCATGTGTTTAGTTGTCTTCCTATGGAGGTGGTGATGTTATATTCTTGGCGACGATGCCCCTCAGAATGTGATTCTCCTCCTCAAGCTTGTTATTTTGCTGTCTAAGATCCATTATTTCCTTGCGAAGTTTCCCAGTGACGGTTAGAGCTCCCATCACCCATGGATGTTTCATTGCTGCGGGGTAAGAAACAACACTCTTTTTCATATTTTCATAAGTAAGAAATTTGGCATTGGGAGGAATAACCGAATTCGGAATTGCTGAGCTCTGAAGTTCCTCCAACATGGCTCCAAGTTGCAGACGAGAGTTAACTTCTTGGTCTTCCTCCATGGCATCCACCCTTTTCAATTCGGCCTCCATCTCTTCCTCCTTGGCCTGCCCGAAGTGGTTGGCCTCGCTGTATGCTCTAGGCCCCGGTGTCGGGTGAGAGACACGGCTCTCCCCGACCGACTCTTGCGAAGACATCTTGATCTAAATCTGCTGCAGAAACAACTCAAAACGAAAACAGGAGGTATTGTCATGATACGAAGGTCAAAACCTTCGGGAGATTATATAATGAATTTTTACCGACCTAAAGGAGTATACCACAAGAAAACGGAGTCCGGAGGGTACACGAGGTGGCCACAAGCCACAGGGGCGCGCCCAGGGGGGTAGGGCGCGCCCCCCTGGCTTGTCGCCTCCTCGTGCACTTTTCGGACTGCTTTAAATTTTCCAAAATTATTAAATATTCCAAAATGGAGAAAATTTGCTATTGGAAAAGTTTTGGAGTCTGTCTGCTTACCGTACCACATACCTATTCCTTTTCGGAGTCTGAAACGTTCTGGTAAGTCTCCCTAATGTACTCCTCCGGAGTTATGGTATTAATAATATTGGTTTCAATATTTATGGGAGTACTTGAGATATAATGTTTGATTCTTTGCCCCGTTTACCACCTTCGGATTTGTGCCTTCGGCGTTGTTGATCTTGATGGCACCGGAACGATACACTTCCTCGATAATGTAAGGCCCTTCCCATTTAGAGAGAAGCTTTCCTGCAAAAAATCTTAATAGAGAATTGTATAGCAAGACATGGTCACCTACATTGAATTCACGCTTTTGTATCCTCTTATCATGCCATCTCTTAACCTTTTCTTTAAACAACTTGGCATTCTCATAGGCCTGGGTTCTCCATTCATCAAGTGAGCTAATGTCAAATAACCTCTTCTCACCAGCAAGTTTAAAATCATAGTTGAGCTCTTTAATTGCACAATAAGCTTTATGTTCTAATTCTAGAGGTAAGTGACATGCTTTACCATAAACCATTTTATACGGAGACATACCCATAGGGTTTTTGTAGGCAGTTCTATATGCCCATAATGCATCATCAAGTTTCTTAGACCAATTCTTTCTAGATCTATTAACAGTCTTTTGCAAGATCAACTTAATTTCTCTATTGCTCAATTCTACTTGACCACTAGACTGAGGATGATATGGAGATGCAATTCTATGATTAACATCATACTTAGCAAGCAATTTACGGAAAGCACCATGAATAAAGTGTGAACCACCATCAGTCATTAAATATCTAGGGACTCCAAATCTAGGGAAAATAACTTCTTTAAGCATTTTAATAGAAGTGTTATGATCAGCACTACTAGTTGGAATAGCTTCTACCCACTTAGTAACATAATCAACAACAACTAGACTATGAGTATACCCGTTGGACTTTGGAAAAGGTCCCATATAATCAAAACCCCAAACGTCAAATGGTTCAATAACAAGTGAGTAATTCATAGGCATTTCCTGACGTCTACTGATATTACCAATTCTTTGACATTCATCACAAGACAAGACAAACTTACGAGCATCCTTGAAGATAGTAGGCCAATAAAAACAAGATTGTAATACCTTGTGTGCAGTTCTATCTCCAGCGTGGTGTCCTCCGTAGGCCTCGGAGTGACACTTGTGTAGGATTTGTTCCTGTTCATGCTCAGGTACACAACGTCTAATAACACCATCTACTCCTTCTTTATAAAGGTGTGGATCATCCCAAAAGTAATGTCTTAAATCATAGAAGAACTTTTTCTTTTGTTGGTATGTGAAACTAGGCGGTATAAATTTAGCAACAATGTAATTAGCATAATTAGCATACCATGGAGCATTACGTGAAGCATTTATGACAGCTAATTGTTCATCAGGGAAGCTATCATTAATAGGTAGTGGGTCATCAAGAACATTTTCTAACCTAGACAAGTTGTCTGCTACGGGGTTCTCAGCACCCTTTCTATCAGTAATATGCAAAACAAATTCTTGTAGCAGAAGGACCCATCTAATAAGTCTAGGTTTAGCATCTTTCTTCTCCATAAGGTACTTAATAGCAGCATGATCAGTGTGAACAGTTACTTTGGAATCAACAATATAAGGTCTGAACTTATCACTAGCAAACACAACCGCTAAAAATTCCTTTTCAGTAGTAGCATAGTTTCTTTGAGCACTGTCTAGAGTTTTACTAGCATAATGGATAACATTCAATTTCTTATCAACTCTTTGTCCTAGAACAGCACCAACAACATAATCACTAGCATCACACATAATTTCAAAGGGTAGGTTCCAATCAGGTGGTTGAACAACAGGTGCAGAAATCAAGGCTTTCTTAAGGATTTCAAATGCTTCTAGACAATCATCATAAAAAACGAAGGGAATATCTTTTTGCAAAATATTAGTGAGAGGCCTAGAAATCTTAGAGAAATCTTTAATGAACCTCCTATAGAAACCAGCATGACCAAGGAAACTTCTTATACCTCTGATATCCGTGGGACACGACATTTTTTCAATAGCATCAACTTTAGCTTTATCAACTTCAATACCTCTTTCGGATATTTTGTGTCCCAAGACAATACCCTCATTAACCATAAAGTGGCACTTCTCCCAATTCAAGACAAGATTAGTTTCTTCACATCTCTGCAAAACTCGATCAAGGTTGCTCAAGCAATCATCAAAAGAAGTTCCGTAAACGGAGAAATCATCCATGAAAACCTCAACAATCTTTTCACAAAAGTCAGAGAATATAGCCATCATACATCTTTGAAAGGTAGCAGGTGCATTGCATAAACCAAAAGGCATACGTCTATAAGCAAAGGTACCGAAAGGACAAGTAAAAGTGGTCTTCTCTTGATCCTCTTTTGACACGGGTATTTGAGAGAAACCAGAATAACCATCTAGAAAGCAAAAGTGTGTATGTTTGGATAGTCTTTCTAGCATTTGATCAATAAAAGGTAGAGGGTAATGATCTTTCCTAGTAGCTTTATTTAATTTCCTAAAATCAATTACCATTCTATATCCTGTAACAATTCTTTGCGGGATCAATTCATTTTTATCATTAGGAACAACGGTAATACCTCCCTTCTTAGGGACACAATGAACGGGACTAACCCATCTACTATCAGCAATAGGATAAATTATACCTGCCTCCAGAAGCTTTAAGATTTCATTCCTTACCACTTCCTTCATTTTGGGATTTAACCGTCGTTGGTGATCAACAACTGGTTTGGCATCAGGCTCCATATTAATTTTATGCTGACATAGAGTGGGACTAATGCCCTTAAGATCATCAAGAGTATATCCAATAGCAGCACGGTGCTTCCTCAGAGTTTTCAATAATCTATTTTCTTCATGCTCTGAAAGGTTAGCACTAATAATAATAGGATATATCCTCTTTTCATCAAGATAAGCATATTTCAGAGTATCCGGTAATTGTTTAAGCTCAAACACGGGATCACCCTTGGGTGGAGGAGGATCCCCAAGTATTTCAACAGGCAAGTTGTGTTTCAGAATAGGATGCTGATCAAAGAAAATCCTATCTATTTCATTCCTTTCATTCAAATGCATATCGTTTTCATGGTCTAGCAAATATTGTTCTGAGGGATCAGTAGGAGGCACATCAATAGAAGCAAGACCAATAATTTCATCCTTACTAGACAATTCTTTATTATGGGGTTGTCTACGAAACTTAGAGAAATTAAACTCATGAGACACATCCCCAAAACTTACACTAACGGTTTCTTTCTCACAATCTATCTTAGCATTAACAGTATTCAAGAAAGGTCTACCAAATATAATGGGACAAAAATCATCCTGTGGGGAACCAAGAACAAGAAAATCAGTAGGATATTTTATTTTCCCACACAAGACTTCAACATCTCTAACAATCCCAACTGGTGCTATAGTATCTCTATTAGCAAGCTTAATGGTAACATCAATTTCTTCTAATTCAGCTGGTGCAATGTCATTCATAATTTCTTGATATAAGGTAAAGGGAATTGCACTCACTCTAGCACCCACATCACATAAGACATGATAACAATGATCTCCTATTTTAACAGAAACAACAGGCATGCCAACAATAGGTCTATGTTTATCTTTAGTATCAGGTCTAGCAATTCTAGCAGCTTCATCACAGAAATGAATAACACGCCCTTCAATATTATCAACCAAGAGATCTTTAACCATAGCAATACTAGGTTCAACTTTAATTTGTTCAAGGGGTGTAGGTGTTCTAACATAACTCTTACGAACTACAGTTGAAGCTTTAGCATGTTCCTTTATTCTAACAGGGAAAGGTGGTTTCTCAATATAAGCAGCAGGAATAACAGGATCAACATTATAAGTAATAGTTTCCTCTTCAACTATAATAGGTTCAACTACTTTCACTTCAACGGGAGGATGATATTTAAACCACTTCTCCTTAGGGAGATCAACATGAGCAGCAAAAGATTCACAAAAAGAAGCTACTATCTCAGAGTCAAGTCCATATTTAGTGCTAAATTCACGAAAAGCATCGGTGTCTACAAAAGATTTAACACAATCAAACTTAAGGTTTATACCTGACTCCTTACCTTCGTCGAGTTCCCAATCTTCGGAGTTGCGTTTAATTCTTTCCAATAAGTCCCATTTGAATTCAATATCTTTCTTCATAAATGAACCAGTACAAGAAGTATCGAGCATGGATTGATCATTACGAGAAAGCCGAGCATAAAAATTTTGAATAATAATTTCTCTTGACAGCTCATGATTGGGGCATGAATATACCATTGACTTAAGCCTCCCCCAAGCTTGAGCGATACTTTCTCCTTCACGAGGCCAAAAATTATAAATATAATTCCGATCACGATGAACCAGATGCATAGGATAAAACTTCTGATGAAATTCCAATTTCAATTGGTTGTAGTTCCATGATCCAATATCATCACATAGCCTATACCATGTCAATGCCTTCTCCTTCAAAGATAAAGGAAAGACCTTCTTCTTAACATCATCCTCGGGCAAACTTCATCCACATAGATCAGATGTAAATCAGGATGTAGTGTTCCATCTCCTGCATAAGGATTAGCTAGCAGTTTCTCTATCATACCCGAAGGAATCTCATAATAAATATTTTCAGTAGGTTCAGTAGGTTGAGGAGCAACTCTTTGTGCTTCTGGTCGAGGTGAAGATACCCCGAACAAGCCCCTCAAAGGATTATTTTCCATAGTAACAAGTGACAGTGAATTTTAGCACACTATATAAATTTTTCCTTACCAAATTCCACTCACCAAAGGCGCTTCACTCCCCAGCAACGGCGCCTGAAAAGAGTCTTGATGACCCACAAGTATAGGGTATCTATCGTAGTCCTTTCGATAAGTAAGAGTGTCGAACCCAACGAGGAGCAGAAGGAAATGACAAGCGGTTTTCAGCAAGGTATTCTCTGCAAGCACTGAAATTATCGGTAACAGATAGTTTTGTGATAAGATAATTCGTAACGGATAGCAAGTAACAAATGTAGCAAAGGTGCAGCAAGGTGGCCCAATATTTTTTGTAGCAAAGGACAAGCTTGGACAAATTTTTATATAAAGCAAAGCGCTCCCGAGGACACATAGGAATTTCTGTCAAGCTAGTTTTCATCATGCTCATATGATTCGCGTTCGTTACTTTGATAATTTGATATGTTGGTGGACCGGTGCTTGGGTGCTGCCCTTACTTGGACAAGCCTCCCACTTATGATTACCCTCTCTCACAAGCATCCGCAACTACGAAAGAAGAATTAAGATAAATCTAACCATAGCATGAAACATATGGATCCAAATCAGCCCCTTACGAAGCAACGCATAAACTAGGGTTTAAGCTTCTGCCACTCTAGCAACCCATCATCTACTTATTACTTCCCAATGCCTTCCTCTAGGCTCAAATAATGGTGAAGTGTCATGTAGTCGACGTTCACATAACAGCACTAGAGGAGAGACAACATACATCTCATCAAAATATCGAACGAATACCAAATTCACATGATTACTTATAACAAGGCTTATCCCATGTCCTCAGGAACAAACGTAACTACTCACAAAGCATATTCATGTTCATAATCAGAGGAGTATTAATTATCATTAAGGATCTGAACATATGATCTTCCACCAAATAAACCAACTAGCATCAACTACAAGGAGTAATCAACACTACTAGCAACCCACAGGTACCAATCTGAGGTTTTGAGACAAAGATCGGATACGAGAGATGAACTAGGGTTTGGAGAGGAGATGGTGCTGGTGAAGATGTTGATGGATATTGACCCCCTCTCGATGAGAGGATCGTTGGTGATGACGATGGCTTCGATTTCCCCATCTGGGAGGGAAGTTTCCCCGGCAGAACAGCTCCGCCGGAGCCCTAGATTGGTTATGCCTAGGTTCTGAAAGCTCTCTTATGATTTTTTTTCCAGGTCAAAACCCTTCATATAGCAGAAGATGGGCACCGGAGGCCCGCCAGGTGGGTCACAAGCCACAGGGGTGCGCCCAGGGGGGTAGGGCGCGCCCCCCTGGCTTGTGACTGCCTGGTGGGTCCCCTCCGATATTTCTTTCGCCCAATATTTTTTATATATTCCAAAATAATTCTTCGTAACTTTTCAGGACTTTTGGATTTGTGTAGAATAGGTTTCTCATACTTGCTCCTTTTCCAGTCCAGAATTCCAGCTGCCGGCATTCTCCCTCTTCATGTAAACCTTGTAAAATAAGAGAGAAAAGGCATAAGTATTGTACCATAATGTGTAATAACAGCCCATAATGCAATAAATATCAATATAAAATCATGATGCAAAAGGGACGTATCGGGTGGATATCGTTATTTTCTCACCTTCACTGATGACTGAAGTAGATATGGGTATATTTACTTAATGAAACACAAGTCTGAAACGTTTGAAAAGTTCAAGCAATTTCAGAGTGAAGTTGAGAATCATCGTAACAAGAAGATTAAATTCCTACGATCTGATTGAGGAGGAGAATATCTGAGTTATGAGTTTGGCAGTCACTTAAGACAGTGTGGAATTGTTTCACAATTAACACCGCCTGGAACACCACAGCGTAATGGTGTGTCCGAACATCGTAATCGAATCTTATTGGATATGGTGCGATCTATGATGTCTCTTGCCGATTTGCCACTATCGTTTTGGGTATATGCATTAGAGACAACTGCATTCACTTTAAATAGGGCACCATTGAAATCCGTTGAGACGACGCCATATGAACTATGGTTTGGCAAGAAGCCAAAGTTGTCGTTTCTTAAAGTTTGGGGATGTGATGCTTATGTCAAAAAAGCTTCAGCCTGAAAAGCTGGAACCCAAAGCGGAGAAATGCGTCTTCATAGGATACCCAAAAGAGACAGTTGGGTATACCTTCTATCTCAGATCCGAAGGCAAAGTGTTTGTCGCTAAAAACGGAACATTTCTTGAGAAAGAGTTTCTCTCGAAAGAATTGAGTGGGAGGAAGATAGAACCTGAAGAGGTTGTTGAACCTTTACTTCAACCAGAGAGTAGCGCAGCGCAGAAAGATGTTTCTGTAGGGCCTACATCAGTTGAAGAGGAAGTTAATGATAATGATCATGAAGCTTCGGATCAAGTTACTATCAAACCTCATAGGTCGACAAGGACGCGTACTGCTCCAGAGTGGTACGGCAACCCTGTCTTAGAGGTCATGTTGTTGGACAACGATGAACCTACGAGCTATGGAGAAGCGATGATGGGCCCGGATTCCGAGAAATGGTTAGAGGCCATGAAATCCGAGATGGGATCCATGTATGAAAACAAAGTATGGGCTTTGGAAGTATTACCTGAAGGGCGAAAGGCCATTCAGAACAAATGGATCTTTAAGAGGAAGACGGACGCGGACGGTAATGTCACCGTCTATAAAGCTCGACTTGTGGCAAAGGGTTTTTCACAAGTTCAAGGAGTTGACTACGATGAGACCTTCTCACCCGTAGCGATGTTTAAGTCCGTCAGAATCATGTTAGCAATAGCTGCCTTTTTCGATTATGAAATTTGGCAGATGGATGTCAAAACAGCGTTCCTTAACGATTTCCTTAAGGAAGAGTTGTATATGATGCAACCAGAAGGTTTTGTCGATCCAGAGAATGCTGACAAAGTTTGCAAACTCCAACGATCCATTTATGGACTGGTGCAAGCATCTCGGAGTTGGAATCTTCGCTTTGATGAGGTGATCAAAGCGTTCGGGTTTATACAAGTTTACGGAGAAGCTTGTATTTACAAGAAAGTGAGTGGGAGCTCTATAGCGTTTCTAATATTATATGTGGATGACATATTGCTGATTGGAAACAATATAGAAATGTTGGAAAGCATGAAGGAATATTTGAACAAGAATTTTTCAATGAAGGACCTAGGAGAAGCTGCTTTCATATTAGGCATCAAGATCTATAGAGATAGATCAAGACGCTTAATAGGACTTTCACAGAGCACATACCTTGACAAAGTTTTGAAGAAGTTCAAAATGGATCAGTCCAAGAAGGGGTTCTTGCCTGTATTGCTAGGTGTGAAGTTGAGTAAGACTCAATGCCCAGTGACTGCAGAAGATAGAGAAAAGATGAGTGTCGTCCCCTATGCTTCAGCCATAGGCTCTATCATGTATGCAATGTTGTGCACAAGACCCGATGTCAGCCTTGCCATAAGTATGGCCGGAAAGTTTCAAAGTGATCCAGGAATGGAACACTGGACGGCGGTCAAGAATATCTTGAAGTACCTGAAAAGGACTAAGGACATGTTTCTCGTTTATGGAGGTGATCAAGAGCTCGTCGTAAAGGGTTACATCGATGCAAGCTTTGACACTGATCCGGATGACTCTAAGTCTCAAACCGGATACGTATTTATTCTTAATGGGGGTGCGGTAAGCTGGTGCAGTTCCAAGCAAAGCGTGGTAGCAGATTCTACATGCGAAGCGGAGTACATCGCTGCCTCGGAGACGGCGAAGGAAGGTGTCTGGATGAAGGAGTTCATGACAGATCTTGGAGTAGTGCCTAGTGCACTAAACCCAATGTCTCTGTTCTGTGACAACACTGGTGCCATTGCTCTAGCCAAGGAACCAAGGTTTCACAAGAGGACCAGACACATAAAGCGGCGTGTCAATTCCATCCGCGATTACATCAAAGAGGACGACATAAATATTTGCAAAGTGCACACGGATCTAAATGTTGCAGATCCGATGACTAAACCTCTTCCAAGGGCTAAACATGATCAACACCAGAACTGTATGGGTGTTAGATTCATTACAATGTAAATCACATAGTGATGTGAGCTAGATTATTGACTCTAGTGCAAGTGGGAGACTGTTGGAAATATGCCCTAGAGGCAATAATAAAAGTAGTTATTATTATATTTCCTTATTCATGATAATCGTTTATTAACCATGCTATAATTGTATTGATTGGAAACTCAATTGCATGTGTGGATACATAGACAACACTGTGTCCCTAGTATGCCTCTAATAGACTAGCTCGTTGATCAAAGATGGTCAAGGTTTCCTAGCCATGGACATGAGATGTCATTTGATAACGGGATCACATCATTAGGAGAATGATGTGATGGACAAGACCCAAACTATGGACGTAGCATATGATCGTGTCAGTTTATTGCTATTGTTTTCTACATGTCAAGTATCTGTTCCTATGACCATGAGATCATGCAACTCACTGACACCGGAGGAATACCTTGTGTGTATCAAACGTCACAACGTAACTGGGTGACTATAAAGATGCTCTACAGGTATCTCCGAAGGTGTCTGTTGAGTTGGCATGGATCGAGACTGGGATTTGTTACTCCGTATGACGGAGAGGTATCTCAGGGCCCACTCAGTAATACAACATCACAATAAGCCTTGCAAGCAATGTGACTAAAGTGTTAGCCACGGGATCTTGTATTACGAAACGAGTAAAGAGACTTGCCGGTAACGAGATTGAACTAGGTATAGAGATACCGACGATCGAATCTCGGGCAAGTAACATACCGAAGAACAAAGGGAACAGCATACGGGATTAACTGAATCCTTGACATAGAGGTTCAACCGATGAAGATCTTCGTAGAATATGTAGGAACCAATATGGGCATCCAGGTACCGCTATTGGTTATTGACCGTAGAGGTGTCTCGGTCATGTCTACATAGTTCTCGAACCCGCAGGGTCTGCACACTTAAGGTTCGGTGACGTTTCGGTATAGTTGAGTTATGTATGTTGGTGACCAAAGGTTGTTCGGAGTCCCGGATGAGATCCCAGATGTCACGAGGAGCTCCGGAATGGTACGGAGGTAAAGATTGATATATAGGAAAGTGGTGTTTGAACTCCGGAAAAGTTTCGGGCATTTCCGGCAGTGTACCGGGAGTGGCGAATGGGTTCCGGGGGGCCACCAAGTGGACCCACCACACCCCAAGAGGGCCACATGGGCCTTAGGGTGGCGCACCAGCCCCTGGTGGGCTGGGCGGCCAGCCTAAGTGGGCCTATGTGGCTGGAATTGTGGGAAAGGAAAGTCCAAGTGGGGAAGGGAAGGAATCCTACTAGGAGTAGGATTGGAGGTGGACTCCTCCACCTCCTCCCCCTTGCGGCCGACTCCTAGGAGGAGCCCTAGGCCGGCCAGCCCCTCCCCTCCCTCCTATATATACTAGAGGGGAGAGAGGGCAGCCGCAGCAGAAAACCCCAAGCCACGGTGCATCCCTCTCTCCCCAATAGATCAAGTCCTCTAGTTTTCAGCAGTGCTTAGGCGAAGCCCTGCTGGAATAGTTCCACCACCACCGCCGCCGTGCCGTCGCGCTGCCGGAGAACTCATCTACCTCTCCGCTCCCTCTTGCTGGATCAAGAAGGCAGAGATCGTCATCGAGCTGTACGTGTGCTGAACGCGGAGGTGCCGTCCGTTCGGCGCTAGATCGGGACGGATCGTGATTGGATCGCGGGATGCTTAGCGATTTGGATCGCGAAGATGTTCGACTACATCAACCGCGTTTCTTAACGCTTCCCGCTTAGCGATCTACAAGGGTATGTAGATCCACTCTCCCTCTCGTAGATGCTCATCACCATGGATAGATCTTGCGTGTGTGTAGGAATTTTTTTGTTTCCCATGCAACGTTTCCCAACAGTAGGTCGGTGCAGTCTGGAGTGATGATTTGACAAGAACTTCCCTTGCTACCTTTGATAGACCTTGGCCCTTCCAGCCCCCCACTTTGCCTTTGGAGCTCTCTGTCACATACACAAAAGTCCCATCCTTGGACCTTCCAACTTGTGTTGGTAGTCCTAAATACTTTTCGCTAAGTGCTTCCGAGTTTATCTCCATGATCTGCTTGATTTCCTCCTTGTTCTCTTCTTGGCTTCCCTTGCCAAAAAAGCTGGATGATTTTTGAAGATTTACTTTTTGCCCCGAAGCAGCTTCATACTTCTCTAAGATGTTCTTGAGAGCTTCCATGTTGGATCTTGTATCTTCCAAAAAATAATGCTATCATGAGCGAATAGGAGATGAGTCAAGTGGGGGCCAGTGCTCCCAAATGAAACACCCCTAATAGACTTGTCCTCTTGAGCTCTTTTTAGGAGTGGAGAGAAACCCTCCACACAAAAGAGAAATAAATAAGGTGAGAGGGGGTCCCCTGCCACAGTCCACGAGAGGGGGAAAAACTCCTTGACATGCCACCATTTAATTTTACCGAAAAGCTTGTTGTAGTAACACATCTCATAATCATCTTGATCCACTCCTTGGCGAAGCCAAATTTCTCCATCATTTGCTCCAAAAAAATCCACTCAACTCTATCATATGCTTTCATCATATCCAACTTTACCGCACATAGGCTCCTTTTCCTTTTCCTCGTGCAAATCGCATGAACACACTCATAGGCCACAAGTACATTGTCAGTAATTAGCCTTCCCGGAACAAACTCGCTTTGCTCCTCAGATATCAGGATAGGCAGGTTGCATTTCAACCTATTTGCTAGAACTTTGGTCGCAATCTTATATAACACATTACATAGGCTGATTGGTCTAAACTGTGAAAGCAACTCCGGTGAGTTCACCTTCGGTATCATGACAATTACTGTGGCATTGAAAGACTCAGGGCTGTTTCCCCTAGTAAGAACGCACGAACCACTCCACATACATCCTCTCATAACATCGACCAGTGTCGTTGGTAGAAGAGCGCGGGAAATCCATCCGGACCAGGCGACTTCGTTGGACCCGTTTGAGAGAGAGCCTCCTTTATTTCCTTATCCGAGATATCCGCCAAGAATTTTGAGTTCATCTCATTTGTCAAAAGCTGCTCTATATTGTCCAATAAAAGGTTTGCTCCTGCGGTGCCATCTGAAGTGAATAACTTTGCATAGAAAGACGCCGCCAATTCCCTCATCTCCTCGTCTACTGTACACAGCGATCTATCCTCCCCGTGCAACAAACGGACTGTGTTTTTCCTCTTCCTATGGGAAGCACGGTTCTGGAAGTACTTTGTATCCTGGTCCCCCACTTTCATCCAGTCAACCCGAGACCTCTGCCTATAGAAGATTTCCTCTCGCTCATAAACTTTCCGTAGTTGTTCCTCAATATGCTTAATCTCTGACGAGTACCCAGTGGCCATCGCCCTTTGTTTTCGCATCCAGCAGTTGGAATTTCAAATTCTTGATCTATCCACGGATGGAGCCAAACACCTCTCTATCCCACCTCTGCATGCCCACGACTGTGCCTGACAAGCGCTGACAAAGAGCAGCCAGACCCCGATCCCCAACATCAGCAACATGTTGATACGTCTCCAACGTATCTATAATTTTTTATTGTTCCATGCTACTATATTATCATTATAGAATACTTTTAGGCATTTACTTGTTGTTTATATTATTTTTTAGAACTAACCTATTAACCCAGTGCCAAGTGCCAGTTGTTGTTTTCTGCGTGTTTTTGGCTTTTTAGGAATACTGTACCAAACGAAGTCCAAATACCCCGAAACTTTTTGATGATTTTTTCTGGACCAAAATAAGACCTGGAAGCTTCGGAGGAAGACGGAGGGCACACGAGGTGCCCCCAAGCCATCAGGGCGTGCCCAGGGGGTGGTCGCACCCTGATAGCTTGGGGCCACCTCCCTGCTCTCCAGCCCTCGTTCTCTGGCCTATAAATTCACATATATTCCTAAAACCCTAGAGAGCCTCCCGAAACATTTTTTCGCCGCCGCAAGTCTCTTTTCCACTGTGTGCCCATCTGGAACCCTGTTCCGGTGCCCTGCTGGAGGGGGGATCGATCACGGAGGGCCTCTACATCAACCTTGCTGCTCCCATGGTGATTTGTGAGTAGTTTACCGTAGACCTAGGGGTCCGATTCTCACGGTGATCTCTCTTATGTAATCAATATTTGCGGGGTGTTTGTTGGGATCCGATGAATCGTGGGTTTATGTTCATATCACTCATGAAAAGATATTGAATACTTGATGGTATTTTATTTGCATGATTATTATATCGGTGTCGCCGCCGCCACCACAGATGGGCTTGCAGTCGATTTCGCCGGAGAAGTCGTCGCTCTTCTAGTTGTTGTCCTTGCCATCAGCTCCGCTCGTCAGCAGGGAAAGCAGATTCGCCAACCAAAGGAAGCAGAGACGCCTTCGCCTTGCTGCCACCGCCGGATTCTAGCCACCCCCGTTAGTCGAAACCCTAACCCTAGCGCAGAAGCACGATCGCCTCGCAATGGCATCCTACCGCCTTAGTGTAACGATATGTGGTGGACCCTCCGATGTTTGTCAAGACAAGTTCAACATAATTATTTCCATCATGTGAGCAACATATATGCTTTGGATCCACCTTTTCTAAATAAGAGACAAAAGATTCATCTCCTTTCTTCAATCATTATTGTTCTTTTTGAGAAAAGCATCTGAAGTCCACCTGAACAAATATTCGGCACGCAGCTTATGCGGCAAGTAGGGGTTATCGGTACAAGTGTTTCTTTAGAGGGAGAGGGAGGGGGAATCGGGAATAGTTCATAATAGACAAAGGACCGTATGCATAGGCCTTGCGAATAAAGTTGACATATCTCTCATTTCATAGATTCAAAAGAGATGAGCATGATTGAAGAGAGATTGTCTTCCTCCTGAGTCCTGACCCTGTGTTTGTGCCAATGAATATGTCTTTATAGAAGTGATTTCCCCTTGAATCTTGTTTTGTTCTCCCAGGAAGGTCAAAGGTTGGTGCAACTCTATGCACATATAAATTCATTAACTTCTATATATAAAAAAAGATCAGCCCAAGTCCTGTAATGTAGCTTTAAACACCCATTACCCAAAAAAGAGAAAGGGTAGGGTTGTATTTTCATTATGGTGGAGTATGGTAATTTTGTTTGTCCAACTAAAATTTGTCTATTTTATTGTGTATTTGGCTGCTACACTTTTACTCGACAAATTAAATATCCCTTCACAAATTACTTCGACACATATTATATGGAGTGAAAAAGGACAACTTTCATCCTCTGTGTCGATGTCCTTTAGCTCGAGAGTTTTGGAGGATTATATCCGAACTTTGGAGACTACCGGTCCTAGATGAGGCTGAAAATAATGGGAAAGAATGGTTTTTCCATGTGCTTCTCGTATATACGCAACGTGGCTGTGCATCACAAGCCTCCTCCTTCAATGGAAGCCTTTAAAAGATTCCTCGTTAGCTACTTGGATTCCTTGTTAGGCTTGAACTTGACCTAGGTGTTGATCCATGCAAGGGCAAGATGATTTTGCCATATGATCAGCCATCCAAGTCTAGCCACGTGTCGTTGCCAGTTAACTCTTTGTCCTGGATGCCTCCAGATTAAGGATGGATGAAAATGAACTCTGATGAATCTTTATCTCCTGATTGTGCAGCAGGTGTTGGAATGGTTCTTCGGAATAATCATGGAGCCATCATTTTTTTCTCATTAGACAACTATTCTCTTGCCAAGATGCCCCCAAGGCAGATCTATGCACGTGCATGAAAGGTTTATCTTTGTCTCTCGGTGCGATTATTCAATTATCATCAAGATGGACCCCCTTGTTGTTGTGAAGTTGATCGAAGCTCGTGACCTTCACATATTGACCTATGCTTCTATAGTAAGTACTTGGTGTCTCTTTATGAACATTGTATTACTCATATTAGTCGAAACCAGAATAAAGCTAGCATGGCCTAGCTTTATTTAGCGAGAACGGAAGGTAGAACCATGACTTAGGCTTGTTTCTGGCCCTCCTGTTGCCATGGAGCTAGCTTCAGCTGATTGTAATCTTACTGTCTTTTAGTAATTAGTACAACTTTTTTACCTACAAAAAAAGGAAAAAAAATGTAGTCGCGTAGACACGCAGTCGTCTGTCCTACGAGCATGGAGCGTTCGTGCAGGCCGTGGTCTCCTTTTCCGACCGGCTGCAGGTGCACGGTGCAATGGCAATGCCCCTGTCGTCTCGTTGCTCTTTAAGGCGGGCGATGGATCCACGCCGAAGCCATCTCGGTCGTCCCGCGGTCCCGCTCGTCCACCGATCTCCCAGGCGTAGCCACGTCGCCCCATAACCCCCCACCGCCGCGTGCAAGTGCAACCACCGGTCCCGATTGACCGATGGATCGGCCGCCCCGGCCGTCCCCGTGCCCTCGTGCCTACCTACGTGCATCCACCCTCCATGGACCGTCCCTGCCCATCACCGTGCATGCCGGCCGTACCGCGCGCACGTCCACCTCGGCGGCGCATACGTACGTACCACGTCTCCAGGCCGATCGTTGCAGTTATGATCGGATCAATCGGTCGAATATATCCCCGTCCCGCGGTCCATCGGACATGGAACTCACCGTCTCCACGCCTCCTGTCAGCGTCGTCCGCGTGGGATCACCGACTGACCGGCGGTGGTGGATGTATCATCACACTGAACATGGCTTTGCCTTTCCAACTATGTCTTGTGATAGACATTTAGACACACAGACCTTTACTTACTTCCTCCATAGGCCATCATAAAAAATTTGGGTTACTCGCGAGTAAACCTGGGCATCCTCCGGGCCGAGCCTGGTTCGATCCGGGCTATGCAAAGCCCGACCTCAAAAGCCCAAGCCCGAGCCCAGCCTGACCCGGCCCAAAACACATGAACTGTGCACCTTTTTTTATTAAAATAGTGATTTATGCCCTGTTCAGGCTTTCAGGCCGGGCTTCGGGCGGAAAAACTGAGCCCGAGCCCGGCCTGAATGTCGGTCTTTCGGGCCGGGCTGTCCATGCCCGGGTTTACTCGCGAAATCGTAGTGACACAAAATCCAAAGTGTTTACGAAACTGATTATTATTGCTATGATGATTAAAAAGCGGCCCGAGTTTTAGTTTCGTCCCGGGCCCCCAAAATCTCAGGACCGGCCCTGTGTACATGCATGCCATGCTTGCGCGTGGCGACGGAGCGGCCGCTGCTTTCTTCTTCTTGACGCGGTCGTGCGCCGGGCGAAAGTGGAGGCCGGGGGCGACGCCGACGCGTACCAACGCCGCGAAAGCGGCCGGCCGGGGCGTGTGCAGCGGGGCTGGAGCTAGCCTAGCCAGGCGCGGCCGCATGAAAGGTCGCGCCGTACGGGTGCGGTGCAGGTGCTGACCTCGTCGGTATGGCTAGTGGACGTGCGGTGTCCGTCCGCGTCCACGTCCAGCTAGCGCGATCGACCGAGCGAGGACGGGTGGGTGGTTTTGGTTGTCAAACCCCTTGCTGTTCGCTTCGCTGCTACTAGTGCAGGTCTGTTTGCTTGAGGGTAAATTTGTTAACACGACTAATCTGTGCTCAAGGGGAATAGAGCCAATATGTATGTCTATTGTAATGGTTGGTGCATCGTGCGTTCATAGGGGTGAGTGTATGCGCGTGTATATAAGCGCTTGCGTCTGTATTGTGTTTAAAAAAAAAAGATTTCATGGGAGATCTAACAAAACTAAATTAATGATACCGATGTTGTTATATTTCCAAATTTTTAATCAAACTTAATCACTTATGTTTTGAAGTGGGTGGCCCACATGACAATCCCAAGTGCCTTGTAGCTACTGTGAGAAACCAAAATGATCCTTTCATCCAAGGAAAAAAGGTCGCAAGCCTAGGTTTGACTAATGATTTGCTCTCTGTCCCTCGCAAGCTCATGGAGATCGAGCTACAGCCAACGTAAGCACGTTGAAATGATTGAGTACAGACTCTAAGCATTTGCTTGAAACACAATCATCGACTTATTTCCTTTCCCGCCTCCGTCCATTAATTGTAATCTGTGACTAGAGAGTAACGGTGTGAGATTTGCACCTGTTCAATAGATTTTTCCTTAGGGCATTTCTAGCTTTTTACTCCACTAACCCGCACCTACCCCATTCTCAATTCGGCCTAACGAAGTATAATTTTACTCCTCTTCCTAATGTTTTTCCTATTTATACTCACTCTCTCCTTCGCCGAGTGAAACGGCGCGGCTCTCCTCTGCTGCCTCTTCCTCCCCTCCCACGACGCATCTTCGCCCCCGCCGTCCCTCCTACCCCTCC
This sequence comes from Elymus sibiricus, assembly GCA_039707655.1. Classification (NCBI taxonomy): domain Eukaryota; kingdom Viridiplantae; phylum Streptophyta; class Magnoliopsida; order Poales; family Poaceae; genus Elymus; species Elymus sibiricus. The sequence goes on from CM077665.1 coordinate 358,362,433, forward strand.
TCCCTTCCCGCCGGCACCGCCCTGCCACCGGGGAAGCCTTGTAGGCCTCCGCCGCTGTCCTCCACCACCTTCTCGTCCCGCCGCCAGCCAAAAATCGAGAGGATCTGCGGCTATTGTCGCCGCCGCCGGAATTGGTGTTTCCGGCCGCTAGCGGCTGCTCCTTGCCATGGATTGGCCGGGAAGCGGCCCACACAGCCCCGACAAAGCCTCCAGGCCGTATGCAGGTACCGGCTCTTCCTCTAGCCACTCTAGTCGCTCCCGTCATTGGTTCGCCGACAAATATACGGCCGGTCGTCGCCCGGGCTCGGTGCTCGCGCAGCGGCTCGCCGGCTCGCAGCTGCCGGTCATACAGTGTGACGACTGCACACGGCAAGTGGTGCGCCGAGTTTCTATCACGCCGCAACATCCCGGACGATGGGTGTTCTTCAAATGCACAAACTATGGGGTATGTGCTTGTTTGGATTCGGTTGTTCACCGGATTCGGTTCCATTTCGGTAGCTCATTGATGCTCATCTATGTGTGTAGGATGATGAATGCTCGTTTCGGTATTGGGAAGAAGAATACATCGATCTATTGATAGCATGAAAATTAATAGATATTCGTGCACTCGTTGCTAGAATTGAGGCTAAAGATGAGACTAGATGTGAGATTAGAGAAGAAATTAGAGGGAAAGCAACGTCTACTTCTTTAAAATCAAAGAAAAAGAATAAAGTATGCAAGATCGAGAATCCGCATATCAACAATGAAGGCATCGAGAAGATATTAATCCAGCTAGTGGGAGCAGTTATGGACGTTGGATATTTTTTTAAATGTCTAATTATGGTTTTTGTTTTCTTTGGTCTTGCTCTTCTAGCAAAGAATTGATGAATTATTATGTAATCCAATGTCGTTGAATGAAATAAAGAAGCAAAGAAATGTGTTTCGGTGGTCGAACTTGAAATGCAAATGAAAAAAAAAATGCTCCGTTAAGTTTAGGGGATCGGCTAGGTCCGACCAAAACTTAGTGGACTATATACTCCACTAAACCTTTTACTTTGTTAACTTATTGGGATCGGTTAAAGTTACCTTAGGGTTCTATCACAATTATACAAGCCCTGCACTATGTCACTCTCGGTTGTCCTTTGCTAGCTCCTCCAATCCCATGAAACTGCCACTTGATTGACCATTGGGCTCCTCGATGACATCCAGCTAGATATGAGCAGGTCATGCGACTAAATTAGGGTTTGTACGTACATATGCCCCATTATATATGGCGGAGTGTGGACGTCCTGCACCCGGGTACATATGAACCCGCTTTTTAAAAATGTACTTTAAACATGTTTTGTAATGTCAAAAAGTTTGAAATAAAATTTTATGCATACATGTTCGCATAAATATGTCCGCGGCACAAATTTTTGTGAAAAGAAGACTTTTTGTTTTGTCTCCGCAAAAATGACAAATTTTAGTGCTTCTAAATAGCGTTTCACGACATAATATTTTGTCTTTTTTGCATAGGCCACAAAAAAAGTTGTTTTTCCGTGAAACTTTCTGCACGCACATAGAATATGAAGACTTCCACGCGTACTTTTTTCAGAATTTTTTATCATTTCAAAATGTGTTTTTCAAAGTGGGTTCATATGTACCCGGGTTCATCCATAACTTTCTCATCAGCCATGAGCAGTTGAGCACTCGATACAGAGCAGGTGACCGCGCACAGTACTGCAGGCTTCCACAATACAATACTCCAAAAACCTTCTGTATCTGTATCTGTATGAGGAATCTGTACGCCAAGTTGCTGTGGATGGCGATACTTTTAGCGACCTTGACTCTGCCGTGTGATTTGCTGAGCTCTTAGTAGTCACGCCTGTTCTTTTTAAATGGAAGGTTGGAGACGATAGGGATGAACAAGCTAGTTGGCGATTTCGTGCATGCGCCACTCGTTTCGCCTAATTTATGTTGGTCAGTGATGCAAGCGGGCTTACTAATCTCGCCGCTCACATATAGTATATGTTCTCGGGAGAGCGCAAAAGCTATGTGTCACTGTCCTAACAAATGACAAAAAAATAAAAATAAATGTGTTTGGCTTTCCCCTACAGATTGGGCTACGTCATCTGGTAGTGTTTGAATATGGTAGGAGTAGTACTGTTTCTCAAAGAGTCAGGGCATCTTCAAGACGGACCCGCAAACCTCCTTCAACCGTCTGGACCGTACGGTACGGACCGCGGGAGCCATCCAACATACAGGTCCGCGGAGCGGTCCGGACGTGATTTCTCCTTCAAACCACAGACAAATGTGTGTGTGTGTGTGGGGGGGGGGGGGGGGGGTGTTGCGGGAGTTTGGACCGCTATTTCGTCCGATTCTGACTGCCCTAGCCCACCAATACCCCTACACGTCCTTCCCGCGTCTTTCATCTTAGCCGCTTGCCGCGCCGCATTCATGCCGGTCCAGAGCATGCAACGACCGTCATTGAAACCGCGATTTCACCGGACGGGAAGGCGGCGCAGATGGACGCGACCTCTCGGGCCTCATCGCTTCAATGCGGACGCCACGTCCTGAGGAACCAACTCCGGCAGCTACGCATTGAAGCGGGCTACCGCCCTGCCCCACCGCCTGCCCTGGCCACGGATATTTAAGCCACGCTCCGGCGCCGTGGAGAAGAGCACCCGACCTTCCTCCTCTCTCCCACGCCTCCCCGCGTCTTTCCTTCTCTGCCTCCTCTCCGAGCCAAGCAAGTGGCGATTCCGAAGTCCTGGTTTTCTGCGCCAGCAGGCGGCCCCGATGGGAGCTCGCCGCCCTTGGTCTTCAGGGCCATCTGCTTACGCGACGCCAGGCTCCAAGGGCAAGGAGGCAAAGAATTGGGTTGCCTCCCGACAAGCGCTATTGTTTTATGCCCCTAGCCAGGCATAATGCACTATTTCAAGTCTTATTGTCCTTCACATCCAAGTCCTTAATTATGCAACCGTGTTTCCTAGGAGGTCTAGAACATAGCTTATTGATAATCACACTCCTACGAACAAAATGAGTGGGTTTATTTTTAATGGTAAGTTCCTTCAATATATCTATGAAGCTTGAGTGCACACTGATCATTTTAAGATCCTCATCCTTTTACTAAACATGGCACTTTTATTTTTAGGAACATATATAACATTTGGATTTTTGGTAGGAGGAGTCCTATCGATAGTTTTAGGGGAAGCAAAGGTGGAACCTAGTTTATTAATGATTTCTTCCACCTTATCAATTATGGAGGGACTTTGTCCTAACCGCTCACTAACTATGGGTTCATTTCCTTTCTGATTATGTATAATAATTCCTACTTTGGAAGCAACTTGATCAATTTGAGTTTGAAACTTTTTCTCTAGATTTTCAATACGCTCAATAGTGGGCATTTTATTTTCAGTAACTTCTAGTCTACGCATGACATCTTCCAAAGTTAATATAGTTTCATTAATAGTGATCGGTGGTGATCCCACTAAATTTCCCATTGAAAGCATCCATAGTGTTACTACTCAAGAAATTCCCTCCGGTATTAGTGTCAAGCACATATCGACACCAAATAGTGACACCCACATAAAAATTACGAAGCAGAATGATGGTGGATTTCTTATGAATTGATCTATTTTGAGCATCACAAATCCTATACCAAGCATCTTTTAAATTTTCTCCTTGCCTTTGTTTCAAATTAAGCACTTAATTCTCGAGAGTACAAGGAACTAAAGAAGAGCTAGCCATAATGACAAGCAAGGAAACTAACAAGCAAACAAGTAAACTAGCAAACTAAGCAAACAAGCAAATAGAAATATTTTTGTGTTTTTGATTTTTTTTTGTAAAAGACAATACAAAGATAAATAAAAAGACAAGCAGAAAGTGGAACAAGTGATTGATAGTTTGTGTGAAGGGACCTAGAATGAAGTTGGTGATGTCTCCCTCGCAACGGCATCAGAAATTCTTTCTGCTACTTGTGAGTTGCGTGGGGTTTTTCTGCGAAGAGGAAGGGTGAAGCAATATAGTAGCGATAAGTATTTTCCTCAGTAAAAACCAAGATTATCAAACCAGTAGGTGAACCACGACAACTTGTCTTCAACAGTACCTGCACATACAAACCAAACACTTGCACCCAACGCGGGCAAGAGGGTTGTCAAGCTCCTTGAACTCGTTACTTGCAAGGATTACTTCTGATAGTGATAGATATATAAATATAAAAGTAAAATAAAAATAAAGTAAATAAATTGAAGCAAGGTATTTTTTAGGTTTTTAGCAAATATGATTAAGTAGACCCAGGGGCCATAGTGTTCACTAGAGGCTTCTCTCTCGAACGCAAAGCATACGGTGGGTAAGTAAATTACTGTTGGGCAATTGATTGAATATCGCATAGTTATGATTATGTATTCATGGGAATGATCATGTATATAGTCATTGAGAACCCACAAGTATAGGGGATCATTTGTAGCCTTTTTGGATAAGTAAGAGTGTCGAACACAACGAGGAGCTAAAGGTAGAATTAATATTGTCGAGGGAATTAGCCTGACAATAGTACCAGGGGTACGAACGGAGGGGCGAAGCCTAGCTACGGCGCGGATGTTTCACTCGGATGTGTACGAGTTCAGGCCCCACTCGGAAGTGGTAAGAGCCCTACGTCTCGAGCCTGGAGGCTTTGTGTTTGCTTATGGGGAGTAATGGATTACAAGAGGTCGGAACCCTTGCTCTGGCGCCCGGGGGTGGCTTATATAGAGTGCGCCACACCGGCCGAGCGCCATCATTAGGGCTATAAATGCTAATCAATGTAACGTTACAGGAACGGCTGATTAAGTGATGCGTTACTGGTAACGCGGAAATAATGACACAATGAGCGACTCTTCACGTCCCGCGGGCGCTGCGTCTCCTGAGTCGTCTGGGCTCCCATCTGACCGAATGACGCCGTGGATGCCCGAGTGACGTGATGCGTCCGAGTGGATCTTCATATGCATCCGAATGCATCTCTGGCCCAGAGGCTTTAATTATAATGAAGGACCACATGTGGGCCTTAGATGTCAGTCCCGTGACCCTACCCATGGTAGACAACCTCATTAGTAGCCCCCGAATCCGTGAGGTTTTAATGGTCGAGTGATCGACACTCGGAAGCGTCGACAGCGCCTCGAAGGTGTCCAAGAAATGGCCTGGTTGTTTCTCACTTGGCTTTAAACCATGATGGATTCAGGATTAACTTTTTATGACCAAACTGCCTAGCTTGATGGTGCAGTACTGTCATATGAAATCGACGTGTTTCCCAGAAGAAACGATTCGAATGTCCAGTTGTTCCATCCGAGTGTTTAGCTGGAAACGAGTCGACCACTCGGTTTGCAAGAGCGAATCACCGGACTCTTCGGAGTGCGGAGCTCATCCCATTTAAGGCATGAAGAAACATTTTCGCGTTCGAAATCGCGAACGATGCGCGCGGGCGCGCGGTAGAACGGTCACGTCGCGTAAATTAGGGGTAGTGGGCACGACACCTCGATGTCTGCGTCGAAATTTTCGCCACGTGTTCCCGAGTCTCTGAACAGTGGATCCGCGGGTCTCGCTCCGTTTATGGATTGACGGCCAGAGATCACACCCGATTTTCGGTATAAAAGGCGAGAGCACTGTTGGGGGTGAAACAGATCTCACTTTTTCTCCGTCGCCCCTATGCGACCCTTCCACCGTGTTCTTGTCGTAGACCAGTTCTGAGCTCGCCGGAGAAGATGCGCGCGGTGACCGCGGCGACCGCGAAGGCCGAGCGGGCTAAGAAGAGCTCACGTGGCTCCTCCTCAAGCGCCGGGGCGCCGGCAGGATGGACCCAAGGCGAATGGCTGCCGTCGCAGGTCACCAAGGTCCGGCTGCTCGAGCTAGAGAGCTAGGGACTCCTGTCTGAGGGGAGCTGGCGGTTGCCGGGGGCGGGCGAGGATGAGCCTTCTCCAAAGAGGGACGAGCGCGTGCTCCTGGTAACTCACCTCGAGCGAGGTTTCTCCCTTCCGCCTCATCCGTTCTTCCGTAGATTCTTGGATTTCTTCGACGCTCAACTCCATCACATTCCCCCCAATGCTATTGTTTACTTGGCTGCGTTCATTTCTCTTTGTGAAAATTTCTTGGGCTGCCATCCCCATTGGGGTTTGTTCAAACATATTTTCACTTGCCGAGTGATGACTGTAAAAAAGCCCACTCGGTCAAAGGATAAAACCAATGTGGCCCAACTATGTGGGGGTCTGGGAATCCAGCTGCAGGGGAAAGTTTGCTTCCCACAGATGACGTACCCAGATTCAGTGAAGGGCTGGCAGGAAAACTGGTTTTACTGCCAGGATGTTCCAGTCGGTGAAGGTCAATCGGGACTTCCTCCATATACGTCCGAACGCATTCGGCCAGTTCCCAGGCTGACTGTGACCAAGGACGAGAAGACAGAAGTGGATATCCTGGTGATAGCTCTGGTGGCTTTGGTGCAAAAGGGCATTAACGGCCTCGACTTACTGGAGGTTTTTCTCCAGAGGAGGATTCAACTGCTGCAAGCCAGGGCCCACCCCATGTGGGAGTATACAGGGCCGAGTGACACCACTCGAACACACCCGAAGGAGCTCAAAGCAGACATGGTGGAAGCCAAGATCAAGGCGATCACCCCAGCGCGTGACAACCCTAGAGGGAGCAGGCTGGTGGCTCCACTCTCATCAGAGAATCCGCCGAATGAGGTAATCTTCGAAGGTCCATTATCCGAGTGACATTTATGTATTTATTGCAATCGACCTGATTGATCTGTTCTTCATTCGGCAGGCTTTTACGCAGATGAACAGCCAAGTGCCAATTGTGGACAGAGGCCCGGTTGATGTAGCAAGCGACACCGACCATCCAGAGGACTCGGCAGAAGTAGGAGAATACGAAGAAGAGGGCGACGATGAAGATGATGAAGAAAAAGAAGAAGGCTCGGACGGTAGTGACGAGGTGGAGTCGTCGCGCTCGGATGATCGTGTGCCTGAAGTCCGTTCCAAGGCGCGCGAGGACTCGGGAGTCCGCGGCGGCGGTCCCAAGGGGCCAAAAGCTGTCAAGCCGACTGGGTCTGTCCTTCAGACTCGCAGCTCGAAGCGTGGGCGTGGAGAACTTGTCTCATCGTTTGAGAAGGTGGCGAAACAAGCCAAAGTCACCACGGCGAAACCTCGGAAGGCAGTCCCTGTCCCGAAGATGAAGATGACCATTCCCGTGGCCTCAGCATAAGTATCTCCACTTTGACAATTGTTGTCTAAATTCAACCGGGTGATGTGATAATCCGAGTGTTTCCTTTGCAGTGCTGACACTTCAACTGCTTCACCTGATCCCCACACTCTGGAGAAAGAGCGGGCCAACGCCGATGTTGCATCTTCAAAAGGTAAGCTTCGGATTCACTTGGGCGCGCGTCGTGGTTTACTTTCTGCTCATTTCCGAGTGCCTTTGAACACTTTCAGCCCCGCGTGAAGTGATCGACATTGATGCGGACGACAAGGTTGACCTGTCGAACCCTTCTGCCAACGCGGACGTTGTGATGCAGGAGTCATCGTCTGCCGATGCCTTGGTGCCCGCGTGAGGAGCCAGCTCGGGAGCCGGAGCTGCACTCGGAACTGGTACATCATCCCCCTTGTTAACTCCTCCCGTGACCAACATCTTTGCGCTACACCACGTCCCGGAGGATCAAGTATGAGTGAGCAAAGAGGCGTTAATCCAGCTGGAGGTGATGAGTGAATGACTGAAGACGGCGTATGATGCGAGTGAGGTGTTGAAGAAGAATGCCCGAGTAAGTACTCTCGTAAGTACCTTCCTCGGTCGGGATTTTTTACTTCTATCCCGAGTAGGTTTGCATCTGAGTACACCCAGTGGGTGTTTCAGGGTTCTTGTGGGGGCGCGCTGAGCGCACCCACTGGGTGTAGTCCCCGAGACCACCGTCGACTGAAGCAGTCGGCGGGAGTCTAAGAGTCCGAATGAATTTGGTGTATGATCCATTGTTTAGCTTAAAGAAAAGCCTTGTATTTGATCTTCCAGTGGGGGCGCGCTGCGCGCACCCACTGGGTGTAGTCCCCGAGACTGTCGTCGACTGGAGCAGTCGGCGGGAGTCTTAGAATCCGAGACAAAATTTTGACTAACATTTTTCCTTTATTTCCTGTTTGCAGGTTGTTTGTGAGCTCGGGAGCCACTACAATCCTCTGGAGAAGGAGGTGCAGGACCTGCGCCTTAACCTAGAAGCCGAGAAAGCTAAGAACGCCCGATTGAAGCAGGAGAAAAAGGCAATTGAAGGTATGTTCATCCTGTCCGACTGCTACAATAACTGCCCTCTCTCCCTGTCTGACTGAGTCTACTTCATCAGATCTTCGTGGAGAAAATCGTACTCTTGTCGAGAGGCTGAAGAATTCTATTTCTTTAGAAACCTCGAAGACGGCCCTCGAGAAGAAAGTCACAGATCTGGCAGCTGCCCAGAAGGAGGCCAGCCGTAAGGCCAAGGAGGCCGAGGAGAAGCTGAAGGCAGTCGGGAAGCTGGAAGAAGAGAAGAAAACTCTGGAGGTTGCTTCGAAGAAGTCCAGGGAAGAGCTCGCTGAGTTGAAGAAGTCGTACGCTGACTGGGAGACCAAGCTCGAGCGCATCACTGCCAAGAAAATCGAGCTGGAACAGTTTGTTGAAGAATACGGCAACTCCGTGAGCGAAAAACTCAAAGGTAAACATTCCCGAGTGATTCTTGAGCATCCTTGTCTGGCTGAATGAATTTTGTTCACTTCTGATTCTTTTCTTCATGCTAGATTTCTGCGATGATGTTGCCAAGGAGACTGACAAGGTCGAGAAGGAGCTGGACCTGTCCCGAGAGCTGCTAAAGGATAGCGCTGCTATGGCCATTCTCCGTCTGGAAGAACACATTGATCAAGTGACTTCGTACATGAAGAGGCTTAGCACTGCCGTCTCGGACATTGATCGGGATGTCTTTTCAGATGAGGAACCTTCAAAGGATCTGGAATCCACCCTCACCCGAGTGAGGGATGTACCGAGCCGAGTGAAAGCTTGGAAAAAATCAGCGGCTCGAGCTGGAGCTGACATCGCTCTCTCACTCGTCCGCATCCACTGCAAGGGAGTGGACGAGAAGAAGTTGAAGTCCCTGGAGGTCGCTAATAGGAAGCACGCCAAGGTTGAAGACTTCATGGAGATGTTTATGGAAGCTGCAACTCGGATCGCAGACAGCATCGACCTGGACACCTTCGTTGAAGCGGTGGTTCCACCTCGCCCCGAGTGATCGTCGGGTTAAAAACTCATTTATATTTTGCCTCGGAATGCCGAGTGGTAGTTGTAACCGTAAGACTTTGAATGAGCGTGAGGCTCCTGTCGTCAGAACCTTTATCCGTACTTTCGTTTCAAGTGACGATCTTTCTATTTGCATTAACTTCATTCGATCTTTGATTTCTGAATGTTTATACTTAGGTGATGCGGGGCCGCCACTAAGTCCCCGAGTGTGGAGGAGATCCGCCCTCGGAATTGTTCGTGAGAACAATGATGGTCCTGTCCATCTTAGTGTCTGAGTGTGGAGGATGTCCCACTCGAAACGGTTTTTAACTTAAGCGATGCAGGGTCGCAACTAAGCCCCCGAGTGTGGGCGAAGCCCGCACTTGGAGTTGTTCGTGAGAACAATGATGGTCCTGTCCATCTTAGTGTCCGAGTGTGGAGGATGTCCCACTCGAAACGGTTTTTAACTTAGGAGATGCGGGGTCGCAGCTAAGCCCCCGAGTGTGGGCGAGGCCCGCACTCGGAGTTGTTCGTGAGAACAATGATGGTCCTGCCCATCTTAGTAATGATGGTCCTATCCATCTTAGTGTCCGAGTGTGGAGGATGTCCCACTCGAAACGGTTTTTAACTTAGGCGATGCGGGGTCATAGCTAAGCCCCCGAGTGTGGGCGAGGCCTGCACTCGGAATTGTTCGTGAGAACAATGATGGTCCTGTCCATCTTAGTGTCCGAGTGTGGAGGATGTCCCACTCGAAACGGTTTTTAACCTAGGTGATGCGGGGTTGCAGCTAAGCCCCCGAGTGTGGGCGAGGCCCGCACTCGGAGTTGTTCGTGAGAACAATGATGGTCCTTTCCATCTTAGTAATGATGGTCCTGTCCATCTTAGTGTACGAGTGTGGAGGATGTCCCACTCGAAACGGTTTTTAACTTAGGCGATGCGGGGTCGCAGCTAAGCCCCCGAGTGTGGGCGAGGCCTGCACTCGGAGTTGTTCGTGAGAACAATGATGGTCTTGTCCATCTTAGTAATGATGGTCCTATCCATCTTAGTGTCCGAGTGTGGAGGATGTCCCACTCGAAACGGTTTTTAACTTAGGTGATGCGGGGTCGCAGCTAAGCCCCCGAGTGTGGGCGAGGCCTGCACTCGGAATTGTTCGTGAGAACAATGATGGTCCTGTCCATCTTAGTAATGATGGTCCTGTCCATCTTATTGTCCGAGTGTGGAGGATGTCCAACTCAAAACGGTTTTTTAACTTAGGCGATGCGGGGTTGCAGCTAAGCCCCCGAGTGTGGGCGAGGCCCGCACTCAGAGTTGTTCGTGAGAACAACGATGGTCCTTTCCATCTTAGTAATGATGGTCCTGTCCATCTTAGTGTCCGAGTGTGGAGGATGTCCCACTCGAAATGGTTTTTAACTTAGGCGATGCGGGGTCGCAGCTAAGCCCCTGAGTGTGGGCGAGGCCCGCACTCGGAGTTGTTCGTGAGAACAATGATGGTCATGTCCATCTTAGTGTCCGAGTGTGGAGGATGTCCCACACGAAACGGTTTTTAACTTAGGCGATGCGGGGTCGCAGCTAAGCATTTTACACCCACTGGGGGTGATTAGGGAGATTAATTCACCAGAGTGAAAATAGTCAAATTTCGACAAAATATAAAGGAACGAAACTTTATTCATCGAGATTACTTGGATTTATTATTGGAATGACAAACTAAAGTCGTCGCATTCTACGTGTAGAACTTGCGAAGTAGGTCCGCGTTCCAAGTTCGTGGCTCTTCTACGCCATCTTCGATATTGTAGAGCCGGTAGGCTCCATTGTGCAGGACTTTGGAGATCGCATACGGCCCCTGCCACGGAGGCGCCAGTTTGTGAGGTTTTTGGTGGTCCAGTCGGAGAACCAGGTCTCCTTCTTGAAAAGCTCGGCCCTTGACCTGTCTGTCGTGGTAACGCCTCAGATCCTGCTGATAGAGCGTCGATCTGATGAGGGCCAGCTCTCTCTCTTCCTCCAAGAGGTTGAGACCATCTTGACGTGCTGCTTCGGCTTCGTCTTCATCATATTGTTCCACTCGGGGGGAATTGTGTTGAAGATCACTCGGAAGCACGGCTTCTGATCCGTACACCATGAAGAAAGGAGTGCGCTTTGTAGAGTGGTTTGGGGTTGTCTGTATGCCCCATAAGACGGATGGCAGCCCTTCGACCCAGGCCCCCGCAGCGTACTTCATGTCTCTCATCAATCCAGGCTTCAGCCCCTGGAGGATCATCCCGTTTGCACGTTCTGCCTGTCCATTCGACTGCGGGTGAGCCACTGAGGCTTAGTTAACCCGAGTGCCTTGAGAGAAACAAAACTCACGGAATTCGTCCGAGTCGAAGTTCTTCCCATTATCTGTGATGATGTCATGCGGCACGCCGAATCTGAAGATGATCTGCCGAATGAAACTGACGGCAGTAGCCGAATCAAAGCTTTTGATGGGCTTCGCTTCAACCCACTTGGTGAACTTGTCAACCGCCACAAGTAGGTGGGTGAATCCACTCGTTCCGGTCCACAGAGGTCCGACCATGTCAAGACCCCACACGGCGAATGGCCAGGTGAGAGGGATCGTCTTTAGCGCGGACGCAGGCTTGTGGGATTTGTTCTTATAGAATTGACATCCGATGCACAGGTCGACCAAATCTCTTGCAGCTTCATTGGCTCGGGGCAATAAAAACCCGCTCGGAAAGCCTTAGCGACCAAAGTCCGAGAGGATGCGTGATGGCCGCAAGTTCCCGAGTGAATCTCGTGTAAGATCTGCAAACCTTCCTCCGGGGAGATGCATTTGTGGACGACTCCTGTAATGCTTTTCTTGTATAACTGATCCCCTAAAACTTCGAATGCCTTGGATCGTCGGACGATCCGGCGAGCTTCTTCTTCGTCCTCGGGAAGTTCTTGCCGGAGCAAGTACGCTAAATAAGGTTGAGTCCACTCGGGAGTGATTACCAGCATTTCGTGGACTAGATCGACCACGGCCGGGACGTCAACCTCAGTCGGATTGGATGGACCGACTGCTTGTGGAGGCTCCTCTGTGAAAGGATCTTCTGCAATTGTTGGGGCGCGCAGATGTTCAAGGAATATGTCCTTAGGGACTGCTCGCCGAGTGGACCCAATCTTTGCCAGATCGTCTGCCGCCTGATTCTTTGCGCGAGGAATATGATGCAGCTCCAAACCTTCAAAATTCTTCTCCAGCTTTCTGACCGCGTTGCAGTAGCCGGTCATAGCTGGACTCCGAATGTCCCACTCTTTCATCACTTGGTTGACAACAAGGTCCGAATCACCGTAGACCATCAAATGACGAATGCCGAGTGAGATGGCCATACGGAGCCCATACAGGAGGGCTTCGTACTTGGCCTCATTGTTTGACGAATCAAAATGGATTTGGAGGACATAGTTCAGCCAGTCTCCTTTGGGAGAAACGAGGACCACGCCAGCCCCCGAGCCATTGAGCATCTTGGATCCGTCAAAGAACATAGTCCAGTGCTCGGGGACGCTCGGGGTTGGCTGCTCTTGCTCAATCCACTCGGCCATGAAATCAACCAATGCCTGGGACTTGATTGCTTTCTTGGCTTCAAACTTGATCTCCAACGGAAGGAGCTCAATTGCCAATTTTGCCACTCGGCCGGCAGCGTCTCTGTTATGCAAGATCTCCGACTGGGGAGCGTTGCTAATGACCGTGACCGAGTAATCTTGGAAGTAGTGAACCACCTTTTTTGCGGTCAGGTAAATACCATAGACCAGCTTTTGATAGTGCGGGTACCTTTGCTTGGAAGGGGTCAACACTTCTGAGATGCAATATATGGGTCTTTGAACCTTGAATGTTTTTCCCGGCTCCTCGCGCTCTATGGCAAGGACGGTGCTCACCACTTGGCTGGTAGCCGCGATGTACATGAGTAAAGGTTCCTGGCTGCCCGGAGCAGCTAACACCGGTTGGGTGGAAAGCAATGCCTTGAGTTCTTCGAACGCGGCTTGTGCTTCAGGAGTCCACTCGAACTTGTCAGACTTTTTCATCAGTCGGTAAAGAGGGAGTGCCTTCTCACCGAGTCTTGAGATGAATCGGCTCAGGGCCGCAAGGCAGCCTGTGAGCCTTTGTATGTCCTGCAGGCATTCTGGTTGCTTCATTCGGACTATGGCGCTGATTTTATCTGGATTGGCATCGATCCCTCGTCCGGAAATGAGAAAACCGAGTAACTTTCCGACGGGCACTCTGAATGTGCACTTAGTTGGATTCAACTTTATTCGGAAGCGCCGTAGGTTCGCAAAGGTTTCAGCGAGGTCGGTCAGGAGGTCGGAACCTTTCCTAGACTTGACCATGATATCATCCATATAAGCCTCCACGTTTCGACTGATCTGCCTTTGCAAGCATTTCTGGATCATGCGCTGAAAAGTAGCTCCAGCATTCTTTAGGCCGAATGGCATAGTGACATAGCAAAAACACCCAAATGGGGTGATGAAGGCCGTCTTTATTTCATCAGGCCCGTACATTCGGATCTGGTGGTACCCGGAGTACGCATCCAGGAACGACAGACGTTCTCATTCGGCAGTAGAGTCCACTATTTGATCTATGCGGGGTAAAGGAAAATGATCTTTCGGGCAGGCCCGATTGAGGTGTTTGAAGTCAATACACATGCGGAATGATTTGTCCTTCTTTGGCACCAGAACGACATTCGCGATCCACTCGGAGTGGTACACCTCGCGAATGAACTCGCCAGCAAGGAGTCGAGCTATCTCTTCGCCAATCGCCTTGCGCTTCTCGACGGAAGATCGACACAAGTACTCTTTGACTGGCTTGGCCTTGGGATTGGTTCGGAGTCGGTGCTCGGCCAGTCCCCTCGGAACACCGGGCATGTCAGACGGCTTCCATGCAAAGATGTCCCAGCTCTCACGAAGGAACTGGATGAGCTCGGTTTCCTATTTCTCTCCGAGTGATGTGGAGATGTTCGTCGGAGCAGCACTTGGGTCATTCGGGTGAACATGGACATGCTTGGTCTCACCGGCCGACTGAAAAGCCGATTCCGAAGCTGGCCGTTTTGACCTAAGCAAATCGGCCGTGTCCACCTCTTTCTTATATCCTTCGAGCTCGACCACGAGCACCTGCTCGTTGGCGATCTTGGAGCCCTGCTGGAGGCACTCCTCGGCTATCTTCCGGTTGCCACTCACAGTGATCACGCCTTTCGGCCCTGGCATCTTTAGTTTGAGATACACGTAACATGGTCTGGCCATGAAACGCGCGTAGGCAGGCCTACCCAGGATGGCGTGGTAAGCGCTGCGGAAGTCCACCACCTCGAAGGTTAACCGTTCTTTCTGGAAATTCTTTTCGCTCCTGAACACGACGTCCAGAGCGATCTGGCCGGGTGACTCTGCCTTCTTCCCAGGGACAATCCTGTGGAAATGCATGTTGCTCTTGCTCAATTGAGACATCGGGATGCCCATTGCCTTGAGCGTGTCAGCGTAAATTATATTGAGTCCGCTGCCTCCATCCATCAGGACCTTACGTAGTCGGACGCCGCCCACACCCGGGTCAACGACCAGCGCCTGCCTCCCAGGGGTGGCTATGTGAGGCGGATGGTCGGACTGGTAAAAAGTAATAGGTGTCTTCGTCTAGTTGAGGTATTTGGTGGCAGTCGGAACTGCCATGTTAACTTCCTGATTGACAACCTTCAACTGCCTCTTGCTTTCGACGTCAGCGAAGATCGTGAGGACCTTATCAACTTGTGGGTACTCAGAAGTACCTTCATCATCCTCGACATCGACTTTCTCACTCGAGGGCTCCGCGCCCATCTCCTCCTTGAGCAGGCGACATTCCCAATTGGTGTACTTCGGGAGCACAACGTTGCCTTCTTCATCCGTCTTGGTATGAATCTGCCACGGCTGATCAAGAATGTCGGATTTAGAATCGGTCTTTTTCTTGGGAGTCCATTCTTTCTTCTTTTTCTTTGGCTTCGGTTTGCCTTGGCCTTGCCCTTGAACGGCTGCCACCTCTGCCTTGTCGGAGGCATCAGTCTTTCGCTTCTGATTTTTTCCAGCATTGCCCCCCGATTGAGGGACGTTGCCAGCTCGTCCTTTGCCGTTACGGAGGCGGTCCTCTTCCTCTCCATTGGCGTAATTATTTGTGATCTCCATGGCCCGACTAAGGGACAGATCCCCAACTCGACCAAATTTCAAGATCAATTCTCGATACCGAGTGCCTGCCTTAAAGGCGCACATGGCCTGATGCTCGGTTACACCACGGTGTTATGCAGAGTGGTCCAGCGCTGGATGTACTCACGGAGAGTCTCGTTGCTCTTCTGGACGCAGTGCTGCAGCTCTGTCAATCCACCGGGCGCTTGTACGTGCCTTTGAATGTCTTGACAAACACTCGGGCCAAATCTTCCCAACAATAAGTGCAATTGGCGGGCAATTGATTCAGCCACGCTCGCGCGGATCCTTCTAACATGAGTGGAAGGTGTTTCATCGCAACGAAATCGTTGCCACCGCCGATCTGTACAGCCACTCGATAATCCTCGAGCCAAGTCTCCGGCTTGGATTCGCCGTTGAACTTGCCGATTCCAGTCGCTAACCTATAATTGGGTGGTATCTCAGCCTCCCGGATGTATCTGCTAAAGCATCCGAGACCGAAAATACCCCAACCACTCATTCGGTCTCTGTTGTCTCTGTTTCGATCAACCACTTGCTGAGTGATGATGGACCTGGCATTGAACTGCGGTGGTCTCTGGTTGTTGTCTCCATAACCCCTGTGCCGGACAGGGCTTCGCTCACGGTCCCTTATGATAGGCCGGCCGCCGTCATAGGGACGTTGGCCGTATGAACCGCCCCTCGGAGGGGGCGTCCAACTGACTTGCTAGCGTCAGCGTCCTCCGTGCGGACCTCTCGGAAGAGGAGGAGTTCGCCGGTCTTTCCTTGGCACGAGAGGACAATGAGCAGACTGGACCGTGTCTGCGCGAACAGACTTGCTATGAAGTCGTTGGTGTGATTGTGATACCTCAGAGTTTTGCTGAAGAGCAGTTTTCAGTAGGGCCTGGATCTGCCTAATGCCCTCGCCGGCCACCGAGTCAGACGACTGGATTGAGTCGGCGATCCGAGTGGCCGCTGCTAAGTTCAGGAGCGGCGTACGCATCACCGGGATGGTGTATGGCCGATCTTCTGGAAAAAGCTGACTGCGACTGCGGCTGGAACTGGGTCGTTCTCTTGCCGCGCGCTCGTCGAGTGACTGTTGGAGTCGCTCGAGCTGCTCACGTTCGGCCAGGGTGGCCTGGCACGCAGCCTCCAGGGCCAACTCGTCCGGGGTAGTTCCGGCGATGGGAGTGAGAAGAACCTGATCGTTCCGGCACCTGATTTCCTCCCGCTGCTCCCGAGTGAGGGGTCGGGGAACATAGCTGTCGGAGCCAGTGTTATTGCAGTCACCGTCTCGATCACGGGTATCTCCCGCGGAATACCCGGGAGGAGGGGCACCTCGAGCCGGGCCGGCTATCAGGACCTCCGCAGCGTCCCCTCTGCTCTCGCGCTCGGATGCATCAGATGATTCGTCATCCGAGGGAGGGAAAAGGTTGTGGACGGACTCATCGGCGTTGAGCACGGCCACTTGCCCAACCGCGGCCTGGAGTGCCGCGGCGTGCTTGATCCAACGCTGCAGCCGCGAGCGCCCAGAGCGTTTGCGTCGAGCCGCAGCGGGGGATGGCAATGCCGATTGGTACGGCGTAGACGTTTGTCGAAGAAGAACTCCAAACGTCGTCGCGCTGAAATGCGTTGCACCTCGGGCGGGCAACGCATCGGTGTCCAGCGGCGCTTCCTGCAGCCACGCCGAATCGTCGGCGATGAAGCTGAGGGAACCGAAGAGGATCTTGCCGCCGAGTATCATCATGATGATCGGGAGAATGGAAATTCCACCTGCGCCAGAATTCTCTAGACGCGCAGCCCCACGGTGGGTGCCAACTGTCGAGGGAATTAGCCTGACAATAGTACCAGGGGTACGAACGGGGGGGCGAAGCCTAGCTACGGTGTGGATGTTTCACTCGGATGTGTACGAGTTCAGGCCCCAGTCGGAAGTGGTAAGATCCCTACGTCTCGAGCTCGGAGGCTTTGTGTTTGCTTATGGCGAGTAATGGATTACAAGA
The DNA here is from genome assembly GCA_039707655.1 of Elymus sibiricus. NCBI lineage: Eukaryota > Viridiplantae > Streptophyta > Magnoliopsida > Poales > Poaceae > Elymus > Elymus sibiricus. The sequence continues at coordinate 358,379,775 of CM077665.1, forward strand.
GGTCGGAACCCTTGCTCTGGCGCCCGAGGGTGGCTTATATAGAGTGCGCCACACCGGCCGAGCGCCATCATTAGGGCTATAAATGCTAATCAATGTAACGTTACAGGAACGGCTGATTAAGTACTGCGTTACTGGTAACGCAAAAATAATGACACAATGAGCGACTCTTCACGTCCTGCGGGCGCTGCATCTCCTGAATCATCTGGGCTCCCATCTGACCGAATGACGCCGTGGACGCCCGAGTGACGTGATGCGTCCGAGTGGATCTTCATATGCATCCAAATGCATCTCTGGCCCAGAGGCTTTAATGATAATGAAGGACCACAGGTGGGCCTTAGATGTCAGTCCCGTGACCCTACCCATGGTAGGTGATACGTCTCCAACGTATCTATAATTTATGAAGTATTCATGCCATGTTTACAATAATTCTATATGATTTTGGTATGATTTTATTAGAACTAACCCGGACTGACGCTGTTTTCAGCAGAACTACCATGGTGTCGTTTTTTGTGCAGAAATAAAAGTTCTCGGAATGGGCTGAAAATTTATGGAGAATATTTTTAGAAAATATAAAAAATACTGGAGCAAAAAGATACTGGAGAGGAGTCCCGAGGCAGTCACAAGCCTAGGGGGCGCGCCCCCTGGCTTGTGGGCCCCTCGGGGACCCCCTTGACTTGTTTCCGATGCCAAAAATTCTTATAAATACGGAAAACTCCAGAAAGAAACCTAGATCGGGAGTTCCGCCGCCGCAAGCCTCTGTAGCCAAGAAAAACCAGTCGGGAGCCCGTTTCGGCACCCTGCCAGAGGGGGAAACCATCTCCGGAGGCCATCTTCATCATCCCGGCGGTCTCCATGACGAGGAGGGAGTAGTTCACCCTCGGTGCTGAGGGTATGTACCAGTAGCTATGTGTTTGATCTCTCTCTCTCGTGTTCTTGAGATGGCACGATCTTGATGTACCGTGAGCTTTATTAATATAGATGAATCATATGGAGTTTTCCCCTCTCTATCTTGTGATGAATTGAGTTTTCCCTTTGAAGTTTTCTTATCGGATTGAGTCTTTAATTATTTGAGAACACTTGATGTATGTCTTGCGATGGGATATCCGTGGTGACAATGGGATGTTCTATTGATCCACTTGATGTATGTTTTGGTGATCAACTTGCGGGTTCCGTGACCTTGGGAATCTATGCATAGGGGTTGGCACATGTTTTCGTCTTGACTCCCCGGTAGAAACTTTGGGGCACTCTTTGAAGTTCTTTGTGTTGGACTGAACATGATGAATCTGAAATTGTGTGATGCATATCGTATAAAGAAGCCCATGGGTACTCGTGGTGACATTGGAGTATCTAGGTGACATTAGGGTTTTGGTTGATGTGTATCTTAAGGTGTTATTTTAGTACGAACTCTAGGGCTGTTCGTGACACTTATAGGGATAGCTCATAAGATTGATCGGAAAAGATAACTTTGAGGTGGTTTCGTACCCTACAATAATTTCTTCGTTTGCTCTCCGCTATTTGTGACTTTGGAGTGAACTCTTTGTCGCACCTGAGGGATTTACATATGATTCAACTATGTCAGTATTGTTGAGAGAACTTGCACTAGTGAAAGTATGAACCCTAGGCCTTGTTTCCAAGCATTGCAATGCCGTTTGTGCTCACTTTTATCATTAGTTACCTTGCTGTTTTTATATTTTCAGATTACAAAAACCTATATCTACCATCCATATTACACTTGTATCACCATCTCTTCGCCGAACTAGTGCACCCATACAATTTACCATTGTATTGGGTGTGTTGGGGACACAAGAGACTCTTTGTTATTTGGTTGCAGGGTTGTTCGAGAGAGACCATCTTCATCCTACGCCTCCCACGGATTGATAAACCTTAGGTCATCCACTTGAGGGAAATTTGCTACTGTCCTACAAAACTCTGCGCTTGGAGGCCCAACACGAGTCTACAAGAAGAAGCTTGCGTAGTAGACATCAGTAGGCAACCTCATCAAATATCCTCTTAAGTTCTATCAACCACTGATACAACTCTACGCGCAACAATGTTCACTATACCTAGTACAAGAAAAAAACTACATTGCGGGAATAAAACTAGAAGTACTTTGTAGGTGTAATAAGATAGGTTTGCAAGATAATAAAGAATGTGGAAATAGAAGTTAGGTGTTGTTTTAATAAAAGAACAATAAAGTAAATATAGCGAGTGTGGAAAAGTGGTGGTAGGATTTGCGAGATTGTCCTACGCAATTGATAACAAGATCGGTAATCATTATTGCAATTTTATATGACGGAGAGGCGTGAGCTAACATACTTTCCCTACTTGTATCATATGCACTTATGACTGGAACTCTAGCAAGCATCCGCAACTACTAAAGATCATTTAGGTAAAACCCAACCATAGCATTTAGTAACATGTCCTCTTTACTCCCATACGCGACAATCCCCTTACTCGGGTTTGTGTTTCCGTCACTCACGCAACCCACTATAAACGAATCATGAACATATTGCAGCACCCTATAGCGGTAATCCCACACGCTTGCGTGACAGGGCAGGCACCGTAAGACAGTACCAAAATAAAACACGCAACTCAACCAATCAAGATCATCAATTAGCCCATAGGACACAAGAAATCTACTCAAACATCATAGGATGGCAACACATCATTGGATAATAATATGAATTCACGCAGGGTATACAAAGGGATGCGAGAAAGTGGACTGTTGTAAATAGATGAGGGAAGGTGATGGTGGTGGTGAGGAAGACGTCGGAGTTGTTGGTGTAGATCGCCGCCATGCTAGTTGCCCAGCGGCGTTCCAGCGCCATCGGGAGAGAGGGGGAGAGAGCCCCCTCCTCCTTATTCTTATTCCTTGGTCTCCCCCTAGATGGGAGGAGAGTTTCCCCTCTGATCCATGGCCGCCATGGCTCCCGGAGGGCAGGAGCCCCTCCGAGATTGGATATCTCTCTCTGTTCTCTTCTATTTCGCGTTCATATTTTCTGGCGTTTCATCGTTTCTTATATTTGAGGAGATCCGTAACTCCGACTGGGATGAAATTTTGAGTGGATTTTTCTCCGGAAATTATCTTTCTTGAGGCGAAAGAAAGACCCCAACCAACATTCGAGGGAGTCAGAAAGCAACCTGGCACACCCATCCCCCTAGGCGCGCCCTGTTTCCTTGTGACCACCTCGGGCACTGAATTGCGTTGATTCTTCTTAAAAATCACATGTATCCCAAAATAATTCTTTGTAAAATTTTATCGCGTTTGGACTTTGTTTGATATGCATTTTCTGCGAAACAAAAAAAATGCAAAAAACAGGAACTGACACTGGGCACTGGATCAATATCTTAGTCCTAAAAATAATATAAAATGTTGCCAAAAGTATATGGAAGTTGTAGAATATTGGCATGGAACAATCAAAAATTATAGATACGACGGAGATGTATCAGCATCCCCAAGCTTAATTCCTGCTTGTCCTCGAGTAGGTAAATGATAAAAAATATTTTTTGATGTGGAATGCTACCTAACATAACCTTGAACAAATGTATAATCATGACATGAATATTATGATACAAGTGATTCAAGTCAATAGTCTATCATTTGACATAAAGGCATCCATACTGAGGTTACTAACAAACAATCATGTCCTTCAAAATAGACGATGCTAAAGAATGTTATCCCTACACATTTAATCATTTAAGTATGACATGATTCCGTCTTCCTAACACAAGCACAAATCATGATCACCCCGGTGTCAAGTCAGGCATTTGGTTCATACTTTTTCACGTGCTTCAGCATTTTCAATACACTCAGTACATGAACATGAGCCATGGATATAGAACTATGGGTGGAATAGAATATGGTGGTAGATATCAATAGGAAGTCAAAAATGAAGAAAATCTCACATCAACTAGGCGGACCAATGGGCTATGGAGAAGCCCATCAATCGATATCGATGCGAGGAGTAGGGATTGCCATGCAACGGATGCACTAGAGCTATAAGTGTATGAAAGCTCAAATGAAACTAAGTGGGCGTGCATCCAACTTGCTTGCTCATGAAGACTTCGGGTATTTGAGGAAGCCCGTCATCGGAATATACAAGCCAAGTTCTATAATGAAAAACTCCCACTAGTATATGAAAGCGACAAATCAGGAGACTCTTTATATGAAGAACATGGTGCCACTTTGAGACAAAAGTGTGGTAAATGGATAGTAACATTGCCCCCTATCTCTTTTTCTCTCATTTTTTAGGTGGAGACTTTTTGCCTCCCCCTTTTTCTCTTTTACTTTATTTTTTTATTTCACTTTTTTATTTATGGTGGGCTCATTTGGCCTCCCCCATTTTCTTTCGTCTGGAGTCTCATCCCGACTTGTGGGGGAATCATAGTCTCCATCATCCTTTCCTCACTGGGACAATGCTCTAATAATGATGATCATCAAACTTTCATTTACTTACAACTCGATAAAAACTATTCAAGATGACTCTATATGAATGCCTCTCGGAGTGTACCAGGATGTGCAATGATCTTGCATAGCAAAGATATCAAAAAAGCGCACAAGCCATGAAAATATCATGCTAGCTATCTTACGATCATGCAAAGCAATATGACAATGAGTGCTCAAGTCATGTATATGATGATGATGAAAGTTGCATGGCAATATATCTCATAATGGCTATGGAAATGCCATAATAGGTAGGTATGGTGGCTGTTTTGAGGAACATAAAATGGCTTATGTGTGATAGAGCGTATCATATCACGGGGTTTGGATGCACCAGCAAAGTTTGCACCGACTCTCGAGGTGAGAAAGGGCAACGCACAATACCGAAGATGCTAGTAAATTGCAGAAAGGTGGGAGTGCGTATAATCCATGGACTCACATTAGTCATAAAGAACTCATGTACTTATTGTGAAAGTTTTATTAGCTCTCTCGTAGCAAAGTACTACCAGTGCACCCCTAGGTAGGAGGTTGGAAGGAGTTAACCATCGCGCGGCCCCGACTCAAACAACACAATGATTTCAATGAGGAATAAAAGTGCTCCAACATCCCGGTCGTACCATAACCCACACTTTAATGAACAGGAGATCACAAACCTTAACATCAATATTCCTACTAAACCATAATCATCCACTAGTGCTCCCACATATAACTATCTTAATGTCGAAAAACTATTACATGGAATCAAACATATCATATTCAGTGATCCACAAGTTTTATGTAGGATTTTATGACTAAGCATGTCAACGACCAATTCCTCTTAACTATCTAAATAGATATAAGTGAAGCATCAGAGTTTAATTCTTTCTATAAAAGACCTGTACACACTCTAATAAATATAAGTGAAGAAAAAGAGCATTCTACAAATAACGATGTTCACAATGTAGAGATGTGAGCATCCAAACTTCAAAAGATATAAGTGAAGCACATGAAGCATTCTATAAAGCCATACTCAAAAGATATAAGTGAAGTGCAAAGAGCATTCTATAAATAAACCAAGGACTATCCCGTACCAGCATGGTGCATTGCTAAAAGAAAAATAAAAGGCACAAGACGCTCCAAGAATGCAGTCATATCATGTGAACAAAACAAAAGCCGAGACATACCGATAATTGTCGAGCAAGAAAATGGGATGCTGTTAGAGCATATTTCTCCATATGTGGTTTTGGTAATTGATGACAATCCCTATGGACTAATGGTTGCCTTGAGTTATATTCGAAGGATTTATCTAGAGGCACTTCTTGAAGTCCATCTGTTGGTTTCAAGGACTTTATATGGTGACCAAGGTGGGTTTCAAGGATTTATCCAAAGATTGGTCATTTGAGAGTTGAGCTTATTGCAAGCATGTCTTGAAGAAGAAGATTGTGTGATCATTCATGTTTACCTTCAAGACATCATCTTTATGAAGAGAGAAGATAAGATGCAAGGTTGATCAAGACTAAGTCAAAGAGTGAATCAAGTTGATCAACACACAAAGCATACAAGATGTACTGAGAGGGATCAAGTGATCCCATGGTATGGTAAGCATTGTCCATTACGCTTTGTGTACTAACCCATGGCCTACGTGAGAGTTCTTTGTGGGGTTAGGTATATTTCCATGGGCTTGCATCAAGAGGAAGATCCCATACAACCCATGGAGGATAACATCAAGTGGTGATCGTCATCAAGGTTGTGGTGTGCAAGTTCAAGTGAAGCATCACGAAAAGATCATGCTTGAAGCTTGCCGTCCATTGTGGTGACAATGGACATGTGAAGATGTGCCGAAGAGTGGCTCACCTATAGTGGAGTATGGGGGAGCAATCTACTAGTCTTCATCGAGCCGGCACAATCAAGAAAGGTGGTCCATCTTGAGGAGGACAAGATCGTCATCATCTAGCTCAAGTGGACTATGCGCAATGCAAAGGTTTGACCTTGAAAGGGTTTTCTATTTTACCGGTCTCATGTTGGTAGTTGGGAGACCGGGTTATAGGATCGATATTCGTACTATCAAGGGGGGCTCTCAAGTGAGTAGCTTGATCATATCGTTCGTTGAGAGCTCAAACCATTTCATTCTTGGCATCGTCATCTTTCTTGGTTCTTGTTTGGCTTTTTGCTTTGGGAGTGTTTGAGCTTATGCTCTTCATCGTGATAAGCTCAAGCTCATCGAAAACGGTTTTTGTATATATCATATTTGTGTTTTCGTTGTTGGAGATTTTGCCGGATAATTCTTGGGAAGGTCATCTTCCTTATCCTATTGGCATTTATTCTCCATTGCTTGATAGTACTTGTCGTTATCTATCCAACAAGCTTGAGTTTTCTCATTTCAAAGTCCGTATGCGAAAGTTATGGCGGTTTCGGTTTTGCTTGGGCTAAAGTACTGTTTTAAGCGGTGGTACCTCTCAAGCGGTACTACCTCTCCCCCGAGCGGTAGTACCGCTTATGCGGTACTTCCGTTCCCTTCTACCACAACACTTCCACTTATTTTCAGCTCTCTGTGTTGCGAGCGGTAGTAGAGCTGTAGTAGAGAGCGGTAATACCTCTCAAGCGGTACTACCTCTCCCCCGAGCGGTACTACCTCTTAAGCGGTGCTACCACTCCCCCGAGCGGTACTACCTCTCTCGAAGAACTACCACTCGTGTTTTTCTGTCTCGTTGGGCTGTTTTGACCGTGCTAAGCGGTAGTACCGCTCCCCCGAGCGGTGCCGCTTGAGCATGACTTGTGGGCATAACGGTTGGATTCGGGGGGGGGGGGTATTTAAGGGGGGCTTCTTCCCCAATAGTCCCCATCTTTTGAGCTCGTGTTCTTCCCCCATTGTTGACCTTCTTCGAGCTTGCTAACTCTCAATCCCTCCAATGATTCTTTCTAGTTCTTGAGGGAAAAGAGAGAGGAGAGCTAGATCCACATTTCCACCAATCACTTTCTCCTCTATGTGAGGGGAACCCCTTGGATCTAGATCTTGGAGTTCTGCGTGTTCTTCTTTGTTCTTCCTCTCATTTTCTTCCATAGCATTAGTTGTTGTGGTGGGATTTGGGAGAGAAGGACTTGGGCACTCCGTGTGCCCTTGCCATTGCATTTGGTGCATAGGTTTGAGTTCTCCACGGTGATACATGGAAGTGGAAAGTCGAGAAGCTTATTACTCTTGGGTGTTTGAGCAACCTAGAGCTTGTTACTCTTGGGTGCCTTGGTGCCCAAGATGGTTAGTGGTGTCTTGAAGCTCAATCATTGTGGTGTAAAGCTTTGGGAAGTATCGGGGTCTCCAATTAGGTTGTGGAGATTGCCCCGAGCAATTTGTACGGGTACCGGTGGCCGCCCCCAAGGGTTGCCAAAGTGTAAGGACTCGGTGACCGCCCCCAAGGGTTGCCATTTGTACGGGTTCGGTGACCGCCCTCAAGGGTCCCTTAGTGGAATCACGGCATCTTGCATTGTGCGAGAGCATGAGGAGATTACGGTGGCCCTAGTGGCTTCTTGGGGAGCATTGTGCCTCCACACCGCTCCAAACGGAGATTAGCATCCGCAAGGGTGCGAGCTTCGGGATACATCATCGTGTCCACGTGCCGGTTATCTCTTACCCGAGCCCTTTACTTATGCACTTTACTTTGTGATAGCCATATTGTTTCTTGTTATATATCTTGCTATCACTTAGTTGTTTATATTCCTTAGCATAAGTTGTTGGTGCACATAGGTGAGCCTAGTTGTTTTAGGTTTTGTGCTTGACTAATTAAACGCTAGTTTTATTCCGCATTTGTTCAAGCCTAAATTGTAATTATTTTAAAGCACCTATTCACCCCCTCTAGGCGACATCCACGTCCTTTCAGATGCCTTCCAGGGCATCCCCAAGCTTAGACGCTTGAGTTTCCTTGAATATTTACTTGGGGTGCCTTGGTCATCCCTAAGCTTGAACCCTTGCCTCTCCTTATTCTTCTCATATCGATACCTCCTCGATCTCCGAACACTTCATCCACACAAAACTTAACACAACTTTTATTAGGAAGGTTATTACATATACCATCAAATCCCATCATGCCTTGCCATAACATTATTGTATAATTATATTCCAACATTACCTACTGCATTCTGTCATAATTCTATGGCTCCCAAGTCAATGGGGCTCAACAAGATTTCAAACATAAGCAGACAAAGAGACTATAAGAGCAATATGTGAAAAACAGGACACACTGTGAAGATGCAGATGAAACATATACTTCTTTAACTCAGAAAATTCTGAAAAATTAGGACATAATAAAAAATTGCATAACAGTGTTGTGTAAAATTTCATAATGGTTTCACGCTCGAGTGAAATATGAAAATTCAAACACTACAGAAAAGTTTCTGTTTTTGCACAGGACACATCAAACAAGCAATTCAAACATCCTAAAGGTCTCTTGGCACATTATTTTTATAATACAATGGATTTGTACAAGCGTATAATTATTTCTGTTGAAATTTTTTTGTAATCAAGATTCACAAAGTTTCCATGGGCATGAACAAAGATCAAGGCTAGCCCCCACTTCAACGGTGCTCGTCTTTCTCACTTCCACTTATCTTTTTGAAAATGTTTTAAGTTTCCCACTTTCTTTTTTGTTTTAATTACTTTAAAAGCACACAACAGAATAAAATGACTCTCTAAAACTTTCGGGTTGTCTCCCTGGCAGTGCTTTCTTTAAAGTCATTAAGCTAGGCATATTGTGCTCAAGTAATTGATCCACCCGGATCCCAAGGTATATCAAAGCGAATTTTAATTAACAATGATTTTGTAATTTAATAACGAGCATGAAGTAATATATATCATAGAACAAAAGAGTCTAACCCTCTTCTTATGCATTAGCGTGTCATAAAAGAACAATTCATGCACACAAAGTAAAGGCCAATGCATAGTATAAACAGTTTCTTGCAATTTTATCGTATTGGAAACATAGAGAGGTGAAGATTTGGTTCCTCTCTCATAATAATTGCAATTAGGGTCATCAAGCACATGCATATTATATCCATCAAAACCATCATGTGTAATAGTAAAATGCAACCCATCAATATAATCCTTAATAAGCACAAACTTCTCCGATATAGTTTATTTGGGAGAATTCAAAAAGATAATAGGACCATCATGCGTGGGTGCAATAGCAACAATTTCATGCTTAACATAAGGAACTATTGCAAGTTCATCTCCATAAGCCTAATTCATATTGGCATAATGACCACAAGCATAGCAAGCATCAAGTTCATCAAAACGGGATATTTCAAACGAATCCAAGGGATCATAGCATTATCGTAGCAATCATCCTTCGTTAAGCACAAAGAGAAATTAAACAATGTATAAGTTAAAGAGTTACTCTCATAAGAAGGTGGAAATGAGTGATCAATCCACTCTTCCTCCTTTTGTTCTTCGCTCTCCCCCTCATCTTTTTCATCTAATGAGCTCACGGTTTCAGCATTTTCTTCTTCCACAGATTCTTGCAAATCTTGGGCAGCAGAGACTTTATCAATAAATTTATCAATATAGGCATTGTATTCATAATTCTCATAGTAATATTTGAGTATAGCATTAGGTCTATAGACACCATCATCAAAGTTATCACACTTTTCAAACAAAGATTCAATTTCATAAGCACCCTTAAAAGCAACAAATTCTTCTATTATTTCCACATCATAGTAATCATATATAACATTAACATAAGAAGCCAAGGTTTCATTATCAATAAATTCACATTTAAAGGGAAGGTGTGGAGCCTTCATTTTAGAGCAACAAGTATAATCACATCTCAAGCATAAATTTCAAGCATACCAACGCAACATTTTAATTTGATCCCATAATTGTTTCCCTTTTTCAGTCAAGCGATAATCCCTAAAGTACTCATGTTGATCCAACGTGTCTGCCATTATCAAGTTGAATGAGGATTTTTCAGGATTCTCAAAGTAGTATTTAGTGTTTTTCACATAACCAACATTGAGGGTTTAAGGAGGTTCCCCATCTCCATGAGTAGCAAGTACAACTAATTGTTTTGGTCGTTCGTGTCCCATATCCATAACTAAAGATATAAAACAACTTAGAACAGAAAATAAAAAACTACTTAGAGGTAGAGCAAACAAGCACACTCAAAAATATCAACCCCTACGCTATTGCTCCCTGGCAATGGCGCCAGAAAAGGTCTTGATAACCCACAAGTATAGGGGATCGTTTGTAACCTTTTTCGATAAGTAAGAGTGTCGAACCCAACGAGGAGCTAAAGGTAGAACTGATATTCTCTCAAGTTCTATCAACCATCGATACAACTCTATGCGCAACAATGTTCACTATACCTAGTATAAGAAATAAACTACTTTGCGAGGATAAAACTAGAAGTACTTTGTAGTTGAAATAAGATAGGTTTGCAAGATAATAAAGAATGTGGGATAAAAGTTAGGTGTTGTTTTAATAAAAGAACAATAGCGAGTGTGGAAAAGTGGTGGTAGGATTTGGGAGATTGTCCTAGGCAATTGATAACAAGATCGGTAATCATTATGGCAATTTTATATGAGGGAGAGGCATGAGCTAACATAGTTTCAGTACTTGGATCATATGCACTTATGATTGGAACTCTAGCAAACATACGCAACTACTAAAGATCATTCAGGTAAAACCCAACCATAGCATTAAGTAACAGGTCCTCTTTAGTCCCATACACAACAACCCCCTTACTCGGGTTTGTTTTTCCGTCACTCAGGCAACCCACTATAAATGTATCATGAACGTATTGCAACACCCTATAGAGGTAATCCCACACGCTTGCACGACATGGTGGGCACCGTAGGACAACACCAAAATAAAACACGGAACTCAAACCAATCAAGATCATCAATCAGCCCATAGGATAAAAGAAATCTACTCAAACATGATTGGATGGCACCACATCATTGGATAATAATACGAAGCATAAATCACCATGTTCAAGTAGGGGGTACAACGGGATGCGGGAGAGTGGACCGTTGTAAATAGATGAGGGAAGGTGATGGTGGTGGTGAGGAATACGGCGGAGTTGTTGGTGTAGATCTCTGCCACCCTAGTTGCCCCGCTGGCGTTCGGGCGCCACCGGGAGGGAGGGGGAGAGAGCCCCATCCTTTTTATTCTTCCTTGGTCGCCCCCTAGATGGGAGGAGAGTTTCCCCTCTGGTCCATGGCCACCATGGCTCCCTGAGGGGAGGAGCCCCTCCGAAATTGGATCTCTCTCTATTCTCTTCTGTTTTGCGTTCCTGTTTTCTGGCGTTTCACCATTTGCTATATTCCCGGAGATCCGTAACTCCGACTGGGATGAAATTTTGAGGGGATTTTTAACCTGAAATTATCTTTCTTACGGCGAAAGAAATGCCCCAACTGACGTTCGAGGGAGTCGCAAGGCAACCCGGTGCGCCCAGCCCCCTAGGTGCGCCCTGTTGCCTTGTGACCACCTCGGGCACCGTCTTGCGTTGATTCGTATTCCTAAAAATCACATATATTCCGAAATATCACATATATTCCAAAATAATGCTTCGTAAAAATTTATCGCGTTTGGACTTTGTTTGATATGCATTTTCTATGTAACAAAAAACATGCAAAAAACATGAACTGGCACTCGGCACTGGATCAATATGTTAGTCCTAAAAATAATATAAAATGTCGCCAAAAGTATATGGAAGTTGTAGAATATTGGCATGGAACAATCAAAAATTATAGATACGATGGAGATGTACCAGGCATCACGTCCATGACAAGTAGACCGAAATGATTCCGCATCTCCTACTATTACTCCACCAATTGACCGCTATCCAGCATGCATCTATGGTATTAAGTTCATGTCAAACAGAGTAATGCTTTAAGAAAGATTACATGATGTAGACAAAATAAAAGCAATATGTTCAAACCCGTCATTTTACCCTCAGTAGCAATAATACAATACATGTCTTGTACCCTTCTATCACTATGCTATAGAGCACCGCAAGATTGAACCCACTACAAAGCACTCCTCCCGCTGAAGATAAATCAATCTAGTTGGCCAAACCAAACTGATAGATCGGCAAGACATGCAAATCTATAACAATCATGCATAATAGAATTTAGAGAAGACTCAATTACTTTTCATGAATAATCTGATTATAAACCAACAATGCATCAGATCCCAACAAACACACCGCAAAAGAAGATTACATCCGAAAGATCATCACGAGAATCACAAAGAACTTTGTATTGAAGATCAAAGACAGAGAAGAAGCCATCTAGCTACTAGCTATGAACCCATAGGTTTTTGGTGAACTATTCACATTACATCATGGAGGCAGCAAGGTTGATGTAGAAGGCCTCCATGATGGATTCCCCCTCTCGCGGATTACCGGAAAGGCCTCCAGAAGGAATCACAGAAGAACAGAGACTTGCGGCGGCGGGAAAATTGTTTCGGGTGGCTCTTTGATGTTTTTGGGGTAATTGGGAATATATAGAAGTAGAATTATGTCAGGAGGTGCCACGGGGGGGGGGGGGGACGTGCTAGGGGGGCACGCTCTACCCCCCAGGGAGAGCCAGCCTAGCTCTTGGCTACCCCGTGGGTCTTCTGGCCACCTCCCGAAACTTCTTGGGTCTCTTCTGGTCCAAAAATAACTCCCGTCAACTTTTATCCAATTTAGACTTTATTTGGTATTGATTTTCTGAAAAGTCCAAAAACAGGCAAAAAAATAGAAAACTAACACTAGGCACCGAGTTAATAGGTTAGTCCCAAAAATGATATAAAATAGCATATAATTGCATATACAGTATTCAAGATTTATAATATAATAGCATGAAACAATAAAAAATTATAGATATGTCATAGACGTATCAGCATCCCCAAGCTTAATTCCCGCTCGTCCTCGAGTAGGTAAATGATAAAAACATAATTTTTGATGTGGCATGCTACCCAGCATGTAATCTCTTTTAGGTGTTGATATTGAGAAATGATGAATCAATTGACATTAACATAATAATATCCATGAACATAAGAAGCATAATCATTATTCTTTCAAAATATACTATCATTAAAGAATGTTATCCCCTACTCATTTTATCATATTAAGCATGACATGAATCCGTCTTCACCGCATAACTATAAATCATGAACACCCCGGCGTAAAACCAGGCAATTGAATCGTACTTCTAACGCGCTTTAGCATTTTCAACTTCACGCAATACCTGAGCATGAGCCATGGATATAGCATATGGATGGAATAGAATATGGTGGTAGATATCAAAGGAGTCAAAATGTGGGAAAGTCTCATATCAACTAGGCAAATCAACGGGCTATGGAGATGCTCATCAATCGATATCGATGCGAGGAGTAGGGATTGCCATGCAACGGATGCACTAGAGATATAAGTGTATGAAAGCTCAAAGTTAGTGGATGAGCTAAGGAGGCAGAAACACGGTTTGTGAATGCTGAACGAGTGAGAGAGCTAGGAGCTAGGAGGTAAGTGCACACCCCGCCGCCCGCCGCTTCAGCGCCGGCGGCCAGGACATAACGCCGCGCTCCGCTTGGGGCACGACGTCCACCCACCCGTCGTACGCTACTCCGGCTGCTACGGCCACCATTGTGTTGGTGTGCCTTGCTGTGCCACATGGGTTAGGTCACGTCATCTATTACCGCTTCTTCTTCATCGCAGGCTGGTAACTCCCTTCTCGAACTTTCTGCACTTTTGATCGGTTGTAGCCCGTTGCTTTGAGGCATGCTGTTGTTCTTCCTCCTTGATGCATCCATTCTCTCTATCGCCGTCTTAGTTGCTTAGCTTGTTGGAGTATGTTATGTTATCCACGTGGAGGGAGTGTGGTTTCAGGATGTTATGCTTGAGAAGTATGGTTGTGCCACCGTTGAGGCCATGGCCGGTGGCTGTTGCGCCGCCGACATCCTTGCTATCGTGCTCAACGACAGCGTCTTCCTCTCGCCGGAGTTCTTCACCTCTCCCTTGGTCAACTGGTTCGGTGGGCATGCTAACGGCTACCTTGTCAGACCACATCAGCCGGGTTCCTTTCTCTTCCAAGTTGCGCATGAGTGCATTGCCAAGGAGATAGTGCTTTGCGATTGCTGGACGTCCGGTTTGCTCCGTGTCAGGATCTCTTTTTCTGGCTTGGCTTATTCTGCTGTTCCTTTGCTTCCTTCCTCTCCTGCCTCGTCTCAGTCGTGTGCATGTCGCTCCGCATGGATAGTGAACTCCGCGCTACCTTCTGTGCTTGGGCCCCGCCCTATGCAACATCACGTACAGGTAGACGGGCACTCGATGGCCTCTCCCATGCATGCTCCTCGTGCCCAGGTTTTCGGGAGCTCGGACACGCGCTTGCATGCTCTACCCTCTGCCTCCCCTCTCGCTCCTCTGCATGCCGTCATGCGTAATCAAGTGCCTGTTGGCTTGGATGCTTTTAATCCTCTTCTTCCACCGACGCTGCAAGATTCTGCCCAACCGGCGACTGTTCGAAGCCGTGCTTTGGTTGCGTCTTCCTGTTGTGTCTCGCCACCCAGCCACCCCTCTGCCCCCTCTGCCATTACTCACGACTCCCTAACCGTCAGCCCCTCTCCCCTCGCCATGCAAGATATAGGGACGCCCTTCTTTCGCGTGGCCCGGAGTCTCCAGATCAATTATTTCCCTCGCATCTCGCACCAAATCATCTTTTCCGATACGGGAAACCCCACAATTTGCATCGCTGATGCTTCCGATGCCTCTCGTTTAGTCACAGACAATGCGATTGTCGGGATCTTGATGTATGTTGGCTCTGCCGCCGGGTTGGCCACCTTAGTCTCCAATGTCGCATTCGCGTTTACAGCTCTAACCCTAGCCCTAGTGTCGCGCTTATTAGTACACGCTCTCCATCGCCGCAGCCCATCAGTCAGATTCCCAGCCCCACCTCATCCTCACTCGCCATTATCCCCTTCCGCTCCAACCCTCCTAGCCTTGTTGCAACTGCTCCAATGGAGCCCGTGCTCCGTGGTCGCCCAACCTCGCTTGACGTCTACTTCCCGCTCGTCCCCAACCAAAACACTCTTGTCTGCCTCGTCAACATCTCTCCACCCAAGTCCAACTTCTTGCCCTAGCTCCGATGCATGTTCCAGCAGTGGCTTGGGATCACTGCCGTGGGGACGGCCTTCGATGTGTTCTAGCGCGAGGAGGAGCAGGTCACGGCCTTTCATGCGAGCCCGATCTACGTAGGGTCTCACACTATTCGGGTCTGCCGCACAGTGAAGGGGACACCGCCTTCTCCTTCTCCTACCGACACGTCGTCAACTTGTCTCTGGAGAAGCTGCCGCTGGAGCTCTGGAACAGGCGCGGGGTGGCGGCTTCTGTTATTGGCTTTGCCAGCATTCTACAGGTGGAGCATGCCTGCCTCCACAACAGTGAGTTCTCCGACATCTTTGTGCTGGTAAAGGTGGAGGCCCTGGAGCACATCCCTCATCACCTTGCTTTCCACCGCTTTGATGGCGCCGACGCTTACGCCGACGTGCTGATCTATGAGATCTGGGATGTTGCCTGATCGTTCGTGGCTCCGTCCGCGCCTACGCAACCTCCGCTCGAGCACCACCATGGCGATGATGGCGGCTATGGTGCTAGCCGGGTGCCTCCAAGAGCGCTGCCTCGTCAGGGGCATGCGCACCCGCGTGGCTCCCGGTCAACACTAGGGCACCAGGAAGACGGTGACAGCATGGCCACGCGGGACTATCGTGCCTTCCTGCAGCCCCAGATTGCTTCTGTGGGTGATTTCATGGCCATGTTGAATATCTCTTTCAAGCCCAAGCTCATCAAGGGAGCGACCTTCTCTCTGCCGACGGCCGCGCAGATTGCCCATGAAGACGAGCATCGGGGCTGCCTCCTCCGCTCCGTCCTCCTGGCCATGGAAAGTCGCCTGCTGTGTACCGCTGTCTCCTTCGACCCGGACACCATGACCTTCTCCTTCAAGCTCGTTCTCAGCAACTGCCGGGCCGCCAAGGAGTTATCCAGGTGCGGGCGGTGTCACTGGATGATGGCTTCTTTCCCTGTTTTGATTTGCGCTCCGAGCTCCTTGCGTGAGAAAGCTCTCGCTCTCTCCTGTTTAAATTCTGGACTCAGGATGAGGTCAGCCTGATGTGCTCCCGCACTCTGCCTCTTCTGCCATCCGTCGAGAACCTGCACCCACCCGAGCCCATCATGCCTATTGGGCTGCTGCCCGCTGTCGGCCCGCTACTCACTTTTTAAATGGTGGACATTTTGCCGGCGGACGCATACTTCCCAGGCCACTCGCGCGTGCAAGCTCATCGTGTTCTTGCTGGTCGACCCACCTGCTCAAGGCCCTTCAAGCATGCTCCGACGCTTGGGGAGGGCCTGCTTTAGTGCGATCACCTCTCTCCCGTGGTCAACACCAACCTTAAACACGGGGCTTGTGCGGTGCTCCCTGCCTAGGTGGTGGTCGTCTTTTGCTCCTGCCTAGTGCCACCGCTCGAGCCCAGCATTCAGGATCTTCGTTCCTCTCCCCATGCTCTAGCTCTTCAATGCCCCCCCCCCCCCCCCGCCGCCTGTTTCTTCAGTCTTCCAGCCTCTGCTTCCGGCTGGCGGCCCTGCAGGAGTGGATCATGGCCTTGGCCTGGGATCGGATCCCCTGGTGCTGGTCACGTGACTGCAGGCGGCGGCCGACCTGGTCCATGTGGACCAGGTCCAGGACGACGACGACTCGGCAGCTCCGATGCAAGCTGAGGCCCTCCCCCCATCCCCACGCCACAGTCCTTGCATCATGAAGATGTACGATGGGGAGCGTGTCAGCTCCGTTGAGCGCGCCGCCAAGAGGAAGGCGGCAGGGTTGGATGCTACTCTAGGTGGATCTTCTTGGCGTCCAAGCTCCTCCGGCAGTCGCCGCAAGAAGGCTAAGGTGCCGCCGGTCGCTGGGTTCCTGGACCTCCCTTTCGTCGAGACTCCGAGACCTGTGATGCGGGGCAAGCTCAAGCAGCTGGCCAAGTGATGTGACCTCAACGTGGAGGCCATCTTCGCTCAAGCTTCCTCCTCTGCCTCTGCTGGCACACCTTGTTCTGCTCCAGCTGACGGCTCAACTTCTTCCTCCATGGGTGATGGCTCTATTCCAGATGTTTAGGATGATCTATGCTATGTTTAGGTTGCAACTTTTGCTGCCTATGGTTGCTATCGTAGTTGTTTCGGTTGTTCTTAGGTGTCGCTGTCAGTACCGGTAGGGAGGTACCTTTATTTGCTTTCAGTTCATTGCATTAGGTCGGTTCCGCCGCTGGTCAGTGTGTATGGTGTCTGTTACTCGCATGTCTCATTATCCATGGTTATGCAGAGTCTGTATTTTGCATTGTTTCGATCATGTTCATACTCTGCTTGTCTTTCTCCTTTGTGCATGGGCTGCTTTCCCCTATGTCCATGAAAATTCTTGATTGGAATGTTCGAGGCCTAGGTGATGATGATAAGTGTTCGTTGGTTCGTGATGTTATAACCTCCTGTCGCCCTAGTCTTGTTTGTGTGCAGGAAACTAAGCTGGAATCCATCAGTGTAAGGAAGCTGCGCAATTTCCTCCCAGCTCACCTTGATAAACACACAGTTATGCCTTCTTCATGCTCATTTGGTGATCAATTTGTGTCCTGGGACACGTCTGTTATCTCAGGATAGATCATTGCTTTGCACAAGTACCACGTCACAGTCAGAATGTCGTCAACGACATCCAGTTTTGCTGTTCTAATCACTGCTGTCTACGCACCTTGCATTGCCCAAGAAAGAACTGCCTTCTTTGAGGCCATGGAGAATGTTGTTGGATAGGTATCTGAGCCTTGGTTGGTTATTGGGGACTTCAACATGTACCGCTTTTAGGATGAGAAATCTCGTGGCCACGTGGATTGGGTTGTGATGGAGGCTTTCAATGAATGGATTAGGGCTAATGCTCTAGATGATGTGGTCGTCTGCAATAGAAGGTTCGCTTGGTCCAACAAGAGGGAAAACTCAACTCTCGTGCGACTAGACCTGATCCTTATCAATGCTGATTGGAACTTGGCATTTTCTCAAACATCTACATCAGTTGTGCCCTCTGTCACCTCGGATCATGTGCCAATCTTGGTACAGTTCTGCAATGAGAAAGTCAAGAGCAAGTTTTTCAGGCTGGAGAACCGCTGGCTTGAGTTAGAAGAAACAAGGGAGCTTATCAGAAACAACTGGAGTAGTGGTACGAGGCTGATTTGCTGTGCTGCTTCTCTTATCAATTTCAAGAAGAGACGCATCCGTGCTGCCCTTCAGAAGTAGAAGAGGGGCAGGGCTAGCTTGGACTGTAATAAAAAATTGGTGGTGGACTATCTTAATGCTATCGAGGAACGCCTGTCTCTGTCCTCCTTGGAGATGGTCCTAAGGAAGTTTGCTATGGCCAAAGCTGAGTAGCTAATCTTGTGGCAAACTGCTTACCCGCGTCGGAGGGCTAAGCTGCGATGGTGTGTTCCAGGAAATGAAAACATCATGTTCTTTCATGCTGCTGCTAATGGTCATGCTAGGAGAAATAAAGTCCGGGTCCTTGTCCAGGAAGGAGTGGAGTTCTTTGACAACCAACAGAAACTTCAGCTGGCAACTAACTATTTCTCTAATCTGCTGGGTCAACCTTCTCCTTCCCTGCCCAGTATCCGTCTGAATGATGTGTTTGAACCTGCACACACGTCCTTCCTGGCAGAGGAGTTCTCCTGGGAGGAGATTGACATGGCTTGATACTGCGTCGGTATTTTCCCAAAGAGGAAGGGATGATGCAGCACAGCTATGGTAAGTATTTCCCTCAGTTATGAAACCAAGGTTATCGAACCAGTTGGAGAACCAAGCAACACTATGTAAACGGTACCTGCACACAAAGAACAAATACTTGCAACCCAATGCGCAAGAGAGGTTGTCAATCTCTCCACGGTAAAAAGATAGATTAGTTTGTATGAGATTGGATAAATAGATCGCACAAGAACACAAAATAAAAGATGCAAATAAAAGTGCAGCAAGGTATTTTTGGGCTTTTGGAATAATAGATCAGAAAACAAATGCGAAAAAAGATAGATCGAAAAGCAAAATATTAAAAGGATAGACTCGGGGGCCGTAGATTTCACTAGTGGCTTCTCTCATGAGTATAACACACAGTGGGTAAACAAATTACAGTTGGGCAATTAATAGAAGATCAAATAATCATGACGATATCCAAGGCAATGATCAATATATAGGCATCACGTCCAAGATTAGTAGACCGAAACGATTCTGCATCTACTACTATTACTCCACACATCGACCGCTATCCAGCATGCATCTAGTGTATTAAGTTAATGGAGAAACGGAGTAATGCAATAAGAACGATGGCATGATGTAGACAAGATCTATTCATGTAGGAATAGACCCCATCTTATTATCCTTAATAGCAACGATACATGCGTGCCTTGCTGCCCCTTCTGTCACTGGGAGAGGACACCGCAAGATTGAACCCATCACAAAGCACCTCTTCCCATGGCAAGAAAAATCGATCTAGTTGGCCTAACTAAACCAAATATTTGAAGAAGAAATATGAGTCTATAAATAATCCTGCATATAAGAGATAAAAGAAGACTCAAATAATATTCATGGATAGAAACTAATCATGAACTCAAACTTCATCGGATCCCAACAAACACACCGCAAAAAGTCATTACATCAAATAGATCTCCAAGAGACAACTGTATTGAGGGCGATACATCAGGGCGCGCCGAGGGCCTCTGGCGTGCCCTGGTGTATCGCGGGCCACACGGGCCTCCTCCCAGGTGCTTCTTTGGCTCCCTGGGTGTCTTCTGGTCCAAAAAAATCTCCAAAAAGTTTTGTGGCGATTGGACTCCGTTTGGTACTGATATTCTGCGAAGTAAAAAACAAGCAAAAAACATCAACTGGCACTGGGCACTATGTCAATAGGTTAGTCCCAAAAAATGATATAAAGTTGCTATAAAATAATTATAAAACATCCAAGGATGATAATATAACAGCATGGAACAATCAAAAAGTATAGATACGTTGGAGACGTATCAGCATCCCCAAGCTTAATTCCTGCTCGTCCTCGAGTAGGTAAATGATAAAAACAGAATATTTGATGTGGAATGCTGCCTAACATGTTCATCACATATTCTTTTCTTTTGTAGCATGGACATTTGGACTTTTAGATGGTTCAAAGCAATAGTCTAGTTTTGACATGAATGCTTTAATACTCAAGCATACCAACAAGCAACCATGTATTTCAAAATATCAATACTAAAGAAAGTTATCCCTAGCCCATCATGCTCAATCGTTGATCCATTCATGAAACACACTCAAATATTAGATACACCCAATGCACAAGTATGATCATAGTGCCCCCTAGTTGGTGCTTTATAAGAGAAGATGGAGACTCGAAATAGAAATAAAAATTGCATAAAGTAAATAGATAGGCCCTTCGCATAGGGAAGTAGGGATTTGTAGAGGTGCCAGAGCTCAAAGCTTAAATTGAGAGAGAAAAATATTTTGCGTGGCATGCCTTTCCTGTCAACGAAAACGACCGAGTAGTTATCAATACTTTCCATGCTAGGTACATCATAGGCGGTTCCGAAACAGAAAATAAAGTTTATTCCTTTTTCCACCATTCTTTCAAAATCCATGGCTAGCCGTATCCACGGTTGCCTTCCATACCAACACTTTCAAAGGAATTTATTATTTCACAACGTAAAGTAAATTTCTTTTTCATTTCGGGTCTCGGCATCCCAATTACCGCCGTACTCTCGTGCAATGACAAGTGAATAAACACTCATCTTGAGAATAACACATCTAGCATGGAAAAATATTGGACAGCCCCTACCGCTTCATGAGCGGTACGAGCACACAAAAAGGAAATTAATTTTCAAAATTAGAGATGGCACATACAAATTTGCTTGGAATGACACAGAAATACCGCATATAGGTAGGTATGGTGGACTCATATGGCAAAACTGGGTTTAAGGATTATGGATGCAGAAGTAGTATTTCTACTTAGTACAAGTGGAGGCTAGCAAATAGATTGAGAAGCAACCAACCAAGAAACGAAAATTCACATAAACGGGCATTAAGCATAACTAACACCGAATAAGGCACCATAAGTAGGATGTAATTTCATTGCATAACTATTGACTTTCGTGCTTGCATAGGGAATCACAAACCTTAGCACCAATATTCTTACTAAAGCATAATTACTCACCAACATGACTCACATATCACTATCATCATGTCTCAAAACTATTACAAGGAATCAAGTTTAATTTGTCCAATGATCTTCATGAAAGTTTTTATTATATCCCTCTTGAATATATATCACTTTGGGACTAGTTTCATATATTTCCATTGCTTTTGACAAGCTCAAATAAATTTAAGTGAAGAACATGAGCATAAAAATTTCATCTCTCAAAATAATATAAGTGAAGCATGAGAGAATTTCTTCAAAATTTACTAACTCTCAAATAAATTTAAGTCAAGCATGAGAGTATTTCTTCAAAATTTACTAAGTCTCAAATTAATCTAAATGAGGCATGAGAGTATTTCTTCAAAAATTTAAAGCACACCGCGCTGAAAAAGATATAAGTGAGGCACTAGAGCAATTCCATAGCTCAAAAAATTTAAGTGAAGCATATAGAGCAATTCTAACAAATCATAGCATAATTTTGGCTCTCTCAAATAGGTGTGTCCAGCAAGAATACTTGTGACAAACTAAAAAGCAAATCAAGCAAAGACTCATATAATACAAGACGCTCCAAGCAAAACTCATTATATGTGACGAATAAAAATATAGCTCCAAGTAAAATACCGATGGTCATTAGAAGAAAGAGGGGATGCCACTCGGGGCATCCCCAAGCTTAGTTGCTTGTTTCTCCTTGGATATTATCTTGGGGTGCCATAGAATCCCCAAGCTTAGGCTCTTTTCACTCCTTATTCCTTGATCCATCGTGATCTCACCCAAAACTTGAAAACTTCAATCACACAAAACATAACAAAACCTTCGTGAGATCCGTTAGTATAATAAAGCAAATCACCACTCTAAGTATTGTTGCAAACCCATTCATATTTTATTATTGCATTATATCTACTGTATTCTAACTTTACCATGGCTTATACCCTCCAATACAAACCATAGATTCATCAAAATAAGCACACAATGCAACGAAAACAGAATCTGTCAAAAACAGAACAATCTGTAGTAATATGTACTCTAACCATACTTATGTAACTCTAAAAATTCTTAACAATTAGGAAAACGTAAAGAATTTGTATAGAAATACTATGTCAAAATTTTAGATCATTATCACGCTCGAGTAAAAAATGAAAATTCCTGCACTGGAGTCAAAGTTTCTGTTTCAGATTCAGCATCGTTTCTACTCATCTTGTGAGTCATCCCAAAGGCTTTACTTGGCACAAACACTAATTAGAACATAAAAAACACAATCATGACAGTAGTATAATTGTGTCAATACTCAAGAACAGAAAGGAAAAAGTAAAAATAAAATTTATTCATTGGGTTGCCTCCCAACAAGCTCTTTCTTTATAGACATTAAGATATACTTGAGATTTCCATGATGCCCTCATGAAAGATAATAATAGCAACACAAAGAGAGCATCATGAAGCATATGGAAAACACACTTAAGTCTAACATACTTCCTATGCATAGGCATTTTATAAGCAAACAAAGTATCAAGGCAAGCAAAAACTAGCATATGGAAGGAAGAAGAAAGAGACAATAGCAATCTCAACATGAAGAGAGGTAATTTAGTATCATGAAAATTTCTACAACCATAATTTCCTCTCTCATAATAATTACATGTAGGATCATAATCAATTTCAACAATATATCTATCATAAACAATACTCTCTTTATGATCAACATGTATAAAGTTTTTGTCATCTTCCAAAATAGTGGGATTATCATCAACTAAAGTTATGACCTCTCCAAACCCACTTTTATCAAAAATTTCATAAGATTGAACACTCTCCAAATATGTGGGATTCTTTTTACCTAAAGTTGACGCTCTCCCAAACCCACTTTCGATACTATTGCAAACATTATTATCAATAACATATTCAACATGATGCTTATATAAATTTTCAAGATCATAAGAAGGATTATCACCCCAATCATGATCATTGCAATAAGAAGTGGTCATGACAAAATTATCATCCCCAAGCTTGTAGTTTTGCATATCATTAACATAATTGACATTAATAGAACTTATAGTAACATCATTGCAATCATGTTTTTCAATCAAGGAGCTATCATGAATCACCTTATTAAATTCTTCTTTCAACACTTCATCAAAATTTTCAAATTCATGATTTTCAAACAAAATTTCATAGAGATAATCAAGTGCACTCAACTCACTAGCAATTGGTTCATCATAGTTTGGCCTTTTGAAAAGATTAGCAAGTGGATGAGGATCCATATCAATAGATTTTTAGTAAGCGAAGATGCAAGCAAATAGAAGGCACATGGCAACACAAGCAAAGATAGCAAACAAGCAAAAAGGCAAACGAAAAAGAGGGCGAATAAAACAACAATTTTTTGTGAAGTGGGGGAGAGGAAAATAAGAGGCAAATGACAAATAATGTAAATTGCGAGGAGCCGAGATTTGTGATTAGGAACCTGATAGATATTGATGATGTCTCCCCGGCAACGGCGCCAGAAATTCCTTTGACATGGCTTGAGACTGCGTCGGTATTTCCCCGAAGAGGAAGGGATGATGCAGGACAGCTACGGTAAGTATTTCCCTCAGTTATGAAACCAAGGTTATCGAACCAGTAGGAGAACCAAGCAACACTATGTAAACGGTACCTGCACACAAAGAACAAATACTTGCAACACGACGCGTAAGAGAGGTTGTCAATCTCTACACGGTAAAAACATAGATTAGTTTGTATGAGATTGGATAAATAGATCGCACAAGAACACAAAATAAAAGATGCAAATAAAAAGTACAGCAAGGTATTTTTGGGTTTTTGGAATAATAGATCTGAAAACAAATGCGGAAAAAGATAGATCGGAAAACAAAATATCAAAAGGATAGACCCGGGGGCCGTAGATTTCACTAGTGGCTTCTCTGATGAGTATAGCACACGGTGGGTAAAAAAATTATTGTTGGGAAATTGATGGAAGATCAAATAATCATGATGATATCCAAGGCAATGATAAATATATAGGCATCACGTTGAAGATTAGTAGACCGAAATGATTCTGCATCTACTACTATTACTCCACACCTCGACCGCTATCCAGCATGCATCTAGTGTATTAAGTTCATGGAGAAACGAAGTAACACAATAAGAACGATGACATGATGTAGACAAGATCTATTCATGTAGGAATAGACCCCATCTTGTTATCCTTAATAGCAAAGATACATGCGTGCCTCGCTGCCCCTTCTGTCACTGGGAGAGGACACCGCAAGATCGAACCCATCACAAAGCACCTCTTCCCATGGCAAGAAAAATTGATCTAGTTAGCCTAACTAAACCAAAGATTCGAAGAATAAATATGAGGCTATAAATAATCATGCATATAAGAGATCAAAGAAGACTCAAATAATATTCATGGATATAAACTGATCATGAAGTCAAACTTCATCGGATCCCAACAAACACACCGCAAAAAGTCATTATATCAAATAGATCTCCAAGAGACCATTGTATTGAGAATCAAAAGAGAGAGAGAGAAAGCCATCTAGCTACTGCCTACGGACCCGTAGGTCTATGGGGGACTACTCACGCATCATCAGAGAGGCACCAATGAGGATGATGAACCCCTCCGTGATGGTGTTAGATTGGATCTCATCGTTCTAGAACTTGCGGCGGCTGGAAGTGTATTTTGTCGACTCCCCTAGGGTTTCTGGAATTTCTGAGGATTTATAGAGCTGAGAGGCAGTGGAAAAGACCTCCGTGGGCCCCACGATACATCACGGCGCACCGGGGGCCTCTGGTGCGCCCTCGTGTATCGTGGGCCACACGGGCCTCCTCCCAGGTGCTTCTTTGGCTCCCTGGATGTCTTCTGGTCCAAAAAAAATCTCCAAAAAGTTTCGTGGCGATTGGACTCCGTTTGGTACTAATATTCTGTGAAGTAAAAAACAAGCAAAAAACAGCAACTGGCACTGGGCACTATGTCTATAGGTTAGTCCCAAAAATGATATAAAGTTGCTATAAAATGATTATAAAACATCCAAGAATGATAATATAACAGCATGGAACAATCAAAAATTGTGGATAGGTTGGAGACGTATCAGAGATTGTTAGTGCTATCAATCATTCACCGAATAACTGCAGCCCTAGTCCGGATGGCTTCACAAATGAATTTTACAAAGCATTTCATGGTGTCCTCAAGGATGATCTGCAACTTTTCTTCTCGCAACTCTATCATAATCAAATTGATTTGTCTGGGATCAATCAGGTTTATATCTCTCTCCTGCCCAAGAAAGACACTCCTCTTGAGCTTCGTGATTTTAGGCCGATCTCCATAGTGCATAGTGTACCGAAGCTTGCAAGCAAGGTCCTTGCTAGGAGGCTACAACATCAAATCCCTGAGCTGATTCATTCCTTGCAGTCTGGCTTCACCAAAGGACGGTCAATAATTGAAAATTTTGCTTTGGCTGCAGATATGGTTCAGACTGCGCAGAAAAGAAAATTGCCTATGATAATCCTAAAACTGGATTTCAGAAAGCTTTTGACACTATCAGCTGACAATGCCTTTTCAGTATCATGGAGGCTCGTGGTTTTCCTCAAAAATGGATTAATCGGATTGCCTCCATCCTCTCTACTGCAAGTTCTAGAGTTATGATTAACGGTGATCTTGGGGAACCTATTGTTTCTAAAAGAGGGCTGGCGCACGGGGACTCCATTTCTCCCTACCTCTTCATCTTGGTTGCTGATGTTTTACAAAGATTATGATGTGCACAATTTGAGTCTGGAAATTTGATTCATCCTCTTGGTTCTGATAGACTGTTCGTAGTGCTGCAGTATGCGGATGACACACTTATTCTTTTCCATGGTAATATCCAGCAAGCTTCCATCATCAAGCACATTTTAACTGCTTTCTCGGGTTTACATATCAAGTGTCAGAAGAGCACTTTGATTCTAGTTTACCTGGACATGGACACCACCGATGAAATTGTTGCTTTGTTCGAATGCCTAGTTTCGTCATTTCCATGCACATACTTGGTCTCCCCCTATCCCTCCACAAAATCAAGCACGGTATGCTTCAACCTGTCATCCATAGAGTAGACAAGAGACTATCCGGATGGTTAGCTGCTTTTTGTCTTGGGGGGGCGTATTACCCTAATCAATTCAGTGTTGGCCAGCATCCCAAGCTATTATATGAATTGTTTCTTATGGCCCAAGGAGTCCATTGCTAAGTTGGAAGGGTTGTTGAGGGCGTTTTTTTGGCAAGGCAAGAGTTCAATTAAGGAAGGCCAGTGCCTTGTCGCATGGCAGTTTGTTAACCTGCCACGATCGTCTGGAGGTCTAGGAATAAGGGGTTTGTCAGCCCACAATCATGGTTTGCTTTGCAAGTTCACTTCTAAGGTTATGCAATTTTCGGATGTCCCTTGCTTTTAGTTGGTCGCCAAACAATATTGTCAGAACATTCTGCCTCTGAGAAACTCAAGTAGGGACACTGTTATCTGGAAAGGTTTCAAGTAATTCATCCCTATGATCATGGCCTCCTCACGGTGCACTTTGGGTCCTGGTGGACTTATTTCTTTTTGGCACGACTGTTGGCTGCCGGTGGGACGACTTAGTTTTATTCTACCTACTCTTTTCACTTTCCCAAGGGACAACTCTTGCAGTGTGGCCTCCCAATTCTCCCAAGTTTCCCGGCACATTCAGCTGCACCCTAACTTGTCAGTTACGGCTACTCAAGAGTTGCAGGTCATCTACTCCTTTCTAACAGAGATGTCACCCTCCTCACACCACCATGATAAAAGGGTATCTGTAATCCGCAACAAGGTGATCAGCACATCCCACATATACCAGCTCCTCAGTTTTAGGGGTATATCTTGCGTGACTAACCTATGGATCTCGTACCCCATCATTCCTTTGAAAAACCAAATATTTTTGTGGCTCGCTTTCCGAGGGAGATTGAACTCACGTGATAATACGTTGAAGAAGAACTGGACAGCGATAGCTTCTCATCAAGATTGTGATATTCACCCCGCGTGTCAATCTATCAATCATATAGTGTTGCGCTATTTCTCGGCGTCGGTGATCTGGGGAACCTTAAACATATCTGAGCTTGCTTCGTGCTCAACGGATCTCAGGGGATTCATGCAGGGAGCTCAGCAAGTTTGGCCGTCCTCCAGCCGCTTTCATATTCTCTTTGCTGCTTCCGCTGTTACACTTCGCCACGCCAGGAATGATAGAGTTTTCAATAACAAGTGTTGGTCACAAGCTTATATTAGACAATATGCAGCCCAACTCCTTTGTTTGTGGATCAATAGAACAAGGAAGCAGGAAGATAATAATGCTTTAGCTGCCTGGATTCATTGGCTAGTCCCTAGCTTAGCTTAAGTGAAGTTGTCTTGCTGGATGTTCCTCTCACCCTCCCCACTCCCCACTGTACTGCTCCCGAAAGGCAGCTTATAGCCTTGGCACCACAGTTCTCAATATAAGCTTGATGTAATGACCTCTCGGTCCCCAGGCTTTTGCATGTTTTGAAATATATATGGTAGAGCTTGATCAAACTTTCATTTAAAAAAAACTAAGTTGGTGTGCATCCAACTTGCTTGCTCATGAAGACCCCGGACATTTGAGGAAGCTCATCTCGAAACATACAAGCAAAGTTCTATAATGAAGAATTCCCACTAGTATATGAAAGTGACAAAACTGGAGACTCTATATGAAGAACATGGTGCCACTTTGAGGCACAAGTGTGGTAAGGGATAGTAACACAGTCCCTTCTCTATTTTTCTCTCATTTGATTTTTTTGTGGTGGGCTCATTTGGCCTCCCCCATTTTTTATTTTTTTTGTCTGGAGTCTCATCCCGACTTGTGGGGGAATCATAGCTCCACCATCCTTTCCTCACCGGGACAATGCTCTAATAATGATGATCATCACACTTCTATTTACTTACAACTTAATAAAAAATAATATGACTCTATATGAATGCTAGCAGTGTACCAGGATGTGCAATGATCTAGCGTAACATGTAATCAATGATGAACAATGGTTTTTCCACAAATACTATGTCAGCTTTATATGATCATGCAAAGCAATATGATGATGAACACACATGTCATGTGACGGAACGGTGGAAGTTGCATGGCAATATATCTCAGAATGACTATGGTAATGCCATGATAGGTAGGTATGGTGGCTGTTTTGAGTAAGATATAAGGTGGCTTATGTGCGACAGAGCGCATCATATCACGGGGTTTGGATGCACCGACGAAGTTTGCAAGGACTCTCGAGGTGAGAAAGGGCAATGCACGGTACCGAGGAGGCTAGCAAATTACGGAAACATGAGAGTGTGTATATCCATGGACTCACATTAGTCATAAATAACTCATATACTTATTGCAAAGCCTTATTAGCTCTCTCAATGCAAAGCACTACTGCATGCCCCTAGGGAGGAGGTTGGGACGAGTTAACCAGAGTTAACCATCGTGTGCCCCCGATTCGAACAAAACGACAAGACTTTATTTCAGACATAAAAATGCTCACACCACATCACCATGCCATGACCAATATTTAGATGAAAATTAAATAACAAACTTTAATACCGATATTCCTACTAACCAATTATCATGAACCTACATCCTTTCATATTACTACGTCAATATAACCCATGTTTCATCTCTGGTGAGCTACATGAAAGTTTTTATTATATCCCCCATGAATACCTATCCTTTTTGGTGTAGTCTTAAAACATATGCAAATTACCATTCCTATCACCTTATACAATCAAAAAGATTTAAGTGAAGCATGAGAGCTCAACTATTTCTATGAAATACGACCACCGCTGTGCTCTAACAAGATATAAGTGAAGCACTAGAGCAACTGCCTAGCTCAAAAGATATCAGTGAAGCATATAGAGTATTCAAACAAATTATGATGAAAGTGTGTCTCTCTCGAAAAGTGTGTCCAACAAATGATGATTGTGGCAAACTAAAAGGAAAATAATATATAAAACACGACGCTCCAAGCAAAACTCATATCATGTGATGAATAAAAATATAGCTCCAAGTGACATACCGATAGATTGGAGACGAAAGAGGGGATGCCTTCCGGGGCATACCCAAACGTAGAAACTTGGGTCTTCCTTGAATATTACCTTGGGGTGACTTGGGCATCCCCAAACTTAGGGTCTTGCTACTCCTTATTCCTGCGGCCATCATTGTCTCACCCAAAACTTGAAAACTTCAACACACAAAACTCAACAAAACCTCGTGAGATCTGTTAGTATAATAGACATATCAAATACTTTAGGTACTATTATAAATTGATTCATATTTTATTATTGCACAATAGGTACTATGTTCAAACTTCTCCATGGCTTATACCCCCCGATACAATCGATAGCATAATTAAAACAACCAAACTATGCAAGCAAAAACAAAATCTGTCTAAAATAGAACATTTTGTAGTGATCTATACTAAAACCATGCTTCTGTAACTCTGAAAATTCTACAAAGTTAGGAAAACCCGGGCAATTTGTATATCAATACTGTGTAAAAATTCCAGATCAAAAAGACGCTCTAGTAGAATCAGAGAAATTCTGGAATGGGCATAAAAGTTTCTGTTTTTGGACAACATCTATTCTACTATTTTCCAAATCATTCCAAAGGATTTACTTGGCACAAACACTAATTTAAACATAAAAACATAACCATTACAGTAGAAACAATTGTGTGAATTCAAAATAACAAAATGTAAAATAAAAATTTAAAGATAACTATTGGGTTGCCTCCCAACAAGCGTTATTGTTTTATGCCCCTAGTTAGGCATAATGCATTGTTTCAAGTATTATCGTCCTTCACATCCAACTCCTTAATTATGCAACCGTCCTTCCTAGTGGGTTTAGAACATAATTTATTGATGATTACACTCCTAGGAACAAAATGAGTAGGTTTGTTTTTAATGGTAGGTTCCTTCATTATATCTATGAAGTTTGAGCGAACACTAATCATTTTAAGATCCTCATCCCCTTTACTAAATGTGACACTTTTATTTTTAGGAACATACATAACATTTGGATCTTTTTAGGAGGAGTCCTATCGATATTTTTAGGAGAAGCAAATGCGGAACCTAGTTTATTAATGATTTCTTCCAACTTACCGATTTTGGAGGGACTTTGTCCTAACCGCTCACTAACTATGGGTTCATTTCCTCTCTGATTCTTTATAATAATTCCTACTTTGGAAGCAACTTGATAAATTTGACGTTGGAACATTTTCTCTAGATTTTCAATGCGCTCAATAGTGGGCATTTTATTCTCAATAACTTCTGGTCTACGCATGACATCTTCCAAAGTTGATATAGTTTCATTAACAGTGATAGGTGGTGATCCCACTAAATTTCCCGTAGCATTGAAAGCATCCATAGTGTTACTACTCAAGAAATTCCCTCCAGGTAATAGTGTCAAGCACATATCAATACCAAGTAGTAACACCCACATAAAAATTATGAAGCGTAATAGTGGTGGATTGCTTACGAATTGATCTATTTTGAGCATCGCAAATCCTATACCAACCATCTTTTCGATTTTCTCCTTCTCTTTGTTTAAAATTAAGCACTTCATTCTCAGGAGTACAAGGAACTAAAGAAGAACTAGCCATACGACAAGCAAGCAAACTAACAAGCAAACACTAACAAGCAAGTAAACTAGCAAGCAAACAAGTAAGCAAACTAAGCAAACAAGCAAATAGATTTTTTTTGTGTTTTGATTATTTTGTAAAAGAAAATATAAAGATAAATAAAAATACAAGCAAAAATTAGAACAAGTGATTGATAGTTTGTGTGAAGGGACCTCGAACGAAGTTGGTGATGTCTCCCTGATAATCCCCAAGTGCAAGGAATCATCATAGCACTTTCCAAAGATGGAAGTGATAAGTATGGAGTGTCTAACCCACAAGGAGATAAAGGTAAGATCAATATTCTCTCAAATCCTATCTGCCACTGATATGACTCTACGTACACCGAGCGTTTGCTTCTATCTAGAAACGAGAAATAAAACTGCGTTGTGGGATATAGAGGATAGCTTTGCATGTTATTGGAGAACTAAAATAAGAAAATAGTTGCTGCATAAATAAAGTTAAAATATATTACAATATATTACATATAGCGAGTGTGGAATAATGATGGTATGGTGTGCGGAATTGTCCTTGGGAATTGATAATAAGATCGGCAATCATTATTGCAATTTTATATGAGGGAGAGGCATGAGCTAACGTACTTTCGGTACTTGGATCATATGAACTTATGATTGGACCTCTAGCAAGCATCTGCATTAAGGTAAACCCAACCATAGCATTAACACTTCAAGTCCCCTTTACTCCCATACGTAAACACCCCCTTACTCGGGTGTAAGCTTCTGTCACTCTAGCCGCCCACTATAACAGAATCATAAACATATTGCAACACCCTTTAGTGGGAATCCCCCACGTGTGCGTTGCATGGGAGGCACCTTAGGACAACATCAAAATAAAGCATACAACTCAAACCAATCAAGATCATCAATCAACCCAAAGGACAAAATAAATCTACTCAATCATCATAAGATGGCAACACATCATTGGATAATAATATGTGGCACAAAACACCATGTTCATGTAGGGGATTACAGTGGGGTGCGGGAGAGTGGACCGACGTAGATAGGTGAGGGAAGGTGATGGACGATGATGTTGATGAAGACAATCACCGCGGCCATGGTTCCCCCGGCGGCACTCCGGTGCCACCGGGAGAGAGGGGAGAGAGTATCCCCCCTTAGGCTTCCCCCTTCATGGCCTGTCCCTAGATGGGGAGAGGTTCTCCCCTCTGGTCCTTGGCCTCCATGGCTCCCGGAGGGGAGAGAGCCCATCCGAGATTGGATCTCTCTCTCTCTCTCTCTTTGTTTTCTTCTCTGTGTTTCTCTCCTGATGAGTTTTTCTTCGATACAGAGATTTGCAGCGGCGGAGCAGAGGGTATAGGTTAATTTCTGATGGTTTCTCTATTTATAGGATTTTTCAGCATTGGAATCACGCCAAACGGAGCCACGGAGTGGTCCCAAGCCATCAGGGCGCCCTGACCCCCCTAGGCGCCCCCTGATGGCTTGGGAGCACCTGGTGGCCCCCCTCCGGTGGTTTTTCGCTCCAATATTTCTCATATGTTCCAGAAAAAATCATCAAAAAGTTTCGGGCAATTCCGAGAACTTTCATTTTTCGCACAAAAAAACAACACCATAGTAATTTTGCTGAAAACAGCGTCAATCCGGGTTAGTTCTAATTAAATCATATAAAATGCATCAAACCCATATAAAAGTATTTTAAACATAGGTGAATATGGAATGAATACTTCATAAATTATCGATACGTTGGAGACGTATCAGCATCCCCAAGCTTAATTCCTACTCGTCCTCGAGTAGGTAAATTATAAAAGAAATAATTTATGAAGTGTGAATGCTAGCATAGTATATAGGTTTGATCAATGTTACTTCCAATCAGTTTTTCTAGTATCATAAACAACAACTCTGTTCTCATAGAACTTCTCATGATCAAGTGACAAGAATTCACATGTTAAAGTATAGACCATAAACTTTCTTGAAAACTAGCAACCTATGTTTTCAGTCATCAAATAATTACAATTTATCTAATTTTCAGGAAGGTTCTATGTAAGAGCTTTGATTCAGCAAATTCCACATACTCAACTATCATTTAGTCTTCCATGATTGCTAACACTCAAAGCATATTTTTAGAACAAACAATTTTAGTCAAACACATAGAAAGATAGGGGCTTAATGTTCCGCCTCCCAACTTATTTATCTCAGAGGTAATGTCAACAATAATGAGTCATGATCACCTATATTCAACTGGATATATGTGCCTGGATATTTCCCTACCACATGATGCTTGCCTACTAAAGAATTAATAGATTGGAACAGGGATGAACATTATTGACTCTTGCATAAAAGTGAATATAGAAAAGTAAATACATGAAAGTAAAAGATAGGCCCTTCACAGAGGGAAGCAGAGGTTGTCATGCACTTCTTTTTTTGGATGTACAATCAATTAATGAAAAGGAATGTCACTTCATATTGCCCCTTGTGATAGCAACCTTTATTATGCAGTCCGTCGCTTTTATTTCTTCACTATCACAAGTTTGTACAAAGATTATTTTCCCTTCCAATAAAAGATCATACATATTTAGGAGCAATTTTTATTGCTTTATTCACCGATGAAAACTTACTTGAAGTATCTTATTCAATCCATAGGTAGATATGGTGGACACATGGCTAGAAACTTGGTTTAAGGGTTTTTTGGATGCACAAGTAGTATATCTACTTGGTACGAATTTTTGGCTAGCAAAAGATCCTAAGCAAGCACCACATGTTAGAAGATCCATGACAATATAACTTCTATGTGAATATAAGCAAACATAACCATTACGTTGTCTTTCTTGTCCAACGTCAACTACTTGATCAAGTTTGAAAATAATTAATGGGGGCTTACAATCATAGAAGATGTCCAAGATAGTATATTTATATGTGAAATCTCTCGTCCTTCAATATTCTTTCATGAATTGTTCAAGTGACCTATGCTATGTTTGCTAACTTCCAATAAATTTTACCGCTTATACTTCTTGTATGTGAAGTCATTACTCCCCATGGGACAAGCATATGAAGCATACATAATTTCACATTTATGACATTCAATTCATTCAACATTTTATCTTAGGATATAAGTGAAGCACAAGAGTGATCATCAAACTACTCTCAAAAAGATATAAGTGAAGATCATAGAGCATTCTACAATGAATATAGAGAGACCAATATCCAAGCTCAAAATATATAAGTGAAGCACACGAAGCATTCTATAAAGCCATACTCAAAAGATTTAAGTGAAGCACATGAAGCATTCCATAAATCCACCAAGGATTATTTCATACCAGCATGGTGCATAAAATAAAAAAGGAATAACAAACACAAAAGATGCTCCAAGAATAGCACATGTGAACGAATACAAACTTATGATCATCATAGGCTAACCGATAATTGTTCACAGAGAGAGGTGGGATGCTTAGCATCCCCAAGCTTAGATGCTTGAGACTTCTTGTAATATTTACTTGGGGAGCCTTGGGAATCCCCAAGTTTGAGCTTTTGTATCTCGTTCAATCCTCTCATATCCCGGTTTCAACTAAGTCTCAAAAACTTCATCCACATAAAACTTGAAAAGAACTCGTGAGATAGGTTAGTACATATAAGAATAAATCAACACTTCATGTACTGCCAAGACAAGTTGCATAAATTTTTTCAAACATTAGGTACTGTATACTATCATTCCCAAAATTTATATCTACAAATATAAGCCATGAAAACTCTAGGATAAGTAGATAACAAAACTATGACAGCAATCTGTCCAAACAGAATGGTCTGTAGAAATTCATTTAAACGATGTACTTCTGTAACTCAAAAAATTCTGAAAATTTAGAAAAAGCTAAAAAAATTGTATGACAGTACTGTGTAACAATTTCAGAAACTTTCCACATTCCAATAAAATATGAAAATTCAAACACTACAGAAAAAGTTTCGGTTTTTACACAATCACACATCAAACATGCAATTGAGATATCTTAAGGCAATTCTCGGAACCTTTTATTGAAAAACATGTTATGCATAACATCTAACAGATAACAACAAAATAAAATGACGCTGCAAGCAAAACACATATTATGTGACGAATAAAAATGTAACTTCATTTGCTGCACAAAAAAACAACACCACGGTAATTCTGCTGAAAACAGCGTCAGTCCGGGTTAGTTCTAATTAAATCATATAAAATGCATCAAAACCGTATAAAAGTATTGTAAACATAGGTGAATATGGCATGAATAATTCATAAATTATCGATATGTTGGAGACGTATCACTCCCCGAGAACGGCGCCAGAAATTCTTTCTGCTACTTGTGAGCTGCGTTGGATTTTTTCCCGAAGAGGAAGGGTGAAGCGATATAGTAGTGATAAGTATTTCCCTTAGTGAGAACCAAGGTGATATAACCAATAGGAGAACCATGACAACTTGTCTTCAATAGTACCCGCACACACAAAACCAAACACTTGCACCCAACGTGGGCAAGAGGGTTGTCAAACCCCTTGAACTCGTTACTTGCAAGGATTACTTCTGATAGTGATAGATAGAGAAATATGAAAGTAAAATAAAAATAAAGTAAATAAATTACAGCAAGGTATTTTTAGGTTTTTAGCAAATATGATTAAGTAGACCTGGGGGCCATAGTTTTCACTAGAGGCTTCTCTCTCGAACGCAAAGCATACGGTGGGTAGATAAATTACTGTTGGGCAATTGATAGAAAAGCACACCGTTATGATTATGTATTCATGGCAATGATCATGCATATAGGCATGACGTCCGTGACAAGTACACTGAAACGATTCTACATCTACTACTATTACTCCACCAATCGACCGATATCCAGCATGCATCTATGGTATTAAGTTCATGACAAACTGAGTAATGCTTTAAGCAATATGACATGATGTAGACAAAGTAAGTACAAGCAATATGTTCAAACCCCGTCATTTTACCCTTAGTAGAAACAATACAATATGTGTCTTGTCCCCTTCTGTCACTGGGATATAGAGCACCGCAAGATCAACCCACTACAATGCACTGAGCCCACTGAAGATAAATTAATCTAGTTGTCAAACCAAACCAATAGATCGGAGAGACTTGAAAAGTTACAAAAATCATGCATAATTGTATTCAGAGAAGACTCAATTACTTTTCATGAATAATCTGATCATAAACCCACAATTCATCGGATCCCAACAAACACACCGCAAAAGAAGATTACATCGGATAGATCATCGCGAGAATCGCGAAGAACTTTGTATTGAAGATCAAAGAGAGAGAAGAAACCATCTAGCTACTAGCTATGGACCCGTAGGTCTATGGTGAACTACTCACACATCATCATGGAGGAAGCTAGGTTGATGTGGACGGCCTCTGTCATGGATTCCCTCTCCGGCGGAGTACCGGAAAAGGCCTCCAGATGGGATCGCGGAAGAATAGAGACTTGCGACGACGGAAAAATTGTTTCGGGTGTCTCTCTGACGTTTTGGGGGTAATTGGGAATCAATATATAGAAGTGGAATTAGGTAAGGAGGTGCGACGCGGGATCCACGAGCTAGGGAGATGCCCTACCCCGCAGACCGCGCCAGTCTAGCTCGTGGCCACCCCGTGGGTCTTCTGGCCACCTCCCGACGCTTCATGAGTCTCTTCTGGTCCAAAAATAACTCCCATCAATTTTTATCGAATTTAGACTTTGTTTTGGGGTATTCATTTTCTTAAAAGTCCAAAAACAAGCAAAAAAACAAAACTGCATTGGGCACTGAATTAATAGATATAAAAATCATATAATTGCATATAAAGTATTCAAGATTGATAATATAATAGCATGAAACAATCAAAGATTATTGATACGTCGGAGACATATCAGTCGCGGCAAGCCTGCCGGCAGGGCTCTGAAGGCCACGTCGCCAGTGGGAGCGGCAACACTTCACACGACGTAGCAAGAGGCGAAGCGGCTCCTTCGTGAGCGGCAGGCCGCCGCCGGATAAGGCTGTCGCGACCCTATGATACGTCTCCAGCGTATCTATAATTTTTGATTGTTCCATGCTATTATATTATCATTCTAGGACACTTTTTAAGCATTTGCTTGCAGATTTATATTATTTTTTAGCACTAACCTATTAACCCAGTACCCAATGCCAGTTGTTGTTTTCTGTTTGTTTTTGGCCTTTCAGGAATACTGTACCAAACAAAGGCCAAATAACCCAAAACTTTTTGATGATTTTTTCTGGACAAAAATAAGATCTGGAAGCTTCGGAGGGAGACCGGAGGCCACACGGGGTGGCGCCAAGCCAACAGGGCGCGCCCAGGGGGTGGCCACGCCCTGATGGCTTGGGGCCACCTCCCACAGCCTTTGGCCCTGATCTCTTCGCTATAAATTCGGCAATATCCCAAAAATCCTAGGGAGCCTCCCGAAACACTTTTTCCGCCGCCGAAAATCTTTGTTCCATCGTGTGCCCATCCGGAGCCCTGTTCAGATGCCCTCCGGAGGGGGATCGATCATGGAGGGCATCTACATCAACCTTGCTGCTCCCATGGTAATGTGTGAGTAGTTCACTACAGACCTACGGGTCAGTAGTTAGTACTTAGATGGCTATCTATCTCTCTATTAATTGCAAAGATCACCGCGATTCCCGCGGTGATCTATCCTATGTAATCATCTTTGCGGTGTGTTTGTTGGGATCCGATGAATTGTGGGTTTATGTTCAGATTATTCATGAAAACATATTGAATCCTTGCTGGTTATTTATATGCATGATTGTTATAGCTTCATAATGCTCTCCGATCTATCGGTTTGGTTTAGCCAACTAGATTGATTTATCTTCGGTGGGAGTGGTGTGTTGTAGTGGGTTTAATCTTGCGCTGCTCAATCCCAGTGATAGAAAGGGACATGACACATATTGTATTGCTGCCACTAAGGGTAAAACGATGGGGTTCATTCATATTAATTGGATTTACTTTGTCTACATCATGTCAGCATCCTCCAAGCATTAATGTGTTTTTACTTAATACTCTAGATGCATGCTGAATAGCGGTCGATGGGTGGAGTAATAGTAATAGATTAAGGCAGGAGTCGGTCTAATTGCTTATGGATGTGATGCCTATATACATGATCATTGTCGTGAATAAATATTACATAACTATGCGCTTTTCTATCAATTGTCCAACAGTAATTTGTCTACCCACCGTATGCTTTCTTCGAGAGAGAAGCCTCTAGCGAACACTATGGCCCCCAGGTCTCTTCACAAATATTTTTACAAAAACACCTAAAATATTTCTACCAATATTTACTTTCTTTTTATTTTCAATTTATATTTATCAATTTATCTATCTATTAGTACTGATCGCTTGCAAGTAACGAGTTCAAGGGGATTGACAGCCCTCTTGCCCGTGTTGGGCGCAAGTATGTGCTCTTTTGTGTGTAGGCGCTGAAGACGGGAATTTGTGTGGTTCTCCTATTGTTTCGATAACCTTGGTTCTCAATGAGTGAAATACTTACCTCTACTGTGCTGCATCTCCCCTCCTCTTCGGGAAAAATCCCAACACAGTTTACAAGTAGCAGGAAGAATTTCTGGCGCCGTTGCGGGGAAGCATAACCAAATTCCTATCAAGTACCTTCTCACAAAATATCATTCACTTGTTCTACTTTTTATTTTCTGTTATATTTTTCTTGCTATAAAAATCAAAAATACAAAAATATTTATCTTTGCTAGTTTACTTGTTTGCTTGTTGCTATGGCTAGTTCTTCCTTTGTTTCGTGTACTCCTGAGAATGAGGTGCTTAACTTTAAACAAAGGAGAGGAGAAAGTTTAAAAGATGCTTGGTATAGGGTTCGCAATGCTCAAAATAGGCCAACTCATAAGAAATCCCCCATCATATAGCTTCCTAATTTTTATGTGGGTATTACCACTTGGTCTAAATTTGTGCTTGATACTATTACAGGTGGTAATTTCTTAATGAGTCACACTTCGGATGCTTTCAAAGCCATGGAAAAATTAGTGGGTCACCACC
The DNA here is from genome assembly GCA_039707655.1 of Elymus sibiricus. Lineage (NCBI taxonomy): Eukaryota > Viridiplantae > Streptophyta > Magnoliopsida > Poales > Poaceae > Elymus > Elymus sibiricus. The sequence continues at coordinate 358,419,046 of CM077665.1, forward strand.
CAACATTATCAATGAAACTACCTTAACTTTGTAGCATGTTATGCAAAGGCTAGAGATTATTGAAAATAAAATGGCCACTAAAGAACAAATTGAGGAGCTTGACACCAAAGATGACAACACTTGGTACCATGCATTATGCCTACCTAGGGGCATAAAACGATAGCGCTTGTTAGGACGCAACCCAATAGTTATCTTTGAAGTTTTGTTTTTTAGTTTCCATCTTGGTGTGATAAAATGATTATTGCTACTATAATGATTTTTTTTATTTTTAAATTAGTGTTTGTGCCAAATAAATCCTTTGGGATGACTTGTATGATAAGTAGAATTGATACGATGCAAAAACAGAAAATTTTGCATCCAGTGCAGAAATTCTCTCATTTTACTAGAATGTCTTTTTGGTCTGAATTTTTTAAAAAGTATGTGTATGCAAATGCCCCAGGTTTTCCTAAATTTTCAGAATTTTTGGAGTCACAGAAGTATGGTGTTTGCGAAGATCATTACAGACTGTTCTGTTTTAGACAGATTCTGTTTTTTGGTTGCATAGTTTGCTTGTTTTGATGATGCTATGGATTGTATCAGGCGGTATAAGCCATGGAGAAGTTAGAATACAGTAACTTATGAAATAATGAAATATGAATCAATTTATAACAATACCTAAAGTGTTTGATTTACCTATCATACTACGGAGTTCACGAGTTTTTTGTTGAGTTTTGTGTGCTGAAGTTTTCAAGTTTTGGGTGCGATCACGATGGATGAAGGAATAAGGAGCGGCAAGAGACTAAGCTTGGGGATGCCCAAGGCACTCCAAGGTAAAATTATAGGAAGACTCAAGCGTCTAAGCTTGGGGATGCTCCGGAAGGCATGCCCACTTTCGTCTCAGTCCATCGGTATGCCACTTGGAGCTATATTTTTATTCATCACATGATATGTATTTTGCTTGGAGCATCATGTGTTATAGTGTGCTTTTGTTTTAGTTTTCTACAATCATTGTTTGTTGGAAAAACCTACTTGAGAGAGACACATGTTCACCATGATTTGTTAGAATACTCTTATGTGCTTCACTTATATCTTTTGAGATAGGCAATTGCTCTAGTGCTTCACTTATATTTTTTAGAGTACGGTGGCGTATATATTTTATAGAAATAATTGAACTCTCGTGCTTCGATTAAATTTGTTTGAGAGTCTAATAAATAGTGACAGTAATTTCATGTAGCACATAATCAAAACCTTCATGTAGCACATAAAAGAGAAATTGTGGGTTAATGATATTAATGTGGTCATATGAAAGAGCGTGAGTGCATGGTTGTTGGTTAGTAGAAATATCCATAGTTAAAGGGTGTTAATTTGATGTTCATCTAAATATTAGTTATGGCATGGTGATGATGTGTGAGCACTCTTATTCCTCGTTGAAATCTAGTGTTGTTTAGGTCGAGGGCGCGCGATGGTTAACTCCTACCAACCTCCTCCCTAGGGGCATGGTACTTTGCTTCGAGAGGGCTAATAAAGCTTTGCAATAAGTATGTGAGTTCTTTATGACTAATGTGAATCCATGTATGTACGCACACCCACCTTTCCATATTTGCTAGCCTCTTCGGTATCGTGCATTGCCCATTATCACCTCGAGGATCGGTGCATCTTTCGCCGGTGCATCCGTACCCCGCGACATGATTCGCTCCGTTGCACTTAAGCCTCCTTATATCTTCCTCAAAACAGCCACCATACCTACCTATCATGGAATCTCCATAGCCATCTCGAGATATATTGCCATGCAGCTTCCACCGTTACATTATATGACTTGTGTGCTCATCGTCATATTGCTTTGCATGCCCATGTAGCTGACATAGTATTTGTCGCAAAGTCACCGTTCATCATTGTTTACATGTTACGCTAGATAATTGCACATCCTGGTACACCACCAGAGGCATTCATATAGAGTCATCTTGTTTAGTAGTTTTTCATATCGAGTTGTAAGCAAATAAAAGTGTGGTGATTATCATTATTAGAGCACTGTCTCAGTGAGGAAAGTATGATGGAGACAATGATTCCCCCACAAGTCGGGATGAGACTCCGGTCGAAAAATTAAAAAAAAGGAGGAAATAAAGAATAAGAAAAAAAGGGAAAAAAGGGAAAAAGAAAAAGAAAGAAAGACAAAAGAAAAAAAAGAAAAGGAGAGAAAAAATAAAAGAAAAATGACAGAAAAAAGAGAAGGGACAGTGCTACTACCTCCTTTTCCACACTCGTGCTTACAGAAAGCACCATGTTTTTCATATAGAGAGTTTCATGTTTTGTCACTTTCATATGCTTGTCGGAATTTTTCATTATAGAACTTGGCTTGTATATTCCGATGACGGGCTTCCTCAAATGCCCGAGGTCTTCATGAGCAAGCAAGTTGGATGCACATCCACTTAGCTTCCGTTGAGCTTTCATACACTTATAGCTCTAGTGATCTGTTGCATGGCAATCCCTACCTCGCATTGATATCGATTGATGGGAATCTTCATAACCTGTTGATCCGCCTAGTTAATGCGAGACCTTCTTCTCCACTTTTACTCCTTTGATATCTACCACCATATTCTATTCCACCTATATGCTATGTACATGGTTCACGCTCATGTATTGAGTGAGGTATAAAAAGTTGAAGCGCATTAAGAAGTACAATCCAATTGCTTGACATTTGTATTTATGTGGTGAAGACGGAGCCATGCCACGCTAATATGATAAAATGAATGGGGAGTAAATATTCTTTAAGTATCGTACATTTTGAAAGTAAATGTTTATGGATATTACTACGTTAATGTTTGTTAGTTCATCGTTTCTCAATAATCATATCTGAAAGAGATTACATATTGGGTAGCATGTCACATCAAAAATTCTTTTTTTATCATTTACCTACACGAGGACGAGCAGGAATAAAGCTTGGGGATGTTGATACGTCTCCAACGTATCTATAATTTTTTATTGTTCCATGCTATTATATTATCATTCTAGGATACTTTTTAAGCATTTGCTTGTTGATTTATATTATTTTTTAGCACTAACCTATTAACCCAGTGCCGGTGAGGGCATCTACATCAACCTTTCTGCTCCCATGGTGATGTGTGAGTAGTTCACCATAGACCTACGGGTCCGTATTTAGTATGTAACATACCAAACTTTGGAATGTTATATTAAAAATTGAATGATTGATTGTTTGAATGATTGTTTGAAATTGAGTGAAATTTGAAACTTTTGAATGAGAGGGAATAAAATGGCTTTCCCCTTTTGTTTTGAATTCAAATTCATCCAATAGAAATCAGTGAGAGAAGATGATATGACTTCTTCAAAATAAAGGATTTGAAAATTTTGGACTTGAAACCTACTGAAGCTTCCTGTTTGCAAATTCATTCCATAATGGCTTCTATTTTATTTATTTTTGAAAGAATTCAAACCCCCTTGCCCAAATTCAAAATCTTGAGAGGAGCAACATGACACTCCAAACCAGGGGCAAGTTTGAATTATATTTGAAATTATAAAACCCAGACAAATATTTGGAAAATATTTCACAATAGGATTCAAAGCCATTTTTGAAGTGGTTTTCAAAATTTATTTTTCTCCAAAAATAAAATATATGGAAAATAGGGTAAAATGATTCCCTTCAATATAAAAATGGTAAAAGATGAATTTGAAATCATTTTGATATTTTTTAAAATATTTTTATTGCATTTTAAATTCAACGGTAGCACTGTTAGAATTATTTGATTTTGTGAGATTTTTTTGACCTTGAAAATATGTCCATGTTGTAGGAAATATTTTTCTGGTCATTTTGATATATAATATGTCTATATAAAAGTATTATAGATTTTCTTTTATTTAGCTTTTCTTTTTCTGTTTTGTTTTGTAAAAGCAAAAGCGTTTTAAAAATAGGAAACACTTTGCACTGTTTTGGAATTAAACAGTGCGGCCCACCGGAGTATCTGGCCCAAATCGCCCCTAGCCAGATCCGAATCACTTCGGATCGGCCACCGTTCCACCCCGCCCCTCCCTTTCTCTCTCTGTACGCGGGACCCACCGTCCGATCCTTGTTTGCCCGCACTCTCCTTCCTTCTTTCTCCCTCCTCCTTCCAAATACTCGTCGCCGGCGAGATCCCCTCTGATTCCTCATCGGATCCGCACGCTCCCTTCCTATTTCTCGCAACCGACGACGCCTATAAATAGAGGAGCCCTGGCCGCGCTCGTTTTTGCCAGAAACTCCGAAGCCCCCTCGCCAGATACGTCGCACTACCTCGCCGGACTTCCACCGAGCACCACCGCACCTCCCGAGCTCGAGTTGCTCGCATCCGACCTCTTCCGCCGTCGCCGTCACCACCAAACATCGCCGAAGGGCTCCCACAGTCTCCTGGACCCCTTCAACACCGCCGGGAGCCCCTGGAGCCGTCGTCCGCAACCACCCCGAGCCATCGCCGCTGTCGGGACATCGCCAAAGCTTCCCTCCTCCTCTGTAAGCCACCGGAACTCCACCCCACCGTTGGATCTAGATAGACGGCGCAGACTAGATCACTTAAATGCCAAAGCGTTTTCTTCTAAGGCCTGGTCGTCCGTTCGCTAGGCACCGCGCGCGCACTCCCACAACCACTCACAGTGCGACACGTGTCCCCCCTGTTCGTTAGTTAGGTTTATTCTTTTCTGTTTTATTTTCTGAAACAGAATTAGTTCAGTTTTTAAAATAGCTATAACCTTTATGTTTTAATTGTTTTTCAGTGATTCTTTTTGTATTGCCTCACAATTTTTGTCTAGTTTCTGTGGATATAAAGTTTGACCATATTTGAATATTTTAAATTTGAATTCAAACAGATTTGATTCAAATCTTGTTTTGTGAATAACTTGAGTTTAAAAATAGGTTTTGAGTTGATTCTTTTTTCTAGTAGTCACTTGTGACTTTGTTTATCAGTAGGTACAATTTGGGAATTTTTAGAATAACTTAAATTAAGGTTTAAGCAAAACAGAATCTGTTTTAGTTCTTTTTAGGAGTTTTGCTATTTCTTTTTGTTATAATTGTTTTTAATTTGTTTTCTTTTATATTAGTTGACAAGTTTTACTTTGTTTTATGTTAGTTAGCAGTAGTACTTCAACAAAGATTATTTTTATTTTTTATTTATTATTTTTGATTGCATGAAATCAATTCTAGTTCAATTATAACTTGCAAATTGATTCCATTGCTAGTTTGATTTCCTATTTGAAAATATTTTCTATAAATTGTTTTATAAGTTTTACTTTCTGTTAACTTAGTTGTTTTATATTTTGTTTTCTCTTATTTTAGTATTTTATTGTTTTTCATGTTGTTAAGTTTATTAGGCAAAAACTTATGTTGTTCAGTGTATTGTTTTCATAGTTGTTAGTTGTTCTTCAAAAGTAATTCTTTTGCTAGTAAAATATTTACTAAAATACTTTTGTTAGATTTTACTTTTTTGTTGTTTTGTTGCTATTGAAAAGGGGTTATTTATAGGAAAACTATTCTTAGATGCTTTGATGAAGTTTTGTTGTTTTAATTTTTGTCTTAAGTATTTCCTTCATCACAACACTTTTGTGTTTGGTTTTTGTGTTGCTTTTTGATTGATATTATTGATTGCTAGAAGTGTTTGCTTATGTGTGCAATGTTTGATTATATAGATTTCATCGGAGAGTGACGAATAATTCTATCAAGTTATTTCTGAGAGCGATATTTATCTTCATCAACAGTACAGGCAAGTTCACTTTGATCATCTTACATTACCTATGTTTTATTTGCATTAGAACAAATCTCCCATCATACATCCAGTAGGATATTGAGCTTGAACTTGTGGTAGTATCATGAGGTAGGAGAAACCCAACACCCTGTTACCATTGCCCGGGAAGGGACGTTACTTCGCATTTGCTACGCTTTAGTAGACGGGGTTTGGTTGTGAGATTCAGGAGTGTTGTGAGGTTAATTAATTATTTCAAGACCTACATGATGATCAAGACTTCAAGACTTCAAGGACTCAATATACCTCTGGGTGGATTGGACATGCATCTGGCAGCCTGATATCTATCATGGTTATGCCCGGGAATCCTGGTATCTACATGTGATCATCCCAACGGAATGCCACCCAGTTCCAAAGAGATGGATGGATACTTCAAGGCCGGAAAGCTTACGTGTGCAACCGCAAGTCATTATGGCCTCTGGCTTGGTTGAACTTAGTCGTGATTCTGGTAGGTCAGATTGCTACGAGATGTAGAAGAACGGTAGGATTGGATGGGCACTGACTTTCTATCGAAGGATCGCTTTGGAAGACCATGTTTCGATCGTCTCGTTCTCAAACACCAGGCAGTGCGAGGACACAACGGGAGGGATCGAATCTTGCGGGTAAAGTGTACAAACCTCTACAGAGTGTCAAACTAATCGATTAGCCGTGTCCTCGATTATGGACAACATAAGCACCGGAGATGATACTATCAGCCAGTCTCAACACAATTAATAAATTATGATGAGTGGGTCTATTAATTATTTTGGGACATGAGAATTGGTTGGTGGAACCATCTCATTAACAACCAACTTTTGTAGTGATATTTCCGTTTGACTCCTTTGTTGTAGGGAAAATAAAACCAGCTTTTCTGTAAAAACTCAGACACAGAGCCACAAAGCCTTTTGCATATAGAATAGTCTTTTCATTTTATCCTATGGTGATCTTGTTGGTACATTCAATGTACTGACCTACACGGCTGCAACGTCTTATGTTGCAGATACTTTTCTATGACGAGTAAGAGTACGATTCAGGGTTACGGTCTACACTCAACCTGCCGTTGGTGTTTATTGGGACTTCACTCCCGTTGACTGTTTTCGCTGAGATTTAAGAGGTATATATCAGTTTTACGTTATTTACATGTGATTGCACTTTGATATATACATTAATGTACTGTGTGTGCCAGCATACTGATCCAGGGATAGCACTGACACACAGAGGCTTGACTCGTTTTGAGTCGGGACGCTACATAGTACCTAGATGGCTATGTCTCTCTATGTTCTTCAATGCAAAGATCATCGTGATTCCCGCGGTGATCTATCCTATGCACTGTTCAAAAAAGCTTCCGATTCAGCGATTTATCGTCCGATTTATCGCTACTCATGGGGTGACCGATAAGATTATGCCTTATCTTCACCGTTTATCTTTTGGACCGATTTATCACTCTGACAAGCGATTTATCGGGAATCTACTGATAAATTAGGCCTATTCCTAGCACTATGTTTGCAAAAAACTATGTTTATTTGTGTTTTTGTTGACCTTGTTATGCAATATGTACTATTGCCCTATTTTTGTCATTATACGAGGATTCAAAGGCTGGGAATCAAGGTAACACTTCTATCCAATATTTTTTTAGTCTTGAATATATCATATTTTAGTGTTCGGAACCTGGGATTTGCAAAAAATGGCCGATTAACAGTCGACCGATAAAATCAATTAATCGGCCAATTTCTGATTAATCTCTTATCCCCAGCTGACCAAGACGCTAACGATAAGCGATATCCTCAATATTGATCCTATGTAATCATCTTTGCGGTGTGTTTGTTGGGATTCTATGAATTGTGGGTTTATGTTCATATTATTCATGAAAATATATTGAATCATTGCTGGTTATTTATATGCATGATTGTTATAGCTTTGTAATGCTCTCCGATCTATCGGTTTGGTTTGGCCAACTAGATTGATTTATCTTCAGTGGGCGTGGTGCGTTGTAGTGGGTTTAATCTTGCGGCGCTCAATCCTAGTGACAGAAAGGGACATGACATGTATTGCATTGCTGCCACTAAGGGTAAAACGATGGGATTCATTCATATTAATTGTATTTACTTGGTCTACATCATGTCATCATCCTCCAAGCATTACTCAGTTTTTACATAATACTCTAGATGCATGCTGGATAGCGGTCGATGGGTGGAGTAATAGTAGTAGATGCAGGCAGGAGTCGGTCTACTTGCTTATGGACGTAATGCCTATATACATGATCATTGTCGTGAATAAATATTTGATACTTGTGATCTGCGTTGGGTTTTCCGTGAAGAGGAACGGGTAATTGCAGCCCAAAGTGGGTAAGTATTTCCCTCAGTTATAAAACCAAGGTTTATCGAACCAATGGGAATATCAATCCTCAACCGTCTTCAGCGGCTGCAAACAAAAGAGCAAACAACTTGCACCCAACGCGGGCAAGAGGGTTGTCAATCCCCTTGATCTCGTTATTTGCAAGCAAATGAGTTGTGTAGATAATTGTAGATAATTGTAAATAAAATAAAAGATAAATAAATGCATCGAGGTAATAGTAGCGTTTATGAATTTATAAGTGAGTAGACCTGGGGGCCATAGTTTTCCCTAGCGGCATCTCTCATGTAGGCAACATACGGTGGGTAACAAATTACTGTTGGGCAATTGATAGAAAAGAGGATAGTTATTCGATTTTCACGACAATGATCATGTGTATATAGGAATCACATCCATAAACAAATAGGCCGACTGCTGCCTGCACCTATTACTATTACTCCACTCATCGAACGCTATCCAACATGCATCTAGAGTATTAAGTAAAACATAGTAATGCATGGAGAACGATGACATGATGTAGACAAAGTAAACTCAAGCAATATGAATAAACCCCATCGTGTTATCCTTAGTAGCAACAACACAAAGACGCAACTTGTCCCCTTCTGTCATTGGGATATAGAAAATCGTCAGGTTGAACCTACCACAACGCACCTCTCTCACTGAAGATAGATCAATCTACTTGGCCAAAGCAAATCAATAGATCGGAGAGAATTACGAAACTATAATGATCATGCAAATAAGAATCTTAATATTCAGAGGTGACTCAAATAATTTTAATGAATAATCTGAACATAAACCCACAATTCATCAGATCCCAATAAACACACCGCACAATAGGATTACATCGGATAGATCAAAGTGAAGATGCGATGATCATTGTATTGAAGATCAAGAGATAGAGAGATTGCCATCTAGCTACTAGCTATGGACCCGTAGGTCTATGGTGAACTACTCACACATCATCATGAGGGTAGCAAGGTTGATGAAGAGGCCCTCCGTGATCGATCCCCCCTCCGGCAAGGTGCCGGAAAGGAGCTCCAGATGGCCTCGCGACGGAACAGAGACTTGCGGTGGTGTAAAAAGGGTTTCGGGACTGCCTCCAAGGTTTTTACGATATATGAGAATTTATAGGCCAGAGAACGAGGTCGGGGAGCCACCAGGGGCCCACAAGCCATCAGGGCGCGCCCCCCAGGGTGCGCCCTATTTGCTTGTGGGGCCCTGGTGTGGCCCCCAGCCTTCTTCCGAATCTCCCAGGTCTTCTTTTGGTCCAGAAAAAATCATCAAAAAGTTTCGTGGCAATTGGACTTCGTTTGGTACTGTAAATCTGAGAAGTGAAAAACATGAAGAAAACAGCAACTGGAACTGGGCACTGGGTCAATAGGTTAGTGCTCAAAAATATTATAAATTGGTAAATAAAGACCCAAAAAGTATCCTAGAATGATAATATATTAGCATGGAACAATCAAAAATTATAGATACATTGGAGACATATCCATATACATAACTATTCGCTTTTTTATCGACTGCCCAACAATAATTGTCTACCCACCGTATGCTTTCTTCGAGAGAGAAGCCTCTAGCGAACACTATGGCCCCCGGGTCTCTTCACAAATATTATTACAAAAACTCCTAAAATATTTCTGCCATTATTTACTTTCTTTTTATTTGCAATTTATATTTATCAATTTATCTATCTATCATTACCTAGCGCTTGCAATTAACGAGTTCAAGGGGCTTGACAACCCTCTTGCCCGCGTTGGGTGCAAGTGTGTGCTCTTTTGTGTGTAGGCGCCGAAGACAGGAATTTGCATGGTTCTCCTATTGGTTCGGTAACCTTGGTTCTCACTAAGGGAAATACTTATCTCTACTATGCTGCATCTCCCCTCCTCTTCGGGGAAAATCCCAACGTAGTTCACAAGTAGCAACCTACGGCGCCGTTACGTCGCTGGAGGGACCACAACGACGACGATGACGACACCGACGAAGATGGCGGTGCGGCAAGGCAGGGCGGCCACAAGTACGACGTGGTCGTCCGGTATAGGGTTTAGGTTTTTTTCTTAGTTTTTAGTTAAACGGTCGAAATATCGACCTTTTTATGTAAATTATATCCGAACTTGAATGAAATCCGCGGTGTTTGCATGAATTTCGCCCAATTGGTTCAAGTTGTGGTCAAAATGTATGCGGCTACGATTGGATGTCATCCTCCCGCATCCGTGTCCGCGGACTGGTCCACCCCTGTCCGCGGACCGATGTGGGAGGAAATATATGGGTTGCCGTTGGAGATGCCCTTACGTGCAATGCGACTAAAGTAAACTTTATCTCGAATCGAAGCACCATTATTTAGGTTAGAAGAGATTAATGAAGGGGATTAAGAGAGGCGAGGAGAATAAAACACATGGACAAACATGTGCAAACCCACATACATGCGTGCAATAGCTTGCGCCGCCAGGCCTACCCACATGCACTCTCTTGCATCACTCGAGCCTGCCTGAGTGAAAATTGTCAATTCAAGTGTCTCCACTCAGCCAGGTCGTGCGGTGCTTTAAATTCCTACAAGCAAGATTTGATTTAGGCCACGCATCCAAACGTGCCAAAGCCGCATGCACATGGCCTGGTTGAGGAGTATGTAGGCAACCAAACAGGCCCAAGAAAAAGGATAGGGGATAGTAAGGAGAGTTCACATGGTACGGAAGCTCACGCGCGCACCCGATCCACGACTCTAGATGGCGATATGTAGTGTGCAGATCCCAAAAAAACGGAGGAGCTATGTTTATTTGTATGCCTTCAAAATCCAAAGCCCTGTACATGGTAACAACGACGAATTGAGGGGACTATGAGCCCGTGGAAGGAAATACATGGGAAGCAAGTACATTGAAAGCTCATTGAACAGGTGAAGAAAACCTAAACCCGGATATTTCAGACGGATGTAATTTACACATGTCCATTTCTGGGACTTCTGGCGACTCCTGGAAATGCCCTAGATCGTCAGCACTTGAGGCACCTATTGGCGAAGCACGTGCATGTTCCAAAGAGAGTGGTTGTGAGACGCTTCATTTAGGTGGCGCTATGCGAAAAGGTCAGGGACGGAGCTAGGAAGTTTACATGAGGGGCGCAATGGAGTATGCTGAGCATTCAAGGGGGGACACCTATACAAATATATAGATTATCTCTAAAAGGATGCCAATTTGGAACCTTGAGGTTACCCTCTGACCCTCTTTGGTTCAACTAAATGAACTAGATTTTTAGAATTCACACTATTATTGAAATTTTAGTTCATTTGGTTGAACTAAGTAGGGTCGGAGGGTACCCTAAAGGTTCAAAATTTATATGCCTAATTATGTGCACAAGTCCACATATTATACTAGGGTGGGGTTTGAGTGCTTTTCCAGCATGGGGGAGTCATGGCCCTAGCTTGCCCTTGCTGGCCCCATCACATGCGAAGGTGGCTAATCGGAAGTGTGGTCATGGGTCATGGCATGTTGTTGGGCGCACGATCGTGCACGCTAGGAGGGGGCCTTTAGTGCAGGTGTATTCGGACCATTGTTCCTATGAGTGACGACAAGTAGGGCCCAAATCCGGCTAGCAACGAGCGCGTGCTACTCCTCCTTGCGTGACATGAGGTCTCTTCACAAAAGGTATGCAAATATGGCCCACTCTCAAATGCAGGCATACAACATGTCTGTCGTCGACGGGATGCGTCCATCTAGCATGGTGGAAATCTGTAAAGTTTTAACCCGATAAATATATATAGTTAATTAGTCTCAATTATCGGGATGGTGGAAATGTGTGAACGATAATGCAAATATTTAGACATTGTTCATGAATAATGCAACTGAAAGTAACAATTTTAATTAGAGTGTGCCCCTGCTAAATACATATCCCTCGTAATTGATTACTATCGATTTAAGGTTCACATCTTACTTATTCCATGATTGATATAATTTCATTGATGAAAAATTAATGATACCGGTAGGCCAACTTGACAATCATATCTCCATATGAGTCTTCTTCATCTTTCGAATGGTGTGTTTCAAACTCAAGACGTTCTTGCTAGGTTAGTTAAGATAACCAAGTTGCGTGTCGCACGAATGGTTCATGCCTGCCTTATACATGTCATGCTTATCGTACCCACGTGACTTGGCCCGCCTCGAAGTTACATGTATTCCAGATGGTGCTGCATTTTGATGAATCCTAACTACTTGATATTATCTGCGAGGGGTCACCCTGTAAAACACATCGACCACTCATCAAATAAGGTGCATACAAAGGGATTAGCATCACATGCAATTGATAACATCATGCTATGATATTGCCCCTTTCCATTGGAGAAGTCAACATCACCTTTGCGCAGCTTTTGCAAAAAGTCCGCCGCAATAGACTTTTTACTACTATGACGATAGGTTTCAAAAACTCTGCCATGGTAGAGGTTATTCAACAGAAAATGCTACCATATCATTTTTATTGGTACCCCGTTGATCAACACTTTGATTACTATATGTGTTATCCTCGTTACCTGTTTTGTGCTCTTTCCTCATTTCCGTATTATGGTATCCTATGATCCCTATCACTGTGTCTGGCTACGTGATGATGGATATCGTAATACCGAGGGGGGGGGCAGAGTGTATCTTTCCATCGTCGGGGAGCAAATCCCAGTCTTGAACTATTGAGCACCGAGACTATTTTTTAGGTGTACTCGAAAACTACCATTGTAGTTACCCAGTTACACTGTAACGTTTGGCAACCCCAAAGTAAGCATCGCCTATGTTGTACTACAATATTATCATGGTTTAAGTACGCGAGCATATATTAACATTATATACAAAAATACCGACAACATATTGAAGACATGATCTTGATTATTTTATAAGTTGGGTCTATCCAACAACACTGTTCTCTCAACAATGTATTCTCATTACTTCCCTTCATCCTTGTTATACTAACAATGCCGATGGCCAAGAAAACAAGATCATCAATAATACATGAGCTAGTCAACGGGTCTGACTAGGGATCCGTTTGACATTGGTAGAGTTATATGAGATGACAGAGAAATTCTACGTATGTAATAACAGTAAGAGTTTTGTGGTTCCAACCTAAGGGCATTGCAGACATTTCAACACATAACTTATCCAACAATTAGAGACTGGAATCTCAGAAAAGAGTTGGATGGATTTGTCGGCAGTTTCCTAGAATCAGATTTTGACGAATCATGAGGTAAAAATAGCTAGCCCTAAGAACAATTGATGAGATGATTAACAATCCTGCAACAAGCTTTTCCCTAAAAACCTAAACCTTTGACGACTGCTAGGATGACTAGGGTTCCAAGGGGAAACTTTTCTGACGTCGTCCTTTGGCGGCTCTCCTCCACCGACAACCTCTTGGTCGTTGGTACTAAGGGGTCGCCGGATCTTGCGCTTTTCGTTCGTGTAGCTTTAGGTTTTAGGGCCATAATAGCTTAGGCTTCTGGCGCTCGATTTCGTGGCTTCAGCAAGGGCAATTGCCGAATAATAAAGCTTCAGATCCATTCACGACATGGTGTTCTGCTCATTGGTGGGTGATGGATCTGGTTGGTAGCCTATTTAAGCTGGCATGGTGTGGTGGCGATAGCATCCCTGTGCTGGACTTTTGTCCTTAGACATCGTTTGTTGTTGCGTCGACGCGGAGCTCGGGGGGGAGGGGGGGGAGGGGGGGTAGCGCAAGAGCAGATGCAAATAGTGGTTTATATCGACCGCAACTGGAAGACGGTGGATGATGTGTGGGGTTCATGGTTGGCGTATGGTAGACATGGATTACCCATGTGACATCATCACTGAGTAGGGGTACCAGATCTAGAGTTCGACGGCGTGTCCTGGGTGTTACCCGGGCCATATTCTGTCAACTATATTACCTTTGCCTTTGGCAATCTACTTTGGGAGACTTTAAAGTTGCATATTAGCGATTGTACAAAGTGAAAAAGTGATATGTCACATTTTTTATGGCTGTTGCGGTGGTACCGGAGTCGTGACGGGCTTTCGCGTCAAGCTGAAGGTAGTATGAAGTTTTGATTGTGTTTTGCTTTTTTGGTGGTGGTCCTTTGTGCAAAGGTTGGAGTTCTAGTCTATTTCTAATTTCGTCAGGTCGGTGGTGTTTAGGTGACTTAGAGCATCTACAACCGGACCCCTTATATCCGTCTCATATGCTTGGACAGGCCGTCCGGTCACTGCCCGGTCACGAAAAATCGACCCAGACGGATGTTGGGGAACGGAGCATGAATTTCAAAAATTTCCTATGCTCACGCAAGATCTATCCATGGAGATGCATCGCTATGAGAGGGGAGAGTGTGTCTACGTACCCTCGTAGACCGTTTAGCGGAAGCGTCTCACAACGCGGTTGATGTAGTCGAACAATCCTTCGAGCTCCACCGATCGAGTACCGAACGTACGGCACCTCCGAGTTCTACACACGTGCAGCTCGGTGACGTTCCTCGCCTTCTTGATCCAGCAAGACGTCGAGCAGGTAGATGAGTTCCGTCAGCACGACGGCGTGGCAACGGTGACGGTGAAGTGATTCCGGCAGGGCTTCGCCTAAGCTCTCCGAAAATATGACCGAGGTGGAAAACGGATAACGGGGCACCGCACACGGCTATGGGACAATTGTGTACTTTGGGGTACCCCCTTGCCCCCGTATATAAAGGATGAGAGGGAGGAGGCCGGCCCCCTAGGGGTGCGCCAAGTGTGGGGAGTCCTACTAGGACTCCTTAGTCCTAGTAGGATTCCACCTCCCATACGGAGTAGGAAAGGGGGAAGGGAGAGGGAAAGGAAAGAGGGGGCTGCGCCCCCTCCCCTAGTCCAATTCGGTTTGGGCAAGGGGGGGCGTGCGCCTCCTCACGTGGCCTGTCTCTCCTTTTCCCGTATGGCCCAATAAGGCCCATTACTTCTCCCGGTGAATTCCCGTAACTCCCCGGTACTCCGAAAAATACCCGAATCACTCGGAACCTTTCCGACGTCCGAATATAGCCTTCCAATATATGAATCTTTACCTCTCGACCATTTCGAGACTCCTCGTCATGTCCGTGATCTCATCCGGGATTCCGAACAAACTTCGGCCACCAATCACATAACTCATATAATACTAAATCGTCATCGAACCTTAAGTGTGCGGACCCTACGGGTTCGGGAATGATTTAGACATGATTGAGACGACTCTCCGGTCAATAATCAACAGCGGAACCTGGATGCTCATATTGGTTCCTACATATTCCACGAAGATCTTTATCGGTGAACCTCATATGTCAACATACGTTGTTCCCTTTGTCTGGCGGTATGTTACTTGCCCGAGATTCGATCGTTGGTATCCAATACCTAGTTCAATCTCGTTACCGGCAAGTCTCTTTACTCGTTCCGTAATACATCATCTTGCAACTAACTCTTTAGTCACGGTGCTTGCAAGGCTTCTGTGATGCTGTATTACCGAGAGGGCCCAGAGATACCTCTCCGATAGTCGGAGTGACAAATCCCAATCTTGATCCATGCCAACTCAACAAACACTTTCGGAGATACCTGTAGTGCACCTTTATAATCACCCAGTTACGTTGTGACGTTTGATACACCCAAAGTATTCCTACGGTATCCGGGAGTTGCATGATCTCATGGTCAGAGGAACGTGTATTTGACATAGTGAAAGCAATAGCATTAAACTGAACGATCATATGCTATGCTGACGGTTGGGTCATGTCCATCACATCATTCTCCTAATGATGTGATCCCGTTATCAAATGACAACTCATGTCCACGGTCAGGAAACCTTGACCATCTTTTGATCAACGAGCTAGTCTAGTAGAGGCATACTAGGGACATAGTATTTGTCTATTATCCACACATGTATTTAGTTTCCGTTCAATACAATTCTAGCATGAATAATAAACTATTATCATGAACGGGGAAATATGATAATAACTAATTTATTATTGCCTCTAGGGTATATTTCCAACAGTCTCCCACTTGCACTAGAGTCAATAATCTAGATTACATCTCCATGTAATTAACACTTAATCAGTTCTAAAGCTGATCATGTTTTGCTTGTGAGAGAGGTTTTAGTCAACGGGTCTGCAATATTCAGATCCGTGTGTTCTTGGCAAATCTCTATGTTATATGTAGATGCTGCTACCACACTCTGTTTGGAGCTACTCCAAAAGATTTCCCCACTATAGTTATCCTGTCTGAGACTCATAGTCTTTCGGATCAGTGTTTAAAGCTTGCATCGACGTAACCCCTTACGACGAACTCTTTATCATCTCTATTCCTGAGAAATTCTTCCTTAGTCATCTTAAGGATAATTTGACCGCTGTCCAGTGATCTACTCCTGGATCACTTTGGTACCTCTTTTGCCAGACACATGGCAAGGCACATAGCTTGGCATACTTTATAGAACCTACGGCCGAGGCATAGGGGATAACCTTCATCCATTCTATTTATTTTGCCGTGGTCGAGATTTGAGTCTTACTCAACTTCACACCTTTCACCACAGTCAAGAACTCCTTCTTTGACTGATCCATTTTGAACTTCTTCAAAATCTTGTCAAGGTATATGTTTTGTGAAAGTCATATGAGGTGTCTCAATCTATCTCTATAGATTTTGATGCCTAACATGTAAACAACCTTTACCTAGATCTTCAAGTCCTACTCTACTTCACACCAACCAAGAACTTATTTCTTTTGACTTGATCCATTTTGAACTTCTTCAAAATCTCATCAAGGTGTGTGAAAATCTTTTATCAGGTGTCTTGATCTATCTCTATAGATCTCGATGCCCAAACCGTGGATAACTCAAAAACAGGTTTTTATTGAAAAACTCCTTTCAATTAATTCTTTATGCTTTCCAGAAATTCTACATCATTTCCAATCACATATACTTATTAGAAATGTTATAGAGCTCCCACTCACTTTGTTGTAAATACAAGTTTCTCCATAAACTTGCATAAACCCAAACGCTTTGATCACTTTATCAAAGCGAGTATTCCAGCTCCGAGATGCTTGCACCAGTCCATAGATGGATCGCTGGAGCTTGCATACTTTGTTAGCACCTTTAGGATCGACAAAACCTTCCGGTTGCATCATATACAATTCTTCCTTAAGGAATCCATTATGGAATGCCGTTTTGACGTCCATTTGCCAGATTTCATAATCATAAAATGCGGCAATTGCTAACATAATTCTGACAGACTTTTGTATCGCTACGGTTGAGAAAGTCTCATCGTAGTCAACTCCTTGAACTTGTCGATAACCTTTAGCAACAAGTCGTGCTTTATAGACGGTGACATTACCATCAGCGTCCGTCTTCTTCTTAAAGATCCATTTATTTTTAATAGCTCGCCGTTCATTGGGCAAGTCTACCAAAGTCCACACTTTGTTTTCATACATGGATCTAATCTCGGATTTCATGGCCTCAAGCCATTTGTCGGAAGCCGGGCTCGCCATCGTTTCTTCATAGTTCGTAGGTTCACCGTTGTCTAACAACATGACCTCCAAGACAGGATTGCCGTACCAATCTGGTGCGGAGCGTGTCCTGGTTGACCTACGAGGTTCTGTAGCAACTTGATCCGAAGCTTCATGATCATCATCATCTACTTCCTCTCTGGTCTGTGTCTGTGTCACAGAAATTTCTTTCTGTGGCGTACTACTATCCAGAGGAGGTACAATTACCTCATCAAGTTCTACTTTCCTCCCACTCACTTCTTTCGAGAGAAACTCCTTCTCTAGAAAGGATCCATTCTTAGCAACGAATACTTTGCCTTCGGATCTGTGGTAGAAGGTGTACCCAACGGTCTCCTTTGGGTATCCTATGAAGACGCACTTATCCGCTTTGGGTTCGAGCTTATCTGGCTGAAGCCTTTTGACATAAGCATCGCATCCCCAAACTTTCAGAAACAACAGCTTAGGTTTCTTACCAAACCACAGTTCATACGGTGTCGTCTCAACGGATTTAGACGGTGCCCTGTTTAAAGTGAATGCAGCTGTCTCTAATGCATAACCCCAAAATGATACGGGCAAATCGATAAGAGACATCATAGAACGCACCATATCTAATAGAGTACGATTACGACGTTCGGACACACCATTACGCTGTGGTGTTCCAGGTGGCGTGAGCTGTGAAACAATTCCACATTGTTTTAAGTGATTGCCAAACTCGTAACTCAAATATTCTCCTCCATGATCAGATCGTAAGAACTTTATTTTCTTGTTACGATGGTTCTCTACTTCACTCTGAAATTCTTTGAACTTTTCAAATGTTTCAGATTTATGCTTCATCAAGTAGACATAGCCATATCTACTCAAATCATCTGTGAACGTGAGAACATAACGATATCCACCGCGCGCCTCAACACTCATCGGACCGCATACATCGGTATGTATTATTTCCAATAAGTTGGTTGCTCGCTCCATTGTTCCGAAGAACGGAGTTTTAGTCATCTTGCCAGTAAGGCACGGTTCACATGTCTCAAATGATTCATAATCAAGAGATTCCAAAAACCCATCTGCATGGAGTTTCTTCATGTGTTTAACACTGATATGACCTAAGCGGCAGTGCCACAAATATGTGGTACTATCATTATCTTTTGGCATTCGTGTTATGAACATATGTATTACTACGATCAAGATTCAATAAACCTTTCATTTTAAGTGCATGATCATCAATGATATTATCCAAATAGAATAACAATTATTCTCTGAAATTGAATAACCGTCTTGCAATAAACACTATCAGATATAATGTTCCTGCTTAACGCAAGCACCAAATAACAATTATTTAGGTTCATCACTAATCCTGAAGGTAGAGAGAGCGTGGCGATGGTGATCACATCAACCTTGGAGACGCTTCCAATGCACATCGTCACCTCGTTCTTTAGCTAGCCCTCGTTTATTCCGAAGCTCCATGTTTCAAGTTGCAAGCAACTGAACAAGTATCAAATACCCAGGTGCTCCTACGAGTACTAGTAAGGTACACATCAATAACATGTATATCAAATATCTTTGTTGACATTGCCAGTCTTATTATCTGCCAGTTACTTTGGGGAAGTTCCGCTCCTTGTGACATTTCCCTTTGCAATGGGAGCACTAAGTCTCGGGTTTGGTTCATCCTTGGGTTTCTTCGCGTGAGCGGCAACTGTTTTACCGTTCTTCTTGAAGTTCCCTTTTCTTTCCCTTGCCCTTCTTGAAACTGGTGGTCTTATTAACCATCAACACTTGATGCTCCCTTTTTTGATTTCTACATCCGCAGATTGTAGCATCGCGAATAGCTTAAGGATCTTCTATCCCTTGCATGTTTATAGTTCATCACGAAGATCCAGTAGCTTAGTGATAGTGACTGGAGAACTCTATCAATCACCACTTTATTCGGAAGTCTAACTCCCACTTGATTCAAGTGTTTGAAGTACTCAGACATTCTGAGTACATGCTCACTAACGGAGCTGTTCTCCTCCATCTTGTAGCTATAGAACTTGTCGAAGGTGTCATACCTCTCGACCCGGGTGTGAGCTTGAAAAACAAATTTTCAGCTCTTGGAACATCTCATATGCTCCGTGTTGCTCAAAACATATTTGGAGCTCCGGTTCTAAGCCGTAAAGTATGGCGCACTGAACTATCGAGTAGTCATCTTTTCTTGTCTGCCAGACTTTCATAACGTCCTTAGACGAAGCCGTAGGGGTATTTCACTGAGCGGTGCATTAAGGACATAAGCCTTCTGTGCAGCAGTGAGGACAATCCTCAGATCACGGACCTAGTCCGCATAGTTGCTTCCATCAACTTTCAACTTCGTTTTCTCTAGGAACATAATAAAAACAGGGGAACTACAGCGCGGTCTATTGATCTACAACATAAAATTGCAAAGATTATTTAGACTATGTTCATGATAATTGAAGTTCAATTAATCAAATTACTTAAGAACTCCCACTTAGATTAACATCCCTCAAGTTGTCTAAGTGTAACATGATCCACATCAACTAAACCACGTCCGATCATCACGTGAGGTGGATTAGTTATCAATGGTGAACATCTTTCATGTTGATCATATCTACTATATGACTCATGTTCGACCTTTCGGTCTCTTGTGTTCCGAGGCCATGTCTGTACATGCTAGGCTCGTCAAGTTTAACCCAAGTATTCTGCGTGTGTAAAACTGGCTTACACCCGTTGTATGCGAACGAAAGAATCCATCACACCCGATCATCACGTGGTGCTTAGAAGCGTCGAACCTTCGCAACGGTGCATACTAGGGAAGAACACTTATCTTGAAATTTAGTGAAGGGATCATCTTATAATGCTACCGTCGTCCTAAGCAAAATAAGATGCATAAAAGGATTAACATCACATGCAATTCAATATATGTGACATGATATGGCCATCATCGTCTTGTGCTTTTGATCTCCATCAGCAAAGCACCGTCATGATCTCCATCGTCACCGGGTTGACACCTTGATCTCCATCTTAGCGTCGTGACACCTTGATCTCCATCGTAGCGTCGTGACACCTTGATCTCCATCATAGCGTCGTGGTCGTCACGCCAATTATTGCTATTACTACTACTACTGCTAACTCATAGCGGTAAAGTAAAGCAATTACATAGCGTTGGCATTGCATACAATAAAGAGACAACCATAAGGCTCCTGCCGGTTGCCTGATAATTTACAAAACATGATCATCTCATACAACAACTTATATCACATCATGTCTTGGCCATATCACATCACCAGCATACCCTGCAAAAACAAGTTAGACGTCCTGTACTTTGTAGTTGCAAATTTTACGTGGCTGCTATGGGTTTGCAAGAACCGTTCTTACCTACGCAAAACCACAACGTGGTGTAGTGATTGCTTTTTGATCTTCTAAAAGAACCCTCTTCATTGAAACCGATTCAACTAAAGTGAGAGAGACAGACACCCGCCAGTCACCTTTATGCAACGAGTGCACGTAGCGGTGAAACCTGTCTCGCGTAAGCGTACGCGTAATGTCGGTCCGGGCCGCTTCATCTCACAATACCGCCGAATCAAGTAACAACTAGTAACGGCAAGCAATATGTATACACCCACGCCCACAACTCACTTGTGTTCTACTCGTGCAAATCACATCTACGCATAGACCTGGCTCTGATACCACTATTGGGGAACGGAGCATGAATTTCAAAAATTTCCTACACTCACGCAAGATCTATCCATGGAGATGCATCGCTACGAGAGGGGAGAGTGTGTCTACGTACCCTCGTAGACCGTTTAGCGGAAGCGTCTCACAACGCGGTTGATGTAGTCGAACAATCCTTCGAGCTCCACCGATCGAGTACCGAACGTACGGCACCTCCGAGTTCTACACACGTGCAGCTCGGTGACGTTCCTCGCCTTCTTGATCCAGCAAGACGTCGAGGAAGTAGATGAGTTCCGTCAGCACGACGGCGTGGCGACGGTGACGGTGAAGTGATTCCGGCAGGGCTTCGCCTAAGCTCTCCGAAAATATGACCGAGGTGGAAAACGGAGATCGGGGCACCGCACACGGCTATGGGACAATTGTATACTTTGGGGTGCCCCCTTGCCCCCGTATATAAAGGATGAGAGGGAGAAGGCCGGCCCCTAGGGGTGCGCCAAGTGTGGGGAGTCCTACTAGGACTCCTTAGTCCTAGTAGGATTCCACCTCCCATACGGAGTAGGAAAGGGGGAGGGAGAGGGAAAGGAAAGAGGGGGCTGCACCCCCTCCCCTAGTCCAATTCGGTTTGGGCAAGGGGGAGTGTGCGCCTCCTCACGTGGCCTGCCTCTCCTTTTCCCGTATGGCCCAATAAGGCCCATTACTTCTCCCGGTGAATTCCCGTAACTCCCCGGTACTCCGAAAAATACCCGAATCACTCGGAACATTTCCGACGTCCGAATATAGCCTTCCAATATATGAATCTTTACCTCTCGACCATTTCGAGACTCCTCGTCATGTCCGTGATCTCATCCGGGACTCCGAACAAACTTCGGCCACCAATCACATAACTCATATAATACTAAATCGTCATTGAACCTTAAGTGTGCGGACCCTACGGGTTCGGGAATGATGTAGACATGATCGAGACGACTCTCCGGTCAATAACCAACAGCGGAACCTGGATGCTCATATTGGTTCCTACATATTCCACGAAGATCTTTATCGGTGAACCTCATATGTCAACATACGTTGTTCCCTTTGTCTGGCGGTATGTTACTTGCCCGAGATTCGATCGTTGGTATCCAATACCTAGTTCAATCTCGTTACCGGCAAGTCTCTTTACTCGTTCCGTAATACATCATCTTGCAACTAACTCTTTAGTCACGGTGCTTGCAAGGCTTCTGTGATGCTGTATTACCGAGAGGGCCCAGAGATACCTCTCCGATAGTCGGAGTGACAAATCCCAATCTTGATCCATGCCAACTCAACAAACACTTTCGGAGATACCTGTAGTGCACCTTTATAATCACCCAGTTACGTTGTGACGTTTGATACACCCAAAGTATTCCTACGGTATCTGGGAGTTGCACGATCTCATGGTCAGAGGAACATGTATTTGACATAGTGAAAGCAATAGCATTAAACTGAACGATCATATGCTATGCTGACGGTTGGGTCATGTCCATCACATCATTCTCCTAATGATGTGATCCCGTTATCAAATGACAACTCATGTCCATGGTCAGGAAACCTTGACCATCTTTTGATCAACGAGCTAGTCTAGTAGAGGCATACTAGGGACATAGTATTTGTCTATTATCCACACATGTATTTAGTTTCCGGTCAATACAATTCTAGCATGAATAATAAACTATTATCATGAACGGGGAAATATGATAATAACTAATTTATTATTGCCTCTAGGGCATATTTCCAACAACGGACTCCCTAAACGGGCCTCAAACGCTCGGGCTGACCGACACCCCTCATATCCAGCCCAAATATGGGGCGAATATAGGGGAGCCCGGGCGTGCCCGGGCACGCCCGCCTGACTGCCCGGCCCACCACCGACCGCACCGCCACGTCAGCCCGGCCCACCACCGACCCCACTAAATACCCGAATCCGGAAAACCCTAGACATCCGACAGTTCACTCTCTGTCCACTCCACTTCCCTTCCCCACCCTCCGATTCGATGGCCAGAGATGGAAGCAGCTCCGACGGATCAAACGTTGATGTGGAGGAGGTGGCCCTCCGCATCGCGTTGCGCCGATCGTTGCAGGACCAAGGCGGCCCCAACGGCGGTGGATCTGCATCCTCCGGGCCCGTCGCACACCGACGGAGCGCCGGCGACGTCGCATGCCCTTCCCGCGAGGCGTGCAGCTCCCGCCGCTCCCGCTCCGGCCGGTCCGGTCCAGGTCAGGTACGCCGCCCACCTCCACCACCTTCTGCTCCGGAAGCGGTGCCTGGAAACCGCTGGGTCCTCGTGCCCGCGTTGGGGACGGGGCGCACGAGGACGCCGGAGTCAGAGGCGCGTGCAGCCCGTCGCGAGCGGCAGCGGGCGAGGGAGAGGGGGGAGGCGCTGGCCGCACGACATTCGACCTTGAGCGCGCCTGTCGACCCCGAGGACGCGCTCCTCGCAGGCATCTTGCGTCGCTCGCTGACGACGGCGGAGTCGGATGCACGCCGCATCCGCCGCAAGAATGCCAACGCACTCCGACTGTCCATCCAGTTATCGGAGCGCGAGGCAGCGAAAGAGGTGGCGGCAAAGGCGAAAGCGGCCGGCCACGCCATGGAGAAGGCCCGCCTACTCCGCATGCTGTCTGGCATGCGCTGCAACTCCGACGAGGACGACAGCGACGCCTCCACCTCCGGCTCCGATGACGACAACGACGACGCTTCACCGCATGTCGACGCCTACACGGAGGATGGGCACAACTGCGTGGACGACCGGAAGGGGAAGGGGGCAGCGCGGAAATGGTGATTTCCTCTGCCCTTCCCCGTTTTGTTCATATTTTAATTATGCTTAAGTAGTTTCTAGTTTGAATTTGCCGATGAACTCCGATGAACTATGATCCTTTTGTTCGGCGAAGCAATCTGATCCGATGGAAGATGTTGATCTCTGTGTTTACGTAGCGTTCCATGCGTTTGTATGGATATGCGGGTTCGGATACGAGGGATGCGGATGTGGAAGGCAAAAAATAAGGCGCCCGGTCAGTGTCTACGGACGCGCCTGGACGCGTCTGCGGGCGTTTGAGGGACCGTATTTGCCAAAAAAATAAATACGTGGCTGTAGATGCTCTTATTTGCAACTTGATCTTTATTATATGAAAAAGGTGCAAAAGAAAAGTCAAATGATTAACAATAGGCACGAAGAGTTGTGCTGAATTGCATGACAAAAGTAAGGGGTGGCATATCAACCGATCACAAAATTCAAGCGCGTTAGTTATATGCTCCATTGTTTACGCTGAACCCATTATATATGTTGAGGAGGCAGTGTATATAGGCACTCAAAAAATGAATAAAAAGAATGTTCTCCCGAAATAAAACTAAGGAAAAGGTGAAACACGTGCCGCGACACGTGAGCTATAGTGGACGCGCAACACGGCGTGTATTTGTAGGACAGCCTAGCTGCCTGTAGCCCCACTGGTCCGTACGTTCTCAATCATAGCTAGCAGAAGATCCTTTGACCCTCGCTTCCTAATGATTTACGTCAGCTTGCAGCCATTCAGTGCATCTAGCTCGCTCGCTAGCCAGATCGATCACTTGCCTAGTTCCATACTACTTCCATCCATGCTGTATACGGAGTACACTCGAAGACTGGAAGTGTAGTAGTAGTAATCAACATAGGCTCCTAGCTCAAGCTGCACCTTTATGTGCCTCCCGCCTACTCTTTAATTAATTTGTTTTTGCTTAGACAAAAATACTGAGATAATAACTCCAATGATTGTTCCATGACTTAGTCAGGTCTCCGAAGATCGCAGCTAAAGAATTTTTTTTCTACTGGAGAGCGGCGTTTTGGACTTTTGGTGCCCATGTGCATCTGACTTGCTCGTGAACGGTAAATAAAGAAATAGCAAATACTCAACTCTTGGGTGGATATGGGGTGGCCCGGGTGCTTTCTTCACCTCGGACCTAATAGCCCGACCGTAACAAAAATTGCATCAAATCTCCCCCCCCCCCGACCTATCCGATTTCACTGTTGCTCCGTCGTCGTTTTCAGCCTCAGCGCAACAGTGCTTCCATATGTGCTCGCCGTCGCGGACATCGTCGTCGGCCCGGACGTCACCATGGTACGTCTGTCAACTCTCGAACTACACATTTCCCTCTATGTGTTCGACACAATGCGACTAGGTTTGTCGGTAAAATTTTCATAGGCAGAATGGATTCCGACGGCTCATCGAACGAGCAGTATGGACCGATGGAGCTTGATGAAATGATTCAAAAAGAGTTATTTGATTCGTCGGATTCAGATAAAGAAGTAAAAAATTATTTAACTTAAAAAAAGTTGAACTATCAATGGTCGCTTTGTGAAGGATAAGAATAGTCACTATGAATAGAGAAGATTAATAGTGACAATCCATAACCTTCACAAAGGGTGCATTGAGGACTCTACCCACTCAGAGAGAAACTTATTTTCTTTTGGACGGGGTGTGGCTATTAAGCCGGTCGCGTCACTCCTCGCGTCGCGAGATGGGACTTCTCCAACCCCGTCGGCTCAACACGGATATTACATCCACACTGTAAATTTTAAGTATGAACAATTTGTATTTGTGTGCATTGAACTATGTTTGACTAAAATAATCGACTTGCATATGTATACATGTTTTTTATGTTTTAAAAATAGTATTTGTGACTACCAATGATAAAAATTATGACTTGTCTGATCAATGTCCACGGACCCGAATTTGTCTGCCGTGGCTGTAGATGCTGGTAGGGGGCATGATGAACTTTCTTGGAAAGGATAACCAGAGAGGTTACGTACGCGGTGTTGTGTTACTCGGAATCTCTCTCTGAGTAGGTCAATGGTTTGCATGTGTGTGCGCATCCGTGGGCTCGAAACTTGATGTTGAAGTTGAAAAAGAAGAGATGGACTTGTGTGCGCTACGACTTTCCGGTAAAGCAAGAGGACAAGAACTAGAGACAAGAGTCGTGTACACAGAGCTAGGACTATTTGTGGCGTCCGTACGAGATTGTTCAACAGATATGATTTTCTATTCGACATATTTGTTTGGACTACCTTTGGGATGATGGAAGAACCTTCTGGTCGGTTTAGATTTGGCTAAGAACGCAGGAACGGCTACGAAATGGCCTTGCAACCATCTATAGGCCACTAGTACGGCAGTACTGGATCGATCTAGATGAAGCATGCTATGCCCCGCAAACTAGGATACGGATAAATGGCTACCGTGTAGGAATATACGGTATACCCCAGTTAATGCGCATCTGATTAAGATCAACTAATTTAAAGCTACCACTGCACTCGGGGTATCACTTCTCCAACCTATCAAGCAAAAGGCACGGTGGTATATAGCAGCCACAGGGTCATTTAGAGCAACTCCGCAACCTAAACGGACACGCGTATTGTCCGTTTTTTATCGTTTGGGTTGGCTGCGTGGATATTGGTGTCCGTTTTAACGTCTGGGTCGATGCGTTCATGTTTGACGCATTTTTTACGCTTGGACTTGAAATAAAAAACGCAGCTCAAATTTAACATATTAAACGGTAAACACCGGTCAGGCGCGGGTCAAAGTCCATTTAAACATTAATAAAACGTAATTAAACATAAAAAAATCGGCGCCTCCCCGCGTGCTGCCCTAGGCGTCGTCGCCTGGGCCGGTGAAGTCTACTAACTCCGGCGCCGGGCCAGCCCAGGAGAATGCAGCTGATACGTCCATTTTGTATCATGTTTTCCTACTGATATTTATTATGTTTCGGGTCATTATTTCACTTTATGATGCCATCCTAATGCTTTTTCTCTTTTATTTTGCAAGTTTCACAAAAATAAAAAGATTGTCGACAACTGGAATTCTGGACCGAAAAATGATACATAAGAGTTGGATATTCTCTGCAACTCCAAATGACCTAAAAATTTACGAACAATTATTTTGGAATATATAAAAAATACTGGCGGAATAATTACCAGGAGGGGACCCATCAGGGATTCACGAGCTCAGGGGCGCGCCCAGCGAGCTCGTGGCTCCACCAGCAGGCCTCTCGGGCCTATCTTCTCATATATGATGCTATTTGCCCTAAAAAATCAGAAAAACACTTTCGGGACGAAGCGTCGCCGTCTCGAGGCATGACCTGGGCAGGAGCACTTTTGCTCTCCGGCGAAGAGATTCCGTCGGGGAAACCTCCCTCGAGGAGAGAGAAATCGAAGACATCGTCATCACCAACGCTTCCTCCATCGTGGGAGGACCAACCTTCATCAACATCTTGACCACCACCATGTCATCTCAAACCCTAGTGCATCTTTGTATTCAACCTTTGTCTCCAAACCTCAGATTGGTACATGTGGGTTGCTAGTAGTGTTGATTACATCTTGTAGTTGATGCTAGTTGGTTTATTTGGTGGAAGATCATATGTTCAAATTCTTAAACATATTGAATACACCTCTGATCTTGAACATGAATATGATTTGTGATTTGTTACTTTTTTCTTGAGGACATGGTAGAAGTCTTATTATGAGTTATCATTTGAAGTTGGTATTCGTTCGATAGTTTGATGAAGTGTATGTTGCTATTCCTTTAGTGGTGTCATGTGAACGTCAACCACATGACACTTCACCATACTTGGGCCTAAGGGAAGGCATTGGGGAGTCATAAGTAAATGATGGGTTGCGAGAGTGACAGAAGCTTAAACCCTAGTTTATGCGAACCACATGTTTCATGCTATGGTTAGTTTTATCTTAGTTCTTCTTTCGTAGTTGTGGATGTTTGCGAGAGGGGGTGATCATAAAAGGGTTGCTTGTTCGAGTAAGAACAACACCCTTGCACTGGTTCACCCACATATCAAATTATCAAAGTAATGAACACGAATCAACTAAACATGATGAAACGTGACTAGTCGAAAATTCCCATGTGTCCTCAAGAACGCTTTGCTTGCTATAAGAGAACTTTCCGGCTTGTCATTTGCTATAAAAAGGATTGGGGGACCTTCATGTACCTTTATTACTATTGTTACTTGTTACTTGTTACGAATTGCCTTGCTACAAAACTATCTGTTAATACTATTTTCAGTGCTTGCAGACAATACGCTCTTGTATACCACTTGTCATTTCCTTCTGCTCCTTGTTGGGTTCGACACTCTTACTTATCGAAAGGACTATGATTGATCCCCGATACTTGTGGATCATCAAGACTCCTTTCTGGCGTCATTGTCGGGGATTGAAGCGCCTTTGGTAAGTGGAATTTGGTAAGAGAACATTTTTGTTACGTGCTGAAATTTACTGTCACTTGTTACTATGGAGAATAATCATTTGAGCGGCTTGTTCGGGCTATCTTCACCTCGAGAGGAAGTTGTAAGAACTGCTCATCAACCTACTGGAAATATTTATCATGAAATTCCTTCTAGTATGTTAGAGAAACTGCTAGCTAATCCTTATGCAGGAGATGGAACAATACATCTTGATATGCACTTGATCTATATAGATGAAATTTGTGGATTGTAAGCTTGCAGGTTTATCCGAGTATAGAGTTAAGAAGAAAGTATTCCCTTTACCTTTGGAGGGAAAGGTATTGACATGGTATAGGCTATTGGATGATGCCGGAATATGGGATTGGAACCGATTGAAGCTAGAATTCATCAGAAATTTTGTCATATGCATTTGGTTCATCGTGATCGGAATTATATATATAATTTTTGGCCTCGTGAAGGAGAAAGTATCGCTCAAGTTTGGGGGAGGCTTAAATCTATGATGCATACATGCCCCAATCATGAGGTCTCAAGAGAAATAATTATACAAAACTTATATGCTCGACCTTCTCATGAAGATCAATCAATGCTCGATACTTGTTCTACTAGTTCCTTTATAAAGAAAACTATTGAATTCAAATGGGATGTTCTGGAAAGAATTAAACGAAACTCTAAAAATTGGGAAATCTACAAAGGTAAAGAGTCGGATATAAATCTTGAGTTTGATTGTGTTAAATATTTTATGGGAACCAATGCTTTTCATATGTTTAGTGCAAAATATGGACCTGACTCTGAGATAGTAGCTACTTTCTGTGAATCATTTTCTGCTCATGTTGATCTCCCTGAGGAGAAGTGGTTTAAGTATCATCCACCTACTAAAGAAATTTGCGAGGAACCTGTTTTAGCTAAAGAGGAAACAATCGTTTATAATGTTGACCGAGTTGTGCCTGCTACTTATATTGAGAAACCTCCTTTTCCTGTTAGCATTAGGGAACATGCTAAAGTTGCAACTCTGGTTAATAAGAGTAATATCAAAGCACATAGATCCTCTAAAAAAATAAAGTGAAACCTAATGTTGCAATGATTAAAGATCTATTAGTTGACAATGTTGATGATCATGCCATATATTTCTGCGATGAAGCAACTCGAATTGCTAAGCAGGACCCTAAAGATAAACATAAACCTGTTGTTGGCATGCCCATTGTTTCTGTTAAGATTGAAGATCAATGTTGCCATGGCTTATGTGATATGGGTGCTAGTGTAAGTGTCATTCCATTTACTCTTTATCAAGAAGTTATGCATGATATTGCACCTGTGGAGTTAGAAGATATTGATGTTACTATTAAGATTGAAAACAGAGATACTATTTCACCACTTGGGATTGTTAGAGATGTTGAAGTCTTGGGTGGTAATATCAAATACCCTACTGATTTTCTAGTTTTTGGATCACTACAAGATGATTTTTGTCCCATCATATTTGGTAGACCTTTCCTGAATATTGTTAATGCTAAAACTGATTGCAATAGGGAAACAGTTAGCGTTAATTTTTGTGATGTATCTCATGAATTCAATTTCTCCAAGTTTAGTAGACAACCACGTGACAAAGAGTTACCTATAGTAAAGATGAAATTATCGGTCTTGCTTCTATTGTTGTGCCTCCTACTGATCCATTAGAGCAATATTTGCTAGACCATGGAAAAGATATGCATATGAACGAAAGGAATGAAATATATGATATATTCTTTAATCAAGCACCTATTCTCAAACATAATTTGCATGTTGAGACCTTGATAGACCCTCTCCCACCTAAGAGTGATCATGTGTTTGAATTAAAGAAGCTACCTGATACACTCAAATATGCTTATCTTGATGAAAAAAAGATATATCATGTTATAATTAGTGTTGACCTTTCAAAACATGAAGAAAAGATATTACTTAAAATTCTAAGGAAACACCGTGCTGCAATTGGATATACTGTTGGCGATCTTAAGGGCATTAGTCCCACTTTATGCCAGCACAAGATTAATATGGAACCAGATGCTAAACCAGTCGTTGATCATCAACGTCATCTGAATCCTAAAATGAAGGATGTGGTAAGAACTAAAATACTAAAGCTTCTGGAGGCAGGTATAATTTATCCTATAGCTGATAGTAGATGGGCAAGTCATGTTCATTGTGTTCCTAAGATAGGAGGCATTACAGTTGTTCCAAATGATAAAAATGAACTTATCCCTAAAAGAATTGTAACTCGTGATGGTAATTGATTTCACAAAATTAAATAAAGCTACTAGAAAAGATCATCACCCCTTGCCTTTTATTGATTAAATGTTAAAAACATTATCTAAGCATACACATTTTTTGCTTCCAAGATGGATATTCTGTTTTTTCTCAAATAACTGTAGCAAAAGGTGATCAAGAGGAAACCACCTTTGCTTGTCCTTTTGGAACTTCGGCTTATAGACGTATGCCTTCAGGTTTATGAATGCACCTGCTACCTTTCAAAGATGTATGATTGCTATATTCTCCGACTTTTGTGAAAAGATTGTTGAGGTATTCATAGATGATTTTTCCGTTTACGGAACTTCTTTTGATGATATCTTAAACAACCTTGATCGAGTTATGCCGAGATGTGAGGAAACTAATCTTGTCTTGAATTGGGAGAAGTTCCACTTTATGGTGAATGAAGGTATAGTCCTTGGGCATAAGATCTCCGAAAGAGGTATTGAGGTAGATAAAGTTAAAGTTGATGCAATTGAGAAAATGCCATGTCCTAAAGATATCATAGGTATTAGAAGTTTCCTAGATCATGTTGGTTTCTATAGAAAGTTCATAAAAGACTTCTCTAAAATTTCTAGGCCTCTTACCAATATTTTGCAAAAATATGTTCCATTTGTTTTGATGATGATTGTGTAGAAGCCTATGAAAAACGAAGGAAGCACTAATTTCTACACTCATTGTTCAACCACCTGACTCGAATCTACCCATTGAAATAATGTGTGATGTTAGTGATCATGTTGTTGGTGTTGTTCTAGGACATGGAGTTGATAAGAAGTTGAATGTTATTCATTATGCTAATAAAACCTTAGACAGTGCCCAAAAGAATTATGCTACCACTGAGAAAGAATTTTTAGCACTTGTGTTTGCATGTGATAAATTTAGATCTTATATTATTGATTCTAAAGTAATAAGTCATACTGATCATGCTGCTATTAAATACCTTATGAAAAAGAAAGATGCTAAACCTAGACTGATTAGGTAGTGTTTTTTACTACAAGAGTTTTATTTGCATATTGTTGATAGGAAGGGAGTTGAAAACCCTGTAGCAAATAATTTGTCTATGATGGAAAATGTTCTTGATGACCCACGGCCTATTGATGGTAGTTTTCCTGATGAGCAATTAGCTGTTATAAAATCCTTCTACTTCCCACAATAGTCCTTGGTATGCAGATTATGCTAATTACATTGTTGCTAAATATATACCACCTAGTTACACATACCAGAAAAATAAAAAGTTTTTTTTTACTTGAGACACTATTTTTGGGATGACCCACATTTATATAAAGAAGGAGTAGATGGTATTATTAGACGATGTGTACCTGAGCATGAACATGGTCAAATCCTCCGGAAGTGTCATTCTGAAGCATACGGAGGACACCATGGGGGAGATAGAACTATACATAAGGTATTACAGTCTGGTTTTTATTGGCCTACTCTTTTCAAGGATGCACGTAAGTTTGTCCTTTCTTGTGATGAATGTCAAAGAATTGGTAATATTGGTAGACATCAGGAAATGCCTATGAATTATTCACTTGTTATTGAACCATTTGATGTTTGGGGCTTTGATTATATGGTACTTTTTTCCTTTCTCCAATGGGTATACTCATATTTTAGTTGTTCTTGATTATGTCACTAAGTGGGTCGAAGGTATTCACTACTACAGGATGCTGCTAACGCTACACATCAATCAGAGACCCTTCGACGAAACTGTGTGCGATCCACCAATCGCAAACGGTATTGTTCAACCTCCGTCGCCAATGACAAGAACTGTGTGCGATGGCGTAACCATCAAATACGATTCAGAAAGTAGTTGCGTGTGCGATCCACGGAAGACAGTTTATTCTTATGAACTGTTTGGGATTAGCTAAGATAACAGAAACGGTTAACAAAACTATGTACGTGTGCGAAGTACGGCGCACAGTTCACTCGGATAAACTGTTTGCGCTAGTCCACCAGAACACAAACGGGTTTGCGTAAGAAGGTGTGTGTGATCCGCAGCAATCGGTTCATTCAACAGAATTGTGTGGGAAGACCAATAATAACCGAAACGATTCATCCGGACAAGTTGTGTGTGTTGTGGGCAGACGGTTGCTGCAAAACAATTGTCAGCAATTGATGAAATCATTACCGACGGTACATACGGTAGTGCCGTTTGCCCGTATTAATATCACATACGTTTTATTATTATTACCAGTCTGACTGCGCATCACCTCTTCTTCCTCTCTCACATCTTGTCACCACGTTTTCGCCCGAGGATTCCAGTGCACGCTTCAGCACCGCACCGACGTTTCTTTTGGCCACGTTCCCGCGCGAAACCGCGCATGTTCCCGCGCAAGCTTCCCCATTGGTTTCCCGCTGGAAGCTAATGAGCATAAGAGCCTGTGCGTGCGTTCACATGCGGATGCACACGTAGTGCAGCCTAGCCCATCTACGAAGCATGCCAACCCGACCAAGCGCCGCCTCTGCCATCAACCTCCTCGACTACGGAAACGATCTGGTGCAGGCGTAACGGCCTGTTGAGGCCAATGGCGTGTCCGGGGACGCGCCGGACAACGCTGTGCTGCGCGTCATCGCAAGGGTTGAGCAGACCCTTGGCGCAGGGCGCGGCAGCGCCGCCGAGCAACATAGTCGCCTCACCGCCGAGGGGCTTCAGCGTGCCGCACAAGAAGATCATCAGTGGTGCTCCGTAGAGCAAAACATGCACGTCCGCGCCGAGAGGGCAAGGCGCGCCGCACAACATGACCGATGGAGGGCCGCAGAGCGAGAGGCGCGGCGTGCGACAGAGCAAGAGCGGTTCCATCCCCGCTTGCCTGCTATCCCACCCGTCATGACGTTGTAGCTGTGTCCAAGGCACGTGAGTAGCCCTATTTCTCGCCAGGAATGGGCAGCGGCCGTCTGCGCCGTACTTGCACCAGAGCCCGGCCGCACCGTGCTTGCCCCGGACGCCGGCTGCGCCATTCGCATGGGTCGTGCCGTTCACCTTGTCCGCGGCCCCCTCGATGCTGACGGGCTCGTCGGTAGGCTCGAGCGCCTCCTTGGCCCAGGTGTCCAGCGGGGAGCGGTAGAAGAAAATGGCCGTCGCATCCTCGAGATGGTAATCTCCGACGAAATAGCCAGCTTGGAGCTCGAGATCGTGCTCCAGCTATACCGCGAGCGTGTAAACCGCATGTACGAATGCCTGTCCGAGTTCAGGCACAGCCAAGAGCTTCCGTAGGATAGGGTGTAGTCAACTAGTCATGGACGCGTTTTATTTTGTTGAACTGTTTAGATGTCGATCCCAATGTCTGGACAACAATCACAATATTGATATGTTTCAATGTGTGAATGATTTATGTTCTATTGTTATGTTTCAATATGTGTAAAAGGCTAACAGTTAGAGCCAGAAAATCAGTACTCCCTCCGTTTCTTTTTAGTCTGCATATAAAATTTGGTCAAAGTCAAGCTTTGTAAAATTTGACTAACTTTATATTAAAAAATATAAACATTCACAATATGAAATCAATATTATCAGATGGACCACGAAATATATTTTCATACTATATAGTTTTAGTATTGTAGATGTTCATATATTTTGATATAAATTTGGTCAAACTTTGTGTAGTTTGACTTTGACCAAATCTTATACGCGAAGTAAAAAAGAAACGGAGGGAGTATGAAAACAGATATATAGAAATGTGAAACTAATAATATATATTAATTGTTGAATAGCTCATTGAAGACATGATACATATACAGTATATATCATCACATATACGTGATGATAGTACTAAACTAATACGTTCTATGAATAAAAAGTAAGCTAATAATAAACCCTCCTTGAGCGGCGAGCTGTAAAATGGCAGCCTCTCGCCATCAGCTCCCTGGTGCGCGGTGGCTTCCCAACGCGGAGGGAGTTCGCCGCCTCCTCCGCCTCACAGCGTTCGACGTGCCGATCAGCCTCTTGCTGGCGGAGGCGCGCGACAATGCAGGACAGTTCACTGGGCGCCCACTGGAGCTCTTTGGCAGTGGCACGCTCGAGCTTATCGGCCCACGCCCACGCAGCGGTGAGTCGCCTGGCGCGTCTGGCTTTCATTGTGTGGTACCGGCCGTCTTCGTACACCTAGAGCGCTCGTCGACTCGCCCGCCGCCAAAGCTCCAGCTCCTCCTTTTCCCTTGCGGCACTAAGGGCATTCCAGGCCGCGAGGTTCCTGGCGCGCTCCTCAGCACACTCCTTCTTGAACGCCACCTGCCTGGCTCTCTCAGCCGGCGGCAGTGCCTTCCACAAAGCTAGATTGTACTGGAATCTTCAGTTGGGGGGTCTGGCGCGACATCTGGGCGCACGAAGGGGTCCTCCTCGTTGCCCCATTTCGCCATGTCCTCGCGGGGTGGCGCCTCCTCCTCTGCTTGTGCACAGACCGGCCGCGCCATGGCAGAGTTTTGTGCGAGGGGTGGGATAGAGAGACGAGAGAATGCAGGCGGGATGACGTCTCGAGGGGCAGCATTTATAGGCGGCTGGAATGTTGATCGACGCCAGCAGTGATTGCACACGATTTCCTACTCAACAACCGTGTGTGAATTAACATCACCGACGGTTCCCAATGCATGACCGCGTGTGATTAATAGCCCGCGAAAATTGGCTTTCAAAACTCGAAACGCGAAACAGGGCGCCAATCATGTGGGAGCCATTTGTTTTGCCAAATATTTACATTTTCTATCCAAATGTAATGCATGCCTGCCATTTGTGTTACGGAAGCAAGTCCGAAAGCAGTAACCACGACATCTTGGCCCCATGGCGGGAAATCATGCATATTTTCATGTACTTCAGAATTCAGAGAATTTATTATTATTATTATTGAATTTAGAACCTACATTCTTAATACTTTTGTGTCCAAACCATCACTCAAGATGTTTGGAACTCCTTCAAATTTATTGCACGTGGCATATATCTTTATGAAAGCAAGTAGTACATAAATATGATTTTCGAGCGGTTTTTGCTTCATCTAGCTTGTTCATTTGTTTCAGTTTTGAAATATGGCCATTAAATTTCTATAAAGTAACATAATGTATAAAATTGCCAAGAGAACGCCATTAAAAAAATAGGATGCCGGTCGTATTCGTGCATTGTATCGATGAAAAAAAACTAGGTCGAATGAGACTGCAATTGGCGGTTTGTCATCACAGATGCCCCACGTTCCCCCTCGGAACCACGCGCCTTCGTGTGATGCTCCGTTTTGTGAGAGGCTTGTGTCTAAAGCTAGGGATTTCTTAGGCAAGTATTGGAGTCCCATCTCCGTCCCCAGCACTGCCCTCCCATCCCCGTCCCCGTCTACGTACCCGTGCGCGGGGATAAAAAGTTTCCCATCCATGTCCCCACCGAGTTCTTTATCACCGTGGGGAAACTCACACATTCATTTAAGAACAACCTTCGCGTATTTCAGTACAAAAATAGTATTTCAACGCAATAAACAATATGTTGTGGCTAGGTTTGGGATTTCTTAGGGAATTTTGGGCCAAAGGGGTGGGATGTGTGTAAATTTGGGTGACCGAGGGCCCCAAATTACATGGGGTCTACTAATTTCAGAGCCCACATGGAAGTACTCTCCCTCCGTCTCGGTGTATAAGTCATCTTAGGTTGTGCACCGTGACCAAGAC
This sequence comes from Elymus sibiricus, assembly GCA_039707655.1. Lineage (NCBI taxonomy): Eukaryota > Viridiplantae > Streptophyta > Magnoliopsida > Poales > Poaceae > Elymus > Elymus sibiricus. Next base: position 358,455,383 of record CM077665.1, read on the forward strand.
GGAGAAGAAAACGAGAGAATTTAATGTTAATTTGCTAATTAATATCATTGCATGCAATGAATTGACCACTGCATGTCGTGCTAGTTAGTCTCAAGTCATTAAAAACATACATGCCCCACGTCTCTTATTGGTTGATTCCTTTATTCATGGCAATGAACAAGAAAGGAGGTGAAAGTTAATGCACCGCGCCTAAGTGTTTTGGTATTATTTGGTTTTCGTAAGATCACTTATACATCGAGACGGAGTGAGTACTTCAATTCAAGGGTAAGGCGGGTAATGCTATCCCATCCTCATCCCCGTCATGCACGCTCGGTACGTAAGGTATTTGACCCACCAACTTCCAGATGGGCATTCAAGCTCGCACCCGTGCCCTAATAGAGTAATTACCCATGGGGACGCAGGTAACAGTTAACCATGCATTGCCAGCTTTGACATGTGTCAAAGCTTATCTCGAACAAGCCGTTACTTTGATCACGACATCTTGGCCCCATGTCGGGAAGTCATGCATATTTTCATGTACTTCGGAGCATTTTTTAACTTTTGACTTTAAAAACCTAGATTCCCAATGCTTTTGTGTCAAAACCGTCACTCAAGATGTTTGGAACACTCCTTCAAATTTATTGCATGTGGCATATATACGGAAGCAAGTAGTACATAAATATGATTTTCCAGCGGTGCTTTATGCTTGTTAAACTATTTCAGTTTTGAACTATGGCCATTAAATTTCTGGAAACTAACTACATGTATAAAAATGCCAATTGAATGCCGTATTTTTTTTAGATTTTAGGATGACGGTCGTATTCGTACATTGCATCGATGAAAAAAAAACTAGGCCGAATGAGGCAGCGGTCCGTTTCGTCATCACACAACACCCCACGGCCCTCTTGGAACTATACGAGCATGCTCGTGCTGCTCCGGTTTGTGAGAGGCATGTGTCAAAGCTTATCTCGAACAAGCCGTCACTTTGAACACGACATCTTGGCGCCATGTCGGGAAATCATGTTGATTTCCATGTACTTCATAGCATTTTTATTTATTTTTTGTATTTAAAAACCTAGAATATTCTCAATGCTTGTGTCCAAACCGTTACTCAAGATGTCTGGAACTCCTTCAAATTTATTGCACGCGACATATAGACGGAAGCACTAGTACATATATAAAAATGATTTCTCCTGCAGTTTTTGCTTCATCTTGAACATGTCCATGTGTTTTAGTTTTGAATTATGGCCACTAGATATATAGAAACTAACTTCATGTACAAAAATGCTCATTGAACCCCGAAAATGTCCAAATTTCAGGTTGCCGGACGTATTCGTGCATGGTAACGAATTCAAAAAAAGGTAGGCCAAATGAGACAACGACTAGCGGCTCGTCATCAAACAAGGCTCATGTTCCCTCTCGGAACCACGACCCTTCGTGTGATGCTACGTTTTGTGAGAGGCATGTCTCAAAGCTTATCTCAAACAAGCCGTTACTTTGACCACGACATCTTGGCCCCATGTCGGGAAATCATGCAGATTATTATCATGTACTTCAGAGCATTTTTTCATTTTTAGAATTTTAAACCCTAGATCCCCAATGCGTGCACGTGTGTCCAAACCGTTACCCAAGACGTTTGGAACTCGTTAAAATTTATTGCAAGCGGCATATATAGGGAAGCAAGTAGTACATAAATATGATTTTTCCAGCGGTTTTTGCTTCATCTTGCATGTTCGTGTGTTACAAATTTGAATTATGGCCGTAAATTCTGTACATAAATATGGAACCGTGTGTTACTAATGTATAAAAAGGCCAATTGTACCCCAAATATTTCCTAATTTTAGGATGCCGTCAGTGGATTTTGATGGTAGGGATCTTTTTCTTACAAATAAAACAATATCCGTTACCGCTGTACCCAAAAATAGTTTTCCAATTCAATACAAAAAGTGAACTGCGTACACACGGTTCCATACGGAAACGTTTGCGATGAAAATTCACGGATCTATTTATGTCTTACGAGGGAAGCTTCGTTGGCTTCGTCTAGCTCGGATTCCGTTCACCCTCGGCCCCCATTCCCCAACAAACCCTATGTGCAAAGAATGACGCCGTGGGAACGCTTCGTAAGGGTGCATACGACCGCCCCCTCGGCCCCGAGCGCTCCCGCCTCTGCTGAGAACGCGGCCGCCTCGGCCGAGAGCGCAGCCGCATCCGCCTTAAGCGCGGCCGCATCCGCCGAAAGGGCCTCTGCGGCGGCCGACAGGGCTTTTGCGGCGGTCGAAAGGGCGTTTGTAGCTGCGCAGTCGGTAGCTGCAGCTGCTACGACGGCGGCTGCAAACGCCAAGAGCGCTCGAGCAGCGTGCCGTGCCGCGGAGGCCGCCCTGGCCCGGGTCGAGGCCATCCAGGCCTATATCATCGAGAACGCCAACGCCAAGATACTCCAAGCTTCGCCGGAATCCAGCATGCACCACACGTTCGAAGAGGGGGGCTGCTGCGGATGCCGAGATGAATGCCGACGATGCAGCGGCGGAGGCCATGGAGCCCCTTCCGCACGAGATCTCCGAGCGAGAGCTGGAGATGCGGGAGCCGTCCGAGAGCGCCGAGTGCTGGGAGGAGTTGCGCGTGGCTCAGGAGGAGGTCGAGAAGCGCCTGTCCATCGAGGAATCGGTGGTGGAGTACCAACGCGAGCTATGGCTACGCCACTACGACGAGTACTATGAAGATGAGGCGACGCCGATGACGAGGACAACGCCGAGGATGTGCATGTCACCGCGGTCGAAGTCAGCCTAGGGGACGCGGAGTCCAGCACCGGCGGAATGTCGCTCGGACAAGTCGTCGACATCTCATCGAACAGCGGCGAGGCATAGGGCGGCTGCTCGTCGGCATCTTTGTTAAAATTATGCGTATTACTAATAACCTTTGTTCAGAGAGCCGGTCTTTTATAAGAGCTATGTCTAGTTCAAGCAGCTTGATTATTTAGTGAACTTGCTCGGTTTAGTAACTGTGAGCTATGTGTGTCCGCTATTTTCTATAGCCAAGTTAGCAGTTGATGTTACATTATGCAATGACGTGGATGTGCACTATAACCAGGGAATACGTGGGGAGGGGCAAATTTTTGTATGTTCTGTATCATCGCACACGATAAAAGATGAAAGACCGTGTCTGATGAATCTTTGCGTGCCAAGATTCCCTGCAATGAGCGAAAAATTTCGCCGGCCGCCGAAATATCTGCCTCCCCCCTCCCCTCCCGCCAAAGGGCCACATTTCCCCTACAACCCCTCCACCACCACCACCCCCCCCATCGCCGCCGCCCACATCTCTCCCTCTAGCATCCGACCGCGGTGGACATGCCATGGTCTCCTCGAGTGACCCCTCAAGCGGTATCTCCGACGACGACGAATCTCTCACCAGCCAGGTATTCGTCTCTCTTCTCTCTGGCTCAACTAGGCTTAGGGTTTTGTTTTGGAATTGGGAATTTTAAAGCGGCAGGTCCATTTGCGCCATTTCTTTCTCTTGTAGCTCCCTAGGACAATCACTTCCAACGAATGGAGAGGGGTAGCTGAAGACCTGCCTGTTCATGGTCAACATCAATTTCAATCCGTGAAGTTACGAGCTTTTGAATCTGGGTACAGTGGGAGGAAGTTTCTGCGACGTGCAAAGAAGGTAAGCCTAACTCTCGTTGTTAGAAATCATTTTTTATATTAGTTGTGATTCAGACTTCCCGTGTGCTATTTGATTCTGGATGTGATTAAGACACTGTCATAGTTTTAACCTGAAGGCATATTGACAGCAAGAAAACTATATACGACATGACTTATCATTGCATGAAAATTTATTGAAAGGTAGTACACATGAAGCACTTCATTTCATTCAGCACGAGGAAGGTCTAATTATGCACAGAAACATGGTTAGCATCAACACAACATGGCAATCTGAAATAAACAGATTCTCAGACTTAGTAAAAAAAACATGGTGCAAGACAGTAGTTTTTAACAGATTGGAATGTTTGACAGCAGAATGTACATAGTTGTCACTATTAATTTGTTTTCATTCAAACACTGCCGATGTGCGTCCTGTACTACAAAGACTGTTGCATTTATGTTTAGCTTCCTGGTAAAATTGGCAATTTGTTATTACCCATGATAGAAACAGAGGAGGGACGAGTACCAGAGCATCCTACTATGAAGACTCTTCGAGCAGAACCATGGCATTGCCGATGAAGACCCATGCAATCCCGGTTCTGATGAAATGTCTGAAGCAGAAGTTAAAAAGCTACTTTCCAGTCAGATAGTAGACCCATTTGAAGGACGCAAGTACAAGCATGGCCAACCATTTCTTGTTGGCGAATACTTTGATGAGTGCAGTTCCAGTTGTCGCAAGTTACATAAATATTGCATGGACATAATGTCAAAAGGAGAAGATCATAACATTGTGGAATTGCAGTACGACCGTCATCATTTCTGTCACGTTCCAGGTACCATCAGTGTGGAATTCGAGGACTTTCATCTCTTCTTCAACTTCGATGAGCTTGCTGCCACTCTTGTCAAATGCTTGATGTTGTAAGTACTTCACAAACTCTGATCAACTTCTCCATACAAGGCTGTAAATGACAAAAAAGCTAACTGTACTGTATTCCTCTTAGGGGATTGATGACGCAGAGAAAACCAAGGTTGCATGCGTATTTCATACATCCTGATTTAGCAAACGACGTTTTGTTACAAAATAATTACTCACGCACGGCTTCCATTGATCATGTCGCCATGATCTTGTTCGACTATTCGATAGGAGAATTCTTCATGTGGCCATATCATGAACAGTAAGTATAAATATACAACCACGCATACATTGATCGTCTTTCAGTTTTAGACATAGTGCGTACGTTCATGTTTTCTTAAACTGTAGAGGTCACTGGATCTTGGTGGTCATTGTTCCAGAACGCAACACAGTTTACTACATGGATTCTCTCAGAGAGTCAAATGCGCCTCAGGATCTGAGTCATCTTCAGGATTTCATAGATAGGTATTGAATTCTTTGATGTTAATGCGTTGTGTTCATATCTGGTTCTAGAATTGAGTGTGTGAAAATTCATCTTCATTTGCAGTGTATTGTCAAAGAACATAACATTAGGGGGGAATAGGTTCGACCGCCAACTACCTCTGCAACACGTGATCGTTTCTCCGGTAAGACAACGAAATCCGTTATTTTCAGAAAATACTAGTCAGATGTTCAAGTTTCTAAGTAAACCTCTTTCTATTTCTCTCCATAGAAAAAAACAACTTACACCGGTTAGGTTGTTCCTAACATGGCAAATACATGACTAATACTGTACAAAAAATTTCAGTGTCCTCAGCAACAACAAGGTACTAGCCTATGTGGATACTACGTTTGTGCACATATGATCAACCTATGTAGACATGCTGAATGTGGTGTCGATGCTGACAAGATAAAACCAGTAAATCTGCTTCTTAATTACTATCTTCTACTCCACACGTATGTCACATTCTAATCTAAAAGTCCTGCAGGTGATCTTCGAACGATGACCTCTTCACCGCTCGACGCAGATGAATTGCTGTCTGTTAGGAAATTTATCAGCACATTCTTTGTGAAACACTACATCAAGCCCTCTAAAGACGATGAAGATTTCCGGAATCAAATCTCCTAAAAATAAGTACGCATTCATATAGTGTTATCAGCTAAACATATACACATGGATGCATTATTTTCCATGTGATCATGTCTTCGTATTTCGTACACTATGATTATGTACTGGATATGTCGGTTTAACAGCTGTGGAATTTAGCTAGCATTTTCTCAATTGCATATTGTCGTGAATTATGATGAATCCTCCGCTTGTGGACACTATTCGTTCAATTGCATATTGTGGCAAATTATGATGAATGTTCTTCATGTGGACACTATTTGTCGATTGCATATTGTCGCGAATTTGCTATTTGCAGGGTGAATTAAATGCGATATTTTACAATAACCTGGCAATTTCAGCGCACACGGTTCAAGCAACTAAGCGTGTGCGGTCCAGAACGGAAAGCACACGCAACTCGTAGCGCAACCGCCTGTGGTCCACAGGAAAAGCACACGAGATATAATCTAAAACGTTTGTGATACATAAGAAATCGCAAATGGTTTGCAACACTTGTACATGTGCGTAGGAGCTACTCAATCGTTTGTGATAGCACCGTATCTCACACGTGAGCCAATAGGAAACCGTGCCCGATGCAAAGACGATCGCACGCGTACATTTTTCGGGAAACGTGTCCGATGATGTTATATATGGTACACGGTTCCCAGAGAAATCTCGTGTGCGATGATGAAGATATGACACACAGTGTCTACAATGGCCCGTGTGGATTAGTTAATGTTTCGCAAATGGTCAAAGGTTAAACTCCGTTTGTTTTCCATGAGCAATTAGACACGTTTCACTCGTCTTGGACGTGTGTGATTGATCCCAAATCCCACACGTACGCCCAAAAGATTATGTGTCCGATCTGTTCCTGCACCGCACACGATTATATTTGGAGATCGTTTGCGTTCGTTGGCCACCATCGCCAACGGTTTTGCGGTGTCGTGTGGGATGGACCCCCCCTATCGCCCACACATGCAAGGCGACGGTTTGGAACTACGTCGCGGAAAGGGGTTAAAAACCATTTGTATAGCACGTCGTTGCACCAGTGATTCCAACTAGTAGTGTTGATCACAACATCTTTATTAAAATGCTTAAAGAATTTATCTTAAAGAGGTTTGGAGTCCCTAAATATTTAATGACTAATAGTCGTTCACATTTTATTCATGGTGCATTTAGTAGACTCCTAGCTAAATATGATGATAACCATAGAATTTCTTCATCGTATCAGCCTCAATCTAGTGATCAAGTCAAATTGAGCAATAGAGAAATAAAATTAATTTTGCAAAAGACAGTTAATAAATCTAGGAAGAATTGGTCTAAGAAACTTGATGATGCATTCTGGGCATATAGAACTACTTATAAGAATCCTATGAGTATGTCCCCATATAAAATGGTTTATGGAAAGGATTTTCATTTACCTTTAGAAATTAGAACATAAAGCTTACTAGGTAACTTAAGAATTAAACTATGATTTCAAACTTGCCGGTGAAAAGAGGTTATTTGATATGAGCTCTCTAGATGAATGGAGGACACAAGCCTATGAAAATGCCAAGTTGTTTATAGAAAAAGTTAAAAGATGGCATGAGAAAAGGATACAAAAACGGGAATTAAATGTTGATGAGCAAGTTCTATTATAGAATTCTCGTCTCAGATTCTTTGCAGGAAAACTTCTCTTCAAATGGGAAGGACCCTACATCATTGAGGAGGTTTATCGCTCCGGAGCTATCAAGATTAACAACGCCGAAGGCACAAATCCTATGGTAGTTAATGGGCAAAGAATTAAACATCATATTTCAGGTACACACATTAACAAGGAAACCGACATTATCCAAACAATGACACCAGAGGAACACATAAAAGAGACCTTCCAAAATGCTCCAGAATCCTGAAAAGAATTAGGTATGGGATACGGTAAGTAAACCTACTCCAAAAGTTCCATAAAAGTACTTTTTGTTGGTTTTGGAATATATGAAAATTTAGAAAAATAATAAACAATCAGGAAAGTGTACGAGGGAGCGACGAGCTCATGGGGCACGCCATGTGAGCTCATGACTCCCCGTGGACTTTCCCGACTCCGTTTTCCTTTAGTAGACTTGTCTTGCATGGGAAAAATTCAATATATACATATACTCCTCTCTATTTTTTCTACTGTATCGCAAGTTTTCTCTATGTTCTTGTTTCGGGCTGTTTTTCTGACAGATCTAGATCGCCATGTCATCGTCAAACTTGTCCAAGGACAAGTTCTATGAGAAGGTCATCAATCCCTATCTTACGGAGGTGATGAAGCACCCTCATACCATTGAGATGCGTGAGGGGGTGCTCCACATCCGGGGCGTGCAAGGACCAAAGAAGGAGGGAAGCGAGAAGGCCAGGCTTCAAGTGGTGGAGCAGGAAATCTTCAAGTGCCAAGGAATGGTGGAATGAGGACTCAATGCCGATCACTCCATGATCATGGATTTTATTCGTGAGAATAAGATGGACAACAAGGATATTGGAGAAGCTATATTCAAGCTCCACACCTGGATCAAAGATCTTCAAGTTCAAATCTATGACAAACAAAACAAAAACTATGAGTATGAATCTCGTTTCAAGAGGATGAGCATAGCTGTAGATTTCACGATTCCGGAGACCCGCTCTTCCTTCTTCGATGGAGAATGCCCTAGAAGATGGAGGACACGGCTACTTCTTCCTCACCACCATCACCGAAGAAACATACTTGAGTACACAGGTATTGCAACCACCCTTGGCTTGTTCCAAGCTTGGGGGAGGTGCCCCGGTATCGTATCACCATCACTTTTACCATCATTACCTATCTTAGTTCGATCCTTCGTTATTCTATGATTTATAGGAATAAAATTTTAGTATGATTTAGTTTCGAGTGCTTGTTTCGTGATCTATATATCTATGTAATCGAGTGTGAGAGTTATATAATAAAGAGTAGTTTGAGTTCGGTTGCTTTACCTTTTTGCTTCAATCGTAGCAATGAAAAGAATAAATAGCTCATATGCTAATCCCATGGGGAGTGATGACTTCACATAAAAGAAGTATAATTAATAAAATTTGTTGGAAGTTGGCAAACATAGCATTGGTCATAGATGCAATTCATGAAAAAGTAATAATGAAAGAGAGGTCTCACATATAAATATACCATCTTGGATATCTTTTATGATAGTGAGCCCCCATTAAATATTCTATGTTTGATCAACTAGTTGACGTTGGACAAGGAAGACAACATAATCGGTTACGTTGTGATGGTAAAGAAATAAAAGCGACACACTACATAATAAAGGTTGCTATCACAAGGGGCAATATAAAGTGATGTTCCTTCCCATTAAGAGTTGTCATCAGCTCGTTATTTCCCTTTATGATTCCATCCTAATGCATGTTCTCTCTTATTTTACAACTATGACACAAAGAGGGAGATTGCCGGCAGCTGGAATTCTGGACCGAAAAAGGCTACAGAAGAGTTGGATATTCTGTGCATCTCCAAATGACCTCAAATTTTATGGAGAATGATGATTGTGATCTGCGTTGGGTTTTTCCCCGAAGAGGAGGGGATAATGCAACACAATATAGATAAGTATTTCCCTCAGTGAGAACCAAGGTTATCGAACCAATAGGAGGACCACACAACTCCCGTCTTCAGCGCCTACACACAAAAGAGCAAACACTTGCACCCAACACGGGCAAGAGGGTTGGCAATCCCCTTGAACTCGTTACTTGCAAGCAAATGAGTAGTGTAGATGATAGTTGATAATTGTAAATTGCAAAATAAATAAAAAGTAAATAAATGGCAGCAAGATAAAAATAACGTTTGTAAATATAGAAGTGAATAGACCCGGGGGACATAGTGTTCGCTAGAGGCTTCTCTCATAAATAAAGCATACGGCGGGTAAACAAATTACTGTTGGGCATTTGATAGAAAATCGCATAGTTATGCAATATTTATTCACGACAATGATCATGTGTATATAGGCATCACGTCCATAAACAAGTAGACCGTCTCCTGCCTGCATCTACTACTATTACTCCACTTCGAGAGTGCTTCTATGCTTGCCTCTCTAGGTATTAAGTTCATGCAAACCGAGTAATGCTTAGAGAACGATGACATGATGTAGACAAAGTAAACTCAATTAATATGAATGAACCCCATCATTTTATCCTTAGTGGCAGCAATACAAATACGTGTCTTGTCCCCTACTTTGTCACTAGAATATAGAGCACCGCAAGATTGAACCCACTACAATGCACCCCTCTCACTGAAGATAAACCAATCTAGTTAGCCAAACTAAATCGATAATCGGGGAGATTTACGTAGATATGATGATCATGCAAATAAGAATCAAATAAGTATTCAAAGATGGCTCAAATATTTTATCATAAATAATCTGAACATAAATCCACAATTCATCGGATCCCAACAAACACACCGCAAAAGAAGATTACATCGAATAGATCACTATGAAGATCGCGGTGAACTTTGTATTGCAGATCAAAGAGAGAGAAGAAGCCATCTAGATACTAGCTATGGACCCATAGGTCTGTGCTGGACTACTCACATATAACCATGGGAGCAACAAAGATGATGAAGAGACCCTCCATGATCGACCCCCACCTCCGACAGGGCACCGGAAAAGGGCTCCAGATGAGATCGTGGCGGAACAGAGACTTGCGGCGGTGGAAAAAGTGTTTCTGGAGCTCCCCTAGGGTTTTTGGAATATATGTGGATTTATAGGCCAGAGTACGGGGTCAGGAGACCGAGGGGGCCGCCACAAGCTAACAGGGCGCGACCAACACCCCTGGGCACACCCTGTTGGCTTGTGGGGCCCTCGTGCGGCCTCCAGTCTTCTCCTAAAGCTTCTAGGTATTCTTTTGGTCCAGAAAAAATCATAAAAAAGTTTCATGTCAGTTGGACTTTGTTTGGTACTGTAAACCTAAAAAGCCAAAAACATGTAGAAAACATCAACTGGCACTTGGCATTGGGTTAATAGGTTAGTGCTAAAAAATAATATGAATCAGCAAATAAATGCCCAAAAAGTATCCTTGAAGGATAATATTATAGCATGGAACAATCAAAAATTATAGATACGTTGGAGACATATCAGCATCCCCAAGCTTAATTCCTGCTCGTCCTCAAGTGGGTAAATGATAAAAACAGAATTTTTGATGTGACATGCTACCCAACATGTAATCTCTTGCATGTATGCTCATTGAGAAACGATGAATTAACAAACATCAACATAAGTAATATTTATAAGCATAAGTAACACAATCATCAATCTTTCGAAATATACGATCCTCAAAGAATGTTTACCCCCATTCATTTTATCATATTAGTAAGGCATCACTCCGTATTCACCACATTAATACAAATGTCAAGCACCACGGTGTCCAAGTCAGGCAATTGGATCGTACTTTTTAATGCATCAGCTTTTTATTTTTCACGCAATACATGAGCGTGAACCATGGACGCAACATATAGGTGGAATAAAACATGGGGGTAGATATCAAAGGGGTAAAAGTGGAGAAGAAAGCATCGCATCAACTAGGCGTATCAATGAGCTATGGAGATGCCCATCAATAGATATCAATGTGAGGAGTAGGGATTGCCATGCAACGGATGCACTAGAGTTATAAGTGTATGAAAGCTCGATTGAAGCTTAGTGGGTGTGCATCCAACTTGCTTGCTCATGAAGACCTCAGGCATTTGAGGAAGCCCGTCATCGGAATATACAAGCCAAGTTCTATAATGAAAAATCCCACTAGCATATGGAAGTGACAAAACATGAGACTCTCTATATGAAGAGCATGGTGCTGATTTGAAGCACAAGTGTCGAAAAGGAGGTAGTAGCACTGTCCCTTCTCCCATTTCTCTCATTTTTTTTTTCCTTTCTTTTTTTTTCTTTTTTTCTTTTTTTTCTTTCTTTCTTTTTCTCTCTTTTTTCCTTTTCTATATTTTTTTCTCACTGAGACAGTGACCTAATAATGGAAATCATCACACTTTTATTTACTTACAACTCAATATGAAAAACTATGAAACCAATATGACTCAATATGAATGCCTTTAGCAGTGTACCAGGATGGGCAATGATCTAGTGTAGCATGTATGATAATGATGAAGGGTGGCTTTGCCACAAATACTATGTCAGCTACATGATCATGCTAAGCAATATAACAATGAGTGAACTAGTCATATGATGTGACGGTGGAATTTGCATGGCAATATATCTCAGAATGGCTGTGGAAATGCCATGATAGGTAGGTATGGTGGCTATTTTGAGGAAGATATAAGGAGGCTTATTTGCAACAGATCATATCATGAAGCGGGGTTTGGATGCACCGGCGAAGTTCGCACCTATCCTCGAAGTGAGAATGGGCAATGCACGGTACCAGAGAGGCTAGCAAAATATGAGGAGGTGAGAATGTGTATGTCCATGGATTCACATTAGTCATAAAGAACTCATATACTTATTGCAAAGTTTTATTAGCTTTCTCGAAGCAAAGTACTACTCGCATGCCCCTAGGGAGGAGGTTGGGTGGAGTTAACCATCGCGCGCCTCCGACTCAAAACAACACTAGGATTTCAACGAGGAACAATAATACTCACACATCGCCGTCATGCCATAACCAATATTTGGACGAACGGGAAATTAACAACTTTTAATATCGATACTCCTACGGACCAACAACCATGCACTAACACTGAAAGTGCTAGTTATCGACTAGAGGGGGGGTGAATAGGCGATTTTTATGAAAGTCTTCGAAACAGGGAATGTATTCGAATAGAGCGGAAACGTAAACAAGATCAGGTAGGGATATAATCAAGAATCTAATCTAGGCATGCATCACAGTGAAGACATACAAACATGTTATGCTTTAACATAATGCACAATAAGATGAGTCGAAGATAAACTTAGACAGTATGAAGGTAAACAGCAGGCATGAATGTCTTCAAGACAAGTCTTCAGTGATGAACAAGGAAAGGCTTCACGATATAGAACAGGAATGTAAAGAAGTGAATGATAGAACCAGTAGCTTGACGAAGACACAGTATTTGTTGGACCAGTTCCAGTTGCTGTGACAACTGTACGTCTGGTTAGGGAGGCTGAGATTGAACTCAGAAGACGTCGTCTTCACCTTATTCCCCTTGAGCCGAAGTCACTTAGACAGCGCCCAATCACTCTGGTAAGTCTTCAGGGGAGACTTCCGAAACCCGTACAAACTTGGTCACCCGGCGATCCACAATGACTCTTGGATTGCTCTAGACCCAGATGCCTAACCGTCTGGAAGATCACAGTCTTCAAGTGTAATAAGTCTTTAGTTCTCTCAGAACAGAATGACTTCGGTGATGCTCAAACACACTAGCTCTAGGTGTTTAGGTGTATCCTCGCAGGATGTGTCTCTCTCAATGTCTTCGAGGTGGGTTGCTCCAAAACAACAACAGCCGTATCTCTCTCTGAGCAGCCACCTTCTTATGGTGGAGGGGGTGGGCTATTTTTAGCTAGTGGGCAACCCGACTTGATATGACCGAAATGACCCTGGGTCAATGGCCAACCGACACGTGTCACAACGGTCGGATTTCAAACACACGCGGCAGCTTTACTTGGGCTACAACTAAAGCTGACTCAACCAACTCTGGAAGAGATTTCCTCTCATTGTCTTCACTCGAAGACATAGGTATGGGTTGAGCATCACGTCAGCATCTGACTTCGATCACATCGACCCCACTTAACAGTACGGTGGTTCCTATGACTCAGGAAAGAAGAAACAAAACTACCAAAAGACTTCGTCTTCGCGTTTCATTGTCTTCGGACGAATGTCTTCGCTTACCACCAATGGCTTCAGCCGTCATCAATGTCTTCGGACATTTTTGGGGGTCGTCTTCGACGGCTAAACCGAAACTCCAGGGACTTCTCTCTGTGTTAACCTGTGAACTCTCACAAACACATTAGTCCCTCAACCACATTTCTCTTCAATACTCCAAAACCAAACAAGGGTGGCACTAGATGCACTTACAATCTCCCCCTTTTTGGTGATTGATGAAAAACTGGTTGAAGTTTTCAACGGGGATAAAAATATGTGAAGATAAGGTTTTGAAGATTTTGATTACAAGATATAGAGAGCTCCCCCTGAAGATGTGCATATGAAAATTTTGCTTTGAATGCAAGTGCACATGGCAGGTTGTAGTTTGTGGAGATCTCCCCCTATACCTTGTAATCCAATCACTATGCATTAATAGTTATGTCGAAGATAATGAAATGCATAATGAAAAATGGGCGTCTGCAGAATGACTTCGAGCGCATAAAATAACTGCTAAGTAGCGCCAAAGAGTACGGTAAACATAAAGTGCAGACGTCCATCAGGACTTAAGTTTTACAACCCAAAGCAGCAAATGTTCAGAAACGAGAGTTGTAAACTTAGCAAAAATAACACCCAACCCTTATTAGTAGACCCGCTTGAAGACTATCATCCAATGCGTCTCCCCCTTTGTCATCGAACGACCAAAAAAGGGACGAAGACATGGAAGAACTAAACGTTCCCAGCAGGTGTCGATGAAGACGGTACAGCAGGGTCGCGGGGAGCTGGTGCAGAGGAGCCTGCTGCAGTGCCGCGACGTCGAGTCGATGGAGGCAGAGAAGTGGCATCATCAGCTTCTTCTGCGAGCCTGACGTTGACGGATGGGGCTGAAGAAGAGAAATCACTGTCTTCGAGGGATGGAGTCTTGCGCCATTTCTCCGCATTGGGAGGTGGTGCACCAAATCTGTAGCGGGGGTGAAAGCCATCTTCTCGAAGCTCATCTTCAGGAGCCAGCATAGTGAGAGTCCTCCATGAGCGGCGACTGGTTTCATAGGCCACAAAGGTATTCTTGGTGGTGGGGTTGCGAACATGATTGATATCTTGCATCATGGCATGCATCTGGCGCTGAGTCCATTCATGGTGTTTGTCTTGCCGTTGGATCAGTGAAACAAGAAGTTCACGATCAGTGAGTGCACGCTCTCTTCTTGGCAGGCGTTGACGAGGCAGAGTGCTAGCAGTGGCTTCGGTGTTGGTAGCACCGGATCTGGGCTGGCGAAATGCACCAATGAGTCTTGCCCTTGATGGATCGGAAGGAATGTGAAGACCTTCAACATTAGCAGTGCCACTGGTGCCTTCGACAATAGGATTCTTGCTCTTGGATGGATAAAGATCTGCTGGCACAACTTCAATATCTACAAGATAAACGCCATGGTTGCGAGCAGAAGGAAGAAACCTGGTGTTGGTTCTGTACTTGATGAAGCGCATGATCCAGGGAGCATATATCTTCAGCTCGAGGACATTGAAACCATTTGCAGCAAGGTTGCGAAGAAATAAGTCTTGAAGATTGAACCTGATGCCATATACAATGTTGTAGAGCAATGTCTTCAGAGGCCCTTCAATCTTGTGAGATGAGTTGTGCCCTTTAATCGGCCAGATAGTGTGCCGAAGAATGTGATAGATGGTCCTGGGCAAGTACCGAAGATCATCCACAAAGAATGAAGTGGGCAATTCTGCGTCTCGAGCCAAAGGCTTCATCAGGGTCAGCATCTCAGTCATGTTGGGTTCTCGCATTTGGAAGAGGCTTCGAGTGGCAATCGCATAGGCTTCAGAACGAGGATCCAACTCTTCACCAGAGGCAACAAGTGGTGTTGCAGGAAAGAAATCCAATGGTGAAGCAGTAATATGCTCATCCCTTATCATAAACTCCAGCTGCCAGGTGTTTAAGTCACGACCGAAGCCAGAGATGTACAGAGTTGCATAAAACTGGAGGATGAGCTCTTCATTCCAGTCTTCATGGTCAGTGCAGAAAGGCAGGAGACCCACATCGCGAAGACAATCCAATGCTTGATCAAAACAGGGAAGACCTTTCATAGCTTCAAAGCTGAGATGTTTGTGGGGAAAGATCATGTTTTGACCGTAAAGCACACACATATAGTATTGACGTTGTGGTCCACTCCAGAACCTGTCAGACTGAATCTTGGCATGCTTGTAAGGATTGCGTTTAGAGTTGAAGAAGGTGTTGTTCAGCCTGAACCTGTCCAACTCGAAGACTAAGGGTCTTGCTGGGCCTGACTAGCGAAGACATGGAAGACGCGGCATGGGGTTCATGACATTGGGGCGTCGATCAAGATGGAACTCATACTGTGGTCCCATCCTTGGTGGTGCAACAAGACGAGGCCATCTAACAGGAACCATCTCTCCTTCCCTATTGCGGGCCATCACAATATTGTCCTCATTGTCTTCAGTTGATGGCGTGGCAGGAACAGGAGGTCCATCTGGGGAGTGGGCATTGGCTTCGCCCATAGTGGCATCGGTAGCAATGTCTTCGTCTGCCGTATTGTCTGTTCCAGGTTGACTTGGCGGTGCATCTTCAATCATCGGCACTCCTTCGACTGGTGCAGTCGGTGAAACTCGTACTTCGTCTTTGGGAATAGGAGACATGAGAGCGCGAGGGCCTCGACGAAGACGCTTGAGTGGGGAAGTGCGAGTGGTGGCGTCAATCTCCTCTGGAGCAAATGGAGATTCTGGCGAGGCAGACACTGGTGGGAAGAAGGGTGGTGATGGTGTACCGGGTTCAGCTTCAATAATTTCTGGCCGGAGGGGAGTCCCAATATCCACAAAGTCACTTGTTGGCTGGGGGGAGAAATCCATTGGCATGTTCACCCGTGGAACATGTTCTGGCTCAACATTGGCTTCAGAACCAATGTCGTCATGAGCAAAGTCTTCAGCTGCTACAGTGTCTTCAGCAGCTGGGGTATCTTCTGGATTCTGAGTCTCTGTGGAAGCAGACTCATGCAGAACAACTCTTCTTTCTAAGTTTTCGGAGGCGGGAGGTGCCACGGAGATCGGCTTGATGACCAAGGGTTCTTGCTGAGGAGCTGTGGTTGATGTCGGAGCAGGAGGGGGAACTGGTGGTTCTGAAGACTTTGATTTTCTTGTCTTCAACCTCTTCGGAGGTTGGGCTTCAGAGGCAGCTGCCTTGTGTTTCTTGGCTTCAGCTTCAGCTTTCTTGGTCTTCTTGCTATCAGCAGCAGAGGAAGACGGAGGTGCACGAGGACTAGAGAAGCCAGCTAGAAACTCAATGCCACGGCGCACAGACAGTGTAGGGGAAGGCACATCCGAAGACATCGAAGCTTGCCTGGAGCGTGCAATGACTTCGGGAGCAAGTGCAGGCTGGCCAAGTGCTTTTCTCTTCGGCATGTCATTGTGCGCCTGGACCATGATTGCAGTCTTCCGCTTGAGGCGCGCAAGGGCGCCCTTGACAGCTTCACATCGCTTCTCGAAGGCAGCCTTGAGATCTGTCATCATCAGCTGATATCCCTTGATCTGCTCGGCGTTGAGTCTATGCACATTTTGTTTGAAGAGCTCCTTTTCATGGCTGATCTTGGCCTTCATTTGCTTGGCCTTCTGAGCCACCGTCAGTTCCTCGTTCACAAGACCTTGGAACGTGACACTCAGGCCAATTGGGAGCTGAAGTGCATCAATGCTGAGAGAGGTGTTGGGGAACGTTGCATGGGAAACAAAAAAATTCCTACGCACACACAAGATCTATCCATGGTGATGAGCATCGACGAGAGGGAGAGTGAATCTACATACCCTTGTAGATCGCTAAGCGGAAGCGTTAAGAAACGCGGTTGATGTAGTCGAACGTCTCCGCGATCCAAATCGCAAGTCGTCCCTCGAACCGATCACGAACTAGTGCCGAACGGACGGCACCTCCGCGTTCAACACACGTACAGCTTGATGACGCCTTCACCTCCTCGATCCAGCGAGCGATGGTGAAGTAGTAGATGAGTTTCGGCAGCACGACGGCGTGGTGATGATGGTGAGGAACAATCTCTGCAGGGCTTCGCCAAGCGCTACGGAGATTATGACGTAGGAACTAGAGGGTTAGGGTTGCCGCACACGGCTTGGGGAAATCTTGATGTGTTCCGGGTGCTAGCCCTGCCCCTCTATTTATATGTTGAGCCCTGGGGTCGAAACTTGGAGAAAGAGCCTCCTCAAAGTCGGTTTGGCCCGCAAGGCAAGAGTCCTGCTCGGACTCCAGGACCAGACGCCAGGGTCCTCGGCGTCTGGCCCCAGACGCCAGGGTCCCTGGCGTCTGGCCCCTGGCCTCCGCAAAACTTCCTTTTGCACCTTCCTAAAGCCTCGTGGGCTTTACCCCTTGGCCCAAATAAAGTGTTCTCGTACCTGAACATTTCGGGAAACATCCGAAACTCCTTCCGGTGAATTCCGGAACCCTTCCGGAGACCAAACACTATTATCCCATATATCAATCTTTACATCCGGACTATTCCAGAGCTCCTCGTCATGTCCGGGATCTCATCCGGGACTCCGAACAACTTTCGGTCACCAACATAACAACTCAACTATACTTATATCGTCACCAAACGTTAAGTGTGTAGACCCTGCGGGTTTGAGAACTATGTAGACATGACCGAGACACCTCTACAGTCAATAACCAATAGCGGGACCTGGATGCCCATATTGGCTCCTACATATTCTACGAAGATCTTTATCGGTCGAACCTCTATGTCAAGGATTCAGTTAATCCCGTATGCTGTTCCCTTTGTTCTTCGGTATGTTACTTGCCCGAGATTCGATCATCGGTATCTCTATACCTAGTTCAATCTCGTTACCGGCAAGTCTCTTTACTCGTTCCGTAATACAAGATCCCATGGCTAACACTTTAGTCACATTGCTTGCAAGGCTTATAGTGATGTTGTATTACCGAGTGGGCCCTGAGATACCTCTCTGTCACACAGAGTAACAAATCCCAGTCTCGATCCATGCCAATTCAACAGACACCCTCGGAGATACCTGTAGAGCATCTTTATAGTCACCCAGTTACGTTGTGACGTTTGATACACACAAGGTATTCCTCCGGTGTCAGTGAGTTGCATGATCTCATGGTCAAAGGAACAGATACTTGACATGCAGAAAACAATAGCAATAAACTGACACGATCATATGCTACGTTTACAGTTTGGGTCTTGTCCATCACATCATTCTCCTAATGATGTGATCCCGTTATCAAATGACATCTCATGTCCATGGCTAGGAAACCTTCACCATCTTTTGATCAACGAGCTAGTCAACTAGAGGCTTACTAGGGACACTGTGTTTGTCTATGTACCCACACATGTATTTTAGTTTCCAATCAATACAATTATAGCATGGATAATAAACGATTATCATGAACAAGGAAATATAATAATAACCAATTTATTATTGCCTCTAGGGCATATTTCCAACAGTCTACCACTTGCACTAGAGTCAATAATCTAGTTCACATCACTATGTGATTTACATTGTTCTAACACCCAATGAGTTTCGGGGTTCGATCATGCTTTGCATCTGAGAGAGGTCTTTAGTTAACGGGTCTGCGACATTCAGATCCGTGTGTACTTTACAAATCTCTATGTCATACTGTAGACACTGCTACCACACTCCACTTGGAGCTATTCCAAATGGCTGTTCCACTATATGTATCCTGACTGCTACTCAGAGTCGTCCGGATAGGTGTCAAAGCTTGCATCGACGTAACCCTTTACGACGAACTCTTCATCACCTCCATAATTGAGAAATATTTCCTTAGTCCTCTAGTTACTAAGGATAATCTTGACCGCTGTCCAGTGATCCACTCCTGGATCACTCTTGTACCCCTTGACAGAATCATGGCAAGGCACACATCAGGTGCGGTACACAGCATGGTATACTATACAGAGCCTATGGAAAAGGCATAGGGGATGACCTTCGTCCTTTCTCTTTCTTCTGCCGTGGTCGAGCTTTGAGTCTCACTCAACTCCACACCTTACAAATCAGGCAAGAACTCTTTCTTTGACTGATCCATTTTGAACTCTTTCAAAATCTTGTCAAGGTATGTACTCATTGAAAGTCTTATCAGACGTCTTGATCTATCTCTATAGATCTTGATGGCCAATATTTAAGTAGCTTCATTCCAGGTCTTCCTTTGAAAAACTCCTTTCAAACGACCCTTTATGCTTTCCAGAAAGTCTACATCATTTCCGATCAACAATATGTCAACCACATATACTTATCAGAAATTCTATAGTGCTCCCACTCACTCTATTGTAAATACAAGTTTCTCATAAACTTTATATAGACATAAAAACTTTGATCACCTCATCAAAGTGTATATTCCAACTCCGAGATGCTTGCTCCAGTCCATAGAAGGATCGCTGGAGTTTGCATACATTTTAGCATCCTTAGGACTGACAAAACCTTCCGGTTGTATCACATACAACCTTTCCTTACGGATACCGTTAAGGAAACGATGTTTTGACATCCATCTGCCAGATTTCATAATTGAAAAATGCAGCAACTGCTAACATGATTCCAACAGACTTTAGCATCGCTACGGGTGAGAAAGTCTCATCGTAGTCAACTCCTTGAACTTGTGAAAAACCCTTTGCCACAAGTCGAGCTTTATAGACGGTGACATTACCGTCCACGTCTGTCTTCCTCTTAAAAATCCATTTGTTCTGAATGGCCTTACGCCCTTCAGGTAATACTTCCAAAGCCCATACTTTGTTTTCTTACATGGATCCCATCTCGGATTTCATGGCCTCTAACCATTTCTCGGAATCCAGGCCCATCATCGCTTCTCCATAGTTCGTAGGTTCATCGTTGTTCAACAACATGACCTCTAAGACAGGGTTGCCGTACCACTCAGGAGCAGTACGCGTCCTTGTCGACCCACGAGGTTTGATAGTAACTTGATCCGAAGTTTCATGATCATCATCATTAACTTCCTCTTCAACTAACGTAGGCTCCACAGAAACAACTTTCTATGCTGCGCTACTCTTTGGTTGAAACAAAGGTTCAACAACATCATCAAGTTCTATCTTCCTCCCACTCAATCTTTCGAAAGAAACTTTTTCTCGAGAAAGGACCCGTTTTAGCAACAAACACTTTGTGCTTGGATCTGAGATAGAAGGTTGACCCAACTGTTACGTTAGGGTATTCTATGAAGATGCATTTGTCCGCTTTGGGTTCGAGCTCATTAGGTGAAAATCCTTTTTCACATAAGCGTCGCAGCCCCAAACATTAAAAAAATGACAGCTTAGGTTTCCGCCAAACCAAAATTCATACGGTGTCATCTCAACGGACTTATGGTGCCCCTTTTAAAGTGAATGTGGTTGTCTGTAATGCATAACCCTAAAACGATAGTGGTAAATCGATAAGAGACATCATAGTTCGCACCATATCTAATAGAGCACAACTACGACGTTCGGACACACCATCACACTATGGTGTTCCAGGTGGCGTGAGTTGTGAAACAACTTCCACATTGTCTTAAGTTATATACCAAACTCGTAACTCAGATATTTACCTCCACGATCATATCGTAGACATTTTATCTTCTTGTCACGATGATCTCAAACTTCACTCTGAACTTTTCAAACGATTCAGACTTGTGTTT
Organism: Elymus sibiricus; assembly: GCA_039707655.1. Lineage (NCBI taxonomy): Eukaryota > Viridiplantae > Streptophyta > Magnoliopsida > Poales > Poaceae > Elymus > Elymus sibiricus. The sequence goes on from CM077665.1 coordinate 358,476,463, forward strand.
CATTAAGTAAATATACACTATATCTACTCAAATCATCAGTGAAGGTAAGAAAATAACGATATCCACCGCCCACTACAAAACTCACTGGACCGCATACATCAACATGTATCATTTCCAATAAGTCAATTGCCCGCTCCATCATACCGGAAAACGGGGTTTTAGTCATCTTGCCCATGAGGCATGGTCCGCATGTCTCAACCGATTCGAAATCGAATGAGTCCAAAGATCCATCAGCATGGAGTTTCTTCATGCGTTTTACACCAATATGACATTTAGCGACAGTGCCACAAGTATGTGGTACTATCATTATTAACTTTGTATCTTTTGGCATCAATATTATGAACATGTGTATCACTACGATCAAGATTCAATAAACCACTCTTATTGGGTGCATGACCATTGAAGGTATTATTCATGTAAACAGAATAACCATTATTCTCTAACTGCAATGAATAACCGTATTGCAATAAACTTGATCTAATCACGTTCATGCTTAACGCAAACACCAAATAACATTTATTTAGGTTCATCACTAATCCCAAAGGTAGAGAGAGCGCGCGATGGTGATCACATCAACCTTGGAAACACTTCCAACAATCATCGTTACCTCACCCTTAGCCTCCGTTTATTCCGTAGCTTTTATTTCGAGTTACCAACACTTAGCAACCGAACCGGTATCTAATACCCAGGTGCTACTAGGAGTACTAGTAAGGTACACATCAATAACACGTATATCAAATATACTTCTGTTGACGTTGCCAACCTTCTTATCTACCAAGCATCTAGGGTTGTTCCACTTCAGAAACCGTTCTCCTCATAATAGAAGCACTCAGTCTCGGGTTTGGGTTCAACCTTGGGTTTCTTTACTGGAGCAGCAACTGGCTTGCCATCCATGAAGTATTCCTCCTTGCCCTTGCCCTTCTTGAAACTACTGGTTTTACTAACCATCAACACTTGATGCTCCTTCTTGATTTCTACCTTCGCGGGGTCAAACATCGCGAATAGCTCAGGGATCATTATTTCCATCTCTGGCCTTTTATAGCTCATCACGAAGTTCTAGTAGCTTAGTGACAGTGACTTGGAGAACTATACCAATCACTATCTTATCTGGAAGATCAACTTCCACTCGATTCAAGCGATTGTAGTACCCAGACAATCTGAGCACATGCTCAACGATTGAGCTATTCTCCATCATCTTGCAGGCAAAGAATCTTGTTGGAGGTCTCATACCTCTCAACACGGGCACGAGCCTGAGATCCCAATTTCAGCTCTTAGAACATCTCATATGTTCCGTAACGTTCAAAACGTTTTGGAGCCTCAATTCTAAGCCGTAATGCATGACGCACTGAACTATCAAGTAGTTATCAGAACGTACCTGTCAGATGTTCACAACATCTACAGACGACGCTTGAGGGGGTGGCGCACCGAGTGGTGCATTAAGGACATAAGCCTTCTGTGCAGCATTGAGGACAATCCTCAGATCACGGACCCAGTCCGCATTATTGCTACCATCATCTTTCAAATCTATTTCTCTAGGAACATATAAAAATTCAAGGGAGCTACAACGCGAGCTAGTAATCTACAACATAATTTGCAAAGACATTTTGACTATGTTCATGATAATGAGTTCAGTTAATCATATTACTTAAAAACTCCCACTCAAATTGACATCCCTCCGGTCATTCGAGTGTCACATGATCCAAATCCACCAACTCAAGTCCGATCATCACGTGAGTTGAGGTGGTTTCAATGGTGAACATCTTCATGTTGATCATATCTACTATATGACTCATGTTCGACCTTTCGGTCTCTTGTGTTCCGAGGCCATGTCTGTACATGCTAGAATCGTCAAGTTTAACCCGAGTGTTCCGCACGTGCAACATGGCTTACACCCGTTGTATGTGAACGTAGAGTCTATCACACCCGATCATCACGGCGTGTCTCGAAACGACGAACTTTCGCAACGGTGCACACTCGGGGAGAACACAATTTATCTTGAAATTTAAGTGAGGGATCACCTTATAATGCTACCGTCGTCCTAAGCAAAATAAGATGCATAAAAGGATTAACATCACATGCAAATCATAAGTGACATGATATGGCCATGAACTCGTGCTTTTGATCTCCATCTCCAAAGCACCGGCATGATCTCCATCGTCACCGGCATGACACCATGATCTCCATCAACGTGTCGCCATGAGGTTGTCGCGCCGACTGTTGCTTCCACGACTATTGCTAAAGTTTAGCGATAAAGTAAAGCATTACATAGCGCTTAATGATTGACACGCAGGTCATACAATAATTAAAGACAACTCTATGGCTCCTGCCAGTTGCCGTACTCACCGACATGCAAGTCGTGATATTCTATACAACACATGATCATCTCATACATCATATATATCTCATCATGTAATTGGCCATATCACATCACAACATACCCTGCAAAAATAAGTTAGATGTCCTCTAATTGTTGTTGCAAATTTTACGTGGCTGCTACGGGTTTGCAAGAACCGTTCTTACCTACGCAAAACCACAACGTGGTGTAGTGATTGCTTTTTGATCTTCTAAAAGAACCCTCTTCATTGAAATTGATTCAACTAAAGTGAGAGAGACAGACACCCGCTAGCCATCTTTATGCAACGAAGTTACATGTCAGTTGAAGGAACCTGTCTCGTGTAAGCGTACGCGTAATGTCGGTCCGGGCCGCTTCATCTCACAATACCGCCGAATCAAGTATCAACTAGTAACGGCAAGCAATATGTATACACCCACGCCCACAACTCGTTTGTGTTCTACTCGAGATCTCATCTACGCATAGACCTAGCTCGGATGCCACTGTTGGGGAACGTTGCATGGGAAACAAAAATTTTCCTACGCACACGGAGGTGCATGAGGACTAGAGAAGCCAGCTGGAAACTCGATGCCACGGCGCACACACAGTGTAGGGGAAGGCACATCCGAAGACATCGAAGCTTGCCTGGAGCGTGCAATGACTTCGGGAGCAAGTGCAGGCTGGCCAAGTGCTTTTCTCTTCGGCATGTCATTGTGAGCATGGACCATGATTGCAGTCTTCCGCTTGAGGCGCGCAAGGGCGCCCTTGACAGCTTCACTTCGCTTCTCGAAGGCAGCCTTGAGATCTGTCATCATCAGCTGATATCCCTTGATCTGCTCGGCGTTGAGTCTATGCACATTTTGTTTGAAGAGCTCCTTTTCATGGCTGATCTTGGCCTTCATTTGCTTGGCCTTCTGAGCCACCGTCAATTCCTCGTTCACAAGACCTTGGAACGTGACACTCAGGCCAATTGGGAGCTGAAGTGCATCAATGCTGAGAGAGGTGTTGGGGAACGTTGCATGGGAAACAAAAAATTTCCTACGCACACACAAGATCTATCCATGGTGATGAGCATCTACGAGAGGGAGAGTGAATCTACATACCCTTGTAGATCGCTAAGCGGAAGCGTTAAGAAACGCGGTTGATGTAGTCGAACGTCTCCGCGATCCAAATCGCAAGTCGTCCCTCGAATCGATCACGAACTAGTGCCGAACGGACGGCACCTCCGCGTTCAACACACGTACAGCTTGATGACGCCTTCACCTCCTCGATCCAGCGAGCGATGGTGAAGTAGTAGATGAGTTCCGGCAGCACGACGGCGTGGTGATGATGGTGAGGAACAATCTCTGCAGGGCTTCGCCAAGCGCTACGGAGATTATGACGTAGGAACTAGAGGGTTAGGGTTGCCGCACACAGCTTGGGGAAATCTTGATGTGTTCCGGGTGCTAGCCCTGCCCCTCTATTTATATGTTGAGCCCAGGGGTCGAAACTTGGAGAAAGAGCCTCCTCAAAGTCGGTTTGGCCCGCAAGGCAAGAGTCCTGCTCGGACTCCAGGACCAGACGCCAGGGTCCTTGGCGTCTGGCCCCAGACGCCAGGGTCCCTGGCGTCTGGCCCCTGGCCTCCGCAAAACTTCCTTTTGCACCTTCCTAAAGCCTCGTGGGCTTTACCCCTTGGCCCAAATAAAGTGTTCTCGTTCCCGAACATTTCGGGAAACATCCGAAACTCCTTCCGGTGAATTCCGGAACCCTTTCGGAGACCAAACACTATTATCCCATATATCAATCTTTACCTCCGGACTATTCCAGAGCTCCTCGTCATGTCCGGGATCTCATCCGGGACTCCGAACAACTTTCGGTCACCAACATAACAACTCAACTATACTTATATCGTCACCAAACGTTAAGTGTGTAGACCCTGCGGGTTCGAGAACTATGTAGACATGACCGAGACACCTCTACGGTCAATAACCAATAGCGGGACCTGGATGCCCATATTGGCTCCTACATATTCTACGAAGATCTTTATCGGTCGAACCTCTATGTCAAGGATTCAGTTAATCCCGTATGCTGTTCCCTTTGTTCTTCGGTATGTTACTTGCCCGAGATTCGATCGTCGGTATCTCTATACCTAGTTCAATCTCGTTACCGGCAAGTCTCTTTACTCGTTCCGTAATACAAGATCCCGTGGCTAACACTTTAGTCACATTGCTTGCAAGGCTTATAGTGATGTTGTATTACCGAGTGGGCCCTGAGATACCTCTCCGTCACACAGAGTAACAAATCCCAGTCTCGATCTATGCCAATTCAACAGACACCCTCGGAGATACCTGTAGAGCATCTTTATAGTCACCCAGTTACGTTGCGACGTTTGATACACACAAGTTATTCCTCCGGTGTCAGTGAGTTGCATGATCTCATGGTCAAAGGAACAGATACTTGACATGCAGAAAACAATAGCAATAAACTGACACGATCATATGCTACGTTTACAGTTTGGGTCTTGTCCATCACATCATTCTCCTAATGATGTGATCCCGTTATCAAATGACATCTCATGTCCATGGCTAGGAAACCTTCACCATCTTTTGATCAACGAGCTTGTCAACTAGAGGCTTACTAGGGACACTGTGTTTGTCTATGTACCCACACATGTATTTTAGTTTCCAATCAATACAATTATAGCATGGATAATAAACGATTATGATGAACAAGGAAATATAATAATAACCAATTTATTATTGCCTCTAGGGCATATTTCCAACAAGAGGGATCGGCGAACCATTCATCAATGAAGTGTTCAAACATGACAGTATCAAACAGAGGCAAGTCTTCAAGCTTCTTGGCTTCCTCTTCTTTCTGCTGGATGATCCTAGCTAAGGCTTCATCGTCGAACTCATCGTCAGACAGTTCAATCATGTTTGATGCGTCCATTAGTGACAGGGTAGGCTTCGGACCTCTGGATGCAACAGCCTTCCTTTTCATACGCCTATGAAGGCGATCTTCTTCCTCTGGCTCTTCTGGGTTATCGGTGGGAGAGCGCGAAGCCTGAGGTGAGCGGACAGATGGCTTGGAAGGCTTTGAAGCCTTGGGCTTTGAAGCTTTTGATTTCTTCAGAGGCTTCGGCCTTGGGGCTGGTGGACGCTCATCATCATCATCATCAGAGTCAGACTGTGTAGGTTCTGAGCCAAGAATGCTCGATGGATGAGGGTTGCTGGGCATTGGGGGCCTGAGCATGCATGGATAAAAGCCCATATTGATGGCTTCAGCCTTAGTCTTCGGATGAAGATTTCTGTAAATGATGTCTGTCCATGGTGCCTTTTCAGCACACTTCTCAGCATATTCCTTGGTGACAAAATGGTAGTTGAACCACTCCACACTCCAATATCTTCGAATCCATTGGATTCGAGTCTTGCGCTGATGATAAGTTTCCTACTCATCTGACTTGTACTGCTCATAAAGTGCTGGAGGGAGATCCTTAGCAGTATTTTTATGTCTCTGTTTCCCTCCCTTCTTGACGGGTTTATCATCGGCCATTGGCTTCGACAGAGGCTTCAGCAATGGCTTCACAGGAGTGCACAAATATGAGCATGCACCAGAGGATTCCAGATGTATCTGCAAGTAGTCTACAAATGAATTCAGACTATGAGATCCAAGCGATTCTATTGCGGACATGTACCTGTGAAAGAGTTAGAGACGCAAGGGAAGAGGAGAGGTCATATGCATTCTCAAAAGATTTGGAATATAGCACTGTGTTTAGAAGACATTGACCTTATACCGAGGACATTCACTTGTATAGAGAATATGGTGATTTCAGATTTGTACAAGTCCAAGGATTCGTACAAGTGAGGAATCAAACCAATTTTCAGACCGCAAAGTGAACATATTTGGCAAGAATAGATCTAGATCTAGATGCGGTTGAGTGGAAGGTGAAGAAACAACAACCGACAAATTTCAGTAAGAATTTTCGATCAAAGCACGCGGTGAAAATAGATATTTATTTACCGCAATGACGAACGAGACGAACAACTCGACGAGGCGGAGAAGCCGAGCGGTTCGATCTGCCTCACCCTAACTTGGTGGAGGCAGACAGCTACGGGGGCGGCGAGCGGAGGATGAACGCGGCCGGCGTGAGTACGTCGACGGAGAAGTCGTGGCAGTGAAGCACTTCATCTCCGGCGACGATGAATTCCAGCGACGGCGCTAGGGTTTTGAGCACGAGGGTGGCGGTGGAAGGGGAAAGTAATAATGGAAGGGGGTTAACTTGGACTTATAGGGTGTGGAGACCTCCAAACAAATTGGACGGATATGCCCCTGACTCCTCGGTTTATGTGGACACGTGGCATACATGCAAACCACCTGACAACCCACTACCATAATCAAAGCGGCGGCGCGGGAGTTGTTTGCTAATTATGTGGAGACAGTTGAGATTTGAGAATTAAATATGTGGTTGATTTGTCTTCAACTGTCAAGGACACAGAGAAGACAGTCAACACGTGTCAATATAGAATGCATATGACTGGATTAGAACATATTTGGACATGGAAGAATGGAAGAGAATGTCGGGTCCGATCACATTTGCCTAGGAAAAAGTTGAAGACAAAGCTATAGGACAAATGTTGTCATCCAAATGTAGATCTGCAAATATTTTTCAACTGAAACACATATAAACTTTGTTCCGAAGACATTCAACTCTCGAAGACATGTGAAGAAGATGAGATAAAAGACAATTAGATGAAAAGAAGCAATGTCTTCGAGTTTGGTTGGTGGCGTTACCCACCGTATAATAATGTTTAACTCAGACACGGCGCACAATTATCGTGGCGCTCTGAAGTCATATTCTTCGTTTAATGTATTCACACTCAGATTGTAAGTCTTCATGAGTTGAAGACATACGTTACTTCGTGTGTTGTGCATCAAAGTCATCAACATGCATAAGCGTTAGGATGTATTCCCATTCAAAGGACATTTGAGGATTCTAAGATATTTAGCTCACACCGCAACTTGCAAAACCTCTTCTCATCCAAAGGCTTCGTGAAGATATCTGCCAGTTGATCTTCAGTGTCAGCATGCTTGATGTTGATGTCGCCCTTCATCACGTGATCCCGAAGAAAATGATGTCGTATCTGAATGTGCTTTATCTTCGAATGTTGTACAGGGTTGTGGGAGATCTTGATTGCACTCTCATTGTCACAGTAGAGAGGTACATGCTTCAGGTTGATGCCGTAGTCCTTGAGTGTTTGCTTCATCCAGAGAAGCTGAGTGCATTATGCGCCAGCAGCAATGTATTCGGCTTCGGCAGTGGAGAGTGAAACACAGTTCTGCTTCTTCGAAGACCAACACACTAGAGACCGTCCCAGAAAGTGACAAGTGCCTGATGTAGACTTGCGATCAACTCTGTCGCCAGCGAAGTCAGAATCTGAATAGCCAATCAGCTCAAACTTCGAACCCTTTGGATACCATAATCCTAGTGTTGGGATGTGAGCCAGATATCTAAGTATTCGCTTCACAGCAAGGTGATGCGATTCCTTTGGTGCCGCTTGAAATCGGGCGCACATGCAAACGCTAAGCATTATATCTGGCCTAGATGCACATAAGTACAATAAAGATCCAATCATGGAGCGATATACCTTCTGATCGAAATCTTTACCATTTTCGTCAGTGCAGAGGTGTCCATTGGTAGGCATTGGTGTCTTGTAACCTTTGGCTTCATTCATGCCAAATTTCTTGAGGTAGTCCTTGAGGTACTTCTCCTGGGATATGAAGATGCCATTTGGCTGCTGTCGAATTTGAAGCCCTAGGAAGAATTTTAGTTCTCCCATCATCGACATTTGATATTTTTCTTGCATCATATAAGCAAACTCATCACTGTATTTGTTGTTAGTACAACCGAAGATAATGTTGTCCACATATATTTGGCATACAAATAGTTCATCATCATAGGATTTAGTGAAGAGAGTGGGATCGAGTGAACCAGGTTTGAAGCCTTTCTTCTTGAGGAATTCTTTGAGTGTGTCATACCAAGCTCTTGGTGCTTGCTTGAGGCCATAGAGTGCCTTGTTGAGCTTGAAGACTTTGTCCGGATGCTTTGGATCTTCAAACCCAAGTGGTTGAGCAACATATACTTCTTCCTCAATCTTACCATTGAGGAATGCACTTTTGACATCCATTTGATATAAGCATATGTCATTATGGTTAGCATAAGCAAGCAGTATACGAATGGCTTCGAGTCTAGCGACAGGTGCAAAGGTTTCACCGAAGTCAATACCCTCAACCTGTGTGTAACCTTGGGCCACAAGTCTGGCCTTGTTTCTGACGACTTGACCGGACTCATCTTGCTTGTTGCGGAAGATCCACTTGGTACCGATGATGTTGTGCTTCCTTGGATCAGGGCGCTTTCTGAGCTCCCACACCTTGTTCAGCTCGAACTGGTGAAGCTCTTCCTGCATGGCTTGAATCCATTCCGGTTCCATGAAGGCTTCATCTACTTTGGTGGGTTCTGTGATAGATACAAAAGCAAAGTGCCCACAAAAGTTAGCCAGTTGAGTAGCTCTTGAGCGAGTAAGTGGGCCTAGTGCATTTATGCTGTCAAGCATTCTCTCAATTTGGACTTCATTTGCCACACGAGGATGAGCAGGGCGAAGACTTTGTTTGGGCTGCTGAGTATTTTCTTCGTCAGCAGCATTGTCTTCGGGTTCAGCATTTTCTTCGCGCTGAGTTGATGGTGGAATGATGACTTCTTCTACAACCACTGGTTCTTCAGGCACAATTTCTCTGGTGCCCATCAGTCGAATAGCTTCATCAGGAGGTGGTTCATCTAGCACAGGTGGCAGGTGCTCTCTTTGCGAGCCATTAGTTTCATCGAATCGCACATCTACAGTTTCAACAACCTTGTTGTGAAGGATGTTGAAGACCCTGTAGGTGTGCGAATCCTTTCCATAACCAAGCATGAAACCCTCATGTGCTTTCGGTGCAAATTTAGAAGTGTGGTGTGGATCCCTTATCCAGCATCTTGCACCGAAGACTTTAAAATAGCTTACATTGGGTTTCTTACCAGTGAGAAGCTCATATGATGTTTTCTTGAGGAACTTGTGAAGATAAACTTTGTTGATGATGTGACATGCAGTATCAATGGCTTCAGGCCATAGCTTCCGTGGTGTCTTGTATTCATCAAGCATGGTGCGAGCCATCTCAATAAGAGTTCTATTCTTGCACTCCACAACACCATTCTGCTGGGGAGTATATGAAGCAGAGAACTCATGAGTGATGCCAAGGGTATCAAGAAAGGTGTCCAGGCCTGTGTTCTTGAATTCAGTGCCATTGTCACTCCTGATGTGCTTGATCTTGATGTTGTAGTTGTTCATACACCTATTTGCGAAGCGCCTGAAGACATCCTGCACTTCAGTTTTATAAAGAATGATATGCACCCAAGTGAATCGAGAATAGTCATCAACGATCATGAAGCCATATAGATTTGCAGTGGTAGAGAAGGTGGAATAGTGAGTAGGACCAAATAAGTCCATGTGTAGCAGCTCGAAGGGACGTGAGGTCGTCATGATAGTCTTCGAGGGGTGTTTGGCCCTGGTCATTTTCCCAGCTTCACAGGCACCACAGAGGTCGTCCTTCTTGAACTTGACACCCTCGACGCCAATGATCAGCTTCTTCTTGGCGAGTGTGTGCAAGTTCCTCATCCCAGCATGCCCTAGCCTTCTGTGCCATAGCCAGCACTCCGAAGCTTTTGCCAGAAGACATGAGGCAACCTATGGTCCTGCAGAGAAGTCTACCATGTACAAATCACCTCTTCGAAAACCTTCGAAGACTTTGGTTTTGTCAGAGGCCATTAGTACCACACATCGAAATTTGCCGAAGATGACAAGCATATCTAAGTCACAGAGCATTGAGACAGACATCAAGTTGTAGCCAAGGGATTCAAAAAGCATGATGTTTTCCATGTGCCGGTCCCTTGAGATAGCAACTCTACCTAGCCCCAGTACTTTGCTGCTGCTCTTGTCGGCAAAGACGATGTGATCTTTTGTTGGAGGTCGAAGAGTTTGCTCCATTAATAGGCTTCGATCACCAGTCATATGACTTGTGCATCCACTGTCCATAATCCATTCGGTGGCATTGGATTTGTCTTCCTTAGAGGCTTTTGCCATGAAGCAGTAGGCTGGAGTAGCATCATCATCACCGTCTTCGTTGTTGGAGACGGAATCATTATCTTCGGGTTCGAAGACAGAGGTGGAGGGATATTCCGAAGCCATTGCTAATCCAGCTACTTCAGCGTCAGATTCCTCCTCAGATGCTTCCTCAACTTCTGAACCAGATTCAGACTATGAATCCATCTCCTTTCCAATGAACGCATGTGCCTTGCCAGATGAACTCTTCTTGTGTGATGAAGACTTTGCATACTTCTTCTTCTTCTTGTCATCGGAGTCATAGTCCTTGCTCTACTTCTTGGATTCCTTCTCCCATCGAGGACAATCAGCGATGAAATGGCCAAGTTTCTTGCACTTATGACAGGTTTGCTTCTTGCTGTCTCTGGAAGACATTTCACCAGACCTCTTGGAATCGCGTTTTGAAGATTTTGCATAGTGCTTTGACTTGGCAACCTTCTGAAACTTTCTGACAAGCAAAGCGAGTTCTTTTCCAAAGTATTCAGCACCATCAGAACTGCATTCAGAGTTGTCTTCAAACGAAGACACGGCTTTGGCCTTCAATGCACGGGAGCGACTGTAGCTTGGTCCGTAGATATCTCTCTTCTCAGCTTGTTGGAACTCGTGAGTGTTTAATCTCTCGAGGATATCGGCGGGATCCAAACTCTTGAAGTCAGGGCGCTCTTGGATCATGAGTGCGAGAGTATCAAAGGAACTGTCAAGTGATCTGAGTAGCTTCTTTACGACTTCATGTTTGGTGATATCAGTGGCGCCAAGTGCATTCAGCTCATTTGAGATGTCAGTGAGTCGATCAAATGTGAGCTGAACGTTTTCGTTGTCAAGTCTCTTGAAGCGGTTGAACAGGTTGCGAAGCACATCAACACGAGAGTCTCTTTGAGATGAGACACCTTCATTCACCTTGGACAGCCATTCCAAGATTTGCTTAGCAGTGTTAAGTGCACTCACACGACCATACTGTCCTTTGGTTAGATGACCACAGATGATGTTCTTGGCGGTGGAGTTGAGTTGTGCGAACCTCTTCACATCAGCAGCAGTAACACCTTCGCCAACATCGGGAATGCCCGCCATGACGACATACCATAGGTCGTTGTCAACGGATTCGAGATGCATGCGCATCTTGTTCTTCCAGTAGGGGTAGTCAGTGCCATCGAAGACAGGGCACACAGCGGAGACCTTGATTATCCCTGCAGTCGACATAGCTAAAACTCCATGGTGGTTAAACCGAAACACAGAACAAGGGAGTACCTTGCTCTGATACCAATTGAAAGTGCTAGTTATCGACTAGAGGGGGGGGTGAATAGGCGATTTTTATGAAAGTCTTCGAAACAGGGAATGTATTCGAATAGAGCGGAAACGTAAACAGGATCAGGTAGGGATATAATCAAGAATCTAATCTAGGCATGCATCACAGTGAAGACATACAAACATGTTATGCTTTAACATAATGCACAATAAGATGAGTCGAAGATAAACATAGACAGTATGAAGGTAAACAGCAGGCAAGAATGTCTTCAAGACAAGTCTTCAGTGATGAACAAGGAAAGGCTTCACGATACAGAACAAGAATGTAAAGAAGTGAAGGATAGAACCAGTAGCTTGACGAAGACACAGTATTTGTTGGACCAGTTCCAGTTGCTGTGACAACTGTACGTCTGGTTAGGGAGGCTGAGATTGAACTCAGAAGACCTCGTCTTCACCTTATTCCCCTTGAGCCGAAGTCACTTAGACAGCGCCCAATCACTCTGGTAAGTCTTCAGGGGAGACTTCCGAAACTCGTACAAACTTGGTCACCCGGCGATCTACAAGGACTCTTGGATTGCTCTAGACCCAGACGCCTAACCGTCTGGAAGATCACAGTCTTCAAGTGTAATAAGTCTTCAGTTCTCTCAGAACAGAATGACTTCGGTGATGCTCAAACACACTAGCTCTAGGTGTTTAGGTGTATCCTCGCAGGATGTGTCTCTATCAATGTCTTCGAGGTGGGTTGCTCCAAAACGACAGCAGCCGTATCTCTCTCTGAGCAGCCACCTTCTTATGGTGGAGGGGGTGGGCTATTTATAGCCAGCGGGCAACCAGACTTGATATGACCGAAATGACCCTGGGTCAATGGCCAACCAACACGTGTCACAACGGTCAGATTTGAAACACACGCGGCAGCTTTACTTGGGCTACAAGTAAAGCTGACTCAACCAACTCTGGAAGAGATTTCCTCTCATTGTCTTCACTCGAAGACATAGGTATGGGTTGAGCATCACGTCAGCATCTGACTTCGATCACATCGACCCCACTTAACAGTACGGTGGTTCCTATGACTCGGGAAAGAAGAAACAAAACTACCAAAAGACTTCGTCTTATCGTTTCATTGTCTTCGGACGAATGTCTTCGCTTACCACCAATGGCTTCTATGCAAGCAAAAACAGAATCTGTCTAAAACAGAACAGTCTGTAATGATCTGCAAAGAAACTATACTTATGTAACTCCAAAAATTCGGAAAAATTCAAAAAACCTGGGGAATTCATATACCAATACTGTGTAAAATATTCAGATCAAAAAGACATTCCAGTAAAATCAGAGAAATTCTGCACTGGACGCTAAAGTTTCTGTTTTTGCACCGTATCAATTCTACTCATCATGCAAGTCATCCGAAAGGCTTTACTTGGAACAAACACTAATTTAAACATAAATACATAATCATTACAGAGGTAATAATGATGTTATCACACACAAACAGAAAGTAAAAACAAAAAATTCAAGATAACTATTGGGTTGCCTCCTAACTAGCGCAATTGTTTTATGCCCCTAGCTAGGCATAATGCATAGTATCAAGTGTTGTAGTAGTCATGAAGACGATCCGTTATGCTATAATCATATTCCATTCTCTCGGAAACAATTTTTCTAATAGTTAAGCAAAAGTAATTGAAGGGACTAAACTTCACAACACAAGGGTCCGTGAGATCTATCTCGGGAGGAATAGAGGGCTCCTCCGTAGGCTTTCCATAAGTGATAGTCAACTCTTCATTTTACAAGTTTCGATAAAGATTTTTCCATAATTATCTCTCAAGCACGTGACCCAATCCAAGATTTGGTATAGCAAATTGATCATTGTGTTCAGAAATTTTATCAACTAGGACATTAGGTGGAACCTTTTTTCTAAGGTTTTCCTCATAAGCAACATAGTGCGTTGATCTTAATTTTCTTATTTCTTCCAAATCCTAAAGAATACCTTTTATTGGTGGGCACTCACTATTAACCCTATAATGAGCAAATATATCTCTAGCCTCTTGCATGATATGATTAAATTCATGAACGAGAAATATTGTGGCTAGACGTTTAGTAGATGCATCCTGAATATTAGAGAATTCTAGAAACAACCAATGTATGAAAGGATGCATATGAACGAATTGCCTTTCCAATTCAACTATAAGCAAAGATATAGCATCCGAATAATTCGTAGTTCTAGAAACAATAGAGCCTCGTATCAAGGGCAGCGACCCCGCACAAGTGAAAAAGTCTTGTATTACACTTTTTCCAATAATATTACCACTGCCTATGTGGAATTTGTTTGTTTGCATAATAGGTTCTCCTTTAGAAAGATCATCATCCGCAAGGTTATCAAGCTTTTTCTTTAGCAACTTCATCAAAATTTCTTTTAGCATTTTCATGACATGGTGAAGTTGAATAATCAAAAGCTTCCGCACTAGAGGCGGAAGCACCACTAATTTCAAACTCAGACATGATAGCCACTTCAAGCAAACGACTAGCAAAAGAAACAAGTAAACTAGCAAAGATAAATATTTTTTATTTTTATAGCAAGCAAAATATAACAGAAAATAAAACAAGTGAATGATGATTTTTAAGAAGGTACTTGAGAGTAAGTTGGTGATACTCCCCGGCAACGGCGCCAGAAATCCTTCCTGATTCTTGTGATCTGTGTTAGGTTTTTCCCCGAAGAGGAGGGGATGATGCAGCACAGCATAGATAAGTATTTCCCTCAGTGAGAACCAAGGTTATCGAACCAATAGGAGGACCACACAACTCCTGTCTTCAACGCCTACACACAAAAGAGTAAACACTTGCACCCAACGCGGGCAAGAGGGTTGTCAATCCCCTTGAACTCGTTACTTGCAAGCAAATGAGTAGTGTAGATGATAGGATATAATTGTAAATTGCAAAATAAATAAAAAGTAAATAAATGTCAGAAAGATAACAATAGGATTTGTAAATATATAAGTGAATAGACCCGGGGACCATAGTGTTCGCTAGAGGCTTTTCTCATAAATAAAGCATGTTGTGGGTAAACAAATTACTGTTGGGGAATTGACAAAAAATCGCATAGTTATGCAATATTTATTCACGGCAATGATCATGTGTATATAGGCATCACGTCAATAAACAAGTAGACCGACTCCTGCCAGCATCTACTACTATTACTCCACTTCGAGAGCGCTTCTATGCTTGCCTCTCTGGGTATTAAGTTCATGCAAAAAGAGTAATGCTTGGAGAACACTGACATGATGTAGACAAAGTAAACTCAATTAATATGAATGAACCCAATCGTTTTATCCTTAGTGGAAGCAATACAAATACGTGTCTTGTCTTCTATTTTGTCACCGGGATATAGAGCACCACCAGATTGAACCCACTACAACGCACCCCTCTCACTGAAGATAAACCAATCTAGTTGGCCAAACTAAACCGATAGATCGGAGAGATTTACGAAGCTATGACGATCATGCAAATAAGAATCAAATAAGTATTCAGAGATGAATCAAATCTTTTATCATAAATAATCTGAACATAAACCCACAATTCAACGGATCCTAACAAACACACCGCAAAACAAGATTACCTCGAATAGATCACCGCGAAGATCGCGGTGAACTTTGTATTGAAGATCAAAGACAGAGAAGAAGCCATCTAGGTACTAGCTATGGACCCGTAGGTCTGTGGTGAACTACTCACACATCACCATGGGAGCAGCAAGGATGATGAAGAGGCCCTCTGTGATCGATCCCCCCTTCGGCAGGGCACCGAAAAAGGGCTCCAGATGAGACCGCGGCGGAACTGAGACTTGCGGCGGCGGAAAAAGTGTTTCAGGAGCTCCCCTAGGGTTTTTGGAATATATGTGAATTTACAGGCCAGGGTACGGTGTCGGGAGACCGAGGGGACGGCGACAAGCTAACAGGGCATGACCACCCCCTGGGCGCGCCCAGTTGACTTGTGGGCCCCTCGTGCGGCCTCTGGTCTTCTCCCAAAGCTTGTAGGTATTCTTTTGGTCCAGAAAAAATCATAAAAAAGTTTTGCGGAAATTGGACTTCGTTTGGTACTATAAACCTGAAAATCCAAAAACATGCAGGAAATAGCAACTCGCACTTGGCACTGGGTTAATAGGTTAGTGCTAAAAAATAATATGAATCAGCAAATAAATGCCCAAAAAGTATCCTAGAATGATAATATAATAGCATGGAACAATCAAAAATTATAAATACGTTGGAGACATATCAGAGAATTATTTTGGAATATATAAAAAATACTGGCGGAAGAATTACCAGGAGGGGACCCACGAGGGAGTCACGAGCTCAAGAGCACGCCCTACCCCCAGGGTGCGCCCAGCGAGCTCTTGGCTCCACCAGCTGGCCTCCACGGCCCATCCTCTCATATATGATGCTATTTTCCCTAGCAAAAGTTAGAAAAACACTTTCAGTATTAAGCGCCTCTGTCTCGAGGCAGAACCTGGGCAGGAGCACTTTTGCTCTCCGAGGGAGCGATTTCGCGGGGGAAACTTCCCTCCTGGGGGGGGGGGGATGATGCCATCGTCATCATCAACGCTTCCTCCATCGTGCGAGGACAAATCGGCATCAACATCTTCACCAACACCATCTCATCTCACACCATAGTTCATCTCTTCTATTCAATATTTGTCTCTAAACCTCAGATTGGTACGTGTGGGTTGCTAGTAATGTTGATTACATCTTGTAGTTGATGCTAGTTGGCTTATTTGGTCAAAGATTATATGTTCATATCATTAAGCATATTCAATACACCTCTGATCTTGAACATGAATATGATTTGTGAGCTGTTACTTTTGTTCTTGAGAACATGGGAGAAGTCTTGTCATAAGTAATCATGTAAAGTGGGTATTCGTTTGATATTTTGATGATGTGTATGTTGCTATTCCTTTAGTGGTGTCATGTGAACGTCGACTACATGACACTTCACAATACTTGGGCCTAAGGTAAGGCATTGGGGAGTAGTAAGTAGACAATGGGTTGCGAGAGTGACAGAAGCTTAAACCCTAGTTTATGCGGTATCTCATAAGGGGCTGATTTGGACCCACATGTTTCATGCTATGGTTAGATTTATCTTAATTCTTCTTTCGTAGTTGTGGATTCTCGCGAGAGGGGGTAATCATACGAGGGTTGCTTGTTCGAGTAAGGACAGCACCCTAGCACTGGTCCACCCACATATCAAATTATCAAAGTAACGAACGCGAATCAACTAAACATGATGAAATGCGACTAGAAGAGAATTCCCATGTGTCCAAAAGAACGCTTTGCTTGCTATAAGAGAACTTTCCGGCTTGTCCTTTGCTATAAAAGGATTGCGCCACCTTGCTACACCTTTGTTACTATTGTTACTTGTTACGAACTGACATGCTACAAAATTATTTGTTACTGCTACTTTCAGTGCTCGCAGAGAATACCTTGCTGAATACCACTTGTCAATTCCTTTTGCTCCTCGTTGGGTTTGACACTCTTACTTACCAAAAGGACTATGATTTATCGCCTATAATTGTGGGTCATCAGCCTCCTCCTAGGCCTGGGCCGCGTCCTGCGCCGCCGGCTGCACTGCTACGCCACGGGCGCGCTCCTGCTCCTCCCTCTCCCGGTGCTCCTCCTCCTCCTCCTACCATTCCCAACGGCGCTCCGGCTCCATCCGCCATTTGCCATCCTCGTGCTCCTCCGCCACTGCGCACGCCCTCCAGTGGTTGATGACTTGAGGTATGCCGCCTCTTGATCTAGCGTCGCGCCGAGCCACACGGGCGGTGCGCTGACCCATTCGTGGAGCTGGCCGGTCCACTCATAGTTGGCGGCTGGCTATGATGGTTGTGGCTCGACCCTTGGCGAGGGGAGCGCGGGCAGTGTGGGCGGGGGAACAACGCATTCCCCTATCGCCGACAGGGCGATGGCCTCCGCTAGCCTCGCCTAGTACGCCACCTCCTCCTCCGCCACCTTGTGCCGTTCCTCCTCGATGGACCGCTGCATGGCCGCCTCCAATACGGCCTAGTAGGCACGCTCCTCCTCCTCCTCTGGCTTGACCTCGGGGGGTGGAGGTGGGATGTTGCGGTTGTGCTGAACGCTGCGGCGGTGTCTCTCCTCGTGCTCGAATCCAAACTAGATCTCCCAATTGGGAGAGTCCGGCGCATTCGCAGGAAGGCGACGTTGCGCCGGCGTCAGGAGTTCACGGCGGCAGAGTACCTCCTCGGTGTGAGCCTGCGCCGACCGCGACACTGCCAGCACCGGGATCCGCTGCAGATACAGGTGCCATCCCATGTGGAAGGTTCATGGTCAAGTACGGCAGTGGCTGGCAATACTCCCAATGCCAACGCTCCTGGTGCAATGGAATGTAGAGCCTCTCCCGTTGGCGGAGCCGTGAGGGGCAGCCGGCGGTGGTGACGGAGTACGGGCACAGGAGGAGCTGACGACGGCGGTGGCCTTCCACTTTCCCATGAAGAACCCCATGGCGAGCATGCTAGGGTTTGGCTAGGGTTCTAGTCATTGGCGAGGGAGCAATGTGGCCAGATGTGGACGGGCGAGGGAAGTGTATGAGGTCACCCCTGCACGCTTGCATTAAAAAGGACGTCCATGCGACGCTTCCACCCACTACCATGCGGGCCCGAATTAGGTGGCCGCATTTAGTATGACCGCGGGAGGTTGTTGGGCGGCCAACATGTGGGGCCGCGGTGGACAAGGAGAGGACGCGCGTCGTGTCTGTTTCATGTCCACTTGGACACAAACCAGGCGCTAATTTGGGCCTGAAATGCGCCCAGACGGACACCGAGAGGACGTGGTTTGGGTTTAGGTCCGCGCGTTGGGCCGGCGCTTTTGTCTGTTTCCACCCAAACAGACACGCGCGGAAGAAATGGGTTGTCCGGTTGGATTTTTTCTTACACCCGGACTGGGAAAATTTGACTCGTGAAACCTCCGCGGAGACGCCCAGCTAGTGTCCGATCGTGTCCGTTTTTACTCCCCATTTGTCCATTAATACAACCATGTCCTTCACTTTTTTCCCTATACATCTGGCCACATGCATGTGATTGGTGGAGAAGGAGAGAGAAAGAAAAGAAATAATAAAGAAAAAATAGATATGCTTTGCGGTGGGCCAAATCCTATATGGCGGACGTATGACCACTAACCGGACACATCCGGGCACTACTCATACTCATCTCATATGTGAGGGCAATATGAGGGGTGCGAGACAACCCGGACATTTAAGGAGGCTTGGAGGAGTCCAGTTGGGTAATTTGTATGATTATTCACTGTTATATATGTATTTTCACCGTTTCAAAATAAGGTTTGTGATTTTACTTCAAATTTAAAACCACGACACTTATTTTAAAACGAAGGGTGTACTAGGTGGTTGGTCAAAGGAACGAGAACTTGGTAAATGGTGCGGGCGTGCACGCTACTTTCCACATGACCAAGCATAAGAGCTCGGACATGATTCTTGATCTACAGGACCTATCAATAGAGGCAAGGGTGTCGATGCAAAGATTTTGGATGACATGCCAACTTTGGGTAAGAGGAATGCTTGTGATATTGTGGTTGTTGGTTGGCAGGATACATAGGGAACAACCATCGTGGTACCGTCAACTGGAAACAAGGAGGACAAGAGGGTGAAGGGGACGCCAAAGAAGCAAAAAAAAATCAATGATACATGTGATATAGCGACGTGCTCAACGATGATGGAGGAGGTGGTTTGAAACACTATGTAGGCAACCAGCCTTGGGGCCGCAGGAGATCCCCGTCAGGAGCAATGAATTGCATAAGCTGAAACTAACGGGGGGTGCCAACAAACTGACAGTTTGCGACTTGGTTGGCATGGTGAAAACTACCAAAGAAAAATAATTTTTGTGTGTGTGATTATGCAGAGTTATGAACAAGTTAATTGTTTACATGTTAGATTAGGCTTGAAAGGTTTCTTGGGAGTTAGTAGTGATGGTTTGAGTGGAGGGATTGCTCTCCTTTGGTGTGATAGTTTGCATGTGGAAGTCCAATCAGCTAATGAAAGATTTATTCATGTATATGTGAGAATCTTTGAGCATGATCTGTTGTGGCATTTAACTTGTGTGTATAAGGAACCATGTACCAAAAAGTCAACGAAGTTATGTTGTTTTTTGAACATTTTTCTGTGAGAGCCCACAATAAGAGCCAGATGATTTCGTTCAGGGATACATTGGAGGTATGTCCACTTGTTGATCTTTGTTTTTTCCGGCTTACCGTTTACGTATTAAAATAAGTGGAAGAAATAATGTGTGAACAAGGCTTGACAGAAGGTGGCGGACAAGAGATAGTGAGACATTTTTTCGGAATCACGGGTGGTTTGCAACGTTTCACCATGTTCTGAGCATATACCACTTTTTGCTAGAGTGCATTAAGGAAGAAGATCCCAAAGTTCACTGCAATATTCTTTAGTACGAAGCCTTTCGGGAGCGTGATGCGAATTTTCCTGAGAGAGTAGCGGGTGCTTGGGAACAAGCCGACCGGAAGTTCAATTTGGGTGATGTTCGGGAAGGTTTGATGAAGCTTATGGTAGAGCTGCATGCAAGACCTAAGAATAAATTTGGTACCGTCGCGCGGGAGCTTGAGAGATTCAAAAGCCGGCTGGAAGAACAGATGAACATGAAAACCGATAGAAATGAAATCTGGAAGGTCTATGATCATATGCAAGAGCTCTTGTATCACGAGGAGATGCCATGGATGCAACATAGTCGAGTTGGCATCAAGAGGGCGATATATATACAAAAAAATCAGAGCCAAGTTGCTTGGAGAGCACCGACAAACAAGGCAAAACGTTTGATTGACAAGGCAGGCTACATTCATGACGACCGTGTGGTAATGGGGTTTATGGTTGCTACTTATTTCCAAACTCTCTTCACTCGTGATGATACGCTTGACTAGAAGTTGTTGCTTTTGCTATTTGAAGAGAAATTGACGCCCAAGATGAACACTCGCATGTGCATTGATTTTGACGAGAAGGAAATATCAAATAGCTTATTCCAAATAGGACCACTAAAAGGCCCGGGAAGGACAGCTTTATGGCAAGATTTATTTAGATAAATTGGGAGGTGATGAAGGAAGAATTTATTAAGGCTGCTCGGGAGTTTTTTAGAACGGTTCGTATGCGTGAATGTCGGTGTACTAAAGTATGGGTCTTTTTAGTACCCCTTACTTGTGCACGGGCAGTTGTAGCCGTACCGCGGCAAGCCTTGCCGGGGAATAGCTAGGAGTAATCACGAGACTAAGACGACAAGGAGACATTCAAGTCAACGATCAGACCAGAGAACAGAAGACCAAAGGGTTGCGGAGGCCCGGCAAGACTCTTGCCGGCAAGGCCTCGCGCCAGACAAGACCCGGTCTCGGCAAGCCCCGGGCCCGGCAAGGATTCGGTCCCGGCAAACCCCGGGCCCGGCAAGGATTCAGCCCCGGCAAGGCTCTGCGCAGTGCAGCGCTATCGCTCCAGTGCAGCGGCCAGCCTTGTCGTTTAGGGCTTGTCCTCATGGTGACGTGGTGCGATGCTGACCACGAGATGCTTGAGCGGTGCTGATGGGATGGCTGCTTTTGCCCATCCCCTGAAAAGCTTTTCCAAGCCCAAGACGCTAAGGGACACCTCAACGGGCACCTCACGGTGCATTTAATGAGCTTGTCCTAAGCCGTCAGGGTTAGGTATGATAACACTATAGCTACTTTCCACCTCATGCCTTATCTCGTACGCCACTGTGGTAGCCCCTTTGATTAATATAAAAGGAGGCCCGAGACGTACAGGGGAGGGGAGACTTCTGGGGAGACTTCTGGAGAGACTGCTGGAGGCCCATTCTGCATGCGTAGCTGCTATTGTAGCTCACAGAACTTGGCCAAGAACATCCACCATAATACAATCAAAGCAGGAGTAGGGTTTTACGCATCCGTGCGGCCCGAACCTGGGTAAATCCCCGCGTGCTGTTCGTTAGTTCTGCTCTTCGCGCAATCCTCTCCCCTTGCCGAACCTTAAGGGATCTCCTTGGTCCCATAGGTGCTCGTTCCCCACGACATCTTTTGCGCGCCACGTAGGGGGATCGAGGTTGTGCGAACCTGATCTGGTGATCCGCGCGTCGGATCTTCGATCATCTTCACCACCATGGCTCCCAAGAAGAAGGGTTTCACGGCGGTTGGTCCATCTGCATCCGTCGTGCCTGATGCTGCGCGCGCAGGCGACGGGGTAGGCGCGGATGGAGGAGGTGGAGGCTCCGAGCTTCCACGGCGTTCCGGCGATCCGAGCCGGACGAGGAACAGGTCCAAGGATGGAGCTGCGCGACCTGCGGGTGGTGCAGCGACTTCCAAGGATGGAGCGGCGCCTTCCAGGACGAATACGCCGGCGCATGCACCGCGACCTTCTCAGGACGCGCGTGACGTGCAGCCTCAAGACGTTGGTGGTTCTAGGCGTCCGCATGGGAAGACCCCTGCGCATCACTCCCAGGGTGCGCAGGGCCAAGATCCGCGTCAGCACGCTGGTGGAAGCCGCGCACGGGTGCAGAGTCGTGATGGCGCTCCTTCTAACCCTGTTAGGAGTTTGAGCACCTCACGTTCTTCGCACCTGTCGCCGCCGCCTACGCTAGCAGAGGCGTTGGCGCGAGCTCAGCTGCTCCTAGACTTCCCTCCCGCTGCGGAGAAGCTAGACGAGTGGCGAGCCGCTATCCAGAGCCTCATCGGCCTAGCCAACAACGACGTGCCGCAGCAGGGTGAACCCTCGCGACTCCAGTCGTCTAGGCTGGTGCGTGGCGATGGAGAGAAGACCGGAGCTGGAACGACTACGTTGCGTTCCCCTCCGCTGCATCAAGAGCGGTCGTTAACTCGACGGACCGGTGCCCGTGAGGATGATTCCACGGCATCGTCTGATCCGCGGGTTCGCCGCGATCAATGTCACGTTCTCCGGGAACGGAAGAAGGAGGACGCTTGAACCACCATCAAGCGCCGAAGGGAAGCGCGTCGCTAGTCCGACAAGCGCGCTGGGACCGCTGTTGACGAGCCCGCGCCAGGGTACCCTGGCTCCCTACCTTACGAGGTGGGTTGCCCAGCGTTTACTCGTGAGCTGCGGCAAGTCCAGTGGCCCAGCTCCCGCTCCTTCAAGCCGGAAGTACCGGAGAAGTACGACGGCAAGACCCATCCGTCCGAGTTCTTGAGCATCTACACCATCGCGGTGCAGGCTGCCGGGGCTCGTGACGATAAGGTGCTGGCCAACTACTTTCCATTGGTACTGAAGCCCAACGTGAGATCGTGGTTGATGCACCTGCCCGAGAATTCCATCTCTTCTTGGGCCGACCTGTGCCATCAGTTTGTTGGCGCCTTCACCGGCGGCCACCAAGCTCCTGGCCAGGAGAGTGATCTGCACATCATTCCCCAGAAAGAAGGCGAAACTTTGCGCAAGTATATCCAGAGGTTCAGCCGCATCCAACACAACATTCCTGACGTTCATCCCGCCGCCGTCATCAGCGCCTTTCATCAGAATGTGCGCAATCGTAAGATGCGGGAGGAGCTGGCGATGAACAAAGTCAGAGATGTCGCCGAGCTTTACGCTTTGGCTGACAAGTGTGCTCGGGCAGAGGAAGGAAGGAGACTCCCCGGCGAGAACGCTGGCGCTGGAGTCGACTCAGATAGCGAAGACGCTCCTGCCCCGGCAAGGAAGGGGCGGCGGAAGAACAAGAAGCGCAAGGGCAAGGCCGTGCTTGCTGTTGAAGGTTCCGGCAACACCGGCACTGCCAAGAAGTCCAAGACCAACGACCCCGGCAAGGAGATTGCCGGGTGTGCAGCGTGTCAGGCCTTGGCGGCTGCCGACAGGCCGGAAGGATCCGGCAAGCAGTACTGTAAGATCCACCGTACCAAGGGCCATGATCTCCAAGACTGCCGGCAAGTTGAGGAGCTTGCCGAGAAGCAGCGCGCCGAGTACGAAAGGCACGACAAGGAAAGAGCCCAAGATGGTACCGGAGGGTCCGGCAGGAAGCGCGGTCGAGGAGGTCGCCGCGGCAAGCCCAGGCAGCAGCAAGAGAAGCCTGCCCGGGGCCGCGCCAAAGAGCAAAGAGATGAGGACGATGATGCACAGGGCGACGAGTCCAGTGAACACGAGTTCCAGAAGGCTACAAAGGCCATGTGCGTCGACGGGGGCGCTTCGTTGCATTCCTCTCACCGCCAGCTCAAGCAGTGGGCACGCGAGATTAATGCAGCAGAGCCATCCCTCGATGCCCGGAAGCCACTGAAGTGGTCCCACACGCCTATCATTTTTGACGCCGAGGATCACCCTGATCGCACAACTGCGGTCGGGTGTTTGCCGTTGTTGGTTTCACCAACGATCCGCAACCTCCAGGTGACGAAAATGTTAGTTGACGGTGGGGCTGGCCTGAACCTGATCTCGCCCGATGTGATCAAGAGGCTGCAAATTCCCGACGAAGACCTTGAGGAGACAGGTTCTTTCCAAGGGGTCAATCCGGGAAGGAACCAGCCGAAAGGCAAGATCACGCTGCCGGTAACTTTCGGCAGCGAGCTGAACTTCAGGACAGAGAAGGTCGTCTTCGACGTCGCCAAGATTCCGTTGCCGTACAATGGAATCCTTGGCCGCCCAGCGCTGGCTAAGTTCATGGCGGCCTCGCACTATGCCTACAACGTCTTGAAGATGCCCGGTCCAATGAGCGTCATCACTGTCCACTCCGACAAGAAAGACGCGCTCATTTGCACCGACAAGCTCTACCGGGAAGCAGTTGCAGCATCCGCCGTTAAGGCGCATGCTCCTGCCGCTCAAGATCCCGGCAAGAAGAAGCAGCCTGGCAAGACCTCTGGTACGAACTCCGGCAAGCGCGCCTCTCCGGAGTGCTGCGCTGCCGTCGAGGGTGCCCCAGAGAGCTCTGCCGGCCAGATCAAGAAGTCCAGGGCTGCTCCGCCTGAGACCAAGAAGGTGCCCGCCAAGGAGGACGGGACGGGAGGAACTTTCACCATAAGCTCCACCCTTGATGACAAATAGGAAAGCGCGCTCGTTGCCTTCCTGCGGGCGAATGTCAATGTGTTTGCATGGCAACCATCTGACATCCCCGGCGTTCCCAGGGAGGTAATTGAGCACCACCTAGCTGTCTGTCCCCACGCGCGGCCCGTCAAGCAGAAGGTGCGGAAGCAAGCCTTGGAGCGGCAAGAGTTTATTGCGGAAGAGATAAAGAAGCTTAAGGCAGCAGGCCTGGTTAGAGGAGTCCTCCATCCTACATGGTTGGCCAATCCAGTTGTTGTGCGCAAGGCGAATGGTAAATGGAGGCTATGTATTGACTTTACAGATATCAATAAAGCCTGTCCAAAAGATCCCTTTCCCTTGCCGCGCATCGACCAGATTGTGGATTCCACTGCCGGCTGCGATCTGCTGTCATTCCTTGACGCATACTCAGGCTATCACCAGATCTTCATGGCAAAAGAAGACGAAGAGAAGACCGCATTTATCACCCCATGTGGCACATACTACTTCTTGCGTATGCCTTTCAGGTTGAAAAGTGTTGGGTCGACCTTCGCGAGAGCCGTCCAGATTGGTTTCAAGACCCAGCTTCATAGAAATATGGAAGCTTACATGGATGACATAGTGGTCAAAACCAAGGACAAGGCAACGCTCATTCAAGATCTGGAGGAGACATTTGCAAATCTGCGCAGGATCAACCTGAAGCTCAATCCAGAGAAGTGCGTGTTCGGTGTCCCATTCGGCAAGCTTCTCGGGTTCTTTATATCTCAGCGTGGAATTGAAGCCAATCCCGACAAGATCAAGGCAATTGAGCAGATTGAAGCGCCAAGACGAGTCAAGGATGTGCGTCGCCTTGCCGGCTGCGTCGCTGCTTTGAGTAGGTTCATCTCAAAGTGTGCTGAGCGCGCCCTGCCATTTTACAAAATTTTGAAGAAGGCAGGTCCAATGAAATGGACTCCAGAAGCGGAGGCAGCGCTGCAGGATTTGAAGAGGTACCTCTCCTCTCCGCCAGTACTAGTCGCGCCTAGGCCACGAGAGCCGTTGCTGCTATATCTAGCGGCAACGAATCAAGTGGTTAGTGCTGCACTGGTGGCAGAGAGAGAAGCAGAGGAGGATGCAGCGGCAACGGCAGACCCGCCAAGCGACTTGCCGGGGCCAGCCCCGGCAGAGTCTGGTGCCGACAAGGAAAGATCCGCGCAGTCAAGCCAAGCAGTGCAGAAGAAGAAGATGGTGCAGCGCCCAGTCTATTTCGTCAGCTCCCTGTTGCAGGGGGCTAGGTCGAGATATTCTGGTGTGCAGAAGTTGCTCTTCGGCCTTCTCATGGCCTCGAGGAAGCTGCGCCATTACTTCCAAGCACATGAGATCACCGTCGTCACTCGCTTTCCGCTGCAACGGATTCTCCGGAACCCAGAAGCAACCGGCAGGATTGTGGAGTGGGCGTTGGAGCTATCATGCTTTGGTCTCAAGTTTGAAAGTTCTTCAACTATCCAGAGCAGAGCCTTGGCAGAGTTCATTGCAGAATGGACCCCAACGCTAGACAACGAAGTTCAAGAATCAGCGATTCCCGGCAAGGAAACAGATCGCGAATGGATCATGTACTTTGATGGAGCCTTTTCGCTGCAAGGCGCCGGTGCCGGCGTGCTGCTTGTCGCACCCACCGGAGAGCACCTCAAGTACGTCATCCAGATGCATTTTCCCCGGGAGAGATCGACCAACAACACGGCAGAGTATGAAGGACTGCTTGCCGGTCTCAGGATCGCGGCAGACCTTGGGTTCAGGAAGCTCATCGTCAGGGGTGACTCCCAGCTCGTCGTGAGGCAGGTCAACAAAGATTATCAGAGCCCGCTAATGGAAGCATACGTCGATGAAGTGAGGAAGCTGGAGGAGCGCTTTGACGGTCTTCAGACAGAGCATGTTCCTCGATCAGAGAACAGCATTGCCGACGACCCGTCGAAGCGTGCCGCACTCAAGCTACCTGTGGAACCAGGGACTTTTGTGCTCCGCTTGACTCAACCATCCGTGTCGCCATCGACAAGGCCTGATAAGAGAAGAAAGTTAAGTACCGGCGAGTACTTCCCGGCAGAGCTTCCCGAAGCCCCCGGCAAGGATCTTGCCGGGAACGACCCGGTTGCCGGTGAGTAGCGGCTTCGCGCAGGACCTCTGGTTCTTGCCGCAGAAGCAAGCGCCCCTGCTGCCGAAGAAATACCGGTTGCCGGTGAGCAGCGGCTTTGCGCAGAACCTCTGGTTCTTGCCGCCGAAGCAAGCGCCCCTGCTGCCGAGGAAATACCAGTTGCCGGTGAGCAGCTGCTCCGCCAAGAACCTCAGGTTCTTGCCGTAGAAGCAAATGCTCCCGCAGCTGAAGACTCGCCTTTAGTCCTTGTCGTCGAGCCACAGGCTCCGGCATGGGCACAGCAAATAGTCCATTTCCTTCAGACAGGAGAACTCCCTGAGGAGCAGGAAGAAGCTGAGAAAGTAGCCCGTCAGTCAAGTATGTACCAGTTCGTCGACGACGTCCTGTACAGAAAGAGGCCCAACGGTGTGAAATTGAAGTGCATTTCTCGGGAGGATGGACTAGAGCTGTTGGCAGAGATTCACGGGGGCATATGTGGATCCCACATAGGCTCAAGAGCCCTTGTCGGTAAGGCATTCCGGCAAGGATTCTTCTGGCCTACTGCTCTCCAGGATGCAACTGCACTAGTAACCAAGTGTGAAGCGTGCCAGTTTCATTCGAAGCAACTTCATCAGCCAGCTCAAGCTCTCCAGATGATCCCTCTCTCCTGGCCCTTCTCGGTCTGGGGGCTCAATATACTGGGTCCCTTCCCCCGCGCTGCCGGGGGCTTCGAGTACTTGTACGTCGCTATCGACAAGTTCACGAAGTGGCCAGAAGTGGAAGCAGTGAGGAGGGTGACAGCACAGTCAGTAGTCAAGTTCTTCAAGGGGATTGTGTGTCGTTTTGGTGTGCCGAACAGGATCATCACCGACAACGGTACGCAGTTCACAAGTCGCACCTTCATGCAGTATGTCCAAGACCTTGGCGGCAAGATCTGTTTTGCCTCTGTTGCTCACCCGAGGAGCAACGGCCAAGCGGAAAGGGCGAACGCTGAAGTGTTGCGCGGTCTCCGGACCAGAACTTTCGACAAGCTGCACAAGCATGGAAGACGCTGGATTGATGAGCTGCCGGCAGTTCTTTGGTTGATCAGGACGACGCCAAATCGAGCCACCGGCCAGACGCCCTTCGCTCTGGTTTACGGAGCGGAGGCGGTTCTCCCCACGGAACTCATATACGGGTCACCTCGAGTGCTCGCTTATGATGAGCTTGAGCAAGAGCAGCTGCGGCAAGATGACGCGCTGCTCCTTGAGGAGGACCGTCTTCGGGCTGCTGTGCGAGCCGCTCGCTACCAGCAAGCTTTGCGCCGCTACCATAGCCGCAAGGTTCACGCCCGGAGTCTTTAGGAAGGCGACCTTGTTCTTCGGCGCGTTCAGTCGGCCAAGAATTCCAACAAGTTGACGCCGAAGTGGGAAGGCCCTTACCGGGTAGTGCGAGTCACCAGGCCTGGCGCTGTCCGCCTGGAGACCGAAGAGGGCTTGCCAGTGAGCAACTCCTGGAATATCGAGCACCTTTGCAAGTTCTACCCGTAAGGCGCGGTTGTTCGGGTTTCTTGCTGTGATAGCGATACGGCCAGCAGGCTGCTGATGACCCGAATCCAGCGCTCGCGGCAGCGTAACGCTCCGGCAAGATCCCGGCAACGCCATTCTGTACGAGTGTTGCCGCTGGCATGTAATCCTTTGTACAGAGCAGGCACATCCCTGTGCATATTTTATAAGATCTATGTGCTTTACATTTCTTGTTGATTTCATGTCACTCTATATGCATGTATTATCTGAGATATGTATTGCACTTGATCCCGGTAAGAGCTAACGAACCGTCAAGGTTCCATACCTTTATTTTCTCTTCTTTCTTTTTCTCAAGAGATAGAAGATTCCCTCGGGCGCAAGTTTGCCGGGGGGGTAGGAGAATGGTGGTATGGATGCCAGACGACGTTCAAGGTTGGCGCCTTGCCGGAAGAAAAGGAATAGCGACAAAAAGCAGAGCTAAGTTGCTAAACCCCTTAAGCAGATTTTAATTTTTGTAAGGCTGTATTCCCTTGAACGATTTCGGCTTTGTATGGAAAACCTGCACGCGATGGAATCTTGTCATGATCGGCTGCGCCCTTACTCTGTTTCGAGTCCGCTCAACAGTCTAGGTGGCGCTGAAAGCGTCAAGATTTCTTGCCGTGAGCAGCACCACCCGCAAGCAGCTGACGACCCGAATCCAGCGCATGCGACGGGGTTATGCTCCGGCAAGTTCCCAGCAAAGCGTAGGGCATACGCCATACAGAAAGAAATTGAACAAGGGGAATAGCATGCCATGATTCAAAGAGAGCAAGTTATATTACAACCAGTGCTTGCCGCGTTTCTGACATAAGACAAATTGTCTTTTACATGGAATGCTGGCGGCAAAATGAAGAAGAGATAGGAGGCTACAGCTAGTCCCGGCGATCGCCCTCGACCCTCTTCACCTGGCTCACCCGATCGACGATGGGCGCGACAAGCTCTTCGAGAGCCTTGACGTCCGCGTCCTTCGGCAAGCTCTTCAAAACTTTGGAGAGGTCGACGCCAGGGTTCCTGTACGCCACCTTCCTCAACACCTTGCGGAGGACGAGCTGGCAGAGCCTCCGGGATTCGTCGGCCAGCTTGTTTGTCTGGTTCGCCTGGAGTAGCTTGAGGGCATCGACGAGCTTGTCGAAGAACATGGTTAGCCTGGCGCTTGAGGATATGTTGTCGTCGACAGAATATCCGAAGCCCGGCAAGTCCATGGCCTCCAGCTCCGCGCCAAGCTTCTCGGCAACGTCCGCCAGCCTGGCAGTCCAGAGCTTCACGCTAGAAGTGTACTCGTTGTGGGTGGTGGCGGCGTTCTGGAGCAGCTCCTGTTCGTCATGGAGGTCTTTGATAAGAGTCCTCTCGCGAACTCGGGCGGCCTCAAGAGACTCCTCCAGCGTGGACAGCTTCAGCTTCAGATCTTCAATGGAGTCCTTGGCGGAGGAGAGCTGCTGGATCTTCTCGGATGCGGCAGCCTGCGTCTCCATCAGGCTGTGGAGAGCCTTGTCTCTCTCGGCCTCGAGTGTTGAGACCTTCTTGCCGTGGTCCTCGAGAGCGGCCTCCAGCTGCTTCGTCTTCTCTTCCAGCAAGTTCTTGGCGGTCTCCGCGGCTCCGGCAGCGTCGAGGGCCTCTTTGAGCTTGCCGACGTGGTCTTCAGTTAGAGCTCAGAGCGTCTTCAAGTGTTTCTGCTCAAGCTCCTGGACCCGCCGCGCGACAAGACTTTCGAGCTCTTCATCCTTGTTGCGAAGCTTGGCGGCAAGTGCCGCCTCGCGGGCGGCAAGGTCCAATTCTTGGGCGTCAAGGCTGATGCTGCGTTGCGTCAAGAGGGCTTCTGCCGCGGCGGCTTGCTAGGCGGCCTCCTCCTGCGCTTTCTCGACGTCTGATTGCTTCAGCAGGAGGACGTTCCGCTCTTCCGCCAGCTGCTCCCGATAAATATTCAGCTCTTGGAGGGCCTCGCCATACCAAGCCTGTGTCTCCGTGACACGTTGTTGGAAGTCTCCTTCCGCGGCCTCGACGAGCGCTGCCCGGGAGTCCAGTTTCTCCTTCCGGGCGCGGTAGAGTGTCTGGAGCTTCTGATAGTTGTCATTCATGGCTTGAAGTAATTGCTCCTCCTTGAGCTCACTGACGGCAGCGACGGTGATTTCCCCGTCAAGATGTTCTCCTTCAACCAGCTCTTCGATGTTTGCCGACCCCGGCATGCTGACAACGTTCTTGCCGGCCCTGATATATTGGCTTGAGGAAGGGCCCCAGGACGACGAGGGTTGGTCTTCGGCAGTCGAGGGCCCCGCGGCAGTAGAAGCGCCTGGCGCTCCTGCGGCGGAAGCGCCGTCAGTATTGCCGCGGGTCTCCTCACCGGCCCCCTCGGCGGCCTTGGCGGCCTCCGCGGCAGCGGCCTCAGCGGCAGCGGCCTTGGCGGCAGCGGCCTTGGCGGCCTCGGTGGCAGCGGCCTTGGTGGCCTCAGCGGCAGCAGCCTCGGCGGCGGCATGCTTGACGGCCTCTTCGGCAGCAACCCTGCCGGCTTCAGTGGCGGCATCCTTAGCGGTCTCTTCAATGACAGCGTCAGTATCCATGAGCTCTGTCAGAAGAAGATTGAAAGCCAAGAACTTGATTAAGATGAAGCTGGGAAGGAAGTTCAAGAAGACAAAAAGAAGAAAAACCAAAGCGACAAGAATTCTTTGGGGCAAGTAACTTTACCTGCGTCAAGGAAGGGGTTGCCGAAGCTTGCGCTTGCCGGCCCCTCCTCATCATCGCGGAAGAGCTTGCCCGAAGACTCACCCCTGGGCGGTGTGGTCGACGGAGGTGGCATGGCAGAGGCAGCTCCCGCTGTTGCTTCTTGTTGTTGCTCCGCTCCTGCATGCACGGAGATGTCAGCAGAGAAGATGCACACCCCGGCACGCGCCAGTGGGTAGTGAGTAGAAGACTCACATTGGGGGCTGCGCCGGGGGCTGCGTCGAGGGCTGCATCGAGGATTGCGTTCTGGGCTTGACTCCGAGCTGACGAGAACCGTTTCCGGCGCGCCCGAGGTGCTTGCCGGCGGCTCGACGCTTGTCGAGGTCTTGGCCCTCTTCGCCATCCTCCGCGCCAAGGTCTCTATTTCCCTGTGGAGATAAAAACAGAGCAAGATTAATCAAGCAAAACTAGAAAGACAAGAATCAAGGCTGCGGCAGGACTCTTACTCTTCTTCTTCTTCCTCGGAGCTGATGGCGGAGAGGTCGAAGCCGACCCCCGCCGCAGTTCCTGACGGAGGAGGAGGAGGAGTGGCCCTGGGCCGCTTGGCAGCGGCAGGTTGCGGTGCGGCCCCGCCGGCCGCTCCCTTGCCGGAGACCTCGCTGCTTGAGGAAGGTTGGCGGGCTGGAGCGCCAGTGACGTTCTTCCGGAGGACGCGCCTCTTCCTGTGTTGAAGAGCTGGGGGCTCTTCTTCCTCCTCCTCTTCTTCCTCTTCGGCGGCGCCTCCGGCAGAAGAGCTCCCGGCAGCGGCTCCGCTTGGCTCCCCGGCAGCCTCGTCTCGCCCGGCAAGATCTTCCCGCAGTGGGTCCCCGCCTTCGCTGGACTCAGCGCTGCCGGCTTCTTCTGCAAGGTTCGCCTCTTCCGCCCTGCTGGTGATGTAGGCGAGCTCCTCCTCCGTCGTGGCGCGGACAAGGTTCTCCTCGCGGATGGCCTTCTCCGTCAAGTTGTCGAAGAACGCCAGCGCCTGTTCCGCGGACGGCTCGATCCACCTCTCGTCGATGCTATGGGCATTAAACGCCGGTATCATGGCGATGATGGAGGTCAGTGATGAGTTGTTGCATAGTGGGACGACGCCCGCCGGCAAGTCTCCCACTGTTCCAGAATTGAAGAGCTGTTGGCAGAGGGCTGCGTGCCCCATGGCTGTCGGATCATTATCCAGCCCAGGCCGCACCCTCATGACGTCGGCAGCGTTCATGTACTCCCAGGCAGGGCGCCCCTTGTTCTGCAGTGGGGCGATGCGCCGGCGAAGGAAATCTGAAGCAATCATCTCCACCTTCAGCCCGGCAGCCCTGAGGCGCAGTATCCTGGTAATGGCGATGGTGAGTTTGCTGTCGTCAGGGTCCGCGGCGCCCCAATCCTTGCCGCGGGCCACCTTCTGCTTCCGCACCTCGCAGAACGGTTGGGGCTCCTTTTCCCGGACCCAGCACCACTTGCCGCGCCACTCATCCCATCTATCGCGGTAGAGCCCCTCTGGGTACGTCTCCTTGGTCGCCGTCCTCGGGATCCAAGCGATGCTGCCGGAGAGGGCGTCGCCCCTTTGGATGCGGGGGTAGAAGTAGTGCCGTAAAAGTGCAGTGCTCGGGATGACCCCAACAAAATTCTCGCAAAGATGCGCGAAGACGGACATGCAAGTCACGGCATTCGGCGTGAAATCTAGCATCTGGAAGCCGTAGGTGAGCATGATGTCTACGAAGAAATCCGAGTACGGAGGGCAGAGGCCGCACTAGAAGTAATCGGCAAAGAAGGGATAGTCTCCTGGCTTTGCCTTGCGAGAAGCTACACTCACTTTGGTGGCTGGATGCGCCGTGGTCTCAGTCGCCATGCGAACTGGTACCTCTTCTTCAAGGTCTCCGCATCAAGCGTCGAGGGGAAGACAGCGCGTTCCTTCCGCATCTTCACCAACTTGCTCTCCGCCGCGGCGGCCGCTTCCGCCGCCTTGCCCTTGCTCAGCTTGGGCGGCATGGTGGCTATGGAAGTGGGCGCTGAAGACGTCGGGAGCGTGGTGGAGGCGGGTGGAGGGAGAAAGGCTCTGCTTTGGGCGCGAGGAAGAAGACGATGGCGACAGCTCTGAGATTGAGATTGGAAAGGCGGAGGGGGTAAATGAGCGGTGCCCTCTGCGATTCCCTTTTTATGGGGAAGGCGCGAGGCAGGCTCTTTACCGCCCGCTTTTGCAGTGGAGTTTCCGCCCACGTCTCTCACGTCGCGCGATTAATGCGCGTAGTGGGGGGGGCGTGGTAAAAGAGATAATGATTACGAGCAGTTATTCCCTGCCACGCGTGCCCGTGCACTGTTTTGGGCCTAGCCCAACAGGCCTGGCACCCGTGTATGGCCTAGGCCCGGGGGCTCCTGTCGGTGTACTAAAGTATGGGTCTTTTTAGTACCCCTTACTTGTGCACGGGCAGTTGTAGCCGTACCGCGGCAAGCCTTGCCGGGGAATAGCTAGGAGTAATCACGATACTAAGACGACAAGGAGACATTCAAGTCAACGATCAGACCAAAGAACAGAAGACCAAAGGGTTGCGGAGGCCCGGCAAGACTCTTGCCGGCAAGGCCTCGCGCCAGACAAGACCCGGTCCCGGCAAGCCCCGGGCCCGGCAAGGATTCGGTCCCGGCAAACCCCGGGCCCGGCAAGGATTCAGCCCCGGCAAGGCTCTGCGCAATGCAGCGCTATCGCTCCAGTGCAGCGGCCAGCCTTGTTGTTTAGGGCTTGTCCTCATGGTGACGTGGTGCGATGCTGACCACGAGATGCTTGAGCGGTGCTGATGGGATGGCTGCTTTTGCCCATCCCCTAAAAAGCTTTTCCAAGCCCAAGACGCTAAGGGACACCTCAACGGGCACCTCACGGTGCATTTAATGAGCTTGTCCTAAGCCGTCAGGGTTAGGTATGATAACACTGTAGCTACTTTCCACCTCATGCCTTATCTCGTACGCCACTGTGGTAGCCCCTTTGATTAATATAAAAGGAGGCCCGAGATGTACAGGGGAGGGGAGACTTCTGGGGAGACTTCTGGAGAGACTGCTGGAGGCCCATTCTGCATGCGTAGCTGCTACTGTAGCTCCCAGAACTTGGCCAAGAACATCCACCATAATACAATCAAAGCAGGAGTAGGGTTTTACGCATCCGTGCGGCCCGAACCTGGGTAAATCCCCGCGTGCTGTTCGTTAGTTCTGCTCTTCGCGCAATCCTCTCCCCTTGCCGAACCGTAAGGGATCTCCTTGGTCCCATAGGTGCTCGTTCCCCACGACAGTGAAGGGGGTAAATGAACAGTAATCGTCCTTATTCCAAATGTTAATGATCTAGTACATGTTACTGATTTTATACCTATAAGCTTCTCGAATGTCATTTACAAAAATAGTTGTTAAGTGCTTGGTGAACAAACTATGACCACTGCTTGATGACATCATCTCACCATACCATAGTGTTTTTGTCCCAAGGCGACTAGTCACAAAATCTGAATCCTGACTAGTTAGCAAATCATGTGGACTGGTCACGGATAATATGCCACTAGCTTTTAAGTGCCTTCACTTTATTCAACATGGGAAAACCCCAAAAAATAGCTTCTATGCATACAAACATGACCTCTTGGAGCAAAGGATGATCAGATTGGGTTTCTCTCATCAGTGGGTGCGATGGATAATGGCATGTGTTACCTTGGTGAGATACTCTGTCAAATTTGATGGTGCCATCCTGGATTCATTTGCACCATCGCATGGGCTTCGGCATGGTGATCCCATGTCCCTATTTTTATTTCTCTTCATATATGATGGTTTATTTTGGTTGCTAAGGTAGGGAGTGGAGACACATATCTTTCAACCTGTCAAAATTTGTCGCAAAGCCCCGAGAATATCACACTTGAAGTTCGGTGATGACACTCTCCTGTTCTTCAATGCTAGTGTTGCATAGGCCACTTATATGAAGAACGTCATCCATAGATATGTGTGAGCCACCGGTCAACTTACAAACCCTCAAAAGTATTTTATCCAGTTTGGTGATAATTACCCTGTGTTGGTGTAGCATGTGGTGAAACAAGTACTACAAGTTCAAAAAACTCTGAATTTGAAGGGAAATATCTTGGATTACCCACGCCCATTACTCGTATGCACAAGGGCAAAATTTCAGATGCTGCAGGAAATCTTGACCCACAAGGTCATCGCATGGGGTGACACCCTCTCACAAGCAGAGAAGGAAATTGTAACTAACTATATCTTGCAAGTCATTCCCATATTATGGGGGTGTTTGAGTTACCATGCTCTATGTGTGATGATCTAATGTGGCTAGTGCAAAACTTCTGGTGTGGATCAAAAAAACGACAAAGGAAAACCCAATGGTTTGCTTGGGACAAAGTATATTGAGCCAAA
The DNA here is from genome assembly GCA_039707655.1 of Elymus sibiricus. Taxonomy (NCBI): domain Eukaryota; kingdom Viridiplantae; phylum Streptophyta; class Magnoliopsida; order Poales; family Poaceae; genus Elymus; species Elymus sibiricus. The sequence continues at coordinate 358,511,932 of CM077665.1, forward strand.
AGGCAAGGGTGGACTTGGTTTCCGTGACTTCTGGATGTGTAACCTAGCTCTACTCGCCACACAAGCTTGGAACCTATTGACTGGTCTGAACTCTTTGTGCTCTTAGGTATTAAAGCTGAAATATTACCCTAATAGGTCCCTTGAAGTAAGGCATCACTGACATGGCACGCCATCCAACACAACCTTGAGCTCCTAAAAAGGGATCATCTCGTAGGTGGGCAACGATGAATGTATCCTCATCTGGCGTGATCTATGGATCTCATGACCCACGTCTTATCGGCCTATCATACCTCAGGCCACCTTCCGGCTTAGGTGGGTGTCCGAATGCCTTGACGACAATGGACGTGGCGGTTGTATCTATTCCAATAGCACTTCTCCGTGGCTTAGGTGGGTGCCTAGTGCATTTTGGCGATCAAGGCTAAAGCACGGATACTGGAGAACGTCCTCTCATAGGCGCCGGACACATGAGGCATCTTTAATGCACACAACGCTTACAAGACCGTGTCGGAGGAACGAATCGCACCATCACATGCGCCATGAGCAGGGCACCAGACGACACTCATGTCGTCTAGAAGGTGGTTTGGGGGTGCCATGCTCCCCCAAAGGTCTAAGTATTTGCATGTCGGGACACGCCTAATTCTTTGGCAACACTTGAAAATAGAATAAAGCTCGAGATATATGATATATGTGCTTTATGTGGTATGGAATGTGAGGACACGTTCCTCGCACTACGCAGATGCCCCTTGCCCAGTGACTATGGAGGGCGATGTCGAGTATACAGAGAATGCCCATGGTGGATACTATCACCAACGTCGGTCCTGAATGGATCATCCACTTGCTTGATGCATGCATGCCGGATGCACGTCTCCCCGTTCTTAGGACCTTATGGCAAAACTGGCATGTTCGAAACGAGCTTTACCATGACAATCCGACACTGCCAATGGACGCATCATGCAAGTTACTATGTGGCTACATTGACACATTACTGAACGACAACGTTCAAATGTTGATGTCCTGAAGGGGAAGATTATGGTTTCCTATAGCGACTACAGGTGGAACTGAAGCTCACATGATGAAGACCCCCGAAGCATTGGAAGAAACCACTGCTGGGGTTAGTGCAATTAAATGTTGATGGCTCTTGGTTGGAGGAGGAAGGCACGAGACTTGTTAGTATGATACTTCACGACCACAGGGGCACCCTCATCTTCGCGTCATATCAGTTCATCCAGCAATGTGCGAACCCTAGACACTGATATTGCAACACTCTCGAGGGAGTGACACTGGCCCATGATAGGATTACTAATCATCGTTTTGTGGAAATGGGCTGCACGAAGACAACACGCATGATCAATGATCATGTACCTAATGGATCCCTAGCACCGAATATGGTGAATGATCAAAGTTTTTCTTTGTTTCTCATGGTTCGCAGCCACACCCACGCTACTCCCGATCATCCCTAGCCACACCCGCACTCCTCCCTCCGTCTCCTACCATGGGCGGAGATTCACAACAAGTATATAGCAAACCTACATAGAATCATCACGTATAAAGGAGAACCTACATGGCCGCCGCGGTTGATTTCAAAGAATCATTGCGTCATGGAACACGTCATTGGGACACAAGGAGAACAAAGAGGCGAAGAACTCATTCAGACAAAGAACTACACAAACCATGGCCCGTGAATGACAAATTTCACTATCTTTCTAGAGTGCTTCCTCACAGGCATACATCACGCTAGGTGATCCACTATAAAATTTCTTTTTTGCAGGGCATCCACCCTAAGCCCTAGCTTGTTAGTGGACATAGTATACCACCTATAAATCCTCGTTGGTTGCATGGAAGGAAGATGGAGGAAGAAGGAACAAGAAGAGGGAGAGAGACTTCTATGTGTGGTCCAGATCATTTGAGGAGTTAACTTTGAGGGTTTGATTAGCTTCGACAACTTTCTTAACTCCCTATATTGAAGGAGTTAAGGTTTGAGAGAGTGTTTAGAGAGTTATAGGATGGGAATTTGGTTAGAGATGCCCTAAGCATGCATTCATGCCACATCATCACCTACGCATGTCAATTATAAGATACATCTTTTGTATTAGTTTAACTATGCAACCATACCATATTAGCAAGCCATGCATGGCACTCATTAGTTATATTTAATTAATTTTATGTTGCCATATACGGTATCTCTGCCGTGTCTCATATTTGGAGCATGCTTATGTAGTTCATGATTTACATTTATAATAGAATATGAGATTATGTTAACTACAATCATTTTTTCCACTTTGACACATCAATTTGTTGCATGCTTCATATGTTTAGTGTTTCAAAAATGTAATCTCGAAACACCATGCAACACAACAATAATTTTCAGAGTTGACGCTCAGGCTTCCAAACAAGCCACAAGGCCCCACACCAACGAAAACGATGTCTCTCCCACCCAATCGATCAAACCCGATACCCCACAACACAAAGTGGAGTCGTAGCTCCAACTGCCACACCGGGCCCGAAGTCGCACACTTACCTAACCAATGTGTGTGTAGTCACACCGACATCCTAGATATGTGGCTTACCACTGCTGATTTGCATCTCCCAGCATGAGACCAGTTAGGCTAGCCAACATGCTCACATCTGAGGTCACTCCTCTAACATCCACTTCTCTGGCGGTAATGCAGTGTGGACCATCACTTCGTCGATGATGCGAACGAACAACCATATGTTAGTTGCACACTGGCAGTGGACCCCGCTTGACCAAACCAATGCCACTACAATGTCCTAGGGACGTCGTTCGAGCCTCCCACCGCCCCACAACGATTTACGTCATGGAACACATTCTAGGGTTATTGCGTCGTGTTCCTTACATTGTTGAGTCGATTTTTGCCCCAAGCAACATGACTCTACTTCAGCGCCACAAACAAAGAGCAAAACCTCTATCACCTTGGGCAACGGGGCCAGCCGCTATCGTGGCTTAGCCCAATGGAAACAATTGTGAGGGAACCCAAAGGGGAGGCTGGAGGTGGCAACATTGTTTCCCCATGTACCGCTAAGGAGCGGCATGATACGTCTATTCTGCATCATGATTTTCTACTGTTAATTATATTGTTTTTGGTCATTATTCCATTTTATAATACAATTCTAATGTTTTTTCTCTCTTAATGTGCAAGATTTACATGGAGAGAAACATCACTGGTAGCTGGAATTCTAGACCGAAAAAAGGCACATTAGAGATACCTATTTTACTAAACTCCAAATGACCTGAAATTTTACGCAGATTTTTTGTGGAATATATAAAAATACCAGAGCAAAGAAGTACCAGAGGGGGCCACCACCTACCCACAAGGCAACATGGCGTGATCACCCCCCTACGCGCCCTGATTCCTTGTGGGTCCCACAGACGGCCTCCGGTGCCCCTCTTTTGCTATATGAAGGGTTTTGACATAGAAAAAAACAAAAGGATACTTTAGGGATGAAGCACCGCCGTATCGAGGCGGAACCTGGACGGGAGCACTTTTGCTCTCCAACAGAGCGATTCCGGCGAGGAAACTTCCCTCCGGGAGGGGGAAATCGAAGCAATCGTCATCACCAACTCTTCCTCCATCCTGGGAGGATCAATCTTCATCAACATCTTCATCAACACCATCTCATCTCAAAACCCTAGTTCATGTCATGTATTCAATCTTTGTTCCAAAACCTCAGATTGGGACCTGTGGGTTGCTAGTAGTGTTGATCTCGTAGTTGATGCTACTTGGTTTGTTTGGTGGAAGATTATATGTTTAGATCCTTAATGATATTCAATACACCTCTGATCTTGAATATGAACATGATTTGTGAATAGTTACTTTTGTTCTCGAGGACATGGGAGAAGTCTTGTTATAAGTAATCATGTGATGTTGGTATTCGTTTGATATTTTGATGATATGTATGTTGTTCTTCCGTTAATGATGTCATGTGAATGTCGACTACATGAAACTTCACCATATTTGGGCCTAAAGGAAAGCATTGGGGAATGATAAGTATATGATGGGTTGCGAGAGTGACAGAAGTTAAAACCCTAGTTTATGAGTTGTTCCGTAAGGGGCTGATTTGGATCCACACGTTTAATGCTATGGTTAGATTTATCTTAATTCTTCTTTCGTAGTTGCGGATGCTTGTGGGAGGTGGTAATCATAAGTGGGTTGTCTGTTCAAGTAAGAATAACACCTTAGCATTGGTCCACCCACATATCAAATTATCAAAGTAACGAACGCGAATCAACTAAACATGATGAACGTAACTAGACGAAAATTCCCATGTGTCCTCGAGAGCACTTTGCTTTATATAAGAGAACTTTCAGACTTATCCTTTGCTACAAAAAGGATTGGGCCACCTTATTGCACCTTTGTTACTATTATTACTTGTTACTTGTTATGAATTATCTTGCTACAAAACTATCTATCACTGTTAGTTATAGCTCTTGCACAGAATACCTTGCTGAAAACCGCTTGTCATCCTCGTTGGGTTTGACACTCTTTCTTATCGAAAGGACTACGATTGATCCCCTATATTTGTGGGTCATCACGGCACAGAAGAGGGGAGTTGGAGGTCAAAGGTGAGGCATGACTTGCGAAGGGGAGAGTGGATGCTACGACCTCAGCGAGGACGGTACTAAACTTTAGGATGTGTGAAGAAAGGTTGTGGTGAATATTTGGGATACATACTTGGTTCTGCACGAGGTGGTCGGAGCGGAGAGATCAAGCGATGATGGTGGAGCTCTATGCCGCAAACTTGACCATGAGCAGACATCTGGCTCACTTGTGGTAAAATGTTGCTTCTACATTTTGCTAAATAAATTCATATAAGTTTTATCATGCCTTTTCTCAAAAGTCGGCCATTTGTAAAATTAATTACTTCGGCCCCCTGTTGTATGGCAGTATATTTTTTTGTTATATTTGGTTCGTTGTTGTCTGATTAGACTTTGCAAGATGGGCCCATAATTTTCAAGGATACTAGATGCGCCCACATGGCCGAGCTGATGAGCCTTATTGCCATCCTTCAAGGACTATATGTCTAGCTCTTATACAAGTTTCTGGTAAACCACTACAGAATCCATGTTAGTTGCATGTTTGCCATGTCTAATTTGTACGATAAGAAGAGGCGGCAGTGACTAGGGTTTTGACCGGCAGTTGCGATCTCGCCGCTCGCCTCTGACTGCACGCGATGAAGCAGGGGGAGCCTTGGGTCCTTTCGCGCATGTTTACAAGTTTTCAAGTATGTTTGTATGGGCTTCATCGGTGATGTTCTTGCAAAGGGTGTAATGCCGGTGAGAATAAAATTACTCTGGTTCTTCTCCTATTTTTGATTATTCCTTTGTCACGTAGTGCCACAGGGCTAAAGATGTCTTGTCTTCGCAGGCCCAATCTTATGGAATTTGGGTTTTTGTCCCTGTGGATGCGTTCGTGTAGATATGATGAGTGTGTTAGTAGCTGGTGCTTTTGTTAGTCTGATCTGTTGTGCCTTCTCTCGCATTTGGTGAAGATTTTGTGATTAGATGACATACTACCTCTGTCCTGATTTATTGGTCCTATTTATATTTTGTGTCAAAATTTGATCTTAGATTTATCTAACAAAATGTTAATGCATGTCACAAAAATAATATCAAAAACTATGTTCAAATACAAATTCAACGGTATAATTTTTTATGTCATGTACTAAAATTTTGTTAGTAAAATCTATGGTCAAAATTTAACACAAAATACGAAGGGGGCCAATAAATCAGGACCGAGGTAGCACTACTAGGGAATTATCCTCGGCCCAAGCACGCTCAACATTCGAAGTTTTCCATTTTTTTTAAATGGGCACAGTGCTTTCAAAAACCTTTGGAGATAGTCAAGTTCGTATACGGATGGTGATGCCGCGACTCAAGTCTGATTGCATTATCTGTATTGAAGCCTTGGTAGTTGTTCATGTTGCAAGGCTTGTCTCTAAGTTTTCAAGAGATTTCATTACTATAATACTGTAATTCTTAGTAATATGAGTTATTCTGTATTTTCTTGGGTCCATGATCCAAAGCACTAACAAAACTGTAGTAGTTGTCGAGTTTGAATAAAATTACAAGTGATTCTCAAAGAAAAGAAAAAGTCACAGATTTGCCGGCTGCAGCGACACCACCCGACGGGAACGAGATGAAGGCCCAGTTCTTTTGACCCGATTATGGAGAATCGGGCTTTGGAAAATCAGAAGCTGGAAAGAACTCAATTTGATTGTCCAGAATCGTGAAAATCGAACCATACGATAGTGCAACTCAGAAGCACCGTTTCGGGTCGATTCTGTCGATTCTCGGGCTCCCACAAAAGAAAATGTTTGGGTTTTGAGACACTACCCCTGTTTCAACATGAAATTACGAGCAAAATGCCCTCCCCCAACCCCTGTTTCCCACAGCCCATCGTGCTCGCTCGCCCACGGGACCCCTCGCTCGATTCCCCTCGCTCCCAGTCCCCACCACGGCCGCTATGGTTACAGGCCCCGCCGCCCCTCCCCCCTCGAGCAAACCTGCCGGAGCCGACGTCCGCCGCCCCGACGCGCCCATCCAGCCGGCCGAAGCAGTCCTCCTCGCCGATTCCTTCGCCCCCCGTCCCGCCGGCCCCCGAGGTCCTCCGCCCCGCCTGTCCTCCGCCCCGTCGGTCCTCTGTCCCGCCGGCTCCGACTGCCCTCCCCGCCGTCCGCTGACGTCCTTCGCCGGCCCCGACGAGCCCAACGAGTGGCTGGCCGCTGCCTCGGTGAGCCCTTTCATTTTTCTTGATGTAGATGATTTGTTAGTTCTTCTCTGTACATAGAACTATGGATGTAGGTGATTTGCTTGATTAATTAATGGACGATGTTAGTGTATTCATAGGTGGATGGATGAATGGTGCAATTATGTTAAAGTTTTTTGGTTCTCTGAATGCTCAATAGGTAGATGATTTGTTAAATTCATTTTGCTATTTGAGAGTGGTTCTGTTTTGCTACTTGTGAATGGTTCTGTTTTGCTAATGCTATGGGCTAATGAATAGACATTGTAGATGGAGAAAGAAAAGAAAATCAAGGCACCTAAAGCAAACTGGGACAGTGCGGCGCATACTATTTATATGGATGCGTGCGTAGAAGAGGTGCAAGCTAGTAACCGTGGCGGCACCACTTTGACTGACTTAGGAAAAGCTAATCTGGTTAGAAAGTTCAATGAACGCTCCGGTAGAAATTATTCTTCCGACCAAATGAAAAATAGATGGGATATATGTAGAGCAGACTACAGTGTGTGGAAGACATTGACTCAAAAAGCATCTAGCATTGGTAGAGATGAATATACGAAGACCATTGCAGCTTCAGATGAGTGGTGGGCATTGGAGATAAAGGTATGTTGTTGTCATATCAGTTATTCAAATAATGTTTGATACTCTTGTTTCATTATTTAACCATGAGTTCTGGTATTTGATTGCAGGCAAATCCGGTGGCTGCCAAGTTCCGGTATGCTCCACTACCAGAGGAGGAAAAAATGGGAGAGGTGTTTGATGATTGTTGTGTCACAAATGAGCATGCTAGGGTGCCAATTCCCACATATCAGAGTGGTTCATCTTGCTTCAATATGGATGATGATTCAGGTTGTGAAAGCCATGATGTCGAAGTTACACCTCGCCCAAAGCGTGCCAAGAGTGGGAAGAAGATGCCATGTTCTTATTTGCCAAGTCCTGGGATGAATGAGAAGTGGTCAAATGAAACTGTTAAAACTGATGCACTTGTGCGTATGGTTGACCTCTTTGGTGCAAGGGAAAAGAGAAAGGGAAACTCTGGAGAGGATACAACAAGAAAGGAGATTGGAGACATGATGGACATGGTGATTGAGGATGGTGCTAAACCTGGGAGTGATGTGCATTTCTATGCTTCCCATCTTATGCTGGAAAAGAAATATCGTGATATTTTCGTAACCTTCAAGGATCACGAACCTAGTGCAAGGCTTCGATGGATAGAGAGGACATGGGAGCTCAACAAAAATAAGTAGAACCTGTAATGTTGTGAACCTATATGTATCCTTTGCTTCCAACTATTTGCTTTCAGCTTGTAATGTTGTGAACCTAGATGTATCCTTTGCTTCCAACTATTTTCTTCGAACATGTTGTTTGCTCTCATATTGTAATGTTCACTTGTCCAGAACATAAGGTTGTAATGTTGAACTACTGTTGATATTTTTTCTATGTTGTTGCTCAACTCTCATGTGTACGTTTATGTGGCAGATGGACACTTCAGATGAATTGGACACTTCAGATGAATCAGATGAGGAATGGGATTTGGCCATGTATGCATGTGCTATGGAAATGGAGTCGTCGAGTCAGAGATTGCCGTATGCACCAAGAAAGTTACACCTTGTCACATGCCTCCAATGGGTGGAACAGAAGGAACAAGATGCAAAAGCTTTCTACTCTATGTTCAGAATGAGGAGGTCAGTGTTTTACTCATTGCATGAATTGTTGGTTCAGAACTACAGGCTTAAGTGAACTTGCAACATATCATCGAAAGAAGCATTGGCACAATTTTTATGGACTTTGGGGACATGCCAAACAACTGATAATGTAGCAGATCGATTTGGACATAGTCGTTCTATCATTAACAAAAAAATATCATGAGGTTTTGGAGTGTGTAGACCACATGGCTGGTGATTTCATTAGGCCTATTGATCCATCATTTTCCGAACCGCACCCCATACTAAGAAAAACAAAGTTCTGGCCTCATTTCAAAAATGCTATTGGAGCCATAGATGGAACACACATTGAAGTGATTGTTCCTAAGGAGTTGGAGCCACAACACAGGAATAGGAAAGGGGTTACAAGTGAAAATGTCATGGCAGTTTGTGATTTTGATATGAGGTTCACTTTTGTTGTTCCTGGATGGCCCGGATCTGTTCATGACACGTGTATGGAGCGATGCTATAGTTCGTTATGATCATTTTCCACAACCCCCCATAGGTAATATCTTGTATGTCTACGTTTTCTTATGTACATGATGGTACGTAGTTGATTTCTAATATCTTCTCGCGTCTTACGAGATAAATATTACCTTGTGGACTCCGGATATCCAAACAGAGTTGGATATCTAGCACCCTACAAAGGGCAACGATACCATGTACCGGAATTCCAACAACACCCACCCATTGGTAGACACGAGACGTTCAACCATCGTCATTCTTCTTTGCGAAATGTCGTCGAAAGATCATTCGGTGTTCTCAAAATGAAATGGCGAATTCTCGGAGGCATACCACGGTACAAACCAGAGGCCCAAAAGATGATTGTCATTGTATGCATGTGTCTCCACAACTTCATTCGTGATAGCAAGTTGCATGATGAGCATTTTGACAAGTTTGACAATGATGTGTATGTGCAACTCCCATTGCCATTTACGGGCGCCAACGCTTTACCACCCGAAGATGATGGTACCATGGCCGCAACACGTGAGGCTATTGCTACCAGTCTTGTACCATGAGATTAGTCAATCTATTTATACTAGAACTTCTTTTGTAGCAAAGGAAACGCAGAAACCTTCTTTATTGTAATATTTATCTATCTAAGATATTCATAAATTGTATTCATGCTCATATTTGACGATAAATTGTTCGAAACATCTAAGTGTTAGCAATCCAGCATCCAATTTTTGTTCAGGGGCGTTACAGACATTTCAGCATACAACTTGTCCCATAATCTCAGATCACAATCTCAAAAAAGACTCGACTGCTGATTCTGGCTGATTCCGGGGGAAGCTGATTCTGGGGAAAGTTTCCCAAAAACTGATTCTGAAGAATCAAAAGCTAAAAAGAACTGGGCCGAAGACCCAGATGATGCCGAGCGGGCCCCACCGGTCAGGCGGTGGGCACATGGTTTGGCAGAGCCTGGCCGTGGGCTGTGCGTGGTGTCCTCCCCTCCCCATGCGGGGACGCGGCCTCCCTCTGCTTGACTGCTGGGTGCACAGGACGCGGCGAGCTCAAGCGTGTACCACCGTGTAGGTCAACACGCACCGGCCTCAGCAAGTCAGCCTCGGCGCTCGATAGTCTTCCTCCCTGACCGATTTGCCCCTGACCCCTCGTCTCTCCGTTTCCCCCCCTCGCCTTTCACATGTCACTATGTCAGTGGCTGTGCCGGCCACCTCCGTGGACGCGCCACGGCCTGCTCGCGCCACAGCGGTGCTGGTGCTGACCCCGAGCTTTTAGGTACGTCGCCTCGCACCGGCGTTCCGGTCCGGCCACGGACGTCGCCGAGTTGCGCGAGGAGACGCAAACGTTGTCACTTGCCAGCCCGCCGCAGCCGTCGTTTTCCAGCTCCTCGATCGGTCGACACAATCATTGCGGAAACCGATACGGCACCGTGCGCCTCCGTCCATACCAAAGATCGACCGGACGGACGACGCACCCGCTGCCGCTACGTGGCCCTGCGCCGGCACACACACATTTGTTCGTGTGCGTCGCATTTAGTTGGCCTGGCAAAGTGGTTGATTCATTTCGGCGTGCCTGCCGTGTACAGGGCTACGTGCAAACTGAATTCTTTTACAAATGTATATAGAAATGTAAACTGCGTGTTTGTAATATTTCATTGTGAAATGGTACATTTTGATGTGATCTACACAAATAACATAAAATTCTAGCATATCTACACAAATCGCCAATTAATAAATCAGTTCCTTTAATGTTCTTTCACTTGTAAGAAAACATCATACTGCCACTTATGCAACCGCCGTAGCTGCTATGCTAAATTAAATGATGATTTCGCAGGCCTTTCTACTGTACGCCATTTCTCTATGATCTTCTATCTACAAATAATACTCTCTACTTTTTGAAAGATTAAATTAGCTATTTTCCCTCTTAAAGTTAGCTTGCTAGATGTGACTTCTTTATGGGGGAAAGTTCTTATTCCTTATAGATGGAGTCTACTGATCTATGATCCTATTCGGGATAGGTAGGAAGTTGAGTCAAGCTATAGCATGAGTTGCACACCTGTATTTTTGCCTTTTTTATTTGAAAAAGATTGGGGTGTTGTGAATCTAATATGGGCTGTGCACGCCACTATATCATGTTTTTTTCTTTGCGAAAAGGCATCAGATCTGTTATAATGTGTCAGGATGTTGGATGATAGAATTTAATCTGTCATGATGATTGAACTTGAGAAGGATAGGAATCCGAAAAGAGACTCGAGAAAGAAACAACACCATCCTTCGAGCGTCGGCCTTGTGAGGATTAGAAACCCACCTATCTACTAGCGGGAGCCGAGACACCAGGCTTCCTCTCCCCGTCACCGGTCGCCGGAGCGGCCAACAAAGGGGAGACAAATCCACGGGCTCACTTACGGAGATTGAAGGCAAGAAGGCTTTTCCCTAGTCACTTTGTGAGAGGGGAAATAAAGAGGATGTTATGCCATGCAATGTCCAAGAGCCTAACAAGAAACGGTTTTGAAAAGGACTATCTATTGGGACCGTCGTACGGTTGACACTTTTTTTGGAACATAGCAAAAAATTCTATGATATAAGTATGTGTGTTGAGAAATTCGCCACAATATAGAAAATAATCATACATGCATAGAACGGAAAGAAAGTTGGCCTTGAGAAAATTAGTAACAAACTTTTTAAAAGTAACCGCGCAATATTTTACTATATAAGTTACATGCCTAACAATGAAAATAATCTTGTGTTTTTTGCCCAAATGAAAAATAAATTGTCATGTTGTGTTGCCAAATCTACATACCCATGTTTTATTATGTACCTTTCCTCGAAATAGGCTTTCGCCCCGCTTTATAGATAAAGCAACAACCGAAAAAGTACATGACCAAACGATACAAGATGATGAGATAGCCCTCTAACAAAGCCGATCCTGAGATATCCGGCACACATAGACGCACGCGACTACGCTACCCGCGACAAGCACCGGACGAACTAAACACCTCCACGCAATGACCTAGCACACCTAAGCTCCACGACAATGCCCTCAAGAGGGAGAAAGGCACAGAGTGTCGCCACTGTCGAGTCCACATGGACAGAGGTCTTCACCCGAGCCCTAACATGGAGAGAAGAACCACAACGACGCCTTCAAGAAGAGCACGGCACCCACGGGTGTCACCGTCGTTGGCGCCGAAGCACGGAGCTTTCACTCGGCAACTCACCCGTGTCACCACGAGGCCGCCAGGAGACACGCGGCGATGTCAGACCCCCATATCTGGATGAGGACACAACCCCTGCGAGAGAGAGGGCACGTCCGAGCTACCCGCCGCATCACCCCCCGTTGCTCACACACCCCGGGAGGAGAGCCACCACCACTGAAATGATGCATGCCGAAGAGCAGCCATGCGGACCGCCATCCGGGGCCGCCGCCCCTGCATCCATGTCGCAAGATACCACGGTCGCACACATCACACCGATCCTTGCCCGGCATCAGTCCAAGAGTCTGGTCAGGCGCCTCCACCATAGGAGGCATGCATACCGGTGGACTGGGGGACACAACTCCGAGACTGCCGTCGGCCGTCGGCGAGCCAGCCCGGACCCATGGCCAGGCAAGCTCACAAGATGCCATGTCCGTGGACACCGACGGCGATCTGTGCACCGACGCAACGGTATCACGACCACCACCATCGAGCATCGTACCCGCGAGCGGAGCACGAGCACATCCTAGGCCAGGCCCGACACCTCCTACCCAAAGTCGCAGCTCCAATCCGCCTGGGCCTCGATCTGACCCGCCCGAGCACGAACCCTAGATCTGCACCGTCCCCATCGCACGTGCGTCCCGCGCTCGCCCAGCCACGGGCACCATTGGCGCATCTCCAGGAGCAGGAGGCAGCCACCACGACGTTGCACTGCTTGCACAGCCCCGGCTACAGCTCTGCCGAAGGCAGCAAGGCACACCCCGCTGAGGGAGTCCTGGACTAAGGGGTCCTCGGGATGCCGGCCTATCTCCCATAGGCCGGACTGATGGGCCGCTTTATGGTTACTACGTGGAGGCCGAACAATCCAATAACTTCATACTCAAGAAGGAAATCTCCGGCGACTTGGTGTGTCCTCCAAGACAAGGTAGCCGGATCGGCATGTTTATTCCTCGATGTAACCAACCACACGTAACCCTTGGAACCCCTCGTGTCTATATAAACCAGAGGGTTTTAGTCCGTAGACATATCGACAAAACCATCATCTAGGGTTTAGCTCATCAGATCTCGTGGTAGATCGACTCTGTAATCGTCATACACCCAATCAATACAATCAAGCAGGACGTAGGGTTTTACCTCCTCGAGAGGGCCCGAACCTGGGTAAAACACTAAGTCTATGTTTCATGTTCCCCATTGATCCAAGATCCACAGTTCGGGACCCCCTACCTGAGATCCGCCGGTTTTGACACCGACATTGGTGCTTTCATTGCGAGTTCCATTGTTGGATCGACAAAGGATCGATGGCTCACTCAGGCAGCATCGTGCTTCACGACGACGCAGCCAATCGCCCTGACCAGGTCAATAGCTTCGCCCCGGGACAAAAGATCAGGTTTGGCAGCCTAGAGTACGCCGCCGATGCCCGTGGCGATCTGTTCCTTGCCGGGTTCACGGCATCACCCGATGAGCCCGGAAACTCCGAAGCATTAACTTCGGTCCTCCTCCTCGACCCCGTTCCCAGGTCGACCCTTGTCCCGGGTACGGCTTTGAGCTCGGATCCGACGACTGCATCTGGAAACCTGGGCTCGACCCTTACACTGGACTCAACTTTAAGCTCGGGTCCGACCATCGCGTCCAGAGACTGGGGCTCAACCTTGGTTGTGTACGCTCCCCGTGCTCACGTGCCGGAAATCAACTCCGGAAAACTCCAGAACTCTAGACCGGCCGATCTCTCGCTATTGAACGAGACGCTGGCCCGAATCCACGCAATGAACATTACGCGTGATCTGTCCTCGACCCCTGTTCGGATTGGGCTTGAGGCTGACTACGAGGAATTTTACGTCCCACCTACCCCCACTTGATAGCCACCATCGAAGATTTAACCGATATGCTGGACTATGCCTTTGAAGAGGCAGGGGACATGGAAGAAGATGCCGACGCCAATGGCCCTCCCATCATGGGACGTTGGACAATGATAACCCACAAGTATAGGGGATCAGTTGTAGCCTCTTTCGATAAGTAAGAGTGTCGAACCCAACGAGGAGCTAAAGGTAGAACAAATATTCCCTCAAGTTCTATCGACCACTGATACAACTCTACGCACGCTTAACGTTCGCTTTACCTAGAACAAGTATGAAACTAGAAGTACTTTGTAGGTGTGATAGGATAGGTTTGCAAGATAATAAAGAACATGTAAATAAAATCTAGGGGCTGTTAAGATAAAGAAACAACTAAGTTAGTCTTAGTAGAGAGATTTTTGTCACAAGAAAGTTATTTGTCCCTAGGCAATCGATAACTAGACCGGTAATCATTATTGCAATTTTATATGAGGGAGAGGCATAAGCTAACATACTTTCTCTACTTGGATCATATGGACTTATGATTGGAACTCTAGTAAGCATCCGCAACTACTAAAGATCATTAAGGTAAAACCCAACCATAGCATTATAAGGTATCAAGTCATCTTTATTCCCATACGCAAACAACCTACTTACTCGGGTCTGTGCTTCTATCACTCACGCCACCCACCATAAGCGAATCATGAACATATTGCAAACCCTACAGCGGGGATCCCTCACGCTTGCGCGACACGGAGAGCACCATAGGACAGCACCAATAATAAAACATGCAACTCAAACCAATCATGATCATCAATCAACCCATAGGACAAAACGGATCTACTCAAACATCATAGGATAGCCATACATCATTGGGACATAATATATAGCGTTGAGCACCATGTTTAAGTAGAGATTACAGCGGGGAGAAGAGGTGTTGAACCGCTACATAGAGGGGGAGACAGTTGGTGATGATGGCGGCGAAGTTGTTGGTGTAGATCGCCGTCACGATGATGGCCCCGACGGCGTTTCAGTGCCACCGGGAGAGAGGGGGAGAGAGACCCCCTCCTTCTTCTTCTTCCTTGACCTCCCCCTAGATGGGAGGAGGGTTTCCCCTCTGGTCCTTGGCCTCCATGGCAGCGGAGGGACGGGAGCCCCTCCGAGATTGGATCTCTCTCTCTGTTTCCTTCTGTTTCTGCCTTCTAGATTCTGGCCTTTCACCGTTTCTTAAATTCCCGGAGATTCGTAACTTCAATTGGGCTGAAATTTTAACACGATTTTTATCCATATATTAGCTTTCTTGCGGCGAAAGAAGGGCACCAACCGCCTTACGGGGTGACCACAAGGGTCCAGGGCGCGCCCTACCCCCTGGGGCGCGCCCCTATGGCTTGTGGGCCCCTCGGGCACCGCCTTCTGTTGATTCCACTTCCCAAAATTCACATATATTCCAAAAAAATCTCCGTAAGTTTTTATCCCGTTTGGACTTCGTTTGATATGGATTTTCTGCGAAACAAAAAACATGCAACAAACAGGAACTGGCACTGGGCACTGGATCAATATGTTAGTCCCAAAAAGTAGTATAAAAAGTTGCCAAAAGTATATGAAAGTTCTAGAATATTGGCATGAAACAATCAAAAATTATAGATACGATGGAGACGTATCAGCATCCCCAAGCTTAATTCCTGCTCGTCCTCGAGTACGTAAATGATAAAAAAGATAATTTTTGATGTGGAATGCTACCTAGCATAATCTTGATCATATAATCTAATCATGGCATGAATATTAAGACACGAGTGATTCAAAGCAATAGTCTATCATTTGACATAAAGACAATAATAATTCAAGCATACTAATAAAGCAATCATGTCTTCTCAAAATATCATGGCTAATAGAAAGTTATCCCTACAAAATCATATAGTCTGGCTATGCTCCATCTTCATCACACAAAGTATTAAATCATGCACAACCCCGGTTTTAGCCAAGCAATTGTTTCATACTTGAGTATTCTCAAACTTTTTCAACTTTCACGCAATACATGAGCGTGAGCCATGGATATAGCACTATAGGTGGAATAGAATATGGTGGAGGTTGTGGAGAAGACAAAAAGAAGGAGATAGTATCACATCAACTAGGCGTATCAACGGGCTATGGAGATGCCCATCAATAGATATCAATGTGAGTGAGTAGGGATTGCCATGCAACGGATGCACTAGAGCTATAAGTGTATGAAAGCTCAAACTGAAAACTAAGTGGGTGTGCATCCAACTTGCTTGCTCACGAAGACCTAGGGCAATTTGAGGAAGCCCATCATTGGAATATACAAGCCAAGTTCCATAATGAAAAATTCCCACTAGTATATGAAAGTGACAATATAGGAGACTCTCTATCATGAAGATCATGGTGCTACTTTGAAGCACAAGTGTGGAAAAAGGAATAGTAGCATTGCCCCTTCTCTCTTTTCTCTCATTTTTTTTGTGGGCTTCTTTGGCCTCTTTTATTTTTTTGTAAAGTCCGGAGACTCATCCCAACTTGTGAGGGAATCATAGCTTCCATCATCCTTTCCTCACATGGGACAATGCTCTAATAATGATGATCATCACACTTTTATTTACTTACAACTCAGGAATTACAACTCGATACTAGAACAAAATATGACTCTATATGAATGCCTCCGGCGGTGTACCGAGATGTGCAATGATCTAGCGTAGCAATGACATCAAAAAACGGACAAACCATGAAAACATCATGCTAGCTATCTTACGATCATGCAAAGCAATATGACAATGATGGTGCGTGTCATAATAAACGGAATGGTGGAAGTTGCATGGCAATATATCTCGGAATGGCTATGGAAATGCCATAATAGGTAGGTATGGTGGCTGTTTTGAGGAAGGATATATGGTGGGTGTAATGCACCGGCGAAAGTTGCGCGGTACTAGAGAGGCTAGCAATGGTGGAAGGGTGAGAGTGCGTATAATCCATGGACTCAACATTAGTCATAAAGAACTCACATACTTATTGCAAAAGTCTATTAGTTATCGAAACAAAGTACTACACGCATGCTCCTAGGGGAAGGGTTGGTAGGAGTTAACCATCGCGCGATCCCGACCTCCACACAAAGGATGACAATCAATAAATAAATCATGCTCCGACTTCATCACATAACGGTTCACCATACGTGCATGCTACGGGAATCACAAACTTTAACACAAGTATTTCTACCAATCCATAATTACTCACTAGCATTACTCTAGTATCACCATCTTTATATCGCAAAACTATTGCAAGAAATCAAACATATCATATTCAGTGATCTACAAGTTTTATGTAGGATTTTATGACTAACCATGTGAATGACCAATTCTTGTTGACTCTCTAAATAGATATAAGTGAAGCATGAGAGTTTAATTATTTCTACAAAAGATATGCCCACGCTCTAACAAATATAAGTGAAGCAAAAGAGCATTCTACAAATGGCGGTTTTCTATGTGTAGAGAAACAGGCAATCCAAACTTCAAATGATATAAGTGAAGCACATGAAGCATTCGACAAAGCCATACTCAAAAGATATAAGTGAGGTGCAAAGAGCCTTCTATAAATCAACCAAGGACTTTCTCATACCAGCATGGTGCATTATTAAAAGAAAAATAAAAAGCACACGATGCTCCAAGATTTACGCATATCATGTGACGAATAAAAATATAGCTCCAAGTAAAATTACCGATGGTTGTTAGAAGAAAGAGGGGATGCCTTCCGGGGCATCCCCAAGCTTAGTTTCTTGGGAGTCCTTGAATATTACCTTGGGGTGCCCCGGGCATCCCCAATCTTAGTCTCTTTCCATTCCTTATTCCTTCATCCATCGTGATCTCGCCCAAAACTTGAAAACTTCAATCACACAAAACTTAACAAAACCCTCGTGAGATCCGTTAGTATAATAAAGCAAATTACCACTTCAAGTACTGTTGCAAACCTATTCAAATTTTATTTTTGCATTGTAGATACTGTATTATAACTTCTTTATGGCTCATACCACCGATACAATCGGTAGTTTCATCAAAAAAGCAAAACAATGCATCAAAAACATAATCTGTCTTAAACAGAACAGTCTGAAGCAATCTGAACATTTACTATACTTATGTAACTCTAAAAATTCTGAAAAATTAGGAACAAATAAACAATTTGCATATCAGTTCTGTGTAAAAATTTCAGAAACTTTTGACATTCCAGTGAAAAATGTAAATTCACGCACTACAGCCAAAGTTTCTGTTTTTGCACTGCACACACCAAACAAGAAATCTAATCATCCTAAAGGCAAATCTTGGCACATTGTTTTTATAATACAAGGGATTTATACAAGGGAATAATTATTTTTGTTGAAATTTTTTTGTAATTAAGATTCGCAAAGTTTCCATGGGCATGAACAAAGTTCATGGAGCTCCCCCACTTCAACGGTGCTCGTCCTTCTTACTTTCACTTCTCTTTTTGAAAAAGTTTTAGGTTCCCTTATTTATTTATATTTTGTTTTTGAACTATATAAAAGCACACAACAGAATAAATTGACTCTCTAAAACATCCGGGTTGTCTCCCTGGCAGCGCTTTCTTTAAAGCCATTAAGCTAGGCATAAAGTGCTCAAGTAATGGATCCATCCGGATCCCAAGGTATATCAAAGCCAATTTTAATTAACAATGATTTGTAAATTAGTAGTGAGCATAAAGTAACATATATCATGCAACAACGAAGTCTAACTCTCTTCCTATGCATCGGCATATCATAAAAGAACAATTCATGCACATCAAGTAAAGGCCAATACATAGCATAAGCAGTTTCTTGCAATTTTATCATATTGGAAACATAGAGAGGTGGAGATGTAGTTCCTATCTCATAATAATTGCAAGTAGGAGCAGCAAGCACATGCATATTATATCTATCAAAATCATCATGTGTAATAGTAAAAGGCAACCCATCTATATAATCCTTAATAAGTGCAAACTTCTCCGATATAGTGTAGTTGGGAGAATTCAAAAAGATAATAGGACTATCATGTGTGGGTGCAATGGCAACAATTTCATGTTTAACATAAGGAACTATAGCAAGTTCATCTCCATAAGCATCATTCATATTGGCATCATGGCCACAAGCATAGCAAGCATCAAGTTCATCAAAAAGGGATATTTCAAACGTATCCAAGGGATCATAGCAATTATTATAGCATTCATCCTTCGGTAAGCAGGAAGGGAAATTAAACAATGTATGAGTTGAAGAGTTACTCTCATTAGAAGGTGGGCACGGGTAGCTAATCCGCTCTTCCTCCTTTTGTTCTTCGCTCTCCTCCTCATCTTTTTCATCCAATGAGCTCACAGTGTCATCAATTTCTTCTTCCATAGATTCCTGCAAAATATTAGTCTCTTCTTGGATAGCGGAGACTTTCTCAATAAATTGATCAATATGGGCATTATATTCATAATTGGCATAACAATAATGAAGCATAGCCAAATTTTGAGATCGGTAAACAGCATCATCATAATCTTCATACTTTTCAAACAAAGCTTCAATTTCATAAGCACCCTTAAAAGCAACAAACTCTTCTATTTGTTCCACATCATAGTAATCATATATACCATTAGCATAAGAAGCCAAGGTTTCATTATCATTAAATTTACATGAAAAGGGAAGGTGTTTAGCCTTCATCCTAGAGCAACAAGTAATATCGTATCTCAAGCATAGATTCCAAGTATACCATTTCAACATATGAATTTGATCCCATAACAGTTTCCCTTTTTGAGTCAAGTGATAATCCCTAGAGTATTCACGTTGATCCAACGTGTATCCCATTATATAATTGAATGGGGTTTTCTCAGGATTATTAAAGTAGTGCATAATATCTTTCACATAATGAGCATCGAGGGTTTTAGGAGGTTCCCCATCTCCATGAGTAGCAAGTACACCTAATTTTTTTGGTATTTCATGTTCCATATCCATAACTAAAGATAGAGAACAACTTAGAACAGCAAATAAAATCTACTTAGTGATAAAGCAAACAAGCACACACGAGAATATTCACCCCACGCTATTGCTCCCCGGCAACGGCGCCAGAAAAAGGTCTTGCTAACCCACAAGTATAGGGGATCAGTTGTAGCCTCTTTCGATAAGTAAGAGTGTCGAACCCAACGAGGAGCTAAAGGTAGAACAAATATTCCCTCAAGTTCTATCGACCACCGATACAACTCTACGCACGCTTAACGTTCGCTTTACCCAGAACAAGTATGAAACTAGAAGTACTTTGTAGGTGTGATAGGATAGGTTTGCAAGATAATAAAGAACACGTAAATAAAATCTAGGGGCTGTTGAGATAAAGAAACAACTAAGTTAGTCTTAGTAGAGAGCTTTTTGTCACAAGAAAGTTATTTGTCCCTAGGCAATCGATAACTAGACCGGTAATCATTATTGCAATTTTATATGAGGGAGAGGCATAAGCTAACATACTTTCTCTACTTGGATAATATGCACTTATGATTGGAACTCTAGCAAGCATCCGCAACTACTAAAGATCATTAAGGTAAAACCCAACCATAGCATTATAAGGTATCAAGTCATCTTTATTCCCATACGCAAACAACCTACTTACTCGGGTCTGTGCTTCTATCACTCACGCCACCCACCATAAGCGAATCATGAACATATTGCAAACCCTACAGCGGGGATCCCTCATGCTTGCGCGACACGGAGAGCACCATAGGACAGCACCAATAATAAAACATGCAACTCAAACCAATCATGATCATCAATCAACCCATAGGACAAAACGGATCTACTCAAACATCATAGGATAGCCATACATCATTGGGACATAATATATAGCGTTGAGCACCATGTTTAAGTAGAGATTACAGCGGGGAGAAGAGGTGTTGAACTGCTGCATAGAGGGGGAGAGAGTTGGTGATGACGGCGGCGAAGTTGTTGGTGTAGATCGCCGTCACGATGATGGCCCCGGCGGCGTTCCGGTGCCACCGGGAGAGAGGGGGAGAGAGCTCCCTTCCTTCTTCTTCTTCCTTGACCTCCCCCCTAGATGGTAGGAGGGTTTCCCTCTGGTCCTTGGCCTCCATGGCAGCGGAGGGGCGGGGGCCCCTCCGAGATTGGATCTCTCTCTCTGTTTCCTTGTGTTTCTGCCTTCTAGATTCTGGACTTTCACTGTTTCTTAAATTCCCGGAGATCCGTAACTCCGATTGGGCTGAAATTTTAACACGATTTTTATCCGTATATTAGCTTTCTTGCGCCGAAAGAATGGCACCAACAGCCTCACGGGGTGACCACAAGGGTCCAGGGCGCGCCCTAGGGGTAGGGCGCGCCCCTATGGCTTGTAGGCCCCTCGGGCACCGCCTTCTGTTGATTCCACTTCCCAAAATTCACATATATTCCAAAAAAAATCTCCGTAAGTTTTTATCCCGTTTGGACTTCGTTTGATATGGATTTTCTGCGAAACAAAAAAACATGCAACAAACAGGAACTGGCACTGGGCACTGGATCAATATTTTAGTCCCAAAAAGTAGTATAAAAAGTTGCCAAAAGTATATGAAAGTTGTAGAATATTGGCATGAAACAATCAAAAATTATAGATACGATGGAGACGTATCAGACAGCCACCTCCACCTACAACGTTTACATGGTGGATACCCCCAACAACACTGGGGAGAATGGTGATGGCACACCCAAGGAGAACGACAGTAACCCCGTCGAGGTACCTCCCAAGCGCCGACGCGAGCGCAAACGACCCATGGGGCACAAAGGAAAGGAAAGCAACACGGGCATCGAAGAGGGCGACACCCCGGATAACGTAGAGGACCCCGAGCATCCCGCTGCTCCCGAACACTCGGAGGGGAGCGAGGGTCACAACCCCGAGGACCTCAACGACTCCGAAGACAGCAATTAACTCCCTCCTGCTGAAGAGGAGGTTAGTCTCAGAGATGAGGATTTTATCGTCCCTGAGGACCCGCTGGATCAAGAGCGGTTCAAACGGCAGCTTATAGCCACCGCCCGCAGCTTGAAGATGAAACAAAAGCAGATCAAAGCCGTACAAGACACCCTTAACGATAGATGGACGAAAGTCCTAGCAGCCGAAGAAGGGTACGGCGATGAGCAGCGGGATCAAAACAAAAGCTACCCGCGCCGGCGTTTGCTGCCAAAATTTGACGACGAGGCCTTTGTGCGCACACCCCCTAGACGAACTCAGGGCGACCATCCAGATCACCCCCCTCGAGGACGGGATAGGATGGCTGAAGAAGCCGAATATTGGACCGAACACCCCTGTAGGAAAAGAAAAGAAGCAATACAGCCGAACGACCCAGAAGACCTACGTCACAACTTGACCAACAGAGCAGGTCGCACAAGATCCATCTATGGATCTAAAGGGTACACCCCGGACGTGGCTTGAGACTGTGTCGGTATTTCCCCAAAGTGGAAGGGATGATGCAGCACAGCGATGGTAAGTATTTTCCTCAGTTATGAAACTAAGGTATCGAACCAGTAGGAGGATCACCACCACCTAATAAGCAGCACCTGCACACAAATAACAAATACTTGCAACCCGACGCGTAAGAGAGGTTGTCAATCTCTCTACGATAAAAGGATAGATTAGGTAATGATAGATAGGAGAGATAGATCTCTCAAGAACACAAAATAAAAGGGCAAATAAAAAGTGCAGCAATATATTTTTGGGTTTTTGGTATAGTAGATCTGAAAGCAAAAGCGGCAAAAATATAGATCGGAAAGCAATATGTTGTAAAAGTAGACCCGGGGACCGTAGGATTCACTAGTGGCTTCTCTCATGAGTATAGAACACGGTGGGTGAACGAATTACTGTTGGGCAATTGATAGAAGATCAATAATCATGACGATATCCAAGGCGATGATCATTATACAGGCATCACGCCCAAGATAAGTTGACTGACTCCTGCCTGCATCTAGCACTATTACTCCACACATCGACCGCTATCCAGCATGCATCTAGTGTATTAAGTTCATGGAGAAACGGAGTAATGCAATAAGAACGATGACATGATGTAGACAAGATTTATTCATGTAGGAATAGACCCCATCTTGTTATCCTTAATGGCAACGATACATGCGTGCCTTGCTGCCCCTTCTGTCACTGGGAAAGGACACCGCAAGATCGAACCCATCACAAAGCACCTCTTCCCATGGCAAGAAAAATCGACCTAGTTGGCCTAACTAAACCAAAGATTCGAAGAAAAAATAGGAGGCTATAAGTAATCATGCATATAAGAGATCAAAGAAGACTCAAATAATATTCATGGATAGAAACTAATCATGAACTCAAAATTCATCGGATCCCAACAAACACACCGCAAAAGTTTACATCAAATAGATCTCCAAGAGACCATTGTATTGAGAATCAAAAGAGAGAGAGGAAGCCATCTAGCTACTGCCTACGGACCCGTAGGTCTATGGTGGACTACTCACGCATCATCGGAGAGGCACCTATGAAGAAGATGAACTCCTCCGTGATGGTGTTAGATTGGATCTTGAGGCTCTGGAACTTGCGGCGGCTAGATGTGTTTTTCGTTGACTCCCCTAGGGTTTTCTGAATATTTGGGTATTTATAGGAATCATAGGCGGTGGAGGGGGGGGGGCGTGAAGGGCACAACCCATCAGGGCACGCCGGGGGCCTCCTGGTGCGCCCTGGTGGGTTGTGGCCTCCACAGCCCACCTCTCTGGCACTTCTTTGGCCCACTGGGTGTCTTCTGGTCCAAAAAAATCTCCAAAAAGTTTCGTCGCGATTGGACTCCGTTTGGTACTGATATTCTGCGAAGTAAAAAAAAAGCAAAAACAGCAACTAGCACTTTGGCACTATGTCAATAGGTTAGTCCCAAAGATGATATAAAATTGCTATAAAGTGATTGTAAAACATCCAAGAATGATAATATAACAGCATGGAACAAGCAAAAATTATAGATATGTTGGAGACGTATCAGCATCCCCAAGCTTAATTCCTACTTGTCCTCGAGTAGGTAAATGATAAAAACAGAATTTTTGATGTGGAATGCTGCCTAACATGTTCATCTCATATTATTTTCTTTTATAGCATGGACATTTGGACTTTTAGATGATTCAAAGCAATAGTCTAGTTTTAACATAATGACTTCAATACTCAAGTATGCCAACAAGCAACCATGTCAAATATCAACACTAAAGAAAGTTATCCCTATCCCATCATGCTCAATCATTGATCCATTCATGAAACACACTCAAATATTAGCTACACCCAATGCTCAAGTACGATCATAGTGCCCCCTAGTTGGTGCTTTATAAGAGAAGATGGAGACTCAAAGTAAAAATAAAAATTGCATAAAGTAAATAGATAGGCCCATCGCAGAGGGAAGTAGGGATTTGTAGAGGTGCCAGAGCTCAAAGTTTTAAATTGAGAGAGAAAAAATATTTTGGGTGGCATTCCTTTCCTGTCAACGAAAATGACAAAGTAGCTCACAATACTTTCCAGGCTAGATATATCATAGGCGGTTCCCAAACAAAAAATAAAGTTTATTCCTTTTTCCACCATTCTTTCACATTCCATGGCGGGCTGTATCCACGGTTGCCTTCCATACCAACAATTTCCAAGGAATTTATTATTTGACAACATAAAGTAAATATTTTTTCTTTTTCATTTCTGGAATGGGCATCCCTATTACCGCCGCACTCTCGTGCAATGACAAGTGAATAAACACTCATATTGAGAATAACACATCTAGCATGGAAAAATATTGGACACTCCCCACCGTTTCATGAGCGGTACGAGCACACAAAAGAGAAGTTTATTTTAAAAATTTAGAAATGGCACATACAAATTTGCTTGGAACGGCATGGAAATACCGCATATAGGTAGGTATGGTGGATTCATAAGGAAAAACTTGGTTTAAGGATTTTGGATGCACAAGTAGTATTTCTACTTAGTACAAATGGAGGCTAGCAAATAGATTGAGTAGCAACCAAACCAAGAAACAAAAATTCACATAAGCGAGCATTGATCATAACTAACACCGAATAATGCACCATAAGTAGGATGTAATTTCATTGCATAACTATTGACTTTCGTACTTGCATAGGGAATCGCAAACCTTAACACCAATATTCCTACTAAAGCCTAATTACTCACTAACATGACTCACATATTATTATCATCATGTCTCAAAACTATTACAAGGAATCAAGTTTAATTTGTCCAGTGATCTTCATGAAAGTTTTTATTATATCCTCCTTGGATATCTATCACTTTGGGACTAGTTTCATATATTGCCATTGCTTTTTTACAAGCTCAAACAAGTTTAAGTGAAGCACATGAGCATAAAGATTTCATCTCTCAAAAAGATATAAGTGAAGCATGAGAGGATTTCTTCAAAATTTACTAACTCTCAAATTAATCTAAGTGAAGCATGAGAGTATTTCTACAAAAATTTCCAAGCACACGGTGCTCAAAAAGATATAAGTGAAGCACTAGAGCAATTCTATAGCTCAAAAAGTTTAAGTGAAGCATAGAGAGCAATTCTAACAAATCATAGCATAATTTTGGCTCTCCCAAATAGGTGTGTCCAGCAAGTGTACAAGTGAAAAACTAACAAGCAAAGCAAGCAAAGACTCAAATGATACAAGACGCTTCAAGCAAAACTCATGATATGTGACGAATAAAAATATAGCTCCAAGTAAAATACCGATGGTCGTTAGAAGAAAGAGGGGATGCCACTCGGGGGCATCCCCAAGCTTAGTTGCTTGTTTCTCTTTGGATATATCTTGGGGTGCTGTAGCATCCCCAAGCTTAGGCTATTTTCACTCCTTCTTCCTTCATCCATCGTGATCTCACCCAAAACTTGAAAACTTCAATCACACAAAACTCAACAAAATCTTCGTGAGATCCGTTAGTATAATAAAGCAAATCACTACTTTAGGTGTTGTTGCAAACCCATTCATATTTTATTATTGCATTATACCTACTGTATTTTAACTTTACCATGGCTCATACCCTTCAATATAACCCACTGGGTGTCTTCTGCTCTAGAAAAAATCTCCAAAAAGTTTCGTCGCGATTGGACTCCGTTTGGTACTGATATTCTGCGAAGTAAAAAAACAAGCAAAAACAGCAGCTGGCACTATGTCAATAGGTTAGTCCCAAAAAATGATATAAAGTTGCTATAAAATGATTGTAAAACATCCAAGAATGATAATATAACAGCATGGAACAAGCAAAAAATTATAGATACGTTGGAGACGTATCAGCGTGTCATCATAGTCAATGGTAACATGGAGCGCTCACTCCGGACGGAGGAACACGCAGCGGCTCTAGCTGTCGAGGTTCAACTCGGCTACAAAACGCCGAAGTCCAAATCCACCTTCAAGGCACGAAAGGTAAGCAAACAAGCCCGGGCCCTATTTCGGCTCCCGGAAGCTTTTCCCGCTCCACGCAAATAGGAACACGCTCCCCACAGCATGGCTTAGTTACCCATATGGTACATCCCTCGAAGGCACAATTTCTTGCTTAAAATACCATGGGAAGCTGTGGGGACCCTCCACCCGACGACCAAGTGTTCGGCTTGACCGCACTATGGCCAATCGCGTCTTCGGACAGCAATAGGTACCATTCAAGGCCAACCCAGCATCAAGCTAACACATCACGGCGACTTCTCAAGACCCCTTTTTCAAGGTCCGACCGCCGACCACTACCTCCGCTAAAGGAGTACCCCCCCCCCTCGGAAGCAAAGGTGCAGACATGCAGCAGGGCACAGTAGGGATCTCAAAACCACTAAATAAAGGCCCTGTATCAACCTTTCCTCTCTAAATTTATCTTTACAATAAAATATCTGTAACAGTTGCTCTAGCAGCTCGGATTGTACGGTTAGACGTCATGAGTTCTTTGGGAATAAAAGACCATTTTTCACGGTCGAGCTCTTTTTCTTTTTCTCTCACTCTCTCACCCCGAAGCAACCTAGTTCGGCATATATTTTCCTAGATGCGGCCAGCGAATAGACCAGGGGCTTACCTATGAAAGCTATCCTTAAGAATCATTCCAGCAGTACTTTTTCTTTTACAAACTACTTGGCGTCTCTGATATTGCATTATATGAATCGGTCCCAAATTATGTCTTGGGTCAAAAGTTTGGTTGCCTGACTCCTGTGTTTACCCTCTTACGTTCCGCAAGTTCGGCTAGGAGGGTAAAGGGAGAACCACTGCGATTGTATTTCTAGCTCGTCTGGTCAAGTACCTTAGCGGAGAAAGCCGAAAACTAATTGTCATAATAAGTGCAGACTGGTCAACGACCCGATGACAAGTGTCAAACTAAAAATCGTTGGAGGTTAGACCGTGTCATATGAAGGGCTTGTACTTGTACAAACCAAGTGATTATGGTTTCAACCTCGGCAAGCCCGAACATCACTCAACACTGGGGGCTAGTTACTAACCCCCGCAGTCAAGCTCCTATGACAAAGTAAAAGCGATAAAGCCCCATGGTCCGATTGCCTCGTTTCCATCACGCACTACCGCCTCCAGGCACCGAGATGTCGGCTAAGGGTTATAATGCGTAGGTTGAAACACCCCTCGTAGCATCTACAAGGGGGTTGAAGCCCACTACTGGAAACTTTTAGTTCAAAACAGCCACAAAGGAGTTAAAATAAAATCACACAAAGCATGATATACCATGCATAGCAACTGCATCATAAATCAAAAATAGTTTAACTATTACATGACAGTACGTTCACACATAGATTACATCTTTCGAGCACTGGGCCTCTATCGCCCGAGCACCATCCATTACAATGGAAAAATAGTGCTCGGGGCACCTATGCTCCTTACCTGGAGGCGGGGGTCCGGTGGCCATCTCGACGGGCTTAATCTTCGGCCAGTGCATCATGTTTGGCAAAGGCCATCCGAGCTCCTTCGATGCAACCTGGCCACTTCAGTACGTCGATCTGAGGTGCAACATCATGAAGCCTCTGCACTAAGCCGAAATAACTGCTAGGCAGAGGCTCCACAGGCCACAGCCTAATGAAGAGGTCCTTCATGGCCGGCTCCGCCATCCGATGTAGCTTCATCAACTGTTTCATTTGATCGGAAAATAGGACATGTTGCTTGGGGGCTTGAAACTGCGCCCAGAACAGCCGCTGATCCACCTCCCCGTCCCGGATGGCGTAGTGCCTTGCGGCATCCGCCACACTCCTCGGAAGATCAGTAAAGGCGACTGAATAATGCCGCAATCGTGTGAGCAACAAGAACCTTTTACCAAAGGAACATTGCAGTAAGTACGGCTTACCATCCACGATCAGCTTGACTTTGCGGAGCTCTTTCTCACATCTCTGCACTTCCTTCCGCGCTTCTTGCACAACAGACATAACTGAGGTCAGCTCGGGGGCTTGCTCCTTATTCTTCTGCTCAAGGGCCTCACATTTAGTGACGGCATCCTTGAGCTCTTGCTGCACCTCGGCCACCCTGGCCTCGTGCTTTTCATTGGCCATCTTCGCTGACGACAGTTCGGCGGCCGCTTGTTCTGCCGCCACCCTCTGCTCTTCGGCCTCTTGCCTCGCCTTCTTCAGCTCGGCCTGGAGACTCTCGACCTCCGTGGCAACAACTGCAGTCATAGTAAGCACCCCATGCTTAGGGATAAAAACCCGAATACATCGCATACCAAGAAAAGCCTATGGTGTTACAATAGCATAGTCCGGCCTTACCTTGCGCTTCGTCAAACCGCTTGTTGAGACGGTCGAGCTCCTCATCGGAACTTTGGAGCTTCCGATTCATTTCGGCAAGCTCCATGGCATTGGCTGCTGCCGCCGAAGATGAGGACTGCATAAAAACTTAGGTGTTAGTCTCCCAAGTCATCGGATTATGGACCCTCTGCCAAGCATTTCTTCTAGTCCTGCCAGAGTCTCGGGGGCTATGATTCACTTTTCATACTATCAGTAATTTTGAACTATGGTGACCCCCGCTCGAGTTCTTTCGAACTCAACCAGGGCTCGGGGGCTGCTACGTATAAAGATTACTTAAATCCATTAAGTAAAATCTGTTTGAAAAAAGGATATTACATTATTTACCTTGAAGCCTGTCAAGAGGCTTCCCAAAGCCTCCTTTAGTCCGCTATCGATGGACTGAATGCTTTGTAAAACCGCACCCAGGAGAGTGCGGTGTTCTTCAGTAATGGAGGGGTCGTTCAAAGACTCCTCCATCACGGTCGGCCACCCGGTCCTTGCGGTCTCCACCGTAGGTGGCGCTTGTGGCGACACCTCGGCTCCCCCTCTGGTGGAGTCCGGAACGAACGACTCTGGGACAGTCTCCGGAGTAGTCTCCGGAGCTGCCTTCGCTGGGAGCTCGGATTGACCGGGCTCCCCCTCTTTGTTCGCCAAAAGGGAATCACCCTCCTGGTCTTCGGCGACCGAGGTGTTAACCTCGGCCATGACGTCGTCACCCCCGCCCCCGTGTTCGGCCCGGGCGGGGTCCTTCGGGACAGCACCTCTGCGGCCTCGTCGGCATCCGGCAGAGGCGTGGTGCGCGACGCAGTCCCACTCTCCGCTAGCTCGGCTGGCAGAGAGTCCCCCTCCGAGGCTTGATCGGTGGGAAGCTCGCGGGGTGGGATACATTATGCAAAACTTTCAGGTGGTTAATCAACCTCAATATGGATAAACTAGAGGGTTTATTGGATTCGTACCTTTTGGCCGGGGGCTTAACCCTGAGGGTCCTTCGGGGAACCCTTTTGAAAGCATCGAACTCCTTGGAGGAGTCCGAGCTGTCATCGGCCAAGGTCGCCTTGGCCCTGCATGGCTTCTTTGGGGCAGGAGGAGGTAGATCCTCCTCGGCTCCCTCGAACGCCTTCCTTTTCTTGGACCGGGGGGAATCACCCTCCTCCCGGTCCTCTTCCCGCTCCTCCTCGTGAGTAGAGGAGGCATGGGTCTCCCCGGACTTAGTGTCCGGGGGTCCTCGTGATTGGAGGCCCTTTCGGGTCTCCCTCTTCTCGTCGTTCTTCTTCTTCTCTTTTTTCTCCGGCGCCTGGTACGGCGCCTCGACCAACATATCTGCCAGTAAGGCCGACCTGAGGCCCTCAGGTAGCGGGGCAGGG
This sequence comes from Elymus sibiricus, assembly GCA_039707655.1. Lineage (NCBI taxonomy): Eukaryota > Viridiplantae > Streptophyta > Magnoliopsida > Poales > Poaceae > Elymus > Elymus sibiricus. Next base: position 358,541,986 of record CM077665.1, read on the forward strand.
CCATCGATTTGCCTGGCTCTCTTTAGCCACCCCTGCAAGCATGGGGAAGAAAGAGTCAATATCCTTGTTAAAACGGCACCGCCCAGACACAAAAATAAAGCTTTATGGTACCTGATGAGGGGGGTACGCAGCGTCCAGACCGATGTCCTCCTCCTCGGCCAGCCAGTCCTTCTGGGCTTGAGCAGCACCTTCCACAACTTTTCGTGGGTAGTGCGGAAGGGATGGACCACGGTGGCATGGTCCATGGATTGGTAGGACCACACCAGGGTGGCCCTGTCTTGACAGGGCAGGAGATGGCGGACGAGCATGATTTGGATCACGTTGGTTAGCTTCTTCTCCTCCACCATCTGGGAGATGCGCATCTGCAGCGCTTTCACCTCCTCCGCTGACCCCCAGTCAAGCCCCATCTTGACCCATGACACCAGCCTGGTGGGGGGTCCGGATCTGAATTCCAGAGAGGCTAGCCAGTCCTCGCCATGCGGCTCGATGATATAAAACCACTCCTTTTAACAGATTTTGATGGTGTCTATGAAGGTGCCCTTCGGCCATCCGACTCGGGGAAGCTTGCTGATTACCACGCCCCCGCAGTCTGCGTGCTCGCCATTGACTATCTTTGGCTTGACGTTAAAAACCTTTAGCCACAAGCCGAAGTGGGGTTGGACCCGTAGAAAGGCCTCGCAAACGATTATGAAGGCCGAGATGTGCAGGAAAGAGTTCGGGGGAAGATCATGAAAATCTAACCCGTAGAAAAACATCAATCCCCTCACAAAGGGATGGTGCGGGAAGCCCAGCCCCCGAATGAAGTGGGGGGACAAATACCACCCTCTCGCCTGGCCTAGGCGTGGGGATGACTTGGCCCTTCTCGGGAGCGCGGTGAGTGATGTTGGCTGAAAGGTAGCCGACGCGCTTCAGCTCTTCAATGTCATTGTTGGTGACACAGGAGGCCTCCCACTTGCCCTTGGAGCCGGAGCCGGCCATGGCCGAGCATGGGATGTGGTTCGGAAGGGCGGAGGAAGGACTAGATCTGCGTGCTTAAGCTCTGGAGGATGGGAAGGCAATGGCTGTGGAGGATCTGGAAGTGTGACGAGGCTTTGATAGCTATTTCCCTATTATAAGCCGCTGAAATGCCAAACGCCCCTCTAATGCGCCGCGGGCCTCGCCACTTCTCGATAAAATCATGTAGTTATGTGCGCGTGGGATAGCCCAAATCATAAACTGTATCCCTTAAACAACAGGACACGATCTCCATATTGATGGAATGTCTCAGTGAAAACTGCCTCGAACCACGAATCGAGTTTCCATAACTGGTCAGTGGTCTTGACCGGCCGCGACTCTTCGCCAAAAGGTTGTCAGACAAAGGTATTGTTCACACTCGGGCTATTAGCCTTCGAGGCCGTATTACGTGCATAGTTTAGAAATCATGAAGTCATCGGTGTCCGAACTATAGTTCACCGAACAAGAGAGGAACTCGCCCCTCAAGCTGGAGACCATAGAAGCAAGGAGCAGCTGGGGATCGTGAAGACCCGGCATTGGAGGCTAGTTCATGGGCTACTGAGGGAGTCCTGGACTAAGGGGTCCTCTGGCTGCCGGCCTATCTCCCATAGGTCGGACTGATGGGCCGCTTTATGGTTACTACGTGGAGGCCGAACTATCCAATAATTTCGTACTCAAGAAGGAAATCTCCGGTGACTTGGTGTGTCCTCCAAGACAAGGTAGCCGTATCGGCATGTTTATTCCTCGATGTAACCGACCATATGTAACCCTAGGAACCCCTCGTGTCTATATAAACCAGAGGGTTTTAGTCCGCAGACACATCGACAGAACCATCATCTAGGGTTTAGCTCATCAGATCTTGTGGTAGATCGACTCTGTAATCGTCATACACCCAATCAATACAATCAAGTAGGACTTAGGGTTTTACCTCCTCGAGAAGGCCCGGACCTGGGTAAAACACTGTGTCTATGTTCCCTATTCCCCATGATCCAAGATCCGCAGCTCGGGACCCCCTACCCGAGATCTGCCGGTTTTGACACCGACACTCGCCGCCCCGCCCCTGCCAAGGCCATGGACGAGGCCCTAGACAACAACAGGGCACCACCACCGCCAGCCCATGCACCTGCCAAGATGCAGAGGCAACCACTGGCCAGAGCCGCCGCAGCCCACGGCGTCCACCGGTCAAAATTGCCTGTCGCTGCCCAGACGCGCTCCCCCGCCGCGCAACCCTCCATGCCGCCACCACGTCCGTGCCGGAGATGCCCGCCAGAGCGCCGCCGCGTCGCGGCACCCCACGCCCGCGCCGCTCCATGACACGAGGAGGTTGGCCCGCGCTATCCCCCTCCCCCCCCCCCCCCCGCGCGCGAGGAAGAAGCCGAGCCCTGCCGATGCGGGTGCCGATCGGGCTTCGCCCGGCCGCGCCCTTTGGCGGCGACGAGGGTGGACGAGGGAGGAGGAGGAGGGCTGGCGACGGAGATCTGGTGCCCTCCCCGACGCGTCGCGGGTGGCAGCAGGGGAGGGGATAGGGTTGTGTCGTTTTTTCTTCATTTTGTACTTGTAGGATTACATTGCATGATTCTTGAAACCTAGAATGATATGTTGTGCCAAGTTTTAAAACAGTGATTTTTTCGATAAAGGGAGATTTTATTATCTCGGAATGTAGCATCAAGCGGATGCAAAGAATTATGAGTAGCATTCGGCCTCTGCATAACTAAGATGCACACAACCAATTCAAAAGTCAAACAAAAAACATGAAATATAAACCGACATTTCGGCAACAGTAGAGTCCTATAGACTGACACTATGCCTTTGTCGAAGGTGGTGGTGGATCGATCCGGAGGTTATGCTGCCATCCATTCTGGGAAAAAACCCTGTGTAGTCACCTGCTCCAACTGCGTACACACCACCTTGAACATCGGTTGGTGCTCCTGTCGTTGTAGCATTGACCACGTATGAAGCGAGTACGTACAACGGAAAATAACCTGCAGAGGAGAAGCATTTTTTCCATTAAAATCAAATCGTTTCTATATAGCCAAAGCGACCATTAAGGCATATGCTCCCACCCTTATAAGCTTTTTGAACTTATTTGGAATATCGTCCAACCAGTGACCAAAAATAACGGCGGCACTTGTGGGCGAATATAAATTTGACGCTATTTGGATGATTGACTGCATAGAACGTGCAAACTTGCATTGGAAAAAAGGTGTTTGATTGTCTCGTCATGAGTATAAAAAGCACACTTCTTACTTCCTGGCCAGTTGCGTCGGGTGAGGTTGTCTTTTGTTAACACGACTCCCCTACAAAGATATCACATGGAGATTTTCACTTTTAGTGAAGTCTTGGACTTCCAAATTTTCTTGTTATTACTCACAGGTACATCAGATTGCGTGAGCGCACGGTACATAGAATCTAGTGTGAAAGGTCCTGTTGTAGTAAGGTTCCAACGAATCACATCCCGACCTTGTGTCAGGTTAATCGAGTCCAGCCGGGACAAAATATTATGCCATGACAAAAGTCGAGGGCCAATCAAATCCGCCTAAACGAAATATTCGGCGGGGATGAACTGAGCACTTGCGCAATAGTATGTTCGTATCGCGAGCAATGTTATATAAGGCTGGATATTGTTCTCTGAGACTAGCATTGCCTAGCCAGATGTCTTCCCAGAAATGAATTTCTGACCCATCCTTTATCGTAAAAGACCCAAAGCGAAAGAGATGTTTCTTTACCGCCATTAGGCCAGCCCAAAAGTGAGAGTCACCAGGTTTCCAATATGCCTGAGACAACGCCTTTTGGCCTAGATACTTGTTGCGCAACATGGTTTGACAAACACCATCCTCAGTAAGAAGTTTGAACAACCATTTACTGAGCAGTGCCTCATTCTTGACCTGCAGGTCATGAATTCCAAGTCCGCCTCGGTCTTTTGGCCTACAAACCACGCTCCATTTGGTCAACCTGTATTTTTTCTTTTCTCCATCTCCTTGCCAAAATAATCTGGATTTAAAATAATCCAGTCTTTGCAGGACCCGTTTTGATAGTTGGAAGTAAGAAAGCATATAGAGAACCATATTTGTGAGGACGAGGTTAATCAAAACCAGTCGTCCTCCAACTGAGATCAGCTTGCCTTTTTCAACTGCTCAAACATTTCTCTAGACGCTCCTCTCAATGCTTCCACTATGCAATGGTGAGACGCCGATAGTGGATCAGTATTCCCAAATATTTAATTGGGAATTGGCCATGTGCGTAACCAAACAGGTCAGCATAATCGACAGCCGCCTCAACGACTTCTCCAAAGCAGAAAAGTTCGCTTTTATGGAAGTTAATTTTAAGGCCGGACATTTGCTCAAATGCCAAAAGCAAGAGTTTCAGGTTTCGAGCTTTGTTCAGGTCATGTTTCATAAAAATAATTATGGCATCGGCATATTGCAGAATAGAGAGGCCACCATCGAATTATGGCATCTGTCCGTCCTGCTTGGCGCGCTCAATCAGAATAGCCAACATGTCACCAACAATGTTAAATAAAATTGGGGACATGGGTCACCCTGACGTAATCCTTTTTTTGTCTGCAAGAATGGCCTACATCATCGTTGACTTTGATGGCCACACTACCTCCAGTTACAAAATTTTGGATCCACTCGCACCATTTATCGAAGAAACCTTTCATTCTTAGGGCTTGTTGGAGAAAAGACCATTTGACCTTGTCATAGGCTTTTCAAAATAGTGATACGTATCCAGTGGCGTAGCCAGGCCCCGGGCTGCCCTGGCTGTGGCCTGGGGTGTGGCAGTGAAACTCTTTAGTGACAATAGCAAAGGGACTACACTGTAGCTACTGTATTACTGTAGCTATAAGGGCTGGCCTAGGGCGCTGGCTCGTCCTGGCTACGACACTCTACGTATCAATGTACATTGTCTAAAAAAAACAAGTTGTCTCAAAAGAAAAAAAACAATCTCCATAGATAGCATAATGCCAAAAATCAATGTACATCGGTATGTACTTTGCCCCTTTTCTTTTATCTAGTGTGGATGAATGAATAGCCTCTAACACCTACGTCAGGAGAACACTTGGAACCCCTACAGGAAGGTACATGGAGTTTCTTAGCTCGAGTTCACGTGAACATCATATTCCAAAAAACAGAATCAAGAAAATCTATTTATTTTGTTGGCAACAAAAATTGTTGTGTGTTTCACATGCGTGCAAATTTTCCCTATGAAATCACTCTCAGCAAAAGGAAAAGTAATGCTCCAATAAGACTGTTCTTGGAAGCATCTCGGAGTGTACATTGTTTTCTCCGCACATCACGAGTGTGATTTCATCGCGAAAATTTGCACGCATGTGAAACACACAACAATGTTTACGTCTTAAAAAAGAATAAAAAAATTGTTAAACTTATTTTTTGGAATTTACTGTTACCCGAGCTCATGAGCTATAGCTAAGGGCAAGAACTATGGAAGCATCATCATATGGTGGTTTCATGCCCTCCATGTAGGCTTGTATCTGCGGAGTCATCGTTTTGCACAACTCTTACCCAACAGAAGCAGCATGGGTCCCATGTTTGTCCCTCTCTCTTACTTTCCCCATTTATTTCACTTCTCCTTCCTCATTCACACGCAATGGCCTGCCGCTGATCTCCTTTTTTTCCTTTTTCCTTGAGCTTTCTCCTTGGAGCATCTGCCTCTTCTACAGGCCACAGTAGTACACTACGAGGTAGCCATTCCTAACACCGGGAGAATATCATATGAAAACCAATATTCAATGAAAACTTCGTGGAAACCATATTTTAAAGTTTTAAAAAAATCTGAAAAAAATATGGGATGTTAAGAGGGTGATGTTTTATTGCCACGCAAAATTTCAAATTGAAACACATTACGTGATGTGAGCTATGAAAAAGACAAATTCCAGCCCTGAATAGTGACATTACTGTTCGGCACTATTCAACGCTGATTTTGTCTTTTTCATAGCTCACATTTCGTAATGTGTTTCAACTTGGAATTTGGCGTGGCAATAAAGCATCATCCTCTTAACATCCTGTATTTTTTTTTAGATTTTTTCGAACCTTTTTAAAATCTTTTTTCGTGGTTTTCACCGGTTTCCACCGAATGTTGGTTTCCGTATGATATTCTCACTAACACCCGAGCCGAGCTGGCCTGGGGGACATCTGGTTCAAGCGACGCATTGGCCATGCCCTAAGAAGAGGACTTCTGTACAAGGCGTATCTTCTTGCCTTGCACAATGTATGACGTGTTTTACTGACATAGGACCGATCAAGTGACAAAGCCACGATCTGACTTTGTAGTCGAGAGGAAGCCAAAGAGGAGGCGGATGCCAAAAGGTTGGATCATGTATGGTTAAACTATTTTTTACGAGAAACCTTTCGATCTATTCATCAACCGTCAAGGTAATACAAGAACACCAGAAATAAGAAATACATCCAGGTCCTTAGACAGTTAGACCACCTGGCGACGACTACCAGCACTGGAGTGAGCCGAAGGCGCGGCGCTGTTATCATCCCTCCTTCATCGGAGCCGGGCAAACATTGTTGTAGTAGACAGTCGGGAAGTCGTCGTGCTAAGGCTCCATAGGACCAGCGTACCAGAACAGTAACCATCGCCGATAAAGAGAAGCCTAGATCGAAAGGATCCAACCTGCAGACACATAGACGAACAAAGACCGGATCCACCGAAGACAAACACCGATCGGATCCCACGAGATCCGCCGGAGACACACCTGCACACACCCTCTGACGACACTAGAAACACCGCCGGGACGGGGGCTAGGCAATGAGAACCTTATTCCATCTTCAAGAAGCCGTCTCCCCCTCGTCTTCTTGAGCATGGCACAAACCCTAACAAAATTTCAGAAAACACCAAAAACCGAGCCCTCCCGTCGGCAAGGACCGGGATCCACTGCGCCTCCATAATCCAAGGACCATAGAAGACGAGGCGGACCGACGGCCGCACCGGCGAGAGGCGGGGAAACCATAACTGGGAGGTCTCTCGAAATAGGCTTTCGCCCCGCTATATTGATATAGCAACCACCCGATACAACAGAGATTCCAATGCTGGGGCAAACAGCACAGGTACGCCCAAGAAGAACAAAAGAGAAAGAAAAAGAAACAAATGACAACAGAGTCGGATCGACGAAAACGATGATGAACCGCCACCGCTGCGCCCACCGAAGATTTCCACCACACTCCCAGCACTTCGAACCACCGCAAAGCAAGCAACACCTTCAGGAAGGGATGCGACGATGACGATGCTGCTGCCCGGACAGGTCCTAGGGTTTCCCCCGATACGCGGCGGGTCGTGGGTGAGGGGGATACCCGACGCCCTTCAGGAAGGAACGGCGGCGCCCACGGGCGTCACCGCGTCGGTGCCGGTCAAGCCGGCAAGGATTTCTCCCGTTCGCCCCACCCCCACAACCCCGGCCGATCCGTTGCGCTCCACCAAACATGCCGCCCACCACCATGCGCCACCACGGTCTTGGGATCACCACCGCCATCTCACCATGGAGAGCAAAGCATGACCGACGGGTCCGAGAGGGAGCAGCCGGGAACGAGAAGCGGCAGAGACAGCAGCCACGCGGGAGGGGACAACCTCCGCCGCCATCGGCGGTCACCGACCGGACGCAACAAGAGGAGCAGACCAGGCACATAGGCCCGGCCGAGCTTGAAATCGCTCGTGAAGCTCCCGTCGCCGCGCTGCAGTGGGCGTGCCGCCATCTCCGCAACCCCCGCATGAGCCGCACCTCCGTCCGTCGGAGCCGTCGCAGGCGGAGCCGAGCCAGGCCCGCCTAGACCCAGATGGGCCCCCAAAGGACCCAGATCTGGGCCGGGAGGGCGCCGCCGTCAGCCGCCGCGCAAGCCCGCTGCCAAGTGGCCACGCCACCGCCTCCTCACCACCCGGAGCCACGCCGCCTGAGGCAGCGCGCCGTCGCCGGAACCGCCGCTGCCCGAAGTGCCCCGCCGCACGCCCACGACGGGGAGGACCACCCGCAGCCGCCGGAAGCCCGAAGCCGGACCCCAGCCGCCGCCCTCGCCGCCCGCGGCCCGCGCCGCCTGGATCCAGATCTGGCCGCCAGATCGGCGCCGAACCGCGCCCAAGCGCCCCCCCTTCCATGGTAGCCGCCGCGCCACCACGAGACCCAAGGGGGCGACGAGCCGCCGCCACCAGGAGCGCCCGGAGCTGCGCCGCCGAACCCCGCCATAGCCCGGCGCCTCCAGCGGCCAGCCGTCCCGCACCGGCCGGGGGCCCGCGAGGAGGGGAAAGGAGCGACCCCGCCGCCGCCCCCGCCGGCCGGGCTTCGCCCGGCGGCGACTCGGGGCGGCGGCAAGGGAGGGAGAGGCCGGAGGGGAGGGGCTGAGGACCGGCGGCTAGGGTTCCTCCGTCCGCCCGCGGGAGCGGCGCGGGGGAGGAGAGGGGGGGGGGGGGCGAGGCCGAGTCCTTCAAGTTGATCGGTGGTCGATTAGCGCCGGTGGACAGCAAGAACCTAACTGGGAGGTCTCAGGAGGCAGGAGCGAGAAAGATTGCAATCCTAAGAATGGAGCAATGTGTTTTCATGTTAGTTAAACTTTAACTAGACAATGCATGCAAGAGAATGAATCGTGCTTTCCTGACACTCATGAGTAACCGCTTTGTTATACACTAACAAAGTGTAATTTTTATCACCTCCAGTGTTCTCCGCACTGCCATGATTGATGCTTTGTCGTACCAATTCGCCGGATTGTCGGGGTTCACCGTCTTCTCACCGAGGTGCACCTGTACCAATCAAAACGATGAAAAAGGGAGGCCCCGACGAACCACCCGACGGCCCCGCTCGTCCCCCTGGGTTTTATTGAGGTGTACCGGGGCTTTGTTGTCCGAATCACGAGCCACAAAAACACGTCCCCGCGCTCGCTCACCAGCACCATCACCTCACCTGCGCCGAAGCCTCGACCCCGCAGCTCCCTCGCCTTTCTCTATTCGCGTAGCATGTATGGAACACGTGTGGCCGGCGCGGGGATTCCACATCGCGCTCGTGGTTTCCCTCGCACGACCGCGCGCTCTGCCTCCCTCTGGCTCGGCTCTGCTCAGCCTCCCTCTGGCTCGGCTCTGCTCTGCTCCGGGTTCGCTAGCCTTCGCTCTCCTCTCGCGAGCGCGCGCCTATATATAATGCGCTCCCAGTCCCACTACCAGAGAGAAAGGCAGGAGAAAAGAAAACAGGGGTCCGGTCCAAGATCCAGAGCGGCGAACATATCCCCCTTCCTTCCCGGCCAGCCGCTTTGACCCATTTCGTGTCCCTGCCCTCCGGCGAGCGATCTTAACCTTCTTAATCTGCGCCGACGAGGGGCTTCTTTCTACGGTCATGCCGCCGATGGAGCTGCTGGGGAGGTCGCTCTTGCAGGCGGCAGGCTCTGCCAGCACCGCGGCGCCGCGCGGCGGCCGGGAGCGCGGGCGCTGCTTCGCGAGCCTGGGCGGAAGGCCGTCGAGGAGGACGGTGCGGTCCAAGGCGCCGGTGGGCGCCCTGGCCGAGCGGGTCGTCCTCACCCCGGTGCCCGCGGAGAGGGTGGCCCGGCCGGAGGCGCACCCGCAGAGCGTGGCGGCGAGGGCCGTGGTCACCGTGCGCCGGAACCGCAAGGTGGAGGTCAAGGAGCAGGTCGCCGAGCAGATGGACGCCTACGCCGACAGGGTCGGCCGGAGCGTCCTGCTCGAGCTCATCAGCACCGAGACGGACCCAAGTAAGCCCCCGTCCCCGCCGCGAAGCTTCCTTCCCCGCTGCGTTTGAATTCCGTGGCCGCCGGGCTGCATCTTTGAATTGAGCTTTTCCTCCCCCGCTTTCCGTTCGCCGCTTCAGGCGAGAATATTCCAGCTGGTGTCTCTTGACCTGCGCGTGCGCCCGTTCGTTTTCGAGTCACCGTGTCCACATGGAAGCCGAGCGACCGCACGGCCACCAACCCCGTAGCCTCTGTTTATTGATTTGATTTTTCTTCTTCTCTTCTCACATGTGGCATGTTTGTCTCGAGTAGTATCAAAATCAGAGCGAATCATTATGGATCATGGAAGCATGCATTGAGCTTGAGCTGAGTGGATCTTCTTGGCTTTTCTGCTGTTGCCAGGAAAGGGCGGCCCCAGGAAGAGCAAGAAGTCGAGGCTGGTGGGGTGGTTCGAGAAGCGGGACGTCAAGGCGGAGCTGGTGGTGTACACGGCGGAGTTCACCGTCGACGCGGCCTTCGGCGAGCCGGGCGCCGTCACCGTGCTCAACCGGCACCAGCGCGAGTTCTTCATCGAGAGCATCCTGGTGGAGGGCTTCCCGTCCGGCCCGGCGCACTTCACCTGCAACTCCTGGGTCCAGCCCACCCGCGTCGACCCCGCCCCGCGGGTCTTCTTCACCAACAAGCCCTACCTGCCGTCCAAGACGCCGCCGGGGCTGAGGGACCTCCGGCGACGGGAGCTCAAGGAGCTGCGCGGCAGCGGCACCGGCGTGCGCAAGACCACCGACCGGGCCTACGACTATGACGTGTACAACGACCTGGGCAACCCGGACAAGGGCGCCGGGTTCGAGCGCCCCGTCCTCGGCGGCGACAAGCTGCCGTACCCGCGCCGGATGCGGACGGCCCGGCCAAGCACCGTCACAGGCAAGTCGCTTTCCCTTCTTCTTCCTCTCCTCTCCTCTCCTTGGGCCGGCTCGCCTTGGCACCACCGTCGGCGTCGACTCGACCGATCCATCCATCCATCCATCCAATAAATTCTCCGATAGCAACAGTGTCCTCCCCGACATGGCGGGAGCGAAACCGTCGGTCCGGCTCCGGCGCGTTGCTTTCGTATCCGTACCACCCGATCGTCACTGACGTCGACGCGGCCGTTGCGTTTTGGCTTGGTGCCCTGCAGACGAGGGCGCGGAGAGCAGGGTGGAGTACCCGGAGCCAATCTACGTGTCGCGGGACGAGGAGTTCGAGGAGGGCAAGAACGAGATGCTGTCCCAGGGCGCCATCAAGGCGCTGCTCCACAACTTCATGCCGCTGCTGGTGAGCTCCGTGTCGCCGGACAGCCGCGACTTCGCCGGCTTCCACGACGTCGACAACCTCTTCAAGGAGGGCCTCCGCCTCAAGCAGGCCTTGCACGACCAGCTGTTCCAGAAGATCCCCTTCGTGCGCAAGATCCAGGAGAACAGCGAGGGCCTCCTCCGCTACGACACCCCCGACATCATCAAGAGTAAGCTCACTCACTGAGATACGATAGGATACGCCATGGCTTCTTGTTTGTTTGTTTGTACTGACGCTGTTTTGTTTTCTTGGCTTGGCCTGTGGTTGCAGAGGACAAGTTCGCGTGGCTGCGTGACGACGAGTTCGCGAGGCAGGCGCTGGCTGGCATCAACCCCGTCAACATCGAGCGGCTTCAGGTAAGCCGTCCCTCTCGCGCGAAACACGGCAACGCCGCAGCTTCCAAAACAGAGCTCAACAACTGTACTCTGTGCGTTACTGTCTGCGTGCGACTCTGTGCGTGCAATGGACTGGGCCTGAGGAAAGCGCTTTGCCTTCTTTCTTTCTAGGTGTTCCCGCCGGTGAGCAAGCTCGACCCTGCCGTCTACGGCCCGCCGGAGTCGGCGATCACGGAGGAGCACATCATCGGGAACCTGGATGGCATGTCGGTGCAGCAGGCGCTGGAGGAGAAGAAGCTGTACATGCTGGACTACCACGATATCTTCATGCCTTTCCTGGACCGGATCAACTCGCTGGACGGCCGCAAGGCCTACGGGACGCGCACGCTCTTCTTCCTGACCGCCGGGGGCACGCTGAAGCCGATCGCCATCGAGCTGTGCCTGCCGCCCATGACCGACGACTGCAAGCGCGCCAAGCGGGTGTTCACGCCCCCCGCCGACGCCACCAGTATCTGGCTCTGGCAGCTCGCCAAGGCCCATGTCTGCTCCAACGACGCCGGCGTCCACCAGCTCATCAACCACTGGTACGCTACGCCTCCCTGAACATTCCGATTCAGAGTTCCCACGGCCGGCGATGGTTGCAGACAGAGTGAGCTGAATGATCGTTTTGGCGGCACAGGCTGAGGACGCACGCGTGCATGGAGCCCTTCATCATCGCGGCGCACCGGCAGATGAGCGCCATGCACCCCATTTTCATGCTGCTCAAGCCGCACATGCGGTACACGCTCAAGATAAACGCCCTGGCGCGGCAGATCCTCATCAACGGCGACGGCGTCATCGAGTCGGGTTTCACCCCTGGCCGCTACTGCATGGAGATGAGCTCCTTCGCCTACGACAACCTCTGGCGGCTCGACCAGGAAGGCCTCCCCGCCGACCTCATCAGAAGGTAGCACAAAGCTTCACTTCAAATGGCTCTGCTCCCGTCGACCGTTGCAGGGCGTACAATACAATGTGCAGCAACACAAAAATTCATTTGGCGTTTGGCTTGTCGCAGGGGTATGGCCGTGGAGGACGCGAGCCAGCCGCACGGGCTCCGGCTGCTCATCGAGGACTACCCCTACGCCACCGACGGGCTGCTCCTCTGGTCGGCAATCGCGCGGTGGTGCGAGGCCTACGTGGCGGCTTACTACCCGTCCGACGAGGCCGTGCAGGACGACTACGAGCTGCAGTCGTGGTACACGGAGGCCGTGCAGATTGGGCACCCGGACAAGTGCGACGCGCCGTGGTGGCCGCGCCTCACGACGGCCGGCGACCTCGCCTCCCTGCTCACCACGCTGGTGTGGCTGTGCTCGGCGCAGCACGCGGCGCTCAACTTCGGCCAGTACCCGCTCGGCGGCTACATCCCCAACCGGCCGCCGCTCATGCGCCGGCTGGTGCCGGCCGAGGGCGACCCGGAGTACGAGCACCTCGTCGCCGACCCGCACCGGTTCTACCTGTCGGCGCTGCCCAGCCTCACGCAGACGACGACCTTCATGACGGTCATCGACACGCTCTCCACGCACTCCGCCGACGAGCAGTACCTCGGGGAGCGGCCCAACGAGGAGTGGACGGCGGACCCAGCGGCGCTGGCTGCTGCGCAAGAGTTCGCGGCGGAGGTGCGCCGCGCCGAGGAGGAGATCGAGCGCCGCAACGCCGACCCCGCCCGGCGCAACCGCTGTGGCGCCGGCGTGCTGCCGTACGAGCTCATGGCGCCGTCGTCCGGGCCGGGCATCACCTGCCGAGGCGTCCCGAACAGCGTGACCATCTAGTCCGCAGAGAGTAAATTGAAGGGACCGTGGGAATTTTTCAGCCTCGATATACTTTGGGCCGGGAACGTCTCAGGGAAAGTAGTAGATATGAGAGAATCGCCATTGATTTGGGCCCAGATAGGAGAAGATTTAATTGCATTTTTTTCTGTTCAAAAGTTGGGGCATGCTAATATAGTGGAATGTGTAAATGATCTTGTAAGTTCCTATAGTCAAGAGATTCCGACAGATGCTTGAAACATTTGTAAATCAATGGGAAATAATTCAGAGTACTAGCTCAAAGCCTGCTTGAGAAAATCATAATAATGGAAACTACTCCCTCTATCTCAAAATGCAAGTGTCAAAAAACATCTTACATTTGTGTTTCTTGACACTGTCATAGTTTCAGGAAACACCTTACATTTTAAGACAAGAGGGAGTAATTCAGAGGACTAGCTCAAAATAATTCAATGTCAATTTTATCTTGGCTTACTTGGTTGGCCTACAGCAAAAGACATCATAATGGAAACTAATTCGACAAAACATAATGTTACTTTAACTATATGTACAATATCAAGTAGTACATCCACACTGGCCCAGCTGCATTGGTCCAACTCATAATTCAAAACTTTGAACAAGCATACCAAATTTTCAAAATCAAAACTTTGTAGAGTGTCAGTAAAACCGGAATGGTTCAGCTAAGTGTCTCAAAATAAAGCACCAACACAAGTTCATACACAAGCCATCCAAGTATGAAGAAAGGGTATAATAAGTCTGTTGGGGCAGCAAGAAAAAACAAGCCCAATAAAAAGGAAAATAAAACGATGCAAGACGCCTCGAGGGTGAGGTGTCAACTGCTAGGGGCTGATGAGAGTTGATGGCCGATGAGAGTTGATGGCCAACCAACTGCAGACCATCTAGCATGCCACCCAGCCAATCCATGTCCCGCCAACTACAAAACGAACATTATTGCTACATAAAACCAACATTTTAAACACAAAGTCACTAACACGTCGCAAAAAAACTTCTCTGTAGCCATACTATTGTGAGTCGTCCATAAGGTCTAGGTGAAAAGGGCGTCTCCTCCTCCTAATACAGTGGGCCTTGGCGTCCAGAAAGTCGCCTAGGTCTGAGCCCTACCCCTTAGAACCAAAGACTCATGAACACAACTCCACAAATACGGGCAACAAGACACACGAAGATATGCGTCCATGATTCGTGCACCGCGCAAATCAGACAAAGTCCAGCACTAGGCCCCATGTCGCTTTGCCACTTCTGTGATCGGGGGAGGCGGTCTCGGAGCATTTGTCGAATGAAGATCGGACACTGGTGCCCATTGTTGTTTTATGTTTTGGATGTGTCCTCTGCAGCACCAAGCACACACCCGACAAATGAAATTGATAGAAAACGAAATGCTACCATGTAAGAAATAGTTATACAATTAGTATGTTTTGGTTGTGTCCCCCACATCTGGAAACGGAAACATAAGTTTGTTGTGTGTTTGTGCTTCTGTCAAGGTATATTTGGTTATTATTTTTCAAACAAGGAAAAAGGTGCTGCCACATTTCATTGATTAAAGGGGAAGTGTAACCATTTACATTCAAACGTCGGAGACAAGGAAAAATGTCTACTCTCAGGGCATTAAGTAGCTCAAATGCTTAGCACCAGTGGGGCAACAATTTTCGGCCGTCTTTTTTAATCATGGCCACAATGATATTAGGTAAATAAGAGTGATGAATCTACGAGGCGGTCTCAAGATCATGGAGCCTTCTACACCTCTTTTTGGCTTGAAGTGTCCCAAATGATAGTTTGGTACAACTATCATTTTACATCATCTGTTGGAGATGCTTCAAGACAAGTTTCATTTCTAGAGGTTATTATCCATGTTAGATGTATTACAAATAAAAATGATAAATGTTAGGACTATGAAAATATTTTGATTGATTGTGTAATATTTAACCTTTTGAACAAGATATGATTTGACAGTGGAGCGTCCAACTTTTGCAACACAACATTTCATGGGTGAAGCGCAACATAATTGACACCATGTATTAACCTAGCTTGGCGGTCCCTGGTCCGGTGGCCCGAGGCACTCCTAATCTTCTCAAGCCCTGGCTCCCATGCCCGTCACCGACTCTCATGAAAGTGCATCTAATCCTAAATGTGGATTTTGATAATTCATGCTAACATATCTAAAAGAACTAATTGTACTTAAGAGCATATTTCAGGAAAAAATCTTTCTAGGAACAACATTGAAATGGAAGGTGACCATAAAAATGTTTAAAGACAAGTGTTGGACAAGTTGTATGATTCTTCATTTTCATTTTAGTGATTCAAGAGCACATTGAGTCCATAAGCATGTCGATAGTATCAAAGGGGTATGAAGATGTGATAATGAGCTCTTTGCTCCATGTGTTTAAAGACCAAATTCCAAAACTCCTCAAAGTCCTAATTTTTTCCCCACTATACCTACTTATTCAACTCCATTCTGTGCCACCGAACCATTTCCACTTGGAGCCACCGATACAAAAAGAGATGGCCATTGTTCCAAACCCTAGTTTAATCGGAGCCCCCAACATGGCTACCAGAGTCACCGAAGCAACGTGGCAAACATTCTGTGATCATGTCAAAAATTTCAAGAAAAACCAAACGGAACTTTCAAAGCGACTACACATGGTGTGGCAATGCCAAGGTGCCCACCTCGAAGCCACTAATTGAACTCATTCGGCCTTACCGATGCAATCTAAAGTTGACACTTTTGTTCAACTCGGAGCCACCGAGCAAAACCAGTCGATATAAAGGTATGTAACAGCTAGATTTTTTAGATTTCGGTGTTCAGGAGATTATCTTTTGAAGCACAAGAGCAAGTGATTTATTGTCAAACAACATTATCTTTTTACTACCTTATCTTATTACTTTTGAAGGGTGTGCGCCTCTTCGATCGGCTAGGTGTACTTGGAAGTCTGCGAGTTTGTGAATAAGCTAAGAAGTTTGTACATATGTTGGTTGCTCCTATATGGACCCTTCTCTCCCACGAAAACAAAATACACTTCATCCAAATTTTTGGTGGAAGTGTTGCATATTTACATCACCTCTAGAGTCTACCATATAAAAAACAACTGGACGACATTCCAACCACCCAATGAATCTTCCCCGTTGCCCGAACCTCGTCACCCCATGCCGATTCTGGCAAATTGTTGCTGCCGCACTATGCCTATGGCTGGGCCCAGCCACACCGCTTGGTATGTCTGTTGCAACCCCCGTTGTAAGAGCACATTTATCCATGTGTGGTTTTGGTAATTGATGACAATCCCTATGGACTAATGGTTGCCTTGAGTTATATTCGAAGGATTTGTCCATAGGCACTTCTTGAAGTCCATCTGTTGGTTTCAAGGAGTTTATATGGTGACCAAGGTGGTATTCAAGGCTTTATCCAAAGATTGGTCTTAGAGAAGATATGATACAAGATTGATCAAGACTAAGTCAAAGAGTGAATCAAGTTGATCAACCCACAAAGTGTACAAGATGTACCAAGAGGGATCAAGTGATCTCATGGTACGGTAAGTATTGTCCATTACGCTTTGTGTACTAACCCATGGTCTACATGAGAGTTCTATGTGGGGTTAGGTATGTTTCCATGGGCTTGCATCAAGAGGAAGATCTCATACAACCCATGGAGGATGACATCAAGTGGTGATCGTCATCAAGATTGCGCTCTGCAAGTTCAAGTGGAGCATCACGAAGATATCATGCTTGAAGCTTGCCGTTCATTGTGGTGACAATGGACTTGTGAAGATGTACCAAAGAGTGGCTCACCCATAGTGGAGTATGGGGGAGCAATCAACTAGTCTTCATCGAGCCAACACAATCAAGAAAGGTGGTCCATCTTGATGAAGTCAAGATCGTCATCATCAAGCTCAAGTGGACTATGTGCAAGGTATAGGTTTGCCCTTGATAGGTTTTTTAGTTTACCAGTCTCATGGTGGTAGTTGGGAGACCGGGGTTATAGGATCGATTGTCGTACTATCAAGGGGGGATCTCAAGTGAGTAGCTTGATCATATCGTTCGTTGAGAGCTCAAACCATTTGCATCCTTGCATCATCTTTCTTGGTTCTTGTTTGGTGTTTCCCTTTGAGATTTTTTAGAGCTTATGGTCATCTTCATGACAAGATCGAGTTCATCGAAAACGGAGTCCATATGCATCTTCTATGATGTTTTCGATGTTGGAGTTTTTGCCGGTTCTTCATTGATAGAGGTTTCAGATCTCTATATCATTGGCATTGTT
The DNA here is from genome assembly GCA_039707655.1 of Elymus sibiricus. NCBI lineage: Eukaryota > Viridiplantae > Streptophyta > Magnoliopsida > Poales > Poaceae > Elymus > Elymus sibiricus. The sequence goes on from CM077665.1 coordinate 358,559,399, forward strand.
ATACTGTTGGATAGATCTTGTCGTCCTGAGTCCAACTAGCTTGAGTTTGCTCAATTCGGAGCTCATATGCAAAAGTTATGGCAGTTCAGGTATTATTGTATCCATCTGGTTGCTTGGGTTCTTTGTTGCTCTCCCGCGGTAGTACCGCTCTGGCCAGCAGTAGTACCTCTGGGGGACTTGGGCTGGCTCGGGCGCCCTTCGCGAGGCACCAGACACATGTCTGGTGACCCGCGCCACCAGGAGCGGTAGTAGGGCGGTAGTACTAAGCGGTACTACCGCTGCCCCTACTACTGCTACTCAGTTTTGCTGGTGGGCGGTAGTACCGCTCCCAGGGGTGGTACTACCGCTTGTGTGCGGGCTGTGGGGGTAACGGTTGGATTCCCCCCCCCCCACTATTTAAGGGGGTCTTCTTCCCCAATGGTTCTTTTCCTTTGAGCTCGTATTTTCCCTCCATTGTTGACCTTCTTCGATCTTGCTAACTCTCAATCCCTCCAATGATTCTTGCTAGTTCTTGAGGGAAAAGATAGGAGATCTATATCCACATTTCCACCAATCACTTTCTCCTCTATGTGTGGGGAACCCCTTGGATCTAGATCTTGGAGTTCTTCATGTTCTTCTTCGTTCTTCCTCTCATTTCCTTCCATAGCATTAGTTGTTGTGGTGGGATTTGGGAGATAAGGACTTGGGCACTCCGTGTGCCCTTGCCATTGCATTTTGTGCATAGGTTTTTGTTCTCCACGGTGATACGTGGAAGTGAATTTTGAGAAGCTTATTACTCTTGGGTGTTTGTGCACCCTAGAGCTTGTTCCTCTTGGGTGCTTTGGCGCCCTAGATGGTTGGTGGTGCTTCGGAGCTCAATCATTGTGGTGTAAAGCTCCGGGCAAGCGTCGGGGTCTCCAATTAGGTTATGGAGATTGCCCCGAGCATTTGAGGTCTCCTCGGATCCACAATCCATTGTGGTGAAGCTTCGTGGTGTTGTTGGGAGCCTCCAATTAAATTGTGGAGATTGCCCCAACCTTGTTTGTACGGGTTCGTTGACCGCCCTCAAGGGTCCCTTAGTGGAATCATGACATCTTGCATTGTGCGAGGGCGTGAGGAGATTACGGTGGCCTTAGTGGCATCTTGGGGAGCATTGTGCCTCCATACCGCTCCGAACGGAGATTAGCATCCGCAAGGGTGTGAACTTCGGGATACATCATCGTCTCCGTGTGCCTCGGTTATCTCTTACCCGAGCCATTTACTTATGCAATTTACTTTGTGATAGCCATAGTGTTTCGTGCTATATATCTTGCTATCGCTTAGTTGTTTATCTTGCTTAGCATAAGTTGTTGGTGCACATAGGTGAGCCTAGTTGTTTTAGGTTTTGTGCTTGACATATTAAACACTAGTTTTATTCCACATTTGTTCAAGCCTAAACCGTAATTATTTTAAAGCGCCTATTCACCCCTCCCCCTCTAGGCGACATCCACGTCTTTCACCCGTGACAGTCGCCCAATTCAGATTGTTCCTCGTCCCACCATCGCAGCACCAGCGTCCCGATTAGCCGCCACCACAACCCCACGAGACCACCACAACCACCGCCAAGCCACTGCTCCTTCCAAGCTCTTGACGCTCGACGGGCGCTTTGCCATCGGATTTGGCTGCACCTTTGGTGCCCAACAACTCTGCCTCCCCACCATCAGATCCCATGTTTCAATTGTTCTCCCAATTTTTAGGCACCGGTTTTAAGGCATCTAAAAATCTTCCAAACTTTTCTGATGGCTAAAATTCTTCTCTCTCCTCACCTAAAACCATTTTAGGGCACCCAATTATTTGCCATTTGTTAGAGATCCTCTTACCTCACAAAGTTTCATCAGATAAAACACGTACTAAGTTTCATGGATACCAGAACGGTTGACATGAATTTATTGTGATATAAACACATAGAAAAATTCCAAAATTATAAATATAACAAACACAATACTACAAAGTTATAAGAGTAACTCCAACACGCCGACCCATTTCGTCTGCGCGTGTCCATTTGGGTGGGAATGGACTGAAAATTCGTCCCAACGCGCCGACCCAAACGGACACACGTATGCTTTTTGTCCATCGGGCGACCCATTTGGAGCCCAAATTTGGTCCTCATTTGCGTCGGCGCAGACACGAAGCGGACGCGCGCGACGCTCGCCAACTCCTCCCCCCCAGGCTCGCCTGTCGGCTGCTCAGCCACCCCCATTCCTCCCCTCTTTCCCAAAATACTCCCGCCCGCTCGTGCTCCCACCCGCTCGCCATGGACGACGAGCCGACCCTTGCCGCCGCCGTCGGACTAGCCTCTCAGCCTCCTTTGACAAATTTGCCGCCAAGGGTAAGCCCCATGCCCCCCGCAAGACGCCGGCGCCGAAGAAGAATAAGCCGCTGACGCCCGAGGAGAGGCGCGCAGTCGGCTAAGTGGAAGTGCCGGATGAAGGCGGCGGAACGCAAGCTTGAAGATGCCAAGGCTGCCGCCCTGGCCACTGTCGAACAGCAAGAGGAAACCAATGCCAAAGTCAATGCGGCTACGAGGGAGGCACTGATCTTCCTTGGGGTTAAACCCTAGTCAGCACGGGCTGACCGCCACCGCCGTCGTGGCTGCGGCCAGCACGAGCTCGTCCGCCTTCCCTCGTGTGTCGTTGCCTGAGTCGCCGCACACGTCCACCACGCCAGCGATGGCCGGTTTCCATCACTACCCGCATGCGTCTTGTTTCTCCAGGAAATGCTTGCCGGAGGTGAGCGTGGTGGCGTCGTCCACGCGCGCGCCCATTACCATCGACTTGAACGCCACGTCGGTGGCCGGTGGATCATGTTCCTAGGGCTAGAGGAAATGCCCGTGGGAGACACCAGCCAGTATGCTTTCGGGCGCCTGCAACTTGTTCGACAAAATGCCGACCACGGACGACGACGTGGCCAAACGTTTCATCATCGAGAACATGATCTTCGATGGTGGTGCGGGTGTCGCTCCCTTCTTTCCAGAGGAAACCCAAAGCCAAGACGGCCGAAACCCGTTCATGGCGGACACCTTTGACCATGGTGACATGCACGACCCCTTCATGCAAGGCCAAGATGGCATGGGCACCTTCCCCGTTGTTGGGGATATAACCCCGCAGTATAACCCGCCGTGGAGGGGCCGCGTTAGGATGTTGGCGACTTAACAATAAAGGCTTTAAACAGGCCTGAAGACCAAGACAAGCCTGGAGGTGATTTACCAGGCGGGCCCGATGGAGGCCCAGAGCCGGAAGACGGCGAGTGACCCGGAGACGTAAGCCGTCCGGCGGTGAATTGCCAAAGAAGGCAAGGCGACTTAGAGGCAAGACCGGTTACGAAGTGTAACCCGGTCCGGACTTTTGTCAGCCCAGGGCCTCGACCTGTGTATATAAAGGCGAGCCCCTGCGGCGGCTTAGGGTAAGAAACAATTGATCGAGAGCTAGGTCAAGCGAATCCGCTCCCTTGAAATCGATACCCAATCAATACAACACAAAGCAGGACGTAGGCTTTTACCTCCTTCGTGAGGGGCCGAACCTGGGTAAACTCGTGTCTTTCGTCCCGACCAACCCCTTCGAGCTAGTCACCGTAGCGATGGCCTCACCCCTAAGTCCTTTCACTAGGGCATCTGCCCTGACAAAACCACGATAGTTGGCGCCCACCGTGGGGCAGATGCTCGGTGGTTTAGAGTTCTCGAAGGGCTCTCTTCCAGGGATCGAGGGATACGCCGTTGGCAGGATGACTAAGAGTCGCCGCGGCAAGCTCTACATCGACGACGCTGGCTGGGGCCCCGAGGCCGACTCAATTGAGTACGGGTACTAGGTCCCCTTTGGCGGAATTCATGTTTTCATTGGGAAGATCGGCGGATCTAAGCCTGGGCCAGACATCTGCACCAACCTCGTCGAGTCGGCCCGGCGCACGCAACCCGCCCGGATTCAACCCGGCCGGAAGAGCGCTTTTGTTGGCTTCACACAAGGCGCAGAGCTCGCAGAAGATTCCGCGTCGGGAGGAGAAACCCTCGTCTGCTCAGAGGACGGATCCTCGAGCGGAGAGACGGAGTCAATTTACCAGCTTCATGACGGCGGGTTTGGGGGCTATTCCGATGGTGACAGTTTTCCGGAGCCCTATGAGCTGCCGAGCCAAGCCGCCATCTTCATGGCGGGCACGGCGCCGGCTTCCAACAGCACGGCGGCTGGAGCGACAGGGTCCGGGTCAGCCAGGCCGCTGGCTCAAGTATTGCTAGACTTGATGAATGAGCTGACAGCTCTGATGGGAACCAAAGTCATAGCCGAAAATCAAGCAGATCGCAATGCAAAGATTGCAAGGCTGAAGGAGCAGATGACCAAGGCCCAAGAGGATATCAATGCAATGCAGGTTCAGATGGATGCTGAGTCGGAGCGTCTGAGGGCAGAAGCTTTTCGTTTAAATCTGGATCAACACGCCTCAGAGGCAGTTCTTTGGATGAGGTATCAGACCCACCTGCCTGCACAGTATGAGCCTAGGAATCTCTTCAACACCCCAGGGGCAGGGCCGAATGCGCCGCTGACCATGACCCGGGCTACGGAAGTGCCTGGGAATAGGGCGGCGAATCAGCCTCGGCAGCTAGACCCGCGCCGTAGGAATCAGACCCTGCCACAACGTTTTCTGACACCACCTGGTCATTATTCTAACCCGGTGGAGAACATGATAGCAGCGGCTGCCAGGCTCAATGCGCTCCCTCTCGCCGATGGGACGCACTTCGCTGCAGAAGCGCGGAATGCCATCGAACTTTTGCAAACAGCGGTGGCTCAACAGGAGAAGTATACCTACAGCCGAAGTCGTGTGCACTCGACCCCTCTTCCAAGCCGCAATTACAGCCGACGTATGGAGTCGCCGGCGGTTTCCAGCAGCGAATGACGATGCAACCCGCCCCGTGATGACCCGCCCGTTGTTAACGCTCAGGCGATTGTAGATAATGCCAGGGCTCAACGTGAGGCGGCGGCTGCGGCGGCTTACCAGGAGCCAATGGTCCCTTCAACTTCGGTGGGAGCTACCTCCAGGGCTGTGGGAGTGCCATGTTTAATACGGGCTCTACGGAATGAGCGCCTGCCAAAGGATTTAAGGGTCCGCACAAGGTGCCTAATTACACGGCTGATCTACCCCCAGAAGCCTGGATTGAAAGTTATGAGTTAGCCATGGAGATGTTGGACGTCAGTGATGCGGTCTGTGCGAAATACTTCATCATGATGTTGGAAGGGCCGGCTCGTACATGGTTAAAGGGTCTGCCCCCTAATACCATTAACTCCTGGGCTGAGTTGAAAGCACGATTCATCAAGAATTTTCAAGGAACATGCAAACAACTTATGACGATCGTTGATTTAGATCATTGCCTGCAGCGCGAGGATGAGTCGGCCCACCATTGGGTCCGGCGGGTCTCAACTATTATCCACTCGTCCGATAATATCACAGCGGCTCAGGCGGTCTTGATTCTGGAGAAGAATTGTCAGTTTTTGCCCCTTAAGAAGAAGCTTGGATGGCTCAAGCGTTCTTGCCAGGACATGGGTGAGCTCATGGCGGCTCTCACTAAATATGCAGATTCTGATAGCACAAAAGATCCTGGTTCTAATGATGAGAAGTCTGTTGAGGATAAGAAGAATGGCAACGATAAGGGTCAGCAACAGAATGTGGCAGGAAATAACAACTCGGGCAATGGCAGCAAACGGAAGCACCCAGATGGCGGGTCATATCTGGTGGCCAACACGAACACTGGGAACAACCGTGCCAAGGGCAACGGTAAACCGCCTTTTGGCAAAGGCAAGCCCTTCAACATGGAGGCAATGCTTAACGACCCCTGCCCAAAGCATAGTCTTCCCAACAAGCCGTCCACTCATGCTTGGCAGGATTGTTATATTATGCGGGAGTTCCGGAATTACAGCCTTAACCAGCATCACGGTAACGGCAATGGACCGCCTAGCGGGTCAGGATCCGACTCTCATGGGTCAGGTTTCGGTGCGGGCGGCTCAAACTCGGGTTATCAGGGTCAAGGTAATCACGGTGGCCACAATCAACAGCCCGGTAATGGTGGTCAGCAGCAAAACAACCAGTCGGGATATCAGAGTAACCCGAAGCAGCTTAACGGAGGCCAGTATCATGTGTTCACTACGAGTCTTGACAAACGTGATCAGAAGGTGCGCAAGAGGGTGGTTCATGCGGCAGCACCAGCTATTCCGCAATATTTTAAGTGGTCGGAACACGTGATATCGTGGAGCAGGGAGGATCACCCGCCACGAGTTGATAACCCGGGGCACTTGGCCCTTGTAGTAGCCCCTCAGGTAGGAGGCTACAAATTCACCAAGGTGTTGATGGACGGTGGCAGCAGCATCAACATCTTGTACTACGACACTTTTCGCCGGATGAATCTGACTGACAAGCATCTCAAGCCGTCATCCATAGTATTTCACGGCGTGGTGCCTGGCAAGTCGGCTTATCCAGTAGGAAAAATTGCCCTGGAGGTGGCTTTTGGTGATGAGTACAACTACAGGGTAGAGACCTTGTGGTTTGAAGTGGTCAAGATCAAGAGCCCGTATCACACTTTGTTTGGACAACCGTCTTATGCCAAGTTCATGGCACGGCCCTGTTATGTTTACTTGCAGCTTAAGATCCCAGGACTAAAGGGGACGATCACGGTGCATGGTGATCGGAAAATTGCTCTTGAGTGTGAGGAAGGAGATGCTGCGTATGCGGAAACAAGTTGTGCTGACGCGGAGCTCAAGTTCTATAAAGATAATGTTGACCCAGCAGATATGACCCCGTTGAAGAAGCCCAGCACAGAGTCTGACCCACCCCTGAAATTAGTGGCAGAGGATACCAAGTTGGTGGACTTTGTCCCTGGCGACTCATCATAACAAGTTGGTGGACTTTGTCCCTGGCGACTCTTCTTAATGTGGATCCTAAATTTAAGCCGGTGAAACAGTTCCTCCGTCGTTTCAATGAGGAGCGACATAAAGCTATTGGAGAAGAGGTTGCCCGGCTCTTGGCAGCTGGATTTATCGTGGAAGTTTTTCACCCGGAGTGGTTGGCTAACCCTGTGCTCGTCCTTAAGAAGAACGGCACGTGGCGTATGTGTGTAGACTACACAGACCTTAACAAGGCTTGCCCGGTTGATCCATTTGCTCTCCCCCGCATCGACCAGATCATTGACGCGACGGCGGGTTGTGAGAGTTTATGTTTCCTAGATGCTTATTTGGGTTATCATCAGATCAAAATGGCAGTTGAGGACCAGGAGAAGACATCTTTCATAACACCTTTTGGAGCTTTCTGTTATGTGTCTATGCCTTTTGGACTCAAAAGTGCCCAGGCGACTTACCAGCGCTGTGTACAGAATTGTCTTCATGGTCAGATCGGGCGCAACGTTCATGCTTATGTGGACGATATTGTTGTCAAGTCAAGAAAGAAGGAGACTCTGCTTGCTGATTTGAAGGAAACTGTTGATAATCTCCGGGTCTACAAGATGATGCTCAATCCAGCTAAGTGCGTTTTTGGTGTGCCTGCAGGCAAACTTCTGGGATATTTGGTCTCAGAGCGGGGCATTGAGGCTAACCCGGAGAAAATAAAGGCCATCACTTCGCTTTCTAAGCCGGCGTGTATTAATGACGTTCAGCGCTTGGCGGGTCGTATTGCCGCTTTAAGACGATTCATAAGCCGCCTGGGAGAGAAGGCTATCCCTTTATATCAGATGATGAGAAAGACAGATAATTTCGTCTGGGGTGATGCTGCCGATGAGGCATTGGAAGCCCTTAAAAACAGTTAGGTGAGCCGCCTATCTTGGCTGCTCCCATAGACAAAGAGCCTTTGCTCCTGTTTGTGGCGGCTAATAATAAAGCTGTCAGTGCGGCAGTTGTTGTGGAGCGCAAGGAGGCAGGCAAAGAATACCCACTCCAGCGGCCGGTTTATTACGTCAGTGAAGTTTTAACCGAGTCCAAGCAAAGGTACCCACATTGGCAGAAGCTGGTGTTTGGAGTGTTCCTGGCGAATCGCAAGCTGAAGCATTATTTCCTTGGACATCCAATCACGATGGTTAGCTCTGCTCCTTTGGGAGATATGATTCAAAATAGAGAGGCCACCGACAAGATTGCTAAGTGGGCAATTGAGCTTGGACCTCTTAATTTGAAGTATGTGCCTCGAACAACTGTCAAATCTCAAGCCCTGGTGGATTTTATCAATGATTGGACAGAATGTCAAGCACCTGAGGAGAAGCCAGACAATACATATTGGACAATCCACTTTGACGGATCCAGGCAGTTGGAAGGTTCAGGGGCTAGAGTTGTTTTAACCTCCCCGAGAGGTGATAAATTTTGTTATGTATTAAGGTTAATGTTTCCTTGTACTAACAATGCAGCTGAGTATGAAGCTTTGCTCCACGGGCTCCGTGTGGCCAAGGAGATGAACTTGAGCCGGGTCAGATGTTTTGGCGACTCAGACCTTGTGGCTAAACAAGTCTCAGGCACGTGGGATTCTAAAGACCCTCGTATGGTGGCTTATTGCCAGGCGGTCGATATCATTGCTGGCCACTTTAAGGGTTATCAGGTGGATCACATTGATCGTCGGAAGAACGAGGCGGCTGATGCACTGTCCCGGCTGGGGTCTCAGTGTAAGCCGGTGCCGCCTAATGTGTTTCTGGATGTATTGCATCACCCGTCGGTTAAGTTACCTTCTGAGGAAGATCTTGCTATACCTGACCCGGAAGGACAGTTGGTGGCGGCTCTTCGCGCTATTCCAGATTGGACGCTGCCTTATCTGGCATATTTGACCCATGGCGAATTACCTGAAGATGAAACCTTGGCGTGGCAAATCATGAGGCGGTCTAAGTCCATGACTATTGTCAATGGCGAGTTGCACAGGTGCAGCGTGAAAGGTGTTTTTCAATGCTGTGTTTCTCCTGAGGAAGGTCGTGAAATCTTACAAGAGATACATGCCGGCGACTGCGGTCATTACGCCGGGTCAAAATCCTTGGTGGCCAAAGCTTTTCGGCACGGTTTTTACTGGTTGACAGCTCATGCAGATGCGGAGAATATAGTTAGCAAGTGTGATGGGTGTCAGAAATTTGGACGACGTGCCCATGTGCCGGCTCAAGAGTTGCGGATGATTCCGATCACCTGGCCGTTTGCGGTCTGGGGGCTTGATATGGTTGGACCGTTTAAGAGGTCTAAAGATAAGAAGACCCACCTTTTGGTGGCGGTTGATAAATTTACCAAGTGGATTGAGGCGGAGCCGGTCAGCAAATGCAACGCAGCAACTGCAGTTCAGTTCATCAAGAAGCTGATCTTCCGCTTTGGTTACCCCCACAGTATCATCACTGATAATGGTACAAATCTGTCCAAGGGGGCTATGAAGGAGTTTTGTCAGAGTGAACACATCCGCCTTGATGTTTCATCGGTAGCCCATCCGCAGTCTAATGGTCAAGCAGAACGTGCTAACCAGGAAATTTTGAGAGGTATCAAGCCCCGGCTTATGGTTCCTTTGGAACGAATGCCGCGTTGTTGGGTTGAGGAGTTACCTTCAGTTCTTTGGAGCATCAGAACCACCCCCAACAGATCAACAGGCTACACGCCTTTCTTCATGGTTTATGGCGCAGAAGCAGTCCTCCCCAAAGATATTCGTCATGACTCGCCCAGGGTGGCGGCTTATGTTGAAACTGATAATGAGACGGCGCGTCAGGACGCACTGGACGCTTTGGATGAAGAGCAGGATCTTGCAGCAGCACGATCGGCGATTTACCAACAAGATCTGCGTCGCTATCATAGCCGCAGAGTTAAAACCAGGACGTTCCAAGAGGGCGACTTAGTGCTCCGTTTGATTCAAGATTAGACAGATATGCATAAGTTATCACCCCCTTGGGAAGGGCCTTTCGTGGTCAGCAAGAATCTCAACAATGGGTCATATTATCTCATTGATATGCGGGAGAGCGACAAGTCACACACTTCGGGGGAGGAAACTAGCAGGCCATGGAATATTGCTCATCTTCGGCCTTACTACACTTGAGTCATTGGCTCTCATCAATATACATACCTCTGTTATTGTATATACCTTTTTATAATCAATATAATAAAGCCAGCATCCCCATAATTCGGGGCCTCTGTCGTTTTCATCCAGCGATTTTTGTGCAAGAGTTGATTATTCATAAGGTCACTTGGGGGCTTCCAACTCAATGAGTTTAGCTTTCATACCCTCTTGACCAGCTTAAAAGCCATATTTGAGTTAAACCTGCCTGTTTGCAACTTGCTACTCCACCAGGTGACCCGCCGTACGCTTGACAGTCAATCTTTTTTAAGACACTGAACTTGTCAAAGTTAAAATGGCGGCTATGTCAAGAGAGAGCCGGCTTACAGAGAGCTAGGATAAACTCACCTGTCCGCTGTAGTCTCTCCGCTATGTGGCCCGTTCGTACTCTTAACAGTTAATCTTTTTTAAGACCCTGAACTCGTTAAGGTTAAAACGACGGATTTATGTCACGTGAGAGCCGGCTTACGGGATTGTAGGCGTTCATGCCTAGCTTCTTTGAAGCAAAAACATTGAGTTTTCTTAAAAATATAAATAAGAGTTGATCTCTTTTGGTTGTGCTTTCAAGGCCGCCTTACAAAAAAATGAAGATATACATGTATTTTCTGTTTGTTGTCTTACAGGAATTTTTCGAGAAAAGATTCTAAGTCTTTGGATGACGACTGATCCGGCTTAGTATTACTCATTGATCAAACTTGCAGCTGTCATGACCCGCCAGCGGGTTTGTTTCCATAGGTTCAAGGCTATGGAGTATTGAGTTATTAACTCACCCCAGATTATGGCTATAAGTCGCCAGTCAGGGAGTTGATCAAAATTTCCTGGAGAATTAAGAGATATCACATCAAACATACACATGTTTTGATAAAGATTGCAGCAGTTAAGCCGCCAGAATATAAGTTGGCAAAAACATGCACGAAGGCATGGCAATATCACAGCTGTTTTCAAACTACGCTATTACAAGGCCATAGCTGGGCCCTTCAAATTTCTGGCCAAGTGTTTTTAGAGTTACATCACTCTAAGCCGGCCTCAGTGCCATCCGGGTTACGATCAGCAGGATCATTGTCACCCTGGCGCTTGGAGGTGGAAGGCTCCGGGTCGTCCTGTGCCGGCTCGTCGTCGTCTGCTATCTGGAGATCATCCGAAGTCCAGTCGATGCCGGTTAACGCCTCAAAGGTAGCTTCATCATTAAGTATTATGGATGGATCAAAGTCAGGGGCAAACATATGCTTACGCCTTTGAGGAGTCAAGTCAACAACTGCATACGACAGCGCCTTGATATGAGTGTTGCTACTATCGTAAGCCGGCTGGTACTTGGATAAATCTAGCCCTTGTGCAAGTTCGCATGCGAGCGGCCTCATCTCTTTGACACATCTGGAAAAATCTGTTTCGTTGAAGATAGTTCCATCGTCATTGTACTCTGGATACCCGCTAGCCATCTCAGCCGGGTCTAGGTCGGATTGCCACGCTTTTGCCCAGCTCAAAGCAGAAATGGCTCCTGCGCGGGTGGCTGACAGCTTCAGTTCTGCAATTTGAGAGGGCACAGTTGATAGCTGGTCCAGCACTGTCCTGATGGGTGTTGGAGGTGGAGGGTAACGCAGCAGAAAACAAAAATTTTCCGACCTACGCACCAGCCCAGGACCACTATGAAGACTGCATACAAGGATTGATCTTTTTCGTTACCGACTCGTAGCGCAGCGGAAGTAGAGTCGATGACGATCGGCGGTGCACATCCCCGCAGCTAGGATTTTGAACCTCCCAACCGCGAGGATGTATACCCTCATCCGCCCCTCGGACAGCCCTCCGGGAGGCGGTCGGACAGTCCCCCGGACGGTGTCACGGACAGCCCTTTGGGAGGACCTTCGAAACTCGGACGGTCACTCGGACATCCCTTCGGGAGGACCTTCGAAACTCGGACAGTCACACAGACAGCCCTTCGGGAGGCACTCTCGAACTAAGACCGAAACAACGATCTCTCTACAGAGTTTCACACATACGGTGTCATCTATCCGGCAGGGCTTCGTCGTCCAGAACTAGTTCCCACCGGAACCCAGACAGCCTTTCGGCTCTACGTAACTATTTTGCTGGGAGGGAGAGAGAAGCCAGACAAGTCAAATGGCATGTGTATGTGAGAAGGGATGAGGTTTGGGCAGCCCCCTCACCTCCTATTTATAGGAAAACCAAGGGGTAGAGTTGCCATTCCAAAAACCCAAAAATGCCCCCACTTTATGTCATACACAAAGGGCATAAGAGGGAAAATGGATGCCACGTGGAGCTCCATGGAGCTCCACCCATCTTGGCCGGCCACACCCTTGGGGGGCCCCCATGAGGGGCTTCCTTGGCCCCCAAGCTCTTCTAGAAGCCTTTTGGAAAATATCCCAAAAGGTGGTTTTCCAAAAATATCCCAAAAAGCACTTTCACTATTCACGACGACATTTTTCAGCGTCCGTTCGAACTGAAAATATTTATGTGGGCTTAGAACATTTCCAGTACCCACTAAAATAATTTTCAACGCGTTCCGAAACAATTCCAGTTTAGTGATTTTCATCTGCGAAAAGCATCTGAAACGGTTTCGGCAGCTCCGGAACATTTCCGGTTTTCATCCCGGAAAATTCCAGAAAGTTTCCAGAACGATTCTGGCACCCTCCAAGAATTATCAGGCATGTGCCGAAACCAATTTGACTTTATGGTATCCCCTAAAACAACTTTTCAGTTTCACCGGAACTCATCCGGTGACCTCTCTCTTCGGAACTTTTCTGCTGTCTCCGAAAACTTTTTCCGGAAACTTTCTCTCAGACTCCCTGTCTAGTATTCAGCAGATAGATGACCTTTAAGCGTGTGACCCTATAGGTTCGGTGAAGTATAGACATGACCCGGAACCCCTTCCGAGCAATGATCAACATCGGAGCCGTGGACACCCATATTGACCCCTATACCCACACGAATGAATATTCGAGTGAACCTCAAGTTGCCGTGTGCTATTCCTGTTGCTTCGCGATATGTTACAAATACCCGAGGTGAGACATGTTGGCATCCCTGTGGCTCAACACCTTGTCCACTATGCCAGTTACCTCGTTACCGGTATTGTTCTCTTTTCTTGTTACCGTGTTCCGGCATCCCCGTGATCAAATCACAAAGTGTCTGGCCAGACGATGATGGATACCGTAACACCGAGAGGGCCCAGAGATATCTCTCCATCGTCGGAGGAGCAAATCCCAATCTTGAGCTATCAAGTTACTTGACATACTTTTCCATGAACCCGTAAGCCGCCGTAATAGCCACCCATTTACGGATGACGTTTAACAAACCCCAAAGTTCATGAAGCAAGCATGAAGAAACTCGATACTCTCATGGTCTAAGGAATCATGCAAACGTTAACCATCTCTGTATTATTAACCATTAACTTGTGACGAATGAATCTCATAGCATAACATCAATTCGGGTCGATTCAACACAAATGTTCTTCTAACATTGTGCCCTCAAAGTTGCTGGCATAGACATGCCCATGATCAGGAAAACAGAACCATCATGCAACACTTGAGCTAGTCTTAGAGGCCAGACTAGGAATATATTTTACCGTTTATTATTCCACACGTGCATATGAGTCTTCCTCCGAGCCTCGTGGTTATTGTAGACTCGAGAACCATAGCAGTTATAGCATGGAACATAAACCTAATTATGAACAAGGAGATACTCAATAACATTTATTATTGCCTCTAGGGCATATCTCCTACAGACTCCCACTTGCACTAGAGTCAATAATCTAGTTAATGCTAATGCACTTTACACCTGTGGCACACCGGTGTAAATATGCTTCGCTTGTGGTATAGCCTGATGTCCAACAGATCTGACGACTTCAGCTCCGTATGTATCTTTGCATATCCTCGCGTTTTCACGCTTTCACAAAATTCATATTTTGTGTGGACTTGGCTTTGCATATGTGTGAATCATTGGTCGAAACCTGATTCCTCAGACTGAGCTATGGAGCAACTATCTGCAATAGTGTCCCATTGACCAAAGCCATCTTGGAACCATACTAAGTTCATGAATGAACTATATGATTCAACAACTTCTTTGTCGCTTCTAAAGTGTCAACATACTTAGCCTTTGTTATAGAATTCGCCACAGTATCCTGTTTGGAACAATTTCCAACTACCGTGCCACCATATTGTGTATTACACAAAACCCTTAATTTAAATCGAAAATCGCATGGAGCATTGATGAAGACTGTATCGATGTAACCTTTTACAACGAACTCTTCATGATCTCCGTTTGCGAGAAAACATGTCATCAGTGCCACTGTGGCACTTAATGACCCTTTTTCACTGTTGTCCTATGATCAGTACTTTTGATCACTTTGGTATCTATACTCGCAACAACTTTGGAGTATTGGACATACCTGGTTGTTTTTACATACCATGGAATACATGATTAATCCAAACACAAGAGTGTGTGGAATCTCCATCATGTATTTTGCTCATCAGTGTTATTGGGACACCGAGTCTTGCAAAAACTCTTTCCATGTGACTGCGGCAAGAATCACTCCTTGGCGTTTTAAATGCTAAAAGGTTTTAGCATCTTGTCAATATGTATCTTTGCTCAGCCCCATTAGGTAATTCTATCTCCATAGATCATCATGCCTAATATTAAGGCTATTTAGCCCAAGCACTTCATCGGAAAACTATTTTCAAATGAAGTCCTAATCCGTGTCAAGAAATTTATTTCCTTTTAACAATGTGTCAAGCACACAAGGTGTTTAGAAATATTATTATGCTCCCACTTACTTTCTTGAATCACTAGCATCTTCGTTACCCATTGATGAAGTCAAACCCCTTTGACCATTTCATCAAAACACGAAGATTCCAACTCCATTTTGCTCTCTTCTGTCCATCGCTGGAACTCTGAAGTTTGCATACTTACTAGCATCCTCTGGACTGACAAAATACCTTGGACTGTAACACATGCAAGTCCTTGGTTTCATTTCCATAAGATGGAAATCCTTTCGTCATCCATGTTTCATATCTTATGATTGAAATATGTGTTAATTGCTAGTTCAACCCGAACCGACTTTAAGCATCGCTACGGTGAAACAACCTCATCGTAGTCAACTCCTTGAACTTGTTATTGCAACAAGTCGAGATTTATGGATAAAACATTTTTATCCGTATCAGTTTTAAGTTCCATAAATATTCGTTGGACCTAAGTCTTTCGAAAGGTGTATCAAGATTTTAATCTTTGAATCACTTATATGGAAACTATCTCGGATTTGATTGGCATTTAGCCAATTCCGGAGTCAGGGCCCATCAACGCTTCCTTGTGTAACATAGGTATACTGTTGTCTAACAACAATATCTCGTTTGCGCACCTGAGAGGTTTGCACGAGCCTTGCCTACGTGGTTCAGCTGCAAGTTCGACCGAAGTCCATACATTTTATTGTAGAGACTTCCGTATCAGTCGCAGTAGGAAACTCCGGAATTACTTCCAAGGTTCCTTTCCTTTGATCTGATGACGAAGATAATGTTTATCTCGTCGAGTTTGCACTATTCTCCCACTCACCTTTTGAAAGAACTATTCTCTTTAAAAGCATACCGTTTTGTGGCAAAAACCTTTGCCTCGGTATAGTGGTGGGGGAATACCCAATAACTAGGGATAACCTACAAAGTAGCACTTGTCTGATTTGGAATAGGTTTGTAACCTTTTACACAAGCCCCATATTCCAAATGTTTAAGAAAAGATATAACATGGTTGGGCGTACCATACCATGGCGTCATTTCAACAGACCCGATGGAGCTCTTTTCAGTGTAAAAGCCGCAGTCTCTAAAGCATCACTTTAAAAGGGATAATGGCAAATTTATTTATGTCATCTTTGAGCTCACCATGTCATAAATGGTTTGATTACATCTTCACAGACTTTCCACTTGCAGTGGTGTTCCGGGAAGTGCAAGTTATGAAACCCCTTTCACAACTCATCAGACATTCGCTAAACTTGTAACTCAAATATTCCTTTCTGCAATCGAATTGTAGAAACATAATTTTCTTGTTACAATAACTTCTACTTCATTTTTGAAATCCTTTTGATTGAATTCAAAAGATCTAGACTTACGTCTCTTCAAATAAATATCCATATCTCTACTTGAGTCATTTCTGAAGATAGATAAATCCACTACTAACAACATTTATCGGACTACACACATCAAATGTATGATCACCAATAAGTTTGTCGTTCATTCCTTATGGCCTATGAACGGTATTTCAGTCACTTCACTTTTCGGAGGAAAGTTGCAAGTGTCAGATGATTTAAAATCAAACGACTTAAAAAACCCATCATAATGGAATTTTCCATGCGGGTTTCTCCAATGCGACCAAATGCAGTGCCACACTTGTGTGGTATTCTTTTAGTCTTGCGACATTTAGCGTCAGTGTTATGGATGTATCATATTACCATCAATATTCATAACATACATCCCATCTTGGATGGAAGCATGGCCCTTCATGTTATTCATAATACTGAACAACAATTGTTGGTTTTATGAACAACTCTTTTGCAACAAACATTGTGCAATGGGCTAGAGTGTATGAAACTCTAAAATGAATTATGAAAGTAAACCCAGAGGTAATGTATTATTATCAATATTCATAACATACGTCTCATTCATAATGAAAGTATGGCCCTTATGTTATTCATAACACCGAACATCAAAAGTTCTCTTATGAACAACCTTCTTGCAAGATACCTTATGCAAAGGGCTAGAGTGTGAAACTCTAAAATGAATTATGAAAGTAAATACATAGGGAATACACCGATAAAAGGTATAGTAACATTTCCTATGTTCCTTGTGTGTATCTAAACCTCATTCATGGCTAGTCTTTCAGGCCATAGTAGTTCTTACATCGAGTTGCAACAGAATGCAATCGAGCGGGTATCTTTGTGATTAACTCACAATACCCAAGAATTAGTGATTAACATGTTTAACCATAATTCCCAAGAACTATATCTTTGACCATCCTTCTATACATCAAAAACTTGTATGACATTCATACATGAGCTGGATATTCCAGTCTTCTTTCTTTTTGCCTTTATACTTCTAACAGTTTAACTTTCAGTATTTCTCCTACTCTCAGAAGAAGCACTCAACTTAAGAGTGGCGTTAGCCCCAGACTTCCTAGGCATGAAAGTTTCACTAACACCCTTCAGACACTTTTTTTCTCTTTAAGTTGTTTATTTTATTCACCTTTCATCATATGACATGCGTTCTTCTGGATCCCTCTCTTATCAGTCTAATGCATAGTAAACACCTTTACTAATAGTTTGCAAACAAATATTGCTTTGTTTGTATCTGAAAATGATTTTCAGTTCCATGAATATCATATAACTATCCCAAACTTTCGAAGTTCGGGTCTCATGGAAGCAAACATATTGCACTTTGACCGTAACGGAATTCTAGCTTTTGGATCGAAGGACGAGAGTCACATGGTCCATAGCATTAGCCGGAGAATACCGAAAGTATGCGATAGGACAAAGTCCTTCTCGGCACTCTTGAGGACAATCCTCACATTACGTTACCAACCGTAAAGTTTTAACCAGATATTTAACAGCTATTCAATTTTAACAGGGAAGGTGGAAATGCGAGCCATTATTCTACAACTATTTTGGAAATCACACTTAGACAGTGTTCAAAATTAATTGCACTGAGAATTTAAACAAGATAATTCTACAGTGCGCTCCCACTCAAATCAATATCTCTCATAATTGATTGTGAGTGATACAAGACCCGCATTTTAATTCAACGCCACGGTTCGAGATGAACTCAAATGGCGCGAACTTCAATCGGTAGGCAAACTTGCCGATCAAATCTCTATGTGATTCTTGTTCATCTTTCGATGCGTGTGTTCCGAGCTCAGGACTGTCCTGCCTGAACATCAAGAGAACCAAGTGATCTCGCTGCGAGGTCTCAACTCACCCGCCTCACACTTCTCTAATCGTTCGCACCCATGGAGATCATGTGATGCCCCGAAGAGATAGGTGCCGTGACGGTGCTACACTTGGGAGAACACTAACTACTTGATATTTTTGTGAGAGATCACCCTAATAAAAAGAGACTACCGCGTAATCAAGAAGGGTGCATCATAAGGGATAAACATCTCAGGCAATTCATAATAGCATGATATGGTATAGCCCTTTCTGACGGAGAAGTCTTGTATTTCTTCGTCTTCGGCTTTCGCGTCGGTGTTCACCTTCGCAAAGTTTGCCACCACCTTGTCGATGCACCAGATAATATTGCTATCTCTATAGCTAATAAAATAAGTGCATTACTTAAGGTTGACATGTAGGTCATTTAAAGTGACAATCATATGGCTCCAGCCATCATGCCGAATCATGACACGCAGGTCATGTTAATATTACATCATATAGTCATCTCATACATAATCAAATTAATATGAGCACTGCTATACCACATCACATGCACATGCAAACCATCATGCAAAACCAAGTTAGACGTCTCTAATTGGTTCATGCAAAATTTTATTTTACGTGGCTTCTAAGGTTTCGAAACAAACCGAAGCTACCAACGTTCATCATCAAGCATGATAATTAAATCGCTAGATTAACTTTGCGGGGTGTATGAAACACGAGATAATAAAATCTCGAGCCCCATACTGAACTTTGTCATACGCATGACCCCCGTGCAGATCATATCTGCATTGCCCTTTCGTCTGCGAAATTTCATCTTTCTTTTTAACTATGGTGGAATTCAATGAACTGTTAGCACTTCGTTGATCAATCAGGATCGCGGATTGCCAGAACTTTGAAACTCCACCATGCTGTTATCAAGATCAGAAATATGCAAATTCCAGGGAAGCAACAAGAACATCGGGTAACAGATTTCATCTGCTACCCGCACAAATAATTTTCAGCAATAGATCTCATCTACTACCTAATTATATTGTGCAACACCCATACATCTCTATGTATTCTTGATCGCAACTCGCAACTACGCATAGCCTGGCTCATGATGCCACTGGAGGGTAACGCAGCAGAAAACAAAAAATTTACGACCTACGCACCAGCCCAGGACCACTATGAAGACTGCATACAAGGATTGATCTTTTTCGTTACCGACTCGTAGCGCAGCGGAAGTAGAGTCGATGACGATCGGCGGTGCACATCCCCGCAGCTAGGATTTACAACCTCCCAACCGCGAGGATGTATACCCTCATCCGCCCCTCGGACAGCCCTCCGGGAGGCGGTCGGACAGTCCCCCAGACGGTGTCGCGGACAGCCCTTCGGGAGGACCTTCGAAACTCGGACGGTCACTCGGACATCCCTTCAGGAGGACCTTCGAAACTCGGACAGTCACACGAACAGCCCTTCGGGAGGCACTCTCAAACTAAGACCGAAACAACGATCTCTCTATAGAGTTGCACACATACGGTGTCATCTATCCGGCAGGGCTTCGTCGTCCAGAACTAGTTCCCACCGGAACCCAGACAGCCTTTCGGCTCTACGAAACTATTTCGCTGGGAGGGAGAGAGAAGCCAGACAAGTCAAATGGCATGTGTAGGTGAGAAGGTATGAGGTTTGGGCAGCCCCCTCACCTCCTATTTATAGGAAAACCAAGGGGTACAGTTGCCATTCCAAAAACCCAAAAATGCCCCCACTTTATGTCATACACAAAGGGCATAAGAGGGAAAATGGATGCCATGTGGAGCTCCATGGAGCTCCACCCATCTTGGACAGCCACACCCTTGGGGGCCCCCCATGAGGGGCTTCCTTGGCCCCCAAGCCCTTCTAAAAGCCTTTTGGAAAATATCCCAAAAGGTTGTTTCCAAAAATATCCCAAAAAGCACTTTCACTATTCACGATGACATTTTTCAGCGTCCGTTCGAACTGAAAATATTTACGTGGGCTTAGAACATTTCCAGTACCCACTAAAATATTTTTCAACGCGTTCCGAAACAATTCCAGTTTAGTGATTTTCATCTGCGAAAAGCATCTGAAACGGTTCCGGCAGCTCCGGAACATTTCCGGTTTTCATCCCGGAAAATTCCAGAAAATTTCCAGAACGATTCTGGCATCCTCCAAGAATTATCAGGCATGTGCCGAAACCAATTTGACTTTATGGTATCCCCTGAAACAACTTTTTAGTTTCACCGGAACTCATCCGGTGACCTCTCTCTTTGGAACTTTTCCGCTGTCTCCGAAAACTTTTTCCGGAAACTTTCTCTCAGACTCCCTGTCTAGTATTCAGCAGATAGATGACCTTTAAGCGTGTGACCCTATAGGTTCGGTGAAGTATAGACATGACCCGGAACCCCTTCCGATCAATGATCAACATCGGAGCCGTGGACACCCATATTGACCCCTATACCCACATGAATGAATATTCGAGTGAACCTCCAGTTGCCATGTGCTATTCATGTTGCTTCGCGATATGTTACAAATACCCGAGGTGAGACATGTTGGCATCCCTGTGGCTCAACACCTTGTCCACTATGCCAGTTACCTCGTTACCGGTATTGTTCTCTTTTCTCGTTACCGTGTTCCGGCATCCCCATGATCAAATCACAAAGTGTCTGGCCAGACGATGATGGATACCGTAACACCGAGAGGGCCCAGAGATATCTCTCCATCGTCGGAGGAGCAAATCCCAATCTTGAGCTATCAAGTTACTTGACATACTTTTCCATGAACCCGTAAGCCGCCGTAATAGCCACCCATTTACGGATGACGTTTAACAAACCCCAAAGTTCATGAAGCAAGCATGAAGAAACTCGATACTCTCATGGTCTAAGGAATCATGCAAACGTTAACCATCTCTGTGTTATTAACCATTAACTTGTGACGAATGAATCTCATAGCATAACATCAATTCGGGTCGATTCAACACAAATGTTCTTCTAACATTGTGCCCTCAAAGTTGCTGGCATAGACATGCCCATGATCAGGAAAATAGAACCATCATGCAACACTTGAGCTAGTCTTAGAGGCCAGACTAGGAATACATTTTACCGTTTATTATTCCACACGTGCATATGAGTCTTCCTCCGAGCCTCGTGGTTATTGTAGACTCGAGAACCATAGCAGTTATAGCATGGAACATAAACCTAATTATGAACAAGGAGATAATCAATAACATTTATTATTGCCTCTAGGGCATATCTTCTACAGGAGGCTTCTTTCCAGAGGAAATAGCTACAAGCGTCCGCAAGCTCCCAGCGTATATTTGCTCCGTCAATGAGTAGACAACTTTCAGTTTCAGCAAAATGTTTTGGCCAAGGCTGGCACTCCTGGCGCCTGTCAGACAATAAAGAGTATAAACTCGGTTGAGCATTTTGTGACTACTCTAATGGATGAAGTGCTTCAATGGAGAGTAACTTTTTGGCACTTACCGAAGATGGCGGCTGTCATTCGACATATCTGCTGTTTTAAGTCGGCAAGCTCTTCAGCAACCGGCTTCAGTTGTTTTTTAGCATCTTCAGCGCGCTTTTGCAAGGAGGTCTTTTCCGACTCAAGTGTGGCACGTTCAGCGGTAAAGTCAGATTTTGATTTTTCTAAGTCCTCTAAGGCAAGTTTTAGCTTTGCCTCGGCCTCGCTGCTCTTGGTTTCCAGAGCCGCCACTCTCTTGTTTAAGTCGCCAAGATGTGATTCTTTCAAGCTTAATGCCTCCTACACAAAGTTTGAGAGTTGGTTTGGAAATCATTAATGCACAGGTTTGTTATGATTCAAATATTCAAGTCCCAAGCACATTGCAAGCAATACACTTGGTACTTGGGGGCTAATGTAGGTCATTTGAAAATCTCACGAAGACCCGGCTCATCTTTTCAAGATAAGCCGGCCCTTGGGGGCTACAAACGGATTTTTGCCTAAGTGACTATTGGAAGACCCGGCTCATCTTTTCAAGATAAGCCGGCCCTTGGGGGCTACAAGCGGATTTTTGCCTAAGTGACTATTGGAAGACCCGACTCATCTTTTCAAGATAAGCCGGCCCTTGGGGGCTACATGCGGATTCTTTAAAAGTTATTATTGCAAGACCCGGCTCATCTTTTTCAAGATAAGCCGGCCCTTGGGGGCTACATAAGTATATATCTGTGAAGTAGAAAGGGGTTAAAATTCATACCTCATACTTCTGCTTCATCAAGTTTACTAAGCCGGCCTCCATATCATGACTTTTATGAAGGCGGTTTAGATAACCAGCGTGCAGCTCACTGACATTGAAATCCGCATAATCCGGCAGGTCCAATTTGGCCTTGCCTTTCTCCAGCAGAGGTGGTTCTTCTTTATGCTTGGCCAGTACAGTGGAGGCTCCTGGTGGTTTGTAACCCGCCCCGGTGATGATGACATCAGCATCATTCTTCTCAGAAGGGACTTCTTTAGTTGGATGGAGAGGAATTGGGCTTGGCGGGTCTCCAATGTTGGCCGGGTCAGCGTCAGTGTCCATGGCCTCAGGAAAAACTTCTTCAGCCTGCGGAGGAGGGTTGTCTTGATGAGATATGGGATCTTCAGAACTTTCGATTGGAGCTTCAGGGGGCTTCGGAATCTCCTTTTCCGGCTCAGAGACCTTGAAGGTCTTGGAAGAGTCGCCCACCTTCTGCCTCTTGCCCATCTTTGCCTTAGCTCTGTAACAGAAGTGGGCGCATTTATGAGCATAGGAAAAAAATTGGATACCAACAAAGGCAAAATCCTCACCCAGGGTTGACAACGAAGGCGGGCAGCTGTGTGCCGGTTGAGTCGCCAGAGGATGGAGATGTTTCCTGCAAAATCAGAGTTGGATAATATAAGCAGATCGCTGCATGAGGCTAACGCGTGGAAGAGATGAAAACAAAGTTATGAAGTACCTCATTGCGGCGTTTCCGAGAAGCTGGTGTGTTGGATAAGCCAGCTACTAGATCTTCAGAGCCGCCGCTCCGGGTCTGATGCCTAGAGTCATGTTGCTGCTTCTTCAAAAGAAAGTTGGGATCCAAGTGAGCAAGAGGGTGTGAAAACTTTACTTTCCGGATGACCCGCCGTATTTTCTCTGTTGGCAAAGGTTCCGAGTCGGAGGAGATGGTAGTTACCTCTGCTGCACCGGCTTGGCTTGTCTCCGCTTCATCCTGAGAGGAGTCAGCATCAATAAGTTGCATGAAAAGAAGGCCAAGGGAGTCAAGTTCTACCTCCAAATCATCCAGTTCGAGTAGTTCTTGAGCGGTTTGCTTCTTTTGACGACCCAGACCCCGAGTCTTAGTTGCTTTGGTTTTCTTCTTCAAAGTCGAGGCTGCGGTTATTCTTTTCTTCCAGAAGGGAGAGTCGTCCTACATACATAAATACATTTGCAGAAAGGTTAAAAGAGATGTGAAGGGCAAAATCTAAAAGGAAAAGGTGAAGATTAAAGTAAAAGGTCTTACTGCGGGAGTCGGGTTAAGAACATAGAAGGGGTTTAACCCCGTCTTGTTGCAAACCTCCCGAGGTTCTCCAAGCAGTGATTTGACAATTAAATTGAGGTCTTTGTCTGTCAGAGGCGTCTGGTTGAAGCGTTGAGGGTCGTCCACATCGCCAGTGTATTGACACATTAAGCCGCCGCGCCGGCTCAGCGGCAAAATTCTCCAGGAAACCCAGCAGCGGGTCAAATCAACGCCAGTTAACCCATTGGCTAATAAAGCCCTGATCTTCGAAAATGTGTGAGCCTATTGAGCGCGCTCTGTGGCGGATAACCGGTCTGGAAGCTCGGTGGTAGTGCAGACCCGGTAGGGACGATAACCCGGCAATGGTTTTTCTTCAGCCGGGGCAGTGTCTCTGCAGTAGAACCAAGTGCGGTTCCAATCTTTGGTATGGCTGGGCAGAACAGCAGAAGGAAAAGATACAACTCTCCGCCTCTGGATGGAAATGCCTCCGAGTTCAAGACTTGGTCCGTCTGCTATCTCAGTCTGGCGGTTGATGTAAAAGAAGTCTCTGAAGAGGTCAACAGTGGGCTCTTCTTGCAGATACGCCTCGCAGAAAACTTGAAATTGGCACAAGTTGGTGACGGAATTGGGGCCAATGTCTTGAGGGTGAAGTTTATAAAAATGCAGGGCGTCCCGGAATTTTTTTGACCCGGGCGGTGAGAAGCCTCGGAGAATATGATCTGTAAAGATAACCACTTCCCCCTCCTTGGGTTCGGGGATAGTTTCGGGACCGGGAACCCGCCAATGGATGATTTCTTGATCCGGCAAAACCCCCATGGCTACGTACTCATTGAGCATAAGCTCAGTGACCCCGGAGGCTACCCAATCGCAAGAAGAGGGAGCCTTAGCCATGACTGACCGGGTTGAAAGTTGTGGAAAGTATAAAATTACGGCGGATTAGGAAGGTTACATGACAAGCCAGTTATGACTCTAAGACGGCAACGCTATTTGGCGGGTCATTGATAAATTATGAGCCGCCTTTTGCTACATGAATGAGGGGCATTAAAGTATGGCGGCTTATATCCCGTCAAGATGAGACGGCAGCATGGTGGCAGGTCAATTGCTCAGTGAATACTGGAAATACTGCAAAGTGTGGACAAACAAGTTTCACAAGTTACAGCTACAATTATGGATCTACGGATGAAGATAAAAGGGGAATAATTGCTAACCCTAAAAACAGTAATGGAAGAACCAGCAGGCAATGCGCAGATTCCGGGGAAGAAGCGATCTACTCTGGATACGAAATATATGCTAAACAGAGCACCGCACGATTTTGCTAGCATTTCCAAGTTGAAGGATGATTCCTTTCTCAAGCAACGGTATAAACTCCGATGAACGGCGACGAACTCTAAAGAACTCCGGTGACCTAATGCGAATCTGAGGAAGCCAAAGAATGGAACCTGAGAAGACGTAGGGAGCGCGGGCGTGTGCTGATGAACTCTGGTCGCAACAGGTTGATGCAGCGGCCTTGTTGAGGTAGACGGCGCGGTCCGGGAGGTGCAGCGGAGCTTCGGTCGCACGAAGCGTTTGGAGGAAGAAGAAGAAGGGAGGGCAGCGGGGGAAAATGAAAAGAATGGACCCCCCGTGCCTATTTATAAGGAAGAGGTGGAATAGCAACAGTCAAGCACAAGAATCGAGGAGACATGATAATGATTGACCAAAGAAGTGCCTCGATTTTCGGAATGACTAGTTAATGCAAAGATCCGTTGTGATGTCATGAAGATTTTCTGGATTTATCAGAGATGACGTCATCCATTTTATATATGGCGGGTCGTGAAGATTTATTTTAGATTAAATGATTAAAGGAGACACGAGACTCGCCAACCAGAAGACTTGAAGATTGACATGAACAAGTTCAAATCAATCTGGGGCCTAATGTTGGGGATATAACCCCGCAGTATAACCCGCCATGGAGGGGCCGGGTTAGGATGTTGACGACTTAACAATAAAGGCTTTAAACATGCCTGAAGACCAAGACAAGCCTGGAGGTGATTTACCAGGCGGGCCAGATGGAGGCCCAGAGCCGGAAGACGGCGGGTGACCCGGAGGCGTAAGCCGTCCGGAGGTGACTTGCCAAAGAAGGCAAAGCGACTTAGAGGCAAGACCGGTTACGAAGTGTAACCCGGTCCGGACTTTTGTAAGCCCAGGGCCTCGACCTGTGTATATAAAGGCGAGCCCCTGCGGCGGCTTAGGGTAAGAAACAATTGATCGAGAGCTAGGTCAAGCGAATCCGCTCCCTTGTAATCGATACCCAATCAATACAGCACAAAGCAGGACGTAGGCTTTTCCCTCCTTCATGAGGGGCCGAACCTGGGTAAACTCGTGTCTTTCGTCCCGACCAACCCCTTCGAGCTAGTCACCGTAGAGATGGCCTCACCCCTAAGTCCTTTCACTAGGGCATCTGCCGTGACAAAACCACGACACCCGTCGACCACGAGTTCCCGGAGGACTACGACCTAGAAGAAGAAGATGAAGTGGACATCGACGAAGCGCCTTTGTTTGAAGAGAAGCTCTCCAACTAAGCCCAAGCAAGCAAGAAGCGCCAAAGCAAGCAGACCAAGGCATACACAAAGGATGAGGACAAGCTCCTTTGTGAATGTTGGAGGGACATTGGACAAGACCCCAAGGTCGGCTTCGAGCTAAAGTCATCTACCTTTCGGCTACGTGTTTATCGTGAATTTCATGAACGCAAGAAGTTCGCGCGGTACCAAATGGAGAGCAAGCGCGGGTGGTGATCCATCTCCAAGCGTTGCCGGGTGATACAATAAGAGTGCAACAAGTTTTGTATCACCCTTGAGAGCATCGAGGGACGTCCCGTAAGTGGCCTCGGCATCAAAGACATGGTAAACATGTGACCATCTTCGTTTTCATTGTGCTTGCATGTCCATTTGCCCATATGCTTGCATGATATACGTTTGTAGGCATTTTAAGCTTTGGAGGCTTTGAAGGCCCAACATGAGAAGTACTTCAACCTCGGCCATTGTTGGATGATGATCAACGGGGATGAGAAGTTCGAGGCGCAATATGCCGCGCGTGGAGGGACGGAAGCCGTCGAGGAGCATGGTGAGGGAGAGACACCGCGGCCGCGGGGGAAGACCAACTCCAAGAAAGAGGACAAGTGTGATGCGGCGTCGATTGCCTTGCATACCACTTTGGAAGGCATGATGAGCAAGAAGGACAGCAAGACAAAGAAGAGCAAATGAATGCTTTCATGGAGATCCAAAGAAAGAGGCTTGAGATGGAGGCAAAGAAACAAAGGAAGATGCTTGAGATCGAGGCCATCAATGCGAAGACCAAAGCAAAAGAAGTGTCGCTCGCTAGCATGATGACGGGAGTGGAAATCAAGAAGGTGGACTTGAGCACGATGTCACCGAGGAAGCGGCCTTGGTTCGAGAAGATGGAGGCAGACATGCTCAAGTTCAACGACGAGTGATCTATGATGACAAATAGCGCCACACTTTTTTTTGTATGACCGGGATGATGTGGTTGAACTCCCGTCCTGGCAAGTGTGCCGGCCGCTAGCAACTACACCGGCATGAACTATGTTGGCCGCTGGCATGGCACCAGCATAAACTCTAGACGATGCATGGCCGCTGGCATGATCTATGGCCACAGGCCTTTTTCATATGTGCAGACAGAATTTGGGTTAACGCAATTGGGCACATGGAAGGGGACGGACGAGCCAAAAAAGCAAACATAGGGTGTGCCTGTTTGGGTCAGCCCGCCGGAGTTGCTCTAACACAGAAGATGTAACCTCATGTCACTTTAAGATCACTTAGATCTGAACAATGCTCAAATGGCATCCCATGACTCCAAACTTACAAGTTGAAATTTCTAAAAAGGCTGAAACTTATTTATTATCGCATCACATCCCATGAGTTCCTGGATAGTTCAGCTTACAAAAGAATGGCTTCAGGTCGTCTGAATGGTTTCAGGAACAGTACAGCTATGCATGGCTCAGAGATACAAACAATTAGCAGCATCAGCTCGAATGTTTTGAGACACAAAGGGTCTTAATCATCAACGTCATGAGTATCTACTTCGACAGCATCATCTTATCCAGCTCTGCTGAATCTTCAGAAGTCTTGCATCCTTTATTAAGTTTCAGCAGCTTATGTTCAAAAGAGGCCAAAAACAGTCAAAGCACATTATTCTCTTTGCAGCGATAAGTCAAAAAATCAAAAGGTGGGGAAATCATCATGGCTCAGACATCCAAGGAAGGAATTAGCAGCATTAGCTCTCAAGCCTGGCAGGGCGAAAGCTCTTAGGCGGCATCTGCGAATGTTTTGAGAAACAAGCCTTAGTTCTATCATCACAGCCACTGATTTCACCTATTTTCAATCAAGTGAACCTACAACTAATACTAAGTATCATGATTAAGTATGTCAAGCAAGAAGTGTAATCACAAAAAACGGCTCCGTGCACCGACTAAATCACAGCCACAGGTTCCTATCAAATGTGAGACGTCCAAAAACTCTCTGTTGGCACAATGTAGCATCTCCGGTCAAGGCTTGTGGCTACCGGAGACGTGGCATCCGGCCCAAGAAAACAAATTAGAAAGCATTGAAAACCCTCAGAGACCCGTTTAAAATCACACACGGCTGAATCAAGCAGGTGCAAATACAGAGATGGACACTTGCATCAACATAGAAGCAGCTGCTGTTTACAGTGTCATACGGCACTTCCTGGTCTAGAGCTCTTCACGAAGAAGATGTTGCATTGCAGAATCGAGAAACCTATGACAGACGGAATTGGGTGGAACAATGCAATGCTCAGTGGAAAGAGAAGTCGTTTTTGGTTTGAAGGCTCGCTGTGACAATAGGCACCACTGCCAAAACCCTATATGGATCATTATCACATCATAAAAACCTTTCTTCCACAGATAAAAACTCTTTGGGTGATATGCCAACGGAAAGGGCCCAGAAAATCATCGAGTAATCAGATCCAGGTGAGTTGAAAGCCGACTGGGTTTTCAATCTAGCAAGATGGCAGGATGATTTGCCGATTGGTTGGAGTGGTGAGTTACGACATCCAGACAAGAAGCTGATCTTGCAAAACAAACATTCAAATAGATCACCGCATCAGGCTTTTATGCGGGCTAGATTTGCCCAACAGAAATCTGCACTTGACTGGATTTCTCGGATCGCTGGAACTTCATGATCTGAAGTCATCGAGAAGGTGGATCAATCAGATGTAGTAAGTGTACACTATTAATAAGTTTGTTTTAACAGGGACTTTGGTGCTGTCGTTCCTTGTAATTAAACGGAAGTCATTGCATTGGAATTGCTTGACCGTAATTACATTGCAATTTATTTGGCATCTGTAAGCATCTTCGTAGTTTAGTAACTCGACTTATTTATTTATCTTAATTTAGGTCATGAAAAAGGTACACAACATGAAAGATATGTATGGACAAGTTGAATGCACAGGCCATCTCGATGAATGGTCAGTGCCAGAATCTTAGCCCAAAAGCGCTGAATTACGCTATTAAGAAGCGCACCAGAGACTCTAATTTATTGCCTTAAAAGCTAGTAAATCGAATCTAGTCTAGGAACAAAACAACAAGAAGACAAAAAAACGAATACAGTAGATCGCATTAGACTCACGAAAACTTGGTGTAATCGACACAGTATCGATTCAGAGTTTGATGGTAAGTTGAAAACATCATCATCGTCTAATGCCAAGATCTAGATGCTCCGTGGAGAAGAGAAATCGAGAAGCAATAGGTCACCAACAAATCAACAAAGAGAAGAAACGTAAACGCAAAAGAAGAACACAACTGGCGGCGGGGGATAGATGAGGATCTGGAGGTTGCCGGGTGCGCTTATATAGGAGGTGGGTGGCGACGGCCGACGGGGGAGGGCTGCCCTAGCCATCGTGAATTGGCATAATTGCCCCTGTGCTTCGCTCGTTGGAGAAAAAACGATACGCTGGCCTGCGGGCTGCGGCTTTTGGGCTTGAATCATTAGTCAGAGCGTACTCCTTGCATCAGGGCCACACATAAAGGAGAGAAAGAAATCTCGCACAAGGGCGTAAAACCACAGTACATGGTCAGGCCCACACCAGCCTGGGTGTGTGTGAAGCATTCAGAATGTTTGCGAGATCCTGGTCAGAGGATACTCCTCGCAAAGATCGCTCTCATTTTCCCTTTGTTGAAGTGGTGCACTGGTTGTACAAAACTTGTCATAATTTTTGAGTTTTGTGTATGTGTGTGTGTTTCTTAAACGTTTTATTTTTTATACCGTACGTTTAAATCACGAACCGTTTTCGCCATTCCGTTACTTGCATCGAGATCTTTAAAACTAAAATCCCGTGTTAATAGATTTGGACTTTTTTTTCAGAAAAAAACAGAGGAAAATAACTTTTTTTTAAAAGGAGCACAGCTATGCTTCTCACTTTTTGTTTGAAGGACGAATGTGCCTTTCACTTTTGAGGAAGCACAGATGTTCTTTTTTACTTTTCAAAAAAGCCAATAGTGAGAAGCATAAATGTACTTTGCGGAAAGACATTTATTATTTAGAAACATTAAAAGTGAGCACTTTTCCAGCCCTCTCAGACCATCAGTGTTCCAGGTCGTCGGATCGTCACTTGTGGTTGTTTTTGTCCGAAATTGAGTACTTTTCCAGCCCTCTTAGACCATCAGTGTTCTTGGTCGTTGGATCGTCACTTGTGGGTGTTTTTGGCCGTCAGATTAGCTCTTGCTCCCACGCCCCTTCACTCTAATCACTACGAACGAGCGCTAACCGTGCTGGGTCGCTGCTCTGCTGACAATTTCGGGCGTCTCGTATTGAACCGGGCCTATTGGGCTTCACAGCCTTCGGAACTCTATCCGACCCTCTCGCTAGGTCGTAGTCCTCGCATGGCGGCGACCGATGATGGGAGTGACTACTCCAAGAGAACGACGGGGCCGGTCATTGTGTCCCAGAGAGGCGAGCAGGACAAAGCGACCCAAGTGATACGATCGCGCCATCGTGGACTCGTGGTCGCGGAGCAAGTCTCGGTTTGGACGCCGATTCAGGTCGAGGCAAATCAGCGTCCGACTGTTCGCCTGTTCGGTGAAGCAAATCCTCCACTTCGGTTTGAAGGAGGCAATAATTGTTCAGTTTCCGAAGGCATTCATGGCAGATGAAGTGCGCCACTTGCCGGCGGAGATTAATTGAGGTGTTCCTTTCGTCTTCCCAACATGTTGTTGCGTCGGTATATAAGCTTCCTCTCCTTAGCTCTCTCGGCCTTAATCGATCCAGTCGTTGGGCGATGTAAGCGCACAAGGCTGGGCGAGTAGGGAGGAAGGACAACGGACTACGTGTTGGGAAACGTTGCATGTGAAACAAAAAATTTCCTACGCACACGCAAGATCTATCAATGGAGATGCATAGCTACGAGAGGGGAAGTGTATCTACATACCCTTGTAGATCGCTAAGCGAAAGCGTATATAACGCGGTTGATGTAGTCGTACGTCTTCACGATCCAATCACGATCCGTCCCGATCTAGCGCCGAACGGACGACACCTCCGCGTTCAGCACACGTGCGGCTCGATGACGTCTCCGCCTCCTCGATCCAGCGAGCGAGGGTGGAGTAGTAGATGGGTTCTCAACCAGCACGACGGCGTGGTGGAGATGGTGGTGGAGCAATCCCGGCAGGGCTACGCCGAGCGCTACCAAAACCGCGAACGGAGGAGAAAACGATCTAGGGAGAGAGAGGGGCGCCAAGGGCTTGTGTCCTCTTGGGGCGCCCCCTCCCCTCTATATATAGGTGGAGGGGCGTGGGGAACAACCCCTCCAAGCCCTATGGCGCGGCCAAGGGGGAGGAGTTGGACTCCTAGTCCAATTCCCTTCCTTTCCATACACAGGTGGACTTTCCACCTCTCCCAAGCCACATGGGCCTTGAGGGACTTGTGCGCCTGGCCCAATAAGGCCAGGGCGCCTCCCCTTAGCCCATGCAAACCCTTGGGATGTTGTGGAACCCTTGGTGGACTTTCGGACTCCTCCGGAAGTTTCCAAAATCTTCTAGAAGCTTCCCAGTACAATACTGGAAAACCCGAAACTTTTCCGGTAGCCAAAATATGACTTCCCATACATAAATCTTTACCTCTGGACTATTTCGGAGCTCCTCGTGACGTCCGGGATCTCATCCTTGACTCTGAACAACATTCGGTCACCAACATACATAACCCAATAATACTATATCGTCACCGAACGTTAAGCGTGTGGACCCTACGGGTTCGAGAATCATGTGGACATGACCGAGACACCTCTTCGGTCAATAACCATTAGCGGGACTTGGATGCCCATATTGGTTCCCACATATTCCAACGAAGATCTTTATCGGTCGAACCACGATCCCAAGGATTCAATCAATCCCGTATGCAGTTCCCTTTCTCCAGCGGTATGTTACTTGCCCGAGATTCGATCGTCGGTATCTACATACCTAGTTCAATCTCGTTACCGGCAAGTCTCTTTACTCGTTCCGTAATACAAGATCCCGTGATTAACTCCTTAGTCACATTGCTTGCAAGCTTCTTGTGATGTTGTATTACCGAGAGGGCCCAGAGATACCTTTCCATCATACGGAGTGACAAATCCCAGTCTCAATCCATGCCAACCCAACAGTCACCCTTGGAGATACCTGTAGAGTACCTTTATGATCATCCAGTTACGAAGTGATGTTTGATACACACGAGGCATTCCTCCGGTGCCAGGGAGTTGCATGATCTCATGGTCTTAGGAACATATACTTGACATGAAGAAAGCACTACCAATAAACTAATACGATCAAATGCTATGCTTACGGTTGGGTCTTGTCCATCACATTATTCTCCTAATGATGTGACCGCGTTATCAAATGACAACTCATGTCTATGGTTAGGAAACCTTAAC
Source organism: Elymus sibiricus (assembly GCA_039707655.1). Classification (NCBI taxonomy): domain Eukaryota; kingdom Viridiplantae; phylum Streptophyta; class Magnoliopsida; order Poales; family Poaceae; genus Elymus; species Elymus sibiricus. The sequence continues at coordinate 358,591,730 of CM077665.1, forward strand.
CATCTTTGATCAACGAGCTACTCTAGTAGAGGCTCACTAGGGACACGGTGTTGTCTATGTATCCACACATGTATCTGAGTTTCCCATCAATACAATTCTAGCATGGATAATAGACGTTTATCATGAACAGGGAAATATGATAATAACCAATTTATTATTGCCTCTAGGGCATATTTCCAACAGTCTCCCACTTGCACTAGAGCAATAATCTAGTTCACATCGCCATGTGATTCACACCCAATGAGTTCTGGGGTTTGATCATGTTTTGCTTGTGAGAGAGGTTTTAGTCAACGGGTCTGCAACATTCAGATCCGTGTGTACTTTGTAAATCTATATGTCATAATGTAGATGCTACTACTGCGCTCCACTTGGAGCTATTTCAAATGACCGCTCCACTATACGTATCCGGTTTACGACTTAGGGTCATCCGGATCGGTGTCAAAGCTTGAATCGACATAACCCTTTACGACAAACTCTTTATCACCTCCATAACCGAGAAAATATTTCCTTAGTACTCTTTAGGTACCTAAGGATAATTTTGACCGTTGTCCAGTGATCCACTTCTGGATCACTCTTGTACCCCCCCCCCCTGCCAGACTTATGGCAAGGCACACATCATGGCATACAGTATAGAGCCTATGGCTGAGGCATAGGGAACGACCTTCATCCTTTCTATTTCTTCTACCGTGGTCGAGCTTTGAGTCTTACTCAACTTCACACCTTACAATACATGCAAGAACTCCTTCTTTGAATGATCCATTTTGAACTCCTTCAAAATCTTGTCAAGGTGTGTGCTCTGTGAAAGTCTTATCAAGCGTCTTGATCTATCTCTATAGATTTTGATGCTCAATATGTAAGCAGCTTTACCCAGGGCTTCCTTCAAACAACCCTTTATGCTTTCCAGAAATTCTACATCATTTCCGATCAACAATATGTCATCCACATATACTTATCAGAAATGCTATAGTGCTCCCACTCACTTTCTAGTAAATACAAGTTTCTTCATAAACTTTGTATAAACCCAAAAGCTTTGATCACCTCATCAAAGCGTATATTCCAACTCCGAGATACTTGCACCAGTCCATAGAAGGATCGCTGGAGCTTGCATGCCTTTTAGAATCCTTAGGATTGACAAGACCTTCCAGTTGTATCACATACCACCTTTCCTCATGAAAACCATTAAGGAAACTTTGTTTTTGTCATCCATCTGCCAGATTTTGTAATCGAAAAATGCAGCAAATGCTAACATAATCCCAACAGACTTTAGCATCACTACGGGTGAGAAAGTCACATCGTAGTCAACTCCTTGAACTTGTCGGAAACCTCTTTGCGACAAGACGAGCTTTATAAATAGTGACATTACCATCATCGTCTGTCTTCTTCTTAAAGATCCATTTGTACTTAATGGCCTGCCAGTCATCGGGCAAGTCTACCAAAGTCCATACTTGGTTTTCATACATGGATCCTATCTCGGATTTCATGGATCCTAGCCATTTGTTGGAATCCGGGCCCACGATCGCTTCTTCATAGCTCGTAGGTTCACTGTTGTCTAACAACATGACCTTCAAGACAGGATTGTCGTACCACTCAGGAACGGTACGAGTCCTTGTCGACCTACGAGGCTCAGTAGTAACTTGATCCAAAGTTTCATGATCACTATCATTAGCTTCCTCTTCAATTGGTGTACGCATCACAGGAACACTTTTCTGCGTTGCGCTACTTTCCAATTCAAGTGAAGGTTCGATAACCTTATCAAGTTCTACCTTCCTCCCACTCACTTCTTTCGAGAGAACCTACTTCTCTGGAAAGGAAACAAAGACCTTGCCTTCAGATCTGAGATAGAAGGTGTACCCAATTGTTTCCTTAGGGTATCCTATGAAGACGCACTTCTCCGCTTTGGGTTCGAGCTTATCAGGCTGAAGCCTTTTCACATAAGCATCACAACCCCAAACCTTAAGAAACGACAGCTTAGGTTTCTGCCAAACCATAATTCATACAATGTCATCTCAACGGATTTAGATGGTGCCCTATTAAAGTGAATGTAGTTGTCTCTAATGCATAACCCCAAAATGATAGTGGCAAATCGGTAAGAGACATCATAGTACGCACCATATCCAATAGAGCATGACTACGACGTTCGGACACACCATTACACTATGGTGTTCCAGGTGGCGTGAGTTGTGCAACAATTTCCACATTGTCTTAAGTTGCATACCAAACACGTAACTCAGATATTCTCCTCCATGATCATATCGTAGACATTTTATCTTCTTGTCACGATGATCTTCAACTTCACTCTGAAATTGCTTGAACTTTTCAAACGTTTCAGACTTGTGTTTCATTAAGTAAATATACTCATATCTACTCAAATCATCAGTGAAGGTAAGAAAATAACGATATCCACCGCACGCTTCAACACTCATTGGACCGCATACATCAACATGTATCATTTCCAATAAGTCACTTGCCCACTCCGTCATACCAGAAAACGAGGTCTCAGTCATCGTGCCCATGAGGCATGGTCTCCATGTCTCAACCGATCCGAAATCGAGTGAGTCCAAAGATCCATCGGCATGGAGTTTCTTCATGTGCTTTACACCAATATGACCTTAGCGGCAGTGCCACAAGTATGTGGTACTATCATTATTAACTTTGCATCTTTTGGCATCAATATTATGAACATGTGTATCACTACGATCGAGATTCAATAAACCATTCACATTGGGTGCATGACCATTGAAGGTATTATTCATGTAAACAGAATAACCATTATTCTCTGACTTAAATGAATAACCGTATTGCAATAAACATGATCTAATCATGTTCATGCTCAACGCAAACACCAAATAACATTTATTTAGGTTCAACACTAATCCCGAAGGTAGAGGGAGCGTGCGATGGTGATCACATCAACCTTGGAAACACTTCCAACACACATCGTCACGTCGCCCTTAGCTAGTCTCCGTTTATTCCGTAGCTTTTATTTCGAGTTACCAATATTAGGAACTGAACCGGTATGTAATACCCAGGTGCTACTAGGAGTACTAGTAAAGTACACATCAATAACACGTATATCAAATATACTTTTGTTGACGTTGCCATCCTTCTTATCTACCAAGTATTTGGGGTAGTTCCGCTATCAGCGACCGTTCCCCTTACAATAGAAGCACTTAGTCTCGGGTTTGGGTTCAACCTTGGGTTTCTTCAGTTGCGCGGCAACTGTTTTGCCATTCTTGAAGTTTCCCTTCTTGCCCTTGCCCTTCTTGAAACTAGTGGTCTTATCATCAACACTTGATGCTCCTTCTTGATTTCTACCTTCACGTCGTAAAACATCGCGAATAGCTCAGGGATCATCTTCTCTATCCCTTACATGTTATAGTTCATCACGAAGCTCTAGTAGCTTGGTGCCAGTGACTTGGAGAACTCTGTCAATCACTATCTTATCTGGAAGATGAACTCCCACCTTATTCAAGCGATTGTAGCACCCAGACATTCTGAGCACATGCTCACTAACTAAGCTATTCTCCTCCATCTTGTAAGCAAAGAACATGTCAGAGGTCTCATACCTCTCAACACGGGCATGAGACTGAAATACCAATTTCATCTCTTGGAACATCTCATATGATCAATGGCGTTCAAAACGTCTTTGGAGCCCCAGTTCCAAGTTGTAAAGCATGGCGCACTAAACTATCAAGTAGTCATCAGAACGTGTCTGCCAGACGTTCACAACATCCATAGACGACGCTTGAGGGGGTGGCGCACTGAGCGGTGCATCGAGGACATAAGCCTTCTGTTCAGCAATGAGGAAAATACTCAGATCACGGACCCAGTCCGCATAATTGCTACCATCATCTTTCAACTTACTTTTTCTCTAGAAACGTATCAAAATACAGGGGAGCTACAGCGCGAGCTATTGATCTACAACCTAATTTGCAAAGACATTTTGACTATGTTCATGATAATGAGTTTAATTAATCATATTACTAAAGAACTCCCACTCAAATCAACATCCCTCAGGTTGTCTAAGTGTGACATGATCCGAATCCACCAACTCAAGTCCGATCATCACGTGAGATGAGGTGGTTTCAATGGTGAACATCTCCATGTTGATCATATCTACTATATGACTCATGTTCGACCTTTCGGTCTCCTGTGTTCCAAGGCCATGTCTGTACATGCTAGGCTCGTCAAGGTTAACCCAAGTATTCCGCGTGTGTAAATCTGGCTTACACCCGTTGTATGCGAACGTAGAGTCTATCACACCCGATCATCACGTGGTGCTTCGAAACGACGAACCTTCGCAATGGTGCATACTTGGGGAGAACACAATTTTATCTTGAAATTTTTAGTGAGGGATCATCTTATAATGCCACCGTCATCCTAAGCAAAATAAGATGCATAAAAGGATTAACATCACATGCAAATCATATAATTGACATGATATGGCCATCATCATCTTGTGCTTTTGATCTCCATCTCCAAAGCACCGCCATGATCTCCATCATCACCGACATGACACCATGATCTCCATCATCATGTCGTCATGTGGTTGTCGCGCCATCTATTGCTAACTCATAGCGATAAAGTAAAGCAAAAATAGCGAAAATAAATTAAAGACAACCCTATGGCTCCTGCCGGTTGCTGTACTCATCGACATGCAAGTCGTGATAATCTATACAAAACATAATCATCTCATATATCACATCATGTCTTTGGCCATATCACATCACAACATGCCCTCCAAAAACAAGTTAGACGTCCTCTACTTTGTTGCTGCAAGTTTTACATGGCTGTTATGGGCAACTAGTAAGAACCGTTCTTACCTACGCAAAGCCACAACTGTGATATTCAAGTTGCTATTTAACCTTCTACAAGGACCGCCTCTGTCGAATCCGTTTCAACTAAAATGAGAGAGACAGACACCCGCCAGCCATCTTTATGCAACAGGTTGCATGTCAGTCGATGGAATCGGTCTCTCGTACGTGGACAAGTAAGGTTGGTCCGAACCGCTTCATCCCACAATACCACCGAATCAAGATAAGACTAAGGAAGCAAGCAATCTGAACATCAACGCCCATAGACACTTTGTGTTCTACTCGTGCATATCATCTACGCATAGACCTGGCTCATGATGCCATCGTTGAGAAACGTTGCATGGGAAACAAAAAAATTCCTACGCACACACAAGATCTATCCATGGAGATGCATAGCTATGAGAGGGGGAGTGTATCTACATACCCTTGTAGATTGCTAAGCGGAAGCATATATAACGCGGTTGATGTAGTCGTACGTCTTCACGATCCAATCACGACCCGTCCCGATCTAGCGCCGAACGGACGACATCTCCGCGTTCAGCACACGTGCGGATCGATGACGTCTCCGCCTCCTCGATCCAGCGAGCGAGGGCGGAGTAGTAGATGGGTTCTTAACTAGCACGGCGGCATGGTGGAGATGGTGGTGGAGCAATCCCGGCAGGGCTACGCCGAGCGCTACCGAAACCGCGAACGGAGGAGAAAATGATCTAGGGATAGAGAGGGGCGCCAAGGGCTTGGTGTGTCCTCTTGGGGTGCCCTCTCCCCTCTATATATAGGTGGAGGGGCGTGGGGAACAGCCCCTCCAAGCCCTAGGGCGCAGCCAAGGGGGAGGAGTTGGACTCCTAGTCCAATTCCCTCCCTTTCCATACACAGGTAGACTTTCCACCTCTCCCAAGCCACATGGGCCTTGAGGGACTTGTGTGCCTGGCCCAATAAGGCCAGGGCGCCTCCCCTCAGCCAATGCAAAGCCTTGGGATGTTGTGGAACCCTTGGTGGACTTCCGGACTCCTCCGGAAGTTTCCGAAACCTTCTAGAAGCTTCCCGGTACAATACCGGAAAAACCCGAAACTTTTCCGGTAGCCAAAATATGACTACCCATATATAAATCTTTACCTCCGGACCATGTCGGAGCTCCTCGTAACATCCGGGATCTCATCCGAGACTCCGAACAACATTCGGTCACCAACATACATAACCCAATAATACTATATCGTCACCGAACGTTAAGCGTGCGGACCCTACGGGTTCGAGAATCATGTAGACATGACCGAGACACCTTGATACGGGGCACACCCGTGTGTGTCGATCTTTTCACAGTTGGAGGGGAAAAGGGAGAAAATTAAGAGAGAAACACGAAACTCAAGAATGATCTCCGATCACACATCCACTAAATCCACTCAAACACAAGAGATACATAGATCCAAAGTCAACAAGGAGATACAAGTAGCTGATAGTCGTCTCAGTCCGAAGGAGATGAGGTATTGATATCCCGTGGGATCTTCCCTTGATAGGGGCCTTGGCATCCACTTCGGATCTTCTCTCAAAGAGGTAGTCAACTCTGTGGGAGAAGGAAGTAGATGGAGCGATGCTCAATAAAGTCAAGTGCTAAACATAAGCTAACCCTAGCTAGAGGAGGGGGAAGGGTCTTTATAGTCTTAGGTGAACAAAGGGATACATGGGCCAAGGCCCGAGTGGCTGTGCGCAAACAGGGTCCGGACGTCCGGGAGCGGTCGGACGTCCGAGGCTTCACGGCGGTCCGGACGTCCGGGGTCGGCCGGTCGTCCGAAGATTCGGTTCGGGCGCAGAGTGGTCGGATTTCCGGAGCATGTCGAACGTCCGGGGCTCGGTCATTCGGATGCTTCAGACTTCCGTAGATTCGGCTCTGGTCGGTTGGCGCCGAATTTCCGGAGAGGCTCGGTCGTCCAGACATTGGGATGTGTCGAACGTCTAGGCGTTGGGTGGTGTCAAACGTCCGAGCGGCGTCGGTCGTCCGGTCGCTGTGGACTTGCTGAGGTCTTCTGGCTGGGGCTGGACCCCAAGCGTCGGGTGTCCGAGGAGGGTCCGGACGTCCGGAGGTTGTAGCTCGTCTACAGCTCCTCCTTGGTACTTCCAAGCTTGGCGTCCTCGTAGTTCTTCATGGTCGCTTGCATGTTTCTCTACCGAGTACCTGAGTATGCAAAGAACTTCTGCTTGAGGTAGCAGCCATGTCTCCGGTGAATCGAACGATGGTTGAACAAGGAGAGATGTCACCTCGGATTCAATGGCACGTGCACGGGCTCTTGTCATGGGACCCTTTGGAGCTTGAGTTGATGGTGATGGATCCATGGGGATGACCATGGGATGCTCCGCATCATCTCCCCCCCCCTTGCGAGAGATCCATCCTCCTATCAAGATCTTCATCACCATGGAAAGGAGATAGGCCGCGACGTTGAAGGTTTCGCTCACGTTGTACTTGTCGCGTGGAATGTCGATCTTGCAGCCCTTTTTGTTGTAACGTACCAACACCTTGAAGGGTCCATCGGCTCGAGGAAGTAGCTTGGACTTGCGCTCGGCTGGGAAACGGTCCTTGCAGAGGTGTAGCCACACAAGATCACCGGGCTTGAACACCATGGGGTGCTTGTTGAGGTTGTGCTTGTTGGTGATGCATTCCACTTGACGTTCGATCATGCGCCTTGTATCTTCATGCGTCCTCTTGATGTAGCTTGCCCTTGCACTTGCGTCCATGTTGACGCGCCCTTGTAGTGGTAGAAGTAGGATGTCCAATGGGGACAAAGGATTGAAGCTGTAGACCACCTCGAAAGGAGACTTGCCGGTGGTGAAGTGACGCGCGCGATGGGGAGGCAATCTTCCCATTCCTTGATGTTCTTCTTGATCAACACGCGTAGGAGAGTAGATAGCGTCCGGTTCGTCACCTTTGTTTAGCCATCGGTTTGTGGATGATAGGCCGAAGAAAATAGAAGCTTGCTTCCGAGCTTGGCGCATAGATTCTTCCAAAAGTAGCTTAGGAACTTGACATCGCGATCCGAGACAATGGTCTTGGGGACGCCATGTAGTCGCAAGATGTCCCTACAAAAGAGATTTGCAACATGTGAAGCATCGTCGATCTTGTGACATGGAATGAAATGAGCCATCTTGGAAAAGCGATCCACAACGACAAAAACGGAATCATGGCCATTTTTAGTTCGTGGCAAACCAAGCACAAAATCCATACTAATGTCTTCCCAAGGTTGGAAAGGTATGGGAAGAGGCATGTAAAGACCATGGGATTGAGCTTTAGACTTAGCTTTGCGGCATGTAGAGCATCGGTTGGTGAAGCGTGCAACATCATGAAACATCTTTGGCCAAAAGTACTTGTTGGATAGTGTGGCATACGTCTTGTCGCATCCAAAGTGACCCATAAGTCCTCCACCATGAGCCTCTTGCAAAAGCAACAAACGAAGAGAAGACTCGGGTATACAAAGTTTGTTAGCACGCATAAGATAGCCATCTTTCATGTAGTAGTTCTCCCAACATGGTTTCACTTGGCACTTAGCATATGGAGTAGCAAAGGAAACATCATGCTCATATAAATCTTTGATATTCTCAAAACCAATGACATTCAATTCAAGTTGAGTAACTAGCATGCATTTGCGGGAAAGAGCATCTGCCACAATGTTTTCTTTACCCTTAATGTATTTGATGACATAAGTAAAAGACTCAATGAACTCACTCCATTTGGCATGCCGTTTGTTCAACTTAGTTTGACCCTTAAGGTACTTGAGAGTTTCATGATCGGTATGAATGACAAACTCATGAGGTCATAGATAATGCTCCCAAACATGTAAAACTCTCACCAAAGCATACAATTCTTTATCATATATTGGATAATTAAGTTGAGCGCCGGAAAGTTTCTCGCTAAAGTACGCAATTGGGCGCTTCTCTTGCATTAGCACACCACCTATGCCGTTACCACTAGCGTCATAATGCACTTCAAATGTTTTGTCAAAGTTGGGTAAAGCAAGGAAAGGTGCATGAATGATCAAATTTTTAATCTCATGGAATGCGGTGTCTTGTGATGGTCCCCAAATAAATGGTGCATTCTTCTTGCTCAAAGCATGTAAAGGAGATGCAATAGTGCTAAAGTCCTTGACAAAACGGCGATAGAAACCGGCTAGTCCTAGGAAACTAGGCACTTGTTGCAAATTTGTGGGTGTAGGCCAAGTTTTAATAGCATCAATTTTAGTTTCATCTACATGAACACCCTTAGAAAATACCACAAATCCTAGGAAAACGACCTTGTCAACACCAAAAGTGCATTTTTCCATATTTGCATAAAGTTGTTCTTTCCTAAGAATTTGCAAGACTTTTCTAACACGAGTAGCATGCTCGTCAAGAGACTTGCTAAAGATAAGAATGTCATCAAAATAGACCACAACACAATATCCAGTTAGGGGTCGTAAAACGTAATGCATGACACACATAAATGTACCTGGTGCTTCGGATGAGCCCAATGGCATTACTAGCCATTCATAAAGACCAAACTTAGTCTTGAACGCCGTCTTCCACTCATCACCCTCTTGTATGCGTATTTGATAGTAACCACTTTTTAAGTCAATCTTGGAAAATATAGTGGCACCACTAAGTTCATCGAGCATATCATCTTGGCGAGGAATGGGGTGGCGATAGCGAATGGTTATAGCGTTGATAGGATGGCAATTGGAACACATGCGCATACTACCATCATGCTTAGGTACTAGTATCACCGGGACCGCACAAGGACTCAAACTCTCACGTACATGCCCTTTATCTAGGAGTTTTTGGACTTGCCTTTGTATCTCCTTTGTTTCTTCGGGGTTGACTCGGTAGGGTGCCTTGTTAGGAAGCGGTGCCCCGGGGATGAGGTCGATGCGGTGTTCGATCCCTCGTTTTGGTGGTAGTCCCGGAGGAAGCTCATCGGGGAAAACATCTTGGAATTCCTACAAAAAACGAGATAACACAAGAGAAAGATGTTTTGAAGGGTTAGTCCGTACGACGTCATCTTTGCACACAAGTACGTAGTGAAGAACGGTCGATGGGCTCTCACTCACATCCCTCAAATCTCTTTTGGTTGCTAAAAGAACTATATCTCTCATGTCCCTCGTCATGGAGTCACTCAAGTTTGGCTTGTGGCGCTCACTCTCTTTAAGGTGGGTCACTCTCTCACTTTTGTCTCCACGATGGGATGAAGCGTGTTTGTCGGCGATGACTTGACTTGGAGTCCTTGGTTGAAGTACATATTGCTTGACCTTCATCTTGAAGCTATAGTCATTGGTTCGACCGTTGTGGATGACGCCACGGTCGAATTGCCACGGCCGACCAAGGAGAAGGTGGCAAACGGACATGGGAACCACATCACACTCCAAGGTGCCTTCATAAGCTCCTATCTTGAAGGAAACTTGCATGGTGTGTTCAACTTGGAGGGTGCCGGTATCACTTAGCCATTGGACCTTGTAGGGGCGAGGGTGCTTCTTCTTGACCAATTGGAGCTTGCCAGAAAGGTCCTCACTTGCCAAACTGTGGCAACTTCTGCCGTCGATGATGACCTTGACTGATTTTCCTTGGATGCCCGCCTTGGTATGGAAGATGTGGCAACGTTGGTCCTCGTCTTCTTGTTGTTGAAGCGTCAAAACCTTGGAGACAACGAGAGCGGGGCTTGGATCATTGTCGCAAAAGATTTGTGAATCTTCATCTTCATTGACTTGACGATGCATGGCCACGTGCTCCAATGCTTCCATCTCACCGTCACTCATAGAGTCATAGGTGCCATCGTCTTGAAGTATCATGGTGCATTTTGTTGGACACTCGTATGTCTTGTAGCCTCGGCCTTGGCACGTGAAACACTTTATGGATCTTGATTTAGCGGTAGCATCCGGTGTGGGTGTAGAGGATGAAGCTCTCGATTTGTAGTTGCTTGTAGTAGGTCGGCTTGACGAAGCCATCGTGTCCTTGTAACTTGACTTGTCGCCGGTAGGTGCTGTAGATTTCGTAGTTGAAGGTGTCATTGTCGTAGTAGCTTGAGCACTTGAACCGTAGGTCTTGGAAGAGAACTTGGAGTACTTGTAGTCATCTTGCACTTGGCGTTCCGCCTTGGTCGCTTGATGCACTAGCTCGAGTAGGTTGGAGTATGGTTGGAAGTTCACGATTTTCTTGACTTGGTAGTTGAGGCCATTCAAGAAACGTGCCATTGTTTGCTCGTCATCTTCGTTGACATTTGCGCGGAACATTGCGATTTCCATCTCTTGATAGTACTCTTCTACCGACTTGGTGCCTTGCTTGAGTTATTGTAGCTTCTTGAAGAGATCACAGTTGTAGTGTGTAGGCACGAATCAAGCTCTCATGAGATCCTTCATTTGGACCCAGGTGGTGATATGAGGTTCACCTCTTTCTCTTCTTCGCTCAATCACTTGTTCCCACCAAATGAGAACGTAGTCTTGGAACTCAAGGGAAGCCATGGCTCTTTTATTCTCCTCGTCATAGTTGTGGAGACGGAAAATCTTGTCAACTTTTAGCGCCCATGAGAGATAATCTTCGGGATCATTGCTTCCGGAGAACTTTGGCATTGTGAGCTCACAGCTTGTCGAAGCGTTGTTCATCGTTGTGGTGGCAAGGCCGAAATCCGTGTCTTGAAGGTGGAGCCTCATTGTCTTGGGCGTGTTGACGATGTTCTTGTCCTTGTTCCTCTTCTCCCTCAGAGTCGTCGTGATGAACTTGAGGACGTCGAAGAGGTGGATGCACTCGGTTTCGCATTTCTTGGTGCTCCTCTTGGCAATTGGCTTCTTCTTATTGTTCACGGCAAAATTCTTCTTGTTCTTGACGTGCTTGATGGTTGCGTTCCTCCAAAGCACGAGTTGCATCATGGAGTGTTGATACGTCTCCAACATATCTACTTTTCCTCACCCTTTTGCCCTTGTTTTGGACTCTAATTTGCATGATTTGAATGGAACTAACCCGGACTGACGCTGTTTTCAGCAGAACTACCATGGTGTTGTTTTTGTGCAGAAATAAAAGTTCTCGGAATGGAACAAAACTTTTTGGAGAATTATTTCAGAATAGATGTGAATTATTGGAGCCAAAATCCACCGAAGAGGGGGGCCAGGGTGGCCAGCACCCACCAGGGCGCGCCAGGCCCCCTGGGCGCGCCCTGGTGGGTTGTGGCGACCTCGTGGACCCACTGACCCTAATTCCGCCACTATAAATTCCTATTTTTGGAGAAAAAAAACAGAGAGAAAGTTTCATCGCGTTTTACGATACGGAGCCGCCGCCACCTCCTGTTCTTCATCGGGAGGCCAGATCTGGAGCCCGTTTTGGGCTCCGGAGAGGGGAATCTTCGGTCTTCGTCATCACCAACCTTTCTCCATCGCCAATTCCATGATGCTCCCCACCGGGAGTGAGTAATTCCTTCATAGGCTTGCTGGTCGGTGAGGAGTTGGATGAGATTCATCGTGTAATCGAGTTAGTTTTGTTAGGGCTTGATCACTAGTATCCATTATGTTCTGAGATTGATGTTGCTATGACTTTGCTATGCCTAATGTTTGTCACTAGGGCCCGAGTGCCATGATTTCAGATCTGTACCGTTTATGTTATCATCTCTATATCCATGTTCTTGATCCGATCTTGCCTAGTCATATGCACCTATTACGTGTTATGATCCGTCAACCCCATAGTGACAATATTTGGGATACTTCGCGGTGATGACCGTAGTTTGAGGAGTTCATGTATTCACCATGTGTTAATGCTTTGTTCCGGTTCTCTATTAAAATGAGGCCTTAATATCCCTTAGTTTCCTTATGGACCCCGCTGCCACGGGAGGGTAGGACAAAAGATGTCATGCAAGTTCTTTTCCATAAGCACGTATGACTATTTACGGAATACATGCCTACATTACATTGATGAACTGAGCTAGTTCTGTATCGCCCTAGGTTATGACTGTTACATGACGAATATCATCCAACGAGTTACCGAGCCAGTGCCTACCAGCTTTCCACTTATTGTTCTTGCTAAGTTACTACTGTTGTTGCTACTGTTCCAACTACTACAAAACTACTGCTACTACTGTTACTGCTACTATTACTGTTGCTACTGCTACCAAACTATCATATTACTGTGCTACTGATCACTTTGCTGTAGATATTTAATCTCTAGGTGTGGTTGAATTGACAACTCAACTGCTAATACTCTCAAGTATTCTTTGGCTCCCCTTGTGTCGAATCTATAAATTTGGGTTGAATACTCTACCCTCGAAAACTGTTGCACGCCCGCGGACGCATCCGGACGACCCCTCATATTTCGCTCCATGCATCCACATATCTCATATCCGGATTGCCAAATCCATGCGATCCATGCACGTCGATCATCCGATACAAATTGTCCGAATTCAACAGTTCAAAACAAAAGCAAATGAAATCATAGTTCAACAAATCGGACATGCCAAAATGAAATCAATGTCCGATCGACAAGTGGTGCTTGTAGGATCACTAGACGAACGAGTTCGTTCATGCGTCCTGCTCCGCCTGGGCAGCCATCTCCGCCTGCATCCGAGCAACCATCTCCGCCTGCATCCGGGCTGCTTCCTTCGCTTGCATCCTGGCCGCCTGCTCTGCTGCCGCAGCCGCAGCCGCCTCCAGCGCTCTACGGTCGTTGATCTCCTTCTTCTTCTCCACAAGCCATTTCTTGGCATGCTCATCCAAGGGGGATTCATACGCCAACATGATCTTCGCATCCTCCGCGTCCCGTGCGAGTTGCAACCTCTCCGGAATGGCCCACCTGGCCGTCGCATCCTCCTCGGTCCCAAGGGCGCCGGATGATACAATCCGCGTCGGCGCTTGGATGGATGGGGCGCGGGGAGCCCGGCGTCCCGGGGAGACATCTCGTCGACGATGCCCGCACCTACCTGCGTCGCCAACTCCGCCTCCCTCCCTCGCTGTCGGCGACGACACATCTTACGGGCGACGTTCTCTGGCTTGCAAGACGAAGCGGACGAAGGGACGCCGACGGACGAGGCAGACTACGTATCCGTCGCGGCGGTCGGGGACGGGCTGGAAGACATCACAGCGGCGGATCAGGACAGGTGATGAGGATGGAGAGCAAGGGTGCCGGACGGCGAGGGGTCGGGCGCGGGAAATGTTGGAGGGTGGTGGGAGGACGAGGAAGGGTTTGGAGAATTTGGGGCAATTTGCGATGGGGTCGGGCTGTCGGGTCCGACGTGACAGACGTGCCCGGGCGCGCCCGGGCTCCCTTATATCCGCCTCATATTTGGGCTGGAAATGGAGGGTGCCGGTCAGTCCAGACTTTTGAGACCCATTTGAGAGGCCCGTCTGGATCGCATTTTTGTGACCGGTCAGTGACCGGGCGTGTGAGACGGGTTCACCCCACCCCTGGCAATTCATTGCAGAATCAATCCGTTCCCATGCCCGAGCTCTCCCGTAGTGCTCGATATGTAATTACCCGGACGGAAGAGCATACAAAAATTTCAAAGAAAGTCAGAGCAGCGTTGGCCTCATATGCACCGGAGAACAGAGTAAGTTAATTGTATTTTTAGTTCTTTAATCTGGCCCAGTGTACTGCATGGATGCGAATAAACCCATTTTCATATTCCATTACATGCATGTTAGTTTTCTGGCAAGTCCAAGAGATGGAAATCCAAAACTCTTCTATATATACTCATGAGATGCAAATCCCGTAGATTGACCTTGTGAAGAAACACTAACAACGCAACCAATTTGAGAGGAGGTAAGATGCATTAACAACGCAACCAAATCATAGAGTTTCGGTAATAAGTTTTGTAAGGAAACTCCAGGAAAAACGTAACTGATGGTATGGTGAAATACATCTACAAATCAAAACTACCTATTACATGGCTCGATCCGTGCATGCTAACCACCAGCACGCTGGAAGAAGGATTCCCTTTGTCGTTGCTAAGTGCGATTGAGTAGAGCGAGAGAGATGAATGGGACAGTAGTTTTTGCGCCGGAGAGACTCCCAAGCTTTTCTGTTCTTTCTATTTCATCCGTTATTCTGTTTACAAAAGCAATCTAGCTAACTAACCCGGCCAGCCCGCTACAATCCGGAATTGTCGCGCCATCCCACAACTTCCATCTCGCTAGCGTGCCACGCTGACCGGGGAAAACTTACAACAGAAAACAACAATGAGGTGATCGTGTATACGACTCAGCCCTCCTACACCTACGTGCATGATACATGCGTGTGTCACATCATCAGACATGCAAAGGTTATTCAAAACAGAAAAACTTCTACGAGTCGATGGAGCTTAGGCCAACAGTGCTCCCCCTTAAGCTCCAGCGCCTTTGCCGATCTCTCTGACTCCCAGTCTCTGCCGCATCTCCACATGTCGCACGCGACCCAGGGCCTTTGTCAGAATATCGGCGAGCTGATCATTGGTGCCTACATGATCAAGTTCCAGCTCTCCTTCCTCCACACACTCACGGATGAAATGAAACTTCACATCTATATGCTTACTCTTGTCATGGTGGATGGGGTTCTTTGCAAGTGCTATGGCTGATTTGTTATCCACCATAAGCTTGAACTTTGCTGGCGCTTCTCCCTTCATCTCAGCGATCAGGCGGGTTAGCCAAAGGCCTTGACAGGTTGCCGCCGCGGCTGCCACATATTCAGCTTCACACGAGCTGATTGCCACCACCTTCTGTTTCTAGGAGGTCCATGAGATAGGATTTCCACCGAAGAAGAATACCTACCCTGAGGTGCTTTTCCTGTCTCCAACATCACCGGCGTGATCGCTGTCACAGTATCCTTGCAGATTACCTGTCCCTCCTCGTGCATAGTAGCAGCCATAGCTCAGGGTGCCCTGAATGTACCGTTGGATCTGCTTCACTGCCGTCCAATGAGTCATAGTCGGCTTCTCCATGAACCTACTCACTATACCCACTGAGTGAGTGATGTCAGGCCTCGTGTGTGTCAGGTACCTTAAGCTCCCAATGATGCTACGGTAGAGGGAAGAATCACAATGTTTGGCTCCATCTTCCTTCCTCAACTTGAGTCTGCACTCCATTGGGGTGTGAGAGCTATTGCACCCAGCCATACCACCCAGCTCAAGTATCTTCTCTGCATAGCCTCGCTGACTCAACATGATCAAGCCCTCTGACTGAACTACCTAGATCCCCAAGTAGTAGCTTAGGAGGCCGAGGTCGCTCATCTTGAACAGCTCCTGCATCTGGCCCTTGAACTGAGTGATATGTTCCTTGTCAGTGCCAGTGATGATCAAGTCATCCACATACACACCTACCAGCAAGTATGAGTGCGCGTCTCCCCGCCGGTAAACTGCATGTTCCAGGGGGCTGCGTGTGAACCCAAGTGTGTCCAGAGTCTCATGCAGCTTTGCATACCATGCCCTTAGCGCTTGGCGCAGACCATACATGGCTTTTGACAGCTTCAGCACTTGGTTTTCCCTCCCAACGATGACATAGCCCGACAGCTGTCCAACGTACACCTCCTCCATGAGATCGCCGTTGAGGAATGCAGACTTTACGTCCATGTGGTGCACCTCCCATCCTGAGCGCACGGCGAGAGCGAGGAAGAGGCGGACAGTCTCCATCCGGGCCACGGGAGCAAATACCTCCTCGAAGTCCACGCCCTCCCTCTGTGCATAGCCCTTCGCCACTAGACGTGCCTTGTGCTTGATGACATTGCCGTCGGGGTCGCGTTTCACCTTGTAAACCCACTTAAGCCCGATCGCCTTGTGTCCACGCGGGAGCGTGGCGAGCTCCCAAGTGGAGTTCTCAGCAATGGAGTCCATCTCCATGTCCATGGCCCTCTTCCAGTCGGCGTCAACCAGCGCCTCGGTGACAGTCGCTGGCTCCTCGACACTGAGAAGACATCGCTCCATCGCTTCGCGGACAGCCTCCCCCTCAGTCTCGTCGAGGACGCAGGAGAGGCGACGGTAGCGGATGTTCCCCAAATCCACATCACGGCCATCGTCATGAGTCAGTGGAGTGGCCCAGCGGATCTCGCGCCCAGTCGCCGGCACGGCCTGTGGTGTCCCATGCGCGCTCAGCACCGGTGTGGATGCCACGGGAGGTGTCCCTCTAGGTGTAGACGTGGGCGACGAAGCGACGTTGCGTGCCGAGGCCGGTGTCGAGTCCATGCCTCTGTTGACCTCGTGGACACCCTGCTCCATGGTGTAGACCACGGTGAATGTCGTCGGTGCCGGAGAGCTTGTGGCCGCGTCCGGCGTGCTCCAAATCCAGGGCCTGTTTTCTTCAAACACCACATCTCGCGTTATCTGTACCTTTTTAGTTGCAGGGTTGTAGACGCGATAGGCCTTGGACCCCTCCTCATAGCCCACGAACACCATCGGCATGGAGCGATCGCTGAGCTTAGTGATGCCGGGCCCAATGTTCTTCACGTGAACCGTGCACCCATACGTGCGCAGATGATGCACGCTAGGTTTACGGCCGTGCCACGCCTCGTATGGCATGACACCCTCCAGGCTCCTCGTCGTCGCTCGCTTCAGAAGATAGACAACAGTTTTCACTGCCTTCCCCCAAAAATACGATGGCATGCCCATGCTCTTGATCATGCATCTGGCCATCTCCACCACAGTTTGGTTTCTCCTTTCGATGACTCCGTTCTGCTGCGGCGAGTAGGGTGCGGTGGTGTAGTGTTTAACCCCCTGTTGTTCGCAGAATTCTCTGAACTCCACCGAGTTGAACTCTCCGTCGCGATCTGAACGAAACGCGCAGAGCCTGCAGTTTCCCTCGGCCTCGGCCATCACCTTCACCTTCTTGAAACGCTCATGGGCTTCATCCTTTGATGTCAGGAGCTCTATCCACATGTAACGACTGTAGTAATCTACCACGAGCAGGAAATACTTGTTACCTCCCGGAGTGGTTGGCGTGACGGGGCCGCAGAGATCTATGTGAACCAGCTCCAATGCGCGCTCCACGCGGTATGCCGTGGCTTGGGGAAAGGGCGCACGGTGTTGCTTCCCGAGGGCGCAGCTGTCATAGTATTCTTCGACGCGGTCGATGACAGGCATCCCGCGTACCATCTGCTTCGTGGACATGGCTCGAAGCACGCGAAAGTGGAGGTGACCCAGCCGCGCATGCCACAGCCATGTCGCGTCGTGGCCCTGTGCCAGCAGACACGCCGGCGAGTCGATGGTGAGCACCCCAGTGTACAGGTGAGTGCCCGTCAGCTTGATGCAAGACAGCAGACGCCGCGCGGGATCCTGAATCGCCATGACACCGTTCTCGATGTTGATCTTGCACCCTGCCTCGTCCAACTGTCCCACTGAAACGATGTTGCTCCTCAGACTTGGGATGAAGTAGACGCCCGTGAGCGCGCATTGGGCCCTGCTCTAGCAGCGAAAGACCACGGATCCGCGCCCGCGGATCGCCACCAGCGACCCGTCCCCAAATCTCACTGTGCCGTGCACGGTCTCGTCCAGGGATGCGAAAACTTGGCGATCTCCTGTCATGTGGCTGCTGGCTCCGGTGTCGAAGAACCACACGCCGTCCGGTGACACAACGGGGATCACTTTCTCCTCATTGAGGTAGACCTCCTGCGGCGCAACGATCTCGGGCTCGGTGGTGGTGGTAACCACGACCATGAAGAGGCCTTGGTCGTGCTCGTCGCCGCCTTGTGTCAGGTTGGCGTGCTCTTGCTGGCCCTTCTTCTACTCCTGCTCACGGAGCCATGTACGGCATTCCTTCTTCCAGTGCCATGGAATCCCGCAGTGGTGGCACTTGCCCTTTTTCTTCTTGCCAACCGACCCGCTGGATCCAGGTGCGTCCGCGCTCCCCGGCATGCCCTTGCCGCCGCCTTGTCTTGGCCTTGGCGGGCGATCTGCTCTTGCCGCCGCCGCCCCCACCGGACGACGAACCGCCACTGCCGCCTAGCTTCTCACGGGCCAACCACTCCTCATGGGTGAGCAGAAGGCACCCGGTGGATTGCGCACCGTCATCGAGGTCGTAGTGGTCCTCGCATGCAGAGAAGCGCCTGATACGTCTCCAACGTATCTATAATTTATGAAGTATTCATGCCATGTTTACAATAATTTTATATGATTTTGGTATGATTTTATTAGAACTAACCCGGACTGACGCTGTTTTCAGCAGAACTACCGTGGTGTTGTTTTTGTGCAGAAATAAAAGTTCTCGGAATGAGTTGAAAATTTACGGAGAATATTTTTGGAAAATATAAAAAATACTGGCGAAAGAATCAACCGGAGGGGGTCCACCACCTGGCCACAAGCCAGGGGGGCGCCCCCCCTAGGGCGCGCCCCCCTGTCTTGTGGGCCCCTCGGGCACCACCTTGACGTGAGACCGATGCCAAAAATTCCTATAAATCAAGAAACCTCCAGAAAGAAACCTAGATCGGGAGTTCCGCCGCCGCAAGCCTCCAGAGCCACGAAAAACCAATCGGGAGCCCGTTCCGGCACCCTGCCGGAGGGGGAAACCATCACCGGAGGCCATCTTCATCATCCCGGCGGTCTCCATGACGAGGAGGGAGTAGTTCACCCTCGGGGCTGAGGGTATGTACCAGTAGCTATGTGTTTGATCTCTCTCTCTCTCGTGTTCTTGAGATGACACGATCTTGATGTACCGCGAGCTTTATTAATATAGATGAATCATATGGAGTTTTCCCCTCTCTATCTTCTTGTGATGAATTGAGTTTTCCCTTTGAAGTTTTCTTATTTGATTGAGTCCTTAAAGGATTTGAGAACACTTGATGTATGTCTTGCGATGGGATATCTGTGGTGACAATGGGATGTTCTATTGATCCACTTGATGTATGTTTTGGTGATCAACTTGCGGGTTCCGTGACCTTGGGAATCTATGCATAGGGGTTGGCACACGTTTTCGTCTTGATTCTCCGATAGAAACTTTGGGGCACTCTTTGAAGTTCTTTGTGTTGGATTGAACATGATGAATCTGAAATTGTGTGATGCATATCGTATAATCAAGCCCATGGGTACTCGTGGTGACACTGGAGTATCTAGGTGACATTAGGGTTTTGGTTGATGTGTATCTTAAGGTGTTATTTTAGTACGAACTCTAGGGCTGTTTGTGACACTTATAGGGATAGCTCATAAGATTGATCGGAAAAGATAACTTTGAGGTGGTTTCGTACCCTACAATAATTTCTTCATTAGTTCTCCGCTATTTGTGACTTTGGAGTGAACTCTTTGTCGCACGAGAGGGATTTACATATGATTCAACTATGTCAGTATTGTTGAGAGATTGCACTAGTGAAAGTATGAACCCTAGGCCTTGTTTCCAAGCATTGCAATACCATTTGTGCTCACTTTTATCATTAGTTACCTTGTTGTTTTTATATTTTCAGATTACAAAAACCTATATCTACCATCCATATTACACTTGTATCACCATCTCTTCGCCGAACTAGTGCACCTATACAATTTACCATTGTATTGGGTGTGTTGGGGACACAAGAGACTCTTTGTTATTTGGTTGCAGGGTTGTTCAAGAGAGACCATCTTCATCCTACACCTCCCACGGATTGATAAACCTTAGGTCATCCACTTGAGGGAAAATTGCTACTGTCCTACAAAACTCTGCGCTTGGAGGCCCAACACGAGTCTACAAGAAGAAGGTTGTGTAGTAGACATCAAGCTCTTTACTGGCGCCGTTGCCGGGGAGGTGAGTGCTTGAAGGTATATCTTTAGATCTTGCAATTGAATCTTTTAGCTTCTTGTTTTTCACTAGTTTGCTTTTATAAAAGAAAACTACAGAAAAAATGGAATTGAGGTTGCCTCATATGCTTCATCTTTTCAATGTCTTTCATGAAAATGATGGAAAGGAAAATTGTGCTCAAGTGTTAGAAGAAGAAGTTATTAAAATGTTTGGCACTAAATCTTTGAATGATGAGCATGATAGAAATATTGTTAGTATGAATTTTCTGAATATTCATGATGCTAATGATATGCAAAGCCACAAGCTTGGGGATGCTATGTTTGATGAATATGATATTTTTAGTCTCCCAAGTTTTGATGAGCAAAACTATTATGATGATGGCATGCCTCCTATCTATGATGATTATGATGATGACATGTATGCTATAAAGAGTGATAGTAACCATGAAACTTGTCATCATGATTTTAATATTGAATGTGGTTATGTCAATCAAGTGTCTCAGGATAGTTATTTTGTTGAGTTTACTCCCACTTTTAGTCATGAGAATAAATTTGCTTATGTGGTGAGTAGTAAAATTTCTATGCTTGTAGATCATGAAAAGAATGCTTTATGTGCTGGTTATATTGTGAAATTCCTTCATGATGCTACTGAAAATTATTATGAGGGAGGAACATATGCTTGTAGGAATTGCAATAATATCAAGTTTCCTCTGTATGTGTTCAAAGTTTTGAAGTTATGCTTGTTTGGCCTTCCTATGCTAGTTGATTCTTGCTTCCATAAATTGTTTGCTCACAAAATCCCTATGCATAGGAAGTGGGTTAGGCTTAAATGTGCTTGCCATGTGATTCATGATGCTCTCTTGCATGTTTCAATTATTATTTCTATACGAGCATCATTGAAATCACCATGCCTAGCTAAAAGGCATTAAAGAAAAGCGCTTGTTGGGAGACAACCCAACACTTTTACCTTCTGTTTTGGTGTTTTCACATGATTAAGCTACTGTATTAATCATGTTTTGTGTCTTTTATTTCAATAAAGTGCCAAGTAAAGCCTTTGGGATAGTGTGGATGATAGTTGACTTGATTCTGTGCAAAAACAGAAACTTTTGCTCTCAGTACAGGAATTTTGTAAATTCACTGGAACGTGATTTTGATCTGATTTCTTTACACAGTCTTGATATACAAATTGCCTAGATTTTCCTAATTTTTCAGAATTTTTAGAGACAGGGAAGTATGGTTACACTACAGATCTTCACAGACTGTTCTGTTTTTGACAGATTCTGTTTTGCATGCATAGTTTACTTGTTTTAGTGTTTCTATAGCTTATATTGAGTGATATAAATTATGGGAATGATATAATACAGTAGGTATGATGTGGGAACAATTGTGAATCTTGTCTTGACAGTACCTAAGTGAATGATTTATCTTTACTACACTAACCCATCTCACGAAGTTCCGTTAAGTTTTGTGTGATTGAAGTTTTCAAGTTTTGGGTGAGACACCGATATGAGGAGAATAAGGAGTGACAAGAACCTAAGCTTGGGGATGCCCAAGGCACCCCCAAGGTAATATCCAAGGAATACTCAAGCGCCTAAGCTTGGGGATGCCCCGGAAGGCATCCCCTCTTTCGTCTTCAACACTATCGGTATATCTTACTTGGAGCTATATTTTTATTCGTCACATAATATGAGTTTTGCTTGGAGCATCATTTTATTTTGTTGTTCTCTGTTAGGTGTTATTTATAATCTTGTTTTTCAATAAAAAGTTCCAAGAATTGCATTAGGATGTTTGCATTGCATGTTTTGATATGTGCTGTGTAAAAACAGAAACTTCTGCTGTAGTGTTTGAATTTTAATATTTTACTGGAACGTGGAAAGTTTCTGAAATTTTTACACAGTGTTGTAATATAAATTTTTTATCATGTCCTAAATTTTCATAATTTTTTGAGTTACATAAGTACACTGGTTTAATAGATTGCTACAGACTGTTCTGTTTGGACAGATTGCTGTCATAGTTTTGTTATTTACTTATCCTATAGTTTCCATAGCCTATATTGGTAGATATAAATTGTGGAAATGATAGTATATAGTACCTAATGTTTGAAAATTATTGTGCAACTTGTCTAGGCTGTACATGAAGTGTTGATTTGTTTTTATGTGTACTAACCTATCACACGAGTTCTTTTCGAGTTTTGTGTGGATGAAGTTTTTGAGAATAGGTGAAACCGGGATATGAGAGGATTGAACGATATACAAAATCTCAAGCTTGGGGATGCCCAAGGCACCCCAAGTAAATATTTCAAGAAGTCTCAAGCATCTAAGCTTGGGGATGCTACGCATCCCACCTCTCTTCATCAACAATTATCGGTTAGCCTATGTTGAGCCTAAATTTTTATTCGTTCACACGATGCGTGCTATTCTTGGAATTATATTTTTGTTTAGTTTGCTGTTTAATAAAATACTCAGATCTGAAAATATTTATTGAGAGAGAGAGAGAGAGAGAGAGGGAGTCCTCACATAGCTACTTAATTGTTTGACTACTCATTGATCTTCACTTATATCTTTTGAGAGTAGCTTGTCATTTCCTCTCATGCTTCACTTATACCTTTTTGAGGAATGAAATATTTATGCTCATGTGCTTCATTTAAAATTGTTTGAGCTTGTCAAAAAAGCAATAGCAATATATGAAACTAGTCCCAAAGTGATTGATATCCATGGAGGATATAATAAAAACTTTCATGAAGATCATGGGACAAATTAAACTTGATTCTTTGTAATAGTTTTGAAACATGATGATAGTAATATGTGAGTCAGGTTAGTGAGTAATTATGCTTAGTAGGAATATTGGTGTTAAGGTTTGTGATTCCCTATGCATGCACGAAAGTCAATAGTTATGCAATGAAGTTACATCCTACTTGTGGTGCATTATTCGGTGTTAGTTATGACTCAATGCTCACTTATGTGATTTTTCGTTCCTTGGTTTGGTTGCTTCCCAATCTATTTGCTAGCCTCCATTTGTACTAAGTAGAAATACTACTTGTGCATCCAAAATCCTTAAACCAAGTTTTGCCTTATGAGTCCACCATACCTACCTATATGCGGTATTTCCATGCCGTTCCAAGCAAATTTGTATGTGCCATCTCTAAATTTTCAAAATAAATTTTCTCTTTTGTGTGCCCGTACCGCTCATGAAACGGTGGGGAGTATCCAATATTTTTCCATGCTAGGTGTGTTATTCTCACGATATGTGTTGATTCACTATCATCCACGAGAAAGTGGCTGGTATTCGGGATGCCCAGTCCCATGCTCAAAATTCAAATCAAAAAAAATAATGAAACAAAACTCCCCCAGGATTGTTGTTTGTATGGACGGTACCCGTGGATTCGGCTCGCCGTGGAGTGTGATTGATTGGTGGAGGGGGAGTAAAAACTTTACCATTCTGTTTGGGAACCGCCTATAATGTATCTAGCATGGAAAGTATTGTGAGCTACTTTGTCGTTTTCGTTGACAGGAAAAGCATGCCACTCAAAATATTTTTCTCTCTCAATTTAAACCTTGAGCTCTAGCACCTCTACAAATCCCTACTTCCCTCTGCGAAGGGCCTGTCTATTTACTTTATGCAATTTTTATTTTTGCTTTGAGTCTCCATCTTCACTTATAAGCACCAACTAGGGGGCACTATGATCGTACTTGAGCATTGGGCATAGCTAATATTTGAGTGTGTTTCATGAATGGATCAATGATTGAGCATGATGGGCTAGGGATAACTTTATTTAGTGTTGATATTTTGAAAGACATGGTTGCTTGTTGACATGCTTGAGTATTGAAGTCATTATGTTAAAACTAGACTATTGCTTTGATTCATTTACAAGTCCAAATGTCCATGCTATACAAAGAAGAAAAGAATATGATGAACATGTTAGGTAGCATTCACACTTCATAAATTATTTCTTTTATCATTTACCTACTCGAGGACGAGCAGGAATTAAGCTTGGGGATGCTGATACGTCTCCAACGTATCTATAATTTATGAAGTATTCATGCCATGTTTACAATAATTTTATATGATTTTGGTATGATTTTATTAGAACTAACCCGGACTGACGCTGTTTTCAGCAGAACTATCGTGGTGGTGTTTTTGTGCAGAAATAAAAGTTCTCAGAATGAGCTGAAAATTTACGGAGAATATTTTTGGAAAATATAAAAAATACTGGCGAAAGAATCAACCGGAGGGGGTCCACCACCTGGCCACAAGCCAGGGGGGCGCGCCCCCCTGTCTTGTGGGCCCCTCGGGCACCGCCTTGACGTGAGACCGACGCCAAAAATTCCTATAAATCAAGAAACCTCCAGAAAGAAACCTAGATCGGGAGTTCCGCCGCCGCAAGCCTCTAGAGCCACGAAAAACCAATCGGGAGCCCGTTCCGGCACCCTGCCGGAGGGGGAAACCATCACCGGAGGCCATCTTCATCATCCCGGCGGTCTCCATGACGAGGAGGGAGTAGTTCACCCTCGGGGCTGAGGGTATGTACCAGTAGCTATGTGTTTGATCTCTCTCTCTCTCTTGTGTTCTTGAGATGACACGATCTTGATGTATCGCGAGCTTTATTAATATAGATGAATCATATGGAGTTTCCCCCTCTCTATCTTCTTGTGATGAATTGAGTTTTCCATTTGAAGTTTTCTTATCGGATTTAGTCTTTAAAGGATTTGAGAACACTTGATGTATGTCTTGAGATGGGATATCTGTGGTGACAATGGGATGTTCTATTGATCCACTTGATGTATGTTTTGGTGATCAACTTGCGGGTTCCGTGACCTTGGGAATCTATGCATAGGGGTTGGCACACGTTTTCGTCTTGACTCTCCGGTAGAAACTTTGGGGCACTCTTTGAAGTTCTTTGTGTTGGATTGAACATGATGAATCTGAAATTGTGTGATGCATATCGTATAATCAAGCCCATGGGTACTCGTGGTGACATTGGAGTATCTAGGTGACATTAGGGTTTTGGTTGATGTGTATCTTAAGGTGTTATTTTAGTACGAACTCTAGGGCTGTTTGTGACACTTATAGGGATAGCTCATAAGATTGATCGGAAAAGATAACTTTGAGGTGGTTTCGTACCCTACAATAATTTCTTCGTTAGTTCTTCGCTATTTGTGACTTTGGAGTGAACTCTTTGTCGCACGAGAGGGATTTACATATGATTCAACTATGTCAGTATTGTTGAGAGATTGCACTAGTGAAAGTATGAACCCTAGGCCTTGTTTCCAAGCATTGCAATACCGTTTGTGCTCACTTTTATCATTAGTTACCTTGCTGTTTTTATATTTTCAGATTACAAAAACCTATATCTACCATCCATATTACACTTGTATCACCATCTCTTCGCCGAACTAGTGCACCTATACAATTTACCATTGTATTGGGTGTGTTGGGGACACAAGAGACTCTTTGTTATTTGGTTGCAGGGTTGTTCGAGAGAGACCATCTTCATCCAACACCTCCCACGGATTGATAAACCTTAGGTCATCCACTTGAGGGAAAATTGCTACTGTCCTATAAAACTCTGCGCTTGGAGGCCCAACACGAGTCTACAAGAAGAAGGTTGGGTAGTAGACATCAGCGCCCGACAAGCTCCTCGATGGACATGGTTTTCAGATCAATCAGAGATTCGATCGCCATGGCCATCAGGCGGTCCCTCCGCGGCACCACACGGAGAAACTTTTGGACGGCCTTGTGCTCGGTGACGGGGTCGCCGTACAACTCCAGATCGGCGACGAGTCCGATGAGACGCAGTCCGAAATCTTCGACGGTTTCCCCGTCCTTGAATCAGAGCTCCTCGAACTCGCGGCGACGCACCTGCGCCTTGGCCTCGCGAGCCCTCTCGCTCCCCATGCGGAGCGTCTTGATCGTCTCCTAGGCGGTCTTAGCCGTATCCTTGGCTGCCAGCACTCAGAGCATCTCCGGCGGTACGCCGGTGAGGATGATCTGCAGCGTGCGTCGGTCATTGCACTCGTCTGCGTCACCGTCGGCCACCGCGTACCACACGCCGGCGACCTGTAGCTTGACATGCATCAGGAGCGCCCACTCCATGTAGTTGGTGCGGGTGAGCAACATGGTTGACGACGAACTCTCTGTCTCCTGCACCACCCTCTCGATGACATGGATTTCTCCGCTGCCACTGCCCGTAAGGCGCGCCAGGGGCGCCTTGGACGACGATGTCTTTGGTGGCGACTTGTTGCCGCCCTTGCTGTTCCCGTCCGACTCGTCGCCCGACATGTGCACCGCGGATCAAACACCACCGGCCACCAGAGCAGGATCGAACACCGGGCTCTGATACCAATTGTCGTTGCTAAGTGCGATCGAGTAGAGCGAGAGAGATGAATGGGGTAGTAGTTTTTGCGCCGGGCAGACTCCCCATCTTTTCTGTTCTTTCTATTTCATCTGTTATTCTGTTTACAAAAGCAATCTAGCTAACTAACCCAGCCAGCCCGCTACGATCCGGAATTGTCGCGCCATCCCACGACTTCCATCTCGCTAGCGTGCCACGCTGACCGGGGAAAACTTACAACAGAAAACAGCAATGAGGTGATCGTGTATACGACTCAACCCTCCTACACCTAAGTGCATGCTGCATGCGTGTGTCACATCATCAGACATGCAAAGGTTATTCAAAACAGAAAAACTTCTACGAGTCGATGGAGCTTAGGCCAACACCCTGCTTCCTAATTTCCTGGTCGCCGTCTCTGCCTTGGTTGCTGTTGGCAATTGGTTATCTTGTCAGTACTTCACAATTAGGATGATGCATTTCCGTACTTATCTTATCTTGGTGCTCATTCCCATAATATTTTATTCAACTAGACGGATGTGTTTCTTGCCCCTGTTCTGAATCTCTACAATTCTGGGGTGTAAGTGGGCATTGTATATGTCTTTACATTTTATATCTGTTAAAATATTCATTGAAGAAAAATGACACACACTTAAAAAATTAGATTAGTTAGATTCTGCCAAGTTTAGTTTTTTAATAGAAGTGTTAATATCCTCATCTCATCTCTACTCCTAATTGGGGAGTTGGTAGCTTCTGTTCCCGGGTTTTTTTCGTCTGGTTTTTTCCGTCCCACCTCCCACCACTCTTTTTTCGTCCGGTTTTTGACCTCATCCCTTCCC
This sequence comes from Elymus sibiricus, assembly GCA_039707655.1. Classification (NCBI taxonomy): domain Eukaryota; kingdom Viridiplantae; phylum Streptophyta; class Magnoliopsida; order Poales; family Poaceae; genus Elymus; species Elymus sibiricus. Next base: position 358,619,360 of record CM077665.1, read on the forward strand.
TCCCCCCCCGAGCGACCCCCATATGCCCTATCCCTAACCCGCTCCCGTCCCTCCCTAGGATGCAGCCGCCCTCCGAATCGAATCTCGCCGTCGGGCTCGTTCGCCTCGCCATGGTCGATGAACGCGTCGGCTGCGGTCGCGTCCCTCTCCGAACAGCGGCGATGATGGAGG